>CM037162.1:23356434-24064211 GCA_020921065.1 Vaccinium darrowii | reverse complement strand
AAATAATTTGAAATCAAAAGTAACTAAATTAATTGGGAATTGCTAAGAACAACAATATTTTGTTTAATATTTTTTCAGGAAATTTTGAGCAACAATCAACCAAATAAAATGCATAAAATGATGGTAATAAACAAAAAAAATGTGACAAAATAGTTTGAAATCGAAATTAACTAAATTAATTTTGAATTGCAAAGAAGGATAATATTTTGTATAATATTTTTTCATGAAATTTTATGCAATAATCAACCAAATAAAATGAATAAAATGATGATAATAAACAGTATAAATGCAACAAATAATTTCAAATCGAAACCAACAAAATTAAGTTTTAATTGCAAAGAATAATAATATTTTGCGGAATATTTTTCAATGAAATTGTATGCAATATTCAAGCAAATACATTGCATAAAATGATAGTAATAAACAACAAAAATGCGACAAAATAATTTGAAATCTAAATTAACAAAATTAATTTTGAAATGCAAAAAAGAAAATATTTTGTATAATATTTTTTCAAGAAATTTTATGCAGCAATCAACCAAATAAAATGAATAAAATGATGAAGATTAACAGTAAAAATGCGACAAAATAATTTGAAATCGAAATTAACTAAATTAATTTTGAATTGCAAAGAAGAATAATATTTTGTATAATGTTTTTTGATGAAATTTTATGCAACAATAAACCAAATAAAATGCATAAAATGTTGATAATAAACAGTAAAAATGCGACAAAAAAATTTGAAATCGAAATTAACTAAATTAATTTTGAATTGCAAAGAAGAATAATATTTTGTATAATGTTTTTTCATGAAATTTTATGCAACAATCAACCAAATAAAATGCATAAAATGATGATAATAAAGAGTAAAAGTGCGACAAAATAATTTTAAATTAAAATCAACAAAATTAAGTTTTAATTGCAAAGAAGAATAATATTTTGCGGAATATTTTTCAATGAAACGTATGCAATAATCAAGCAAATAAAATGCATAAAATGATAAAAATAAACAACAAAAATGCGACAAAGTAATTTGAAATCAAAATTAACTAAATTAAATTTGAATTGCGAAGAAGAATAATATTTTTTCACGAAATTTTATGCAATAATCAAGCAAACAAAATGCATAAAATGATGATAATAAACAACAAAAAAGCGACAAAATAATTTGAAATGGAAATTAATTAAATTAAATTTGAATTGCAAAGAAAAATAATATTTTGTATGATATTTTTTCATGAAATTTTATGCAATAATCAACCAAATAAAATGCATAAAATGATGATAATAAACGACAAAAATGCGGCAAAATAATTTGAAATCGAAATTAACTAATATAATTTTGAATTCCAAAGAACAATAATATTTTGTTTAATATTTTTTCATGAAATTTTGAGCAACAATCAACCAAATAAAATGCATAAAATGATGGTAAGAAAGAAAAAAAAGTGACAACAAAATTTGAAATCGAAATTAACTAAATTAATTTTGAATTGCAAAGAAGGATAATATTTTGTATATTATTTTTCATGAAATTTTATGCAATAATCAACCAAATAAAATGCATAAAATGATGATAATAAACAGTATAAATGCGACAAAATAATTTGAAATCGAAATTAACTAAATTAAATTTAAATTGAAAAGAAGAATAATATTTTGTATTATATTTTTTCATGAAATTTTATGGAATAATCAACCAAATAAAATGCATAAAATGATGATAATAAATAACAAAAATGAGACAAAATAATTTGAAATCGAAATTAACTAAACTAGTTTTGAATTGCAATGAAGAATAATATTTTGTATAATGTTTTTTTGGTGAAATTTCATGCAACAATCAACCAAATAAAATGCATAAAATGATGGTAATAAACAAAAAACATGTGACAAGATAGTTTGAAATCGAAATTAAATAAATTAATTTTGAATTGCAAAGAAGAATAATATTTTGTATAATGTTTTTTCATGAAATTTTATGCAACAATCAACCAAATAAAATGCATAAAATGATGATAATAAACAATAAAAATGCGACAAAATAATTTGAAATCGAAATTAACTAAATTAATTTTGAATTGCAAAGAAGAATAATATTTTGTATTAGATTTTTTCATGAAGTTTTATGCAACAATCAACCAAATAAAATGCATAAAATGATGATAATAAACGACAAAAATGCGACAAAATAATTTGAAATCGAAATTAACTAATACAATTTTGAATTGCAAAGAACAATAATATTTTGTTTAATATTTTTTCATGAAATTTTGAGCGACAATCAACAAAATAAAATGCATAAAATGATGGTAATAAACAAAAAACATGTGACAAAAAAATTTCAAATCAAAATTAACTAAATTAATTTTGAATTGCAAAGAACGATAATATTTTGTATAATATTTTTTATTGAAATTTTATGCAACAATCAACCAAATAAAAGGTATAAAGTGATGATAATAAACAGTAAAAAGGCGACAAAATAATTTAAAATCGAAATTATCTAAATTAAATTTGAATTGCAAATAAGAATAATAATTATTATTAAATTTTTTAATGAAATTTTATGCAATAATCAACCAAATAAAATGCATAAAATGATGATAATAAATAACAAAAATGCGACAAAATAATTTGAAATCGAAATTAACTAAATTAATTTTGAATTGCAAAGAAGAATAATGTTTTGTATAATGTTTTTTGATGAAATTTTATGCAACAATCAACCAAATAAAAGGCATAAAATGTTGATAATAAACAGTAAAAATGCGACAAAATAATTTGAAATATAAATTAACTAAATTAATTTTGAATTGCAAAGAAGAAGAATATTTTGTATAATGTTTTTTCATGAAATTTTATGCAACAATCAACCAAATAAAATGCATAAAATGATGATAATAAACAGTAAAAATGCGACAAAATAATTTGAAATCGAAATTAACTAAATTAATTTTGAATTGCAAAGAAGAATAATATTTTGTATTATATTTTTTCATGAAATTTTATGCAATAATCAACCAAATAAAATGCATAAAATAATGATAATAAATAACAAAAATGCGACAAAATAAGTCGAAGTCAAAATTAACTAAATTAATTTTGAATTCCAAAGAAGAATAATATTTTGTATAATATTTTTTCATGAAATTTTGAGCAACAATCAAACAAATAAAATGCATAAAATTATGATAATAAACAATAAAAATGTGACAAAATAATTTGAAATAGAAATTAACTAAAGTAATTTTGAAATGCAAAGTAGAATAATATTTTGTATAACATTTTTTCATGAAATTTTATGCAATAATAAACCAAATAAAATGCATAAAATGCTGATAACAAACACCAAAAATGCGACAAAATAATTTGGAATCGAAATAAACTAAATTAATTTTGAAATGCTAAGAATAATAATAATTTGTATAATATTTTTTCATGAAACTTTATGGAATAATCAACCAAATAAAATGCATAAAATGATGATAATAAACAACAAAAAAGTGACAAAATAATTTCAAATGAAAATTAACTAAATTAAATTTAAATTGCAAAGAAGAATAATATTTTGTATTATATTTTTTCATTAAATTTTTATGTAATAATCAACCAAATAAAATGCATAAAATGATGATAATAAACCGTAAAAATGCAACAAATAATTTCAAATCGAAATCAACAAAATTAAGTTTTGAAATGCAAAGAAGAATAATATTTTGCGGAATATTTTTCAATGAAATTGTATTCAATAACAAAGCAAATAAAATGCATAAAATGATAGTAATAAACAACAAAAATGCGACAAAATAATTTGACATCGAAATTAACTAAATTAATTTTGAAATACAAAGAAAAATAATATTTTGTATGATATATTTTCATGAAATTTTATGCAGCAATCAACCAAATAAAATACATAAAATGATGAAAATAAATAGTAAAAATGCGAATAAATAATTTCAAATCGAAATTAACTAAATTAATTTTGAATTGCTAAGAATAATAATATTTTGTATAATATTTTTTCGTGAAACTTTATGGAATAATCAACCAAATAAAATGCATAAAATGATGATAATAAACAACAAAAAAGCGACAAAATAATTTGAAATAGAAATTAACTAAATTAAATTTGAATTGCAAAGAAGAATAATATTTTGTATTATATTTTTTCATTAAATTTTATGTAATAATCAACCAAATAAAATGCATAAAATGATGATAATAAGCAGTAAAGATGCAACAAATAATTTCAAATCGAAATCAACAAAATTAAGTTTTGATTGCAAAGAAAAATAATATTTTGTATGATATTTTTTCATGAAATTTTATGCAATAATCAACTAAATAAAATGCATAAAATGATGATAATAAACGACAAAAATGCGACAAAATAATTTGACATCGAAATTAACTAAATTAATTTTGAAATACAAAGAAGAATAATATTTTGTATAATATATTTTCATGAAATTTTATGCAGCAATCAACCAAATAAAATACATAAAATGATGAAAATAAATAGTAAAAATGCGAATAAATAATTTCAAATCGAAATTAACTAAATTAATTTTGATTTGCTAAGAATAATAATATTTTGTATAATATTTTTTCATGAAACTTTATGGAATAATCAACCAAATAAAATGCATAAAATGATGATAATAAACAACAAAAAAGCGACAAAATAATTTGAAATAGAAATTAACTAAATTAAATTTGAATTGCAAAGAAGAATAATATTTTGTATGATATTTTTTCATTAAATTTTATGTAATAATCAACCAAATAAAATGCATAAAATGATGATAATAAGCAGTAAAGATGCAACAAATAATTTCAAATCGAAATCAACAAAATTAAGTTTTGATTGCAAAGAAGAATAATATTTTGCGGAATATTTTTCAATGAAATTGTATTCAATAACAAAGCAAATAAAATGCATAAAATGATAGTAATAAACAACAAAAATGCGACAAAATAATTTGACATCGAAATTAACTAAATTAATTTTAAAATACAAAGAAAAATAATATTTTGTATAATATTTTTTCATGAAATTTTATGCGGCAATCAACCAAATAAAATGCATAAGATGATGAAAATAAACAGTAAAAATGGGAAAAAATAATTTGAAATCGAAATTAACTAAATTAATTTTGAATTCTAGGAAGAATAATATTTTGTATAATATTTTTTCATGAAACTATATGGAATAGTCAACCAAATAAAATACATAAAATGATGATAATAATAACCAAAAAAGCAACAAAATAATTTGAAATCGAAATTATCTAAATTAAATTTGAATTGCAAAGAAGAATAATATTTTGTATAATATTTTTTCTTAAAATTTTGAGCAACAATCAACCAAATAAAATGCATAAAATGATGGTAATAAACAGTAAAAATGCGACAAAATAATTTGAAATCGAAATTAACTAAATTAATTTTGAATTGCAAAGAATAATAATATTTTGTATTATATTTTTTCATGAAATTTTGTGCAGTAATCAACCAAATAAAATGCATAAAATAATGATAATAAATAACGAAAATGCGACAAAATAATTTGAAATCGAAATTAACTAAATTAATTTTGAATTGCAAAGAAGAATAATATTTTGCATAATATTTTTTCATGAAATTTTGAGCAACAATCAAACAAATAAAATGCATAAAATTATGGTAATAAACAATAAAAATGTGACAAAATAATTTGAAATCGAAATTAACTAAATTAATTTAAATGCAAAGTCGAATAACATTTTGTATAATATTTTTTCAAGAAATTTTATGCAATAATCAACCAAATAAAATGCATAAAATGATGGTAATAAACAGTAAAAATGCGACAAAATAATTTTAAATTAAAATCAACAAAATTAAATTTGAATTGCGAAGAAGAATAATATTTTTTCACGAAATTTTATGCAATAATCAAGCAAACAAAATGCATAAAATGATGATAATAAACAACAAAAAAGCGACAAAATAATTTGAAATGGAAATTAATTAAATTAAATTTGAATTGCAAAGAATAATAATATTTTGTTTTATATTTTTTCATGAAATTTTGTGCAATAATCAACCAAATAAAATGCATAAAATAATGATAATAAATAACAAAAATGCGACAAAATAATTTGAAATCGAAATTAACTAAATTAATTTTGAATTGCAAAGAAGAATAATATTTTGTATAATATTTTTTCATGAAATTTTGAGCACAATCAAACAAATAAAATGCATAAAATGATGGTAATAAACAGTAAAAATGCGACAAATAATTTTAAATCGAAATTAACTAACTTAATTTTAAATTGCAAAGAAGAATAATATTTTGTATTATATTTTTTCATGAAATTTTATGCAATAATCAACCAAATAAAATGCATAAAATAATGATAATAAATAACGAAAATGCGACAAAATAATTTGAAATCGAAATTAACTAAATTAATTTTGAATTGCAAAGAAGAATAATATTTTGTATAACATTTTTTCATGAAATTTTGAGCAACAATCAAACAAATAAAATGCATAAAATCATGGTAATATACAATAAAAATGTGACAAAATAATTTGAAATCGAAATTAACTAAATTAATTTAAATGCAAAGTAGAATAACATTTTGTATAATATTTTTTCATGAAATTTTATGCAATAATCAACCAAATAAAACGCATAAAATGATGGTAATAAACAGTAAAAATGCGACAAAATAATTTTAAATTAAAATCAACAAAATTAAATTTGAATTGCGAAGAAGAATAATATTTTTTCACGAAATTTTATGCAATAATCAAGCAAACAAAATGCATAAAATGATGATAATAAACAACAAAAAAGCGACAAAATAATTTGAAATGGAAATTAATTAAATTAAATTTGAATTGCAAAGAATAATAATATTTTGTTTTATATTTTTTCATGAAATTTTGTGCAATAATCAACCAAATAAAATGCATAAAATAATGATAATAAATAACAAAAATGCGACAAAATAATTTGAAATCGAAATTAACTAAATTAATTTTGAATTGCAAAGAAGAATAATATTTTGTATAATATTTTTTCATGAAATTTTGAGCAACAATCAAACAAATAAAATGCATAAAATGATGGTAAAAAATAGTAAAAATGCGACAAAATAATTTTAAATCGAAATTAACTAACTTAATTTTAAATTGCAAAGAAGAATAATATTTTGTATTATATTTTTTCATGAAATTTTATGCAATAATCAACCAAATAAAATGCATAAAATAATGATAATAAATAACGAAAATGCGACAAAATAATTTGAAATCGAAATTAACTAAATTAATTTTGAATTGCAAAGAAGAATAATATTTTGTATAATATTTTTTCATGAAATTTTGAGCAACAATCAAACAAATAAAATGCATAAAATTATGGTAATATACAATAAAAATGTGACAAAATAATTTGAAATCGAAATTAACTAAATTAATTTAAATGCAAAGTAGAATAACATTTTGTATAGTATTTTTTCATGAAATTTTTTGCAATAATCAACCAAATAAAATGCATAAAATGATGGTAATAAACAGTAAAAATGCGACAAAATAATTTTAAATTAAAATCAACAAAATTAAATTTGAATTGCGAAGAAGAATAATATTTTTTCACGAAATTTTATGCAATAATCAAGCAAACAAAATGCATAAAATGATGATAATAAACAACAAAAAAGCGACAAAATAATTTGAAATGGAAATTAATTAAATTAAATTTTAATTGCAAAGAAGAATAATATTTTGCGGAATATTTTTCAATGAAATGTATGCAATAATCAAGCTAATAAAATGCATAAAATGATAAAAATAAACAACAAAAATGCGACAAAGTAATTTGAAATCAAAATTAACTAAATTAAATTTGAATTGCGAAGAAGAATAATATTTTTTCACGAAATTTTATGCAATAATCAAGCAAACAAAATGCATAAAATGATGATAATAAACAACAAAAAAGCGACAAAATAATTTGAAATGGAAATTAATTAAATTAAATTTGAATTGCAAAGAAAAATAATATTTTGTATGATATTTTTTCATGAAATTTTATGCAATAATCAACTAAATAAAATGCATAAAATGATGACAATAAACGACAAAAATGCGACAAAATAATTTGAAATCGAAATTAACTAATATAATTTTGAATTCCAAAGAACAATAATATTTTGTTTAATATTTTTTCATGAAATTTTGAGCAACAATCAACCAAATAAAATGCATAAAATGATGGTAAGAAACAAAAAAAAGTGACAACAAAATTTGAAATCGAAATTAACTAAATTAATTTTGAATTGCAAAGAAGGATAATATTTTGTATAATATTTTTTCATGAAATTTTATGCAATAATAAACCAAATAAAATGCATAAAATGATGATAATAAACAGTAAAAATGCGACAAAATAATTTGAAATCGAAATTATCTAAATTAAATTTGAATTGCGAAGAAGAATAATATTTTGTATTAAATTTTTCAATAAAATTTTATGCAATAATCAACCAAATAAAATGCATAAAATGATGATAATAAATAACAAAAATGCGACAAAATAATTTGAAATCGAAATTAACTAAATTAATTTTGAATTGCAAAGAAAAATAATATTTTGAATAATGTTTTTTGATGAAATTTTATGCAACAATCAACCAAATAAAATGCATAAAATGATGATAATAAACAGTAAAAATGCGACAAAATAATTTGAAATCGAAATTAACTAAATTAATTTTGAATTGCAAAGAAGAATTATATTTTGTATTATATTTTTTCATGAAATTTTATGCAATAATCAACCAAATAAAATGCATAAAATAATGATAATAAATAACAAAAATGCGACAAAATAATTTGAAATCGAAATTAACAAAATTAATTTTGAATGGCAAAGAAGAATAATATTTTGTATAATATTTTTTCATGAAATTTTATGCAATAATAAACCAAATAAAATGCATAAAATGATGATAATAAACGACAAAAATGCAACAAAATAATTTGAAATCGAAATTTACTAATACAATTTTGAATTGCAAAGAACAATAATATTTTGTTTAATATTTTTTCATGAAATTATGAGCGACAATCAACAAAATAAAATGCATAAAACGATGGTAATAAACAAAAAAAATGTGACAAAAAAATTTGAAATCAAAATTAACTAAATTAATTTTGAATTGCAAAGAACGATAATATTTTGTGTAATATTTTTTAGTGAAATTTTATGCCATAATCAACCAAATTAAATGCATAAAATGTAGATAAGAAACAGTAAAAATGCGACAAAATAATTTGAAATATAAATTAACTAAATTAATTTTGAATTGCAAAGAAGAATAATATTTTGTATAATGTTTTTTGATGAAATTTTATGCAACAATCAACCAAATAAAATGCATAAAATGATGATAATGAACAGTAAAAATGCGACAAAATAATTTGAAATCGAAATTAACTAAATTAATTTTGAATTGCAAAGAAGAATAATATTTTGTATTATATTTTTTCATGAAATTTTATGCAATAATCAACCAAATAAAATGCATAAAATAATGATAATAAATAACAAAAATGCGACAAAATAATTCGAAATCAAAATTAACTAAATTAATTTTGAATTGCAAAGAAGAATAATATTTTGTATAATATTTTTTCATGAAATTTTGAGCAACAATCAAACAAATAAAATGCATAAAATTATGGTAATAAACAATAAAAATGTGACAAAATAATTTGAAATCGAAATTAACTAAAGTAATTTTGAAATGCAAAGTAGAATAATAATTTGTATAATATTTTTTCATGAAATTTTATGCAATTATCAACCAAATAAAATGCATAAAATGATGATAATAAACGACAAAAATGCGACAAAATAATTTGAAATCGAAATTAACTAATACAATTTTGAATTGCAAAGAACAATAATATTTTGTTTAATTTTTTCATGAAATTTTGAGCAACAATCAACCAAATAAAATGCATAAAATGATGGTAATAAACAAAAAAAAATGTGACAAAATAGTTTGAAATCGAAATTAAATAAATTAATTTTGAATTGCAAAGAAGAATAATATTTTGTATAATGTTTTTTCATGAAATTTTATGCAACAATCAACCAAATAAAATGCATAAAGTGATGATAATAAACAGTAAAAATGTGACAAAATAATTTAAAATCGAAATTAACTAAATTAATTTTGAATTGCAAAGAAGGATAATATTTTGTATTAGATTTTTTCATGAAGTTTTATGCAATAATCAACCAAATAAAATGCATAAAATGATGATAATAAACGACAAAAATGCGACAAAATAATTTGAAATCGAAATTAACTAATACAATTTTGAATTGCAAAGAACAATAATATTTTGTTTAATATTTTTTCATGAAATTTTGAGCGACAATCAACAAAATAAAATGCATAAAATGATGGTAATAAACAAAAAAAATGTGACAAAAAAATTTCAAAACAAAATTAACTAAATTAATTTCGAATTGCAAAGAACGATAATATTTTGTATAATATTTTTTATTGAAATTTTATGCCATAATCAACCAAATAAAATGCATAAAATGATGATAATAAACAGGAAAAATGCGACAAAATAATTTAAAATCGAAATTAACGAAATTAAATTTGAATTGCAAAGAAGAATAATATTTTGTATTAAATTTTTTAATAAAATTTTATGCAATAATCAACCAAATAAAATGCATAAAATGATGATAATAAATAACAAAAATGCGACAAAACAATTTGAAATCGAAATTAACTAATACAATTTTGAATTGCAAAGAACAATAATATTTTGTTTAATATTTTTTCATGAAATTTTGAGCGACAATCACCAAAATAAAATGCATAAAACGATGGTAATAAACAAAAAAAATGTGACAAAAAAATTTGAAATCAAAATTAACTAAATTAATTTTGAATTGCAAAGAACGATAATATTTTGTATAATATTTTTTATTGAAATTTTATGCCATAATCAACCAAATAAAATGCATAAAATGATGATAATAAACAGTAAAAATGCGCCAAAATAATTTGAAATCGAAATTAACTAAATTAATTTTGAATTACAAAGAAGAATTATATTTTGTATTAAATTTTTTAATGAAATTTTATGCAACAATCAACCAAATAAAATGCATAAAATGATGATAATAAATAACAAAAATGAGACAAAATAATTTGAAATCGAAATTAACTAAACTAATTTTGAATTGCAAAGAAGAATAATACTTTGTATAATGTTTTTTGATGAAATTTTATGCAACAATCAACAAAATAAAATGCATAAAATGATGGTAATAAACAAAAAACATGTGACAAAATAGTTTGAAATCGAAATTAAATAAATTAATTTTGAATTGCAAAGAAGAATAATATTTTGTATAATGTTTTTTCATGAAATTTTATGCAACAATCAACCAAATAAAATGCATAAAATGATGATAATAAACAGTAAAAATGCGACAAAATAATTTGAAATCGAAATTAACTAAATTAATTTTGAATTACAAAGAAGAATAATATTTTGTATTAGATTTTTTCATGAAGTTTTATGCAATAATCAACCAAATAAAATGCATAAAATGATGATAATAAACGACAAAAATGCAACAAAATAATTTGAAATCGAAATTAACTAAATTAATTTTGAATTGCAAAGAAGAATAATATTTTGTATAATGTTTTTTGATGAAATTTTATGCAACAATCAACCATATAAAACGCATAAAATGTTGATAATAAACAGTAAAAATGCGAAAAAATAATTTGAAATATAAATTAACTAAATTAATTTTGAATTGCAAAGAAGAATAATATTTTGTACAATGTTTTTTCATGAAATTTTATGCAACAATCAACCAAATAAAATGCATAAAATGATGATAATAAACAGTAAAAATGCGACAAAATAATTTGAAATCGAAATTAACTAAATTAATTTTGAATTGCAAAGAAGAATAATATTTTGTATAATATTTTTTCATGAAATTTTGAGCAACGATCAAACAAATAAAATGCATAAAATTATGATAATAAACAATAAAAATGTGACAAAATAATTTGAAATCGAAATTAACTAAAGTAATTTTGAAATGCAAAGTAGAATAATATTTTGTATAATATTTTTTCATGAAATTTTATGCAATAATAAACCAAATAAAATGCATAAAATGATGACAATAAACGACAAAAATGCGACAAAATAATTTGAAATCGAAATTAACTAATACAATTTTGAATTGCAAAGAACAATAATATTTTGTTTAATATTTTTTCATGAAATTTTGAGCGACAATCAACAAAATAAAATGCATAAAATGATGGTAATAAACAAAAAAAAATGTGACAAAAAAATTTGAAATCAAAATTAACTAAATTAATTTTGAATTGCAAAGAACGATAATATTTTGTATAATATTTTTTATTGAAATTTTATGCCATAATCAACCAAATAAAATGCATAAAATGATGATAATAAACAGTAAAAATGCAACAAAATAATTTAAAATCGAAATTAACGAAATTAAATTTGAATTGCAAAGAAGAATAATATTTTGTATTAAATTTTTTAATGAAATTTTATGCAATAATCAACCAAATAAAATGCATAAAATGATGATAATAAATAACAAAAATGAGACAAAATAATTTGAAATCGAAATTAACTAAATTAATTTTGAATTGCAAAGAAGAATAATATTTTGTATAATGTTTTTTGATGAAATTTTATGCACCAATCAACCAAATAAAATGCATAAAATGATGATAATAAACAGTAAATATGCGACAAAATAATTTGAAATCGAAATTAACTAAATTAATTTTGAATTGCAAAGAAGAATAATATTTTGTATTAGATTTTTTCATGAAGTTTTATGCAATAATCAACCAAATAAAATGCACAAAATGATGATAATAAACGACAAAAATGCGACAAAATAATTTGAAATCGAAATTAACAAATACAATTTTGAATTGCAAAGAACAATAATATTTTGTTTAATATTTTTTCATGAAATTTTGAGCGACAATCAACAAAATAAAATGCATAAAATGATGGTAATAAACAAAAAACATGTGACCAAAAAATTTAAAAACAAAATTAACTAAATTAATTTCGAATTGCAAAGAACGATAATATTTTGTATAATATTTTTTATTGAAATTTTATGCAACAATCAACCAAATAAAAGGTATAAAATGATGATAATAAACAGGAAAATGGCGACAAAATAATTTAAAATCGAAATTATCTAAATTAAATTTGAATTGCAAAGAAGAATAATATTTTGTATTAAATTTTTTAATAAAATTTTATGCAATAATCAACCAAATAAAATGCATAAAATGATGATAATAAATAACAAAAATGCGACAAAACAATTTGAAATCGAAATTAAATAATACAATTTTGAATTGCAAAGAACAATAGTATTTTGTTTAATATTTTTTCATGAAATTTTGAGCGACAATCAACAAAATAAAATGCATAAAACGATGGTAATAAACAAAAAAAATGTGAAAAAAAAATTTGAAATCAAAATTAACTAAATTAATTTTGAATTGCAAAGAACGATAATATTTTGTATAATATTTTTTATTGAAATTTTATGCCATAATCAACCAAATAAAATGCATAAAATGATGATAATAAACAGTAAAAATGCAACAAAATAATTTAAAATCGAAATTAACGAAATTAAATTTGAATTGCAAAGAAGAATAATATTTTGTATTAAATTTTTTAATGAAATTTTATGCAATAATCAACCAAATAAAATGCATAAAATGATGATAATAAATAACAACAATGAGACAAAATAATTTGAAATCGAAATTAACTAAATTAATTTTGAATTGCAAAGAAGAATAATATTTTGTATAATGTTTTTTGATGAAATTTTATGCACCAATCAACCAAATAAAATGCATAAAATGATGATAATAAACAGTAAATATGCGACAAAATAATTTGAAATCGAAATTAACTAAATTAATTTTGAATTGCAAAGAAGAATAATATTTTGTATTAGATTTTTTCATGAAGTTTTATGCAATAATCAACCAAATAAAATGCATAAAATGATGATAATAAACGACAAAAATGCGACAAAATAATTTGAAATCGAAATTAACAAATACAATTTTGAATTGCAAAGAACAATAATATTTTGTTTAATATTTTTTCATGAAATTTTGAGCGACAATCAACAAAATAAAATGCATAAAATGATGGTAATAAACAAAAAACATGTGACCAAAAAATTTCAAAACAAAATTAACTAAATTAATTTCAAATTGCAAAGAACGATAATATTTTGTATAATATTTTTTATTGAAATTTTATGCAACAATCAACCAAATAAAAGGTATAAAATGATGATAATAAACAGGAAAATGGCGACAAAATAATTTAAAATCGAAATTATCTAAATTAAATTTGAATTGCAAAGAAGAATAATATTTTGTATTAAATTTTTTAATAAAATTTTATGCAATAATCAACCAAATAAAATGCATAAAATGATGATAATAAATAACAAAAATGCGACAAAACAATTTGAAATCGAAATTAAATAATACAATTTTGAATTGCAAAGAACAATAATATTTTGTTTAATATTTTTTCATGAAATTTTGAGCGACAATCAACAAAATAAAATGCATAAAACGATGGTAATAAACAAAAAAAAATGTGACAAAAAAATTTGAAATCAAAATTAACTAAATTAATTTTGAATTGCAAAGAACGATAATATTTCGTATAATATTTTTTATTGAAATTTTATGCCATAATCAACCAAATAAAATGCATAAAATGATGATAATAAACAGTAAAAATGCGCCAAAATAATTTGAAATCGAAATTAACTAAATTAATTTTGAATTACAAAGAAGAATTATATTTTGTATTAAATTTTTTAATGAAATTTTATGCAATAATCAACCAAATAAAATGCATAAAATGATAATAATAAATAACAAAAATGAGACAAAATAATTTGAAATCGAAATTAACTAAATTAATTTTGAATTGCAAAGAAGAATAATATTTTGTATAATGTTTTTTGATGAAATTTTATGCAACAATCAACCAAATAAAATGCATAAAATGATGGTAATAAACAAAAAACATGTGACAAAATAGTTTGAAATCGAAATTAAATAAATTAATTTTGAATTGCAAAGAAGAATAGTATTTTGTATAATGTTTTTTCATGAAATTTTATGCAACAATCAACCAAATAAAATGCATAAAATGATGATAATAAACAGTAAAAATGCGACAAAATAATTTGAAATATAAATTAACTAAATTAATTTTGAATTGCAAAGAAGAATAATATTTTGTATAATGTTTTTTCATGAAATTTTATGCAACAATCAACCAAATAAAATGCATAAAATGATGATAATAGACAGTAAAAATGCGACAAAATAATTTGAAATCGAAATTAACTAAATTAATTTTGAATTGCAAAAAAGAATAATATTTTGTATAATGTTTTTTGATGAAATTTTATGCAACAATCAACCAAATAAAATGCATAAAATGATGGTAATAAACAAAAAACATGTGACAAAATAGTTTGAAATCGAAATTAAATAAATTAATTTTGAATTGCAAAGAAGAATAGTATTTTGTATAATGTTTTTTCATGAAATTTTATGCAACAATCAACCAAATAAAATGCATAAAATGATGATAATAAACAGTAAAAATGCGACAAAATAATTTGAAATATAAATTAACTAAATTAATTTTGAATTGCAAAGAAGAATAATATTTTGTATAATGTTTTTTCATGAAATTTTATGCAACAATCAACCAAATAAAATGCATAAAATGATGATAATAGACAGTAAAAATGCGACAAAATAATTTGAAATCGAAATTAACTAAATTAATTTTGAATTGCAAAAAAGAATAATATTTTGTATAATGTTTTTTGATGAAATTTTATGCAACAATCAACCAAATAAAATGCATAAAATGTTGATAATAAACAGTAAAATTGCGACAAAATAATTTGAAATCGAAATTAACTAAATTAATTTTGAATTGCAAAGATGAATAATATTTTGTTTAATATTTTTTCATGAAATTTTGAGCAACAATCAAACAAATAAAATTCATAAAATTATGGTAATAAACAATAAAAATGTGACAAAATAATTTCAAATCGAAATTAACTAAATTAATTTTGAATTGCAAAGAAGAATAATATTTTGTATTATATTTTTTCAAGAAATTTTATGCAATAATCAACCAAAAAAAATGCATACAATGGTGATAATAAACAGTAAAAATGCGACAAAATAATTTCAAATCAAAATCAACAATATTAAGTTTTAATTGCAAAGAAGAATAATATTTTGCGGAATATTTTTCAATGAAATGTATGCAATAATCAAGCAAATAAAATGCATAAAACGATAAAAATAAACAACAAAAATGCGACAAAATAATTTGAAATCGAAATTACCCAAATTAATTTTGAATTACAAAGAAGAATAATATTTTGAGCATATTTTTTTATGAAATTTTGAGCAACAATCAACCAAATAAAACGCATAAAGTGATGACAATAAACAGTAAAAATGCGACAAAATAATTTGAAATCAAAGTAACCAAATTAATTTGGAATTGCAAAGAACAATAATATTTTGTTTAATATTTTTTCATGAAATTTTGAGCAACAATCAACCAAATAAAATGCATAAAATGATGGTAATAAACAAAAAAAATGTGACAAATAGTTTGAAATCGAAATTAAATAAATTAATTTTGAATTGCAAAGAAGAATAATATTTTTTCACGAAATTTTACGCAATAATCAAGCAAACAAAATGCATAAAATGATGATAATAAACAACAAAAATGCGACAAAATAATTTGAAATAGAAATTAACTAAATTAATTTTGAATTGCTAACAAGAATATTATTTTTTATAATATTTTTTCATGAAATTTTATGCAATAATCAAGCAAATAAAATGCATAAAATGATGATAATAAACAGTATAAGTGCAACAAATAATTTAAAATCGAAATCAACAAAATTAAGTTTTAATTGCAAAGAAGAATAATATTTTGCGGAATATTTTTCAATGAAATTGTATGCAATATTCAAACAAATAAAATGCAAAAAATGATAGTAATAAACAACAAAAATGTGACAAAATAATTTGAAATCTAAATTAACTAAATTAATTTTGAAATGCAAAGAAGATTTATATTTTGTATAAGATTTTTTCAAGAAATTTTATGCGGCAATCAACCAAATAAAATGAATAAAATGATGACAATAAACAGTAAAAATGCGACAAAATAATTTGAAATCGAAATTAACTAAATTAAATTTGAATTTCAAAGAGGAATAATATTTTGTATTATATTTTTTCAGGAAATTTTGAGCAACAATCAACCAAATAAAATGCATAAAATGATGGTAATAAACAAAAAAATTGTGACAAAATAATTTGAAATCGAAATTAACTTAATTAATTTTGAATTGCAAAGAAGGATAAAATTTTGTACAATATTTTTTTCATGAAATTTTATGCAATAATCCACCAAATAAAATGCATAAAATGATGATAATAAACAGTATAAATGCAACAAATAATTTCAAATCGAAATCAACAAAATTAAGTTTTAATTGCAAAGAAGAATAATATTTTGCGGAATATTTTTCAATGAAATTGTATGCAATATTCAAACAAATAAAATTCAAAAATGATAGTAATAAACAACAAAAATGCGACAAAATAATTTGAAATCTAAACTAACTAAATTAATTTTGAAATGCAAAGAAGAATAATATTTTGTATAATATTTTTTCAAAAATTTTTATGCAGCAATCAGCCAAATAAAATGAATAAAATGATGACAATAAACAGTAAAAATGCGACAAAATAATTTGAAATCGAAATTTACTAAATTAAATTTGAATTTAAAAGAGGAATAATATTTTGTATTATATTTTTTCATGAAATTTTATGCAATAATCAACCAAATAAAATGCATAAAATGATGATAATAAACAGTAAAAATGCGACAAAATAATTTTAAATCGAAATTAACAAAATTTAGTTTTCATTGCAAAAAAGAATAATATTTTGCGGAATATTTTTCAATGAAATGTTTGCAATAATCAAGCAAATAAAATGTATAAAATGATAAAAATAAACAACAAAAATGCGACAAAGTAATTTGAAATCGAAATTAACTAAATTAAATTTGAATTGCGAAGAAGAGTTATATTTTTTCATTAAATTTTATGCAATAATGAAGCAAATAAAATGCATAAAATGCTGATAACAAACACAAAAAATGCGACAAAATAATTTGGAATCGAAATAAACTAAATTAATTTTGAAATGCTAAAAATAATAATAATTTGTATAATATTTTTTCATGAAACTTTATGGAATAATCAACTAAATAAAATGCATAAAATGATGATAATAAACAACAAAAAGGTGACAAAATAATTTCAAATGAAAGATAACTAAATTAAATTTAAATTGCAAAGAAGAATAATATTTTGTATTATATTTTTTCATTAAATTTTATGTAATAATCAACCAAATAAAATGCATAAAATGATGATAATAAACCGTAAAAATGCAACAAATAATTTCAAATCGAAATCAACAAAATTAAGTTTTGATTGCAAAGAAGAATAATATTTTGCGGAATATTTTTCAATGAAATTGTATTCAATAATAAAGCAAATAAAATGCATAAAATGATAGTAATAAACAACAAAAATACGAAAAAATAATTTGAAATCGGAATTAACAAAATTAATTTTGAAATGCAAAGAAGAATAATATTTTGTATAATATATTTTCATGAAATTTTATGCAGCAATCAACCAAATAAAATGCATAAAATGATGAAAATAAATAGTAAAAATGCGAATAAATAATTTCAAATCGAAATTAACTAAATTAATTTTGAAATGCAAAGAAGAATAATATTTTGTATAATATTTTTTCATGAAATTTTATGCGGCAGTCAACCAAATAAAATGCATAAGATGATGAAAATAAACAGTAAAAATGCGAAAAAATAATTTGAAATCGAAATTAACTAAATTAATTTTGAATTGCTAGGAAGAATAATATTTTGTATAATATTTTTTCATGAAACTTTATGGAATAGTCAACCAAATAAAATGCATAAAATGATGATAATAATCACCAAAAAAGCAACAAAATAATTTGAAATCGAAATTATCTAAATTAAATTTGAATTGCAAAGAAGAATAATATTTTGTATAAAATTTTTTCATGAAATTTTGAGCAACAATCAACCAAATAAAATGCATAAAATGATGGTAATAAACAATAAAAATGTGACAATAATTTGAAATCGAAATTAACTAAAATAATTTTGAAATGCAAAGGAGAATAATATTTTGTATAATATTTTTTCATTAAATTTTATGCAACAATCAACCAAATAAAATGCATAAAATGATGATAATAAACAACAAAAATGCGACAAAATAATTTGAAATCGAAATTAACTAATATAATTTTGAATTTCAAAGAAGAATAATATTTTGCCGAATATTTTTCAATGAAATTGTATGTAATAATAAAGCAAATGAAATGCATAAAAAGATAGTAATGAACAATAAAAATGCGACAAAATAATTTGAAATCGAAATTAACTAAATTAATTTTGAAATGCAAAAAAGAATAGTATTTTGTATAATATTTTTTCATGAAATTTTATGCAGCAATCAACCAAATAAAATGCATAAAATGATGACAATAAACAGTAAAAATGCGACAAAATAATTTGGAATTGAAATTAACTAAATTAATTTTGAATTGCTAAGAATAATAATATTTTGTATAATATTTTTTCATGAAACTTTATGGAATAATCAACCAAATAAAATGCATAAAATGATGATAATAAACAATAAAAAAGCGACAAAATAATTTGAAATGGAAATTAACTAAATTAAATTTGAATTGCAAAGAAGAATAATTTTTTGTATTATATTTTTTCATTAAATTTTATGTATTAATCAACCAAATAAAATGCATAAAATGATGATAATAAACAACAAAAATGCAACAAATAATTTCAAATCGAAATCAACAAAATTAAGTTTTGATTGCAAAGAAGAATAATATTTTGCGGAATATTTTTCAATGAAATTGTATTCAATAATAAAGCAAATAAAATGCATAAAATGATAGTAATAAACAAAAAAAATGCGACAATATAATTTGAAATCGAATTTAACTAAATTAATTTTGAAATGAAAAGAAGAATAATATTTTGTATAATATTTTTTCATGAAATTTTATGCAGCAATCAACCAAATAAAATGAATAAAATGATGAAAATAAACAGTAAAAATGCGACAAAATAATTTGAAATCGAAATTAGCTAAATTAATTTTAAATTGCTAAGAAGAATAATATTTTGTATAATATTTTATCAAGAAACTTTATGGAATAATCAACCAAATAAAATGCATAAAATGATGATAATAAACAGTATAAGTGCAACAAATAATTTAAAATCGAAATCAACAAAATTAAGTTTTAATTGCAAAGAAGAATAATATTTTGCGGAATATTTTTCAATGAAATTGTATGCAATATTCAAACAAATAAAATGCAAAAAATGATAGTAATAAACAACAAAAATGTGACAAAATAATTTGAAATCTAAATTAACTAAATTAATTTTGAAATGCAAAGAAGATTTATATTTTGTATAATATTTTTTCAAGAAATTTTATGCGGCAATCAACCAAATAAAATGAATAAAATGATGACAATAAGCAGTAAAAATGCGACAAAATAATTTGAAATCGAAGTTAACTAAATTAAATTTGAATTTCAAAGAGGAATAATATTTTGTATTACATTTTTTCAGGAAATTTTGAGCAACAATCAACCAAATAAAATGCATAAAATGATGGTAATAAACAAAAAAATTGTGACAAAATAATTTGAAATCGAAATTAACTTAATTAATTTTGAATTGCAAAGAAGGATAAAATTTTGTACAATATTTTTTTCATGAAATTTTATGCAATAATCCACCAAATAAAATGCATAAAATGATGATAATAAACAGTATAAATGCAACAAATAATTTCAAATCGAAATCAACAAAATTAAGTTTTAATTGCAAAAAAGAATAATATTTTGCGGAATATTTTTCAATGAAATTGTATGCAATATTCAAACAAATAAAATTAAAAAATGATAGTAATAAACAACAAAAATGCGACAAAATAATTTGAAATCTAAACTAACTAAATTAATTTTGAAATGCAAAGAAGAATAATATTTTGTATAATATTTTTTTCAAAAAATTTTATGCAGCAATCAGCCAAATAAAATGAATAAAATGATGACAATAAACAGTAAAAATGCGACAAAATAATTTGAAATCGAAATTTACTAAATTAAATTTGAATTTAGAAGAGGAATAATATTTTGTATTATATTTTTTCATGAAATTTTATGCAATAATCAACCAAATAAAATGCATAAAATGATGATAATAAACAGTAAAAATGAGACAAAATAATTTTAAATCGAAATTAACAAAATTTAGTTTTCATTGCAAAAAAGAATAATATTTTGCGGAATATTTTTCAATGAAATGTTTGCAATAATCAAGCAAATAAAATGTATAAAATGATAAAAATAAACAACAAAAATGCGACAAAGTAATTTGAAATCGAAATTAACTAAATTAAATTTGAATTGCGAAGAAGAGTTATATTTTTTCATGAAATTTTATGCAATAATGAAGCAAATAAATGCATAAAATGCTGATAACAAACACAAAAAATGCGACAAAATAATTTGGAATCGAAATAAACTAAATTAATTTTGAAATGCTAAGAATAATAATAATTTGTATAATATTTTTTCATGAAACTTTATGGAATAATCAACTAAATAAAATGCATAAAATGATGATAATAAACAACAAAAAAGTGACAAAATAATTTCAAATGAAAGATAACTAAATTAAATTTAAATTGCAAAGAAGAATAATATTTTGTATTATATTTTTTCATTAAATTTTATGTAATAATCAACCAAATAAAATGCATAAAATGATGATAATAAACCGTAAAAATGCAACAAATAATTTCAAATCGAAATCAACAAAATTAAGTTTTGATTGCAAAGAAGAATAATATTTTGCGGAATATTTTTCAATGAAATGGTATTCAATAATAAAGCAAATAAAATGCATAAAATGATAGTAATAAACAACAAAAATACGACAAAATAATTTGAAATCGGAATTAACAAAATTAATTTTGAAATGCAAAGAAGAATAATATTTTGTATAATATATTTTCATGAAATTTTATGCAGCAATCAACCAAATAAAATGCATAAAATGATGAAAATAAATAGTAAAAATGCGAATAAATAATTTCAAATCGAAATTAACTAAATTAATTTTGAAATGCAAAGAAGAATAATATTTTGTATAATATTTTTTCATGAAATTTTATGCGGCAGTCAACCAAATAAAATGCATAAGATGATGAAAATAAACAGTAAAAATGCGAAAAAATAATTTGAAATCGAAATTAACTAAATTAATTTTGAATTGCTAGGAAGAATAATATTTTGTATAATATTTTTTCATGAAACTTTATGGAATAGTCAACCAAATAAAATGCATAAAATGATGATAATAATCACCAAAAAAGCAACAAAATAATTTGAAATCGAAATTATCTAAATTAAATTTGAATTGCAAAGAAGAATAATATTTTGTATAATATTTTTTCATGAAATTTTGAGCAACAATCAACCAAATAAAATGCATAAAATGATGGTAATAAACAATAAAAATGTGACAATAATTTGAAATCGAAATTAACTAAAATAATTTTGAAATGCAAAGGAGAATAATATTTTGTATAATATTTTTTCATTAAATTTTATGCAACAATCAACCAAATAAAATGCATAAAATGATGATAATAAACAACAAAAATGCGACAAAATAATTTGAAATCGAAATTAACTAATATAATTTTGAATTTCAAAGAAGAATAATATTTTGCCGAATATTTTTCAATGAAATTGTATGTAATAATAAAGCAAATGAAATGCATAAAAAGATAGTAATGAACAATAAAAATGCGACAAAATAATTTGAAATCGAAATTAACTAAATTAATTTTGAAATGCAAAAAAGAATAGTATTTTGTATAATATTTTTTCATGAAATTTTATGCAGCAATCAACCAAATAAAATGCATAAAATGATGACAATAAACAGTAAAAATGCGACAAAATAATTTGGAATCGAAATTAACTAAATTAATTTTGAATTGCTAAGAATAATAATATTTTGTATAATATTTTTTCATGAAACTTTATGGAATAATCAACCAAATAAAATGCATAAAATGATGATAATGAACAATAAAAAAGCGACAAAATAATTTGAAATGGAAATTAACTAAATTAAATTTCAATTGCAAAGAAGAATAATTTTTTGTATTATATTTTTTCATTAAATTTTATGTAATAATCAACCAAATAAAATGCATAAAATGATGATAATAAACAACAAAAATGCAACAAATAATTTCAAATCGAAATCAACAAAATTAAGTTTTGATTGCAAAGAAGAATAATATTTTGCGGAATATTTTTCAATGAAATTGTATTCAATAATAAAGCAAATAAAATGCATAAAATGATAGTAATAAACAAAAAAAATGCGACAATATAATTTGAAATCGAATTTAACTAAATTAATTTTGAAATGCAAAGAAGAATAATATTTTGTATAATATTTTTTCATGAAATTTTATGCAGCAATCAACCAAATAAAATGAATAAAATGATGAAAATAAACAGTAAAAATGCGACAAAATAATTTGAAATCGAAATTAGCTAAATTAATTTTAAATTGCTAAGAAGAATAATATTTTGTATAATATTTTTTCATGAAACTTTATGGAATAATCAACCAAATAAAATGCATAAAATGATGATAATAAACAATAAAAAAGCGACAAAATAATTTGAAATGGAAATTAACTAATATAATTTTGAATTTCAAAGAAGAATAATATTTTGCCGAATATTTTTCAATGAAATTGTATGTAATAATAAAGCAAATGAAATGCATAAAAAGATAGTAATGAACAATAAAAATGCGACAAAATAATTTGAAATCGAAATTAACTAAATTAATTTTGAAATGCAAAAAAGAATAGTATTTTGTATAATATTTTTTCATGAAATTTTATGCAGCAATCAACCAAATAAAATGCATAAAATGATGACAATAAACAGTAAAAATGCGACAAAATAATTTGGAATTGAAATTAACTAAATTAATTTTGAATTGCTAAGAATAATAATATTTTGTATAATATTTTTTCATGAAACTTTATGGAATAATCAACCAAATAAAATGCATAAAATGATGATAATAAACAATAAAAAAGCGACAAAATAATTTGAAATGGAAATTAACTAAATTAAATTTGAATTGCAAAGAAGAATAATTTTTTGTATTATATTTTTTCATTAAATTTTATGTATTAATCAACCAAATAAAATGCATAAAATGATGATAATAAACAACAAAAATGCAACAAATAATTTCAAATCGAAATCAACAAAATTAAGTTTTGATTGCAAAGAAGAATAATATTTTGCGGAATATTTTTCAATGAAATTGTATTCAATAATAAAGCAAATAAAATGCATAAAATGATAGTAATAAACAAAAAAAATGCGACAATATAATTTGAAATCGAATTTAACTAAATTAATTTTGAAATGAAAAGAAGAATAATATTTTGTATAATATTTTTTCATGAAATTTTATGCAGCAATCAACCAAATAAAATGAATAAAATGATGAAAATAAACAGTAAAAATGCGACAAAATAATTTGAAATCGAAATTAGCTAAATTAATTTTAAATTGCTAAGAAGAATAATATTTTGTATAATATTTTATCAAGAAACTTTATGGAATAATCAACCAAATAAAATGCATAAAATGATGATAATAAACAGTATAAGTGCAACAAATAATTTAAAATCGAAATCAACAAAATTAAGTTTTAATTGCAAAGAAGAATAATATTTTGCGGAATATTTTTCAATGAAATTGTATGCAATATTCAAACAAATAAAATGCAAAAAATGATAGTAATAAACAACAAAAATGTGACAAAATAATTTGAAATCTAAATTAACTAAATTAATTTTGAAATGCAAAGAAGATTTATATTTTGTATAATATTTTTTCAAGAAATTTTATGCGGCAATCAACCAAATAAAATGAATAAAATGATGACAATAAGCAGTAAAAATGCGACAAAATAATTTGAAATCGAAGTTAACTAAATTAAATTTGAATTTCAAAGAGGAATAATATTTTGTATTACATTTTTTCAGGAAATTTTGAGCAACAATCAACCAAATAAAATGCATAAAATGATGGTAATAAACAAAAAAATTGTGACAAAATAATTTGAAATCGAAATTAACTTAATTAATTTTGAATTGCAAAGAAGGATAAAATTTTGTACAATATTTTTTTCATGAAATTTTATGCAATAATCCACCAAATAAAATGCATAAAATGATGATAATAAACAGTATAAATGCAACAAATAATTTCAAATCGAAATCAACAAAATTAAGTTTTAATTGCAAAAAAGAATAATATTTTGCGGAATATTTTTCAATGAAATTGTATGCAATATTCAAACAAATAAAATTAAAAAATGATAGTAATAAACAACAAAAATGCGACAAAATAATTTGAAATCTAAACTAACTAAATTAATTTTGAAATGCAAAGAAGAATAATATTTTGTATAA
Organism: Vaccinium darrowii; assembly: GCA_020921065.1. Taxonomy (NCBI): domain Eukaryota; kingdom Viridiplantae; phylum Streptophyta; class Magnoliopsida; order Ericales; family Ericaceae; genus Vaccinium; species Vaccinium darrowii. The sequence goes on along the minus strand of CM037162.1, from coordinate 24,038,257 downwards.
TATTTTTTTCAAAAAATTTTATGCAGCAATCAGCCAAATAAAATGAATAAAATGATGACAATAAACAGTAAAAATGCGACAAAATAATTTGAAATCGAAATTTACTAAATTAAATTTGAATTTAGAAGAGGAATAATATTTTGTATTATATTTTTTCATGAAATTTTATGCAATAATCAACCAAATAAAATGCATAAAATGATGATAATAAACAGTAAAAATGAGACAAAATAATTTTAAATCGAAATTAACAAAATTTAGTTTTCATTGCAAAAAAGAATAATATTTTGCGGAATATTTTTCAATGAAATGTTTGCAATAATCAAGCAAATAAAATGTATAAAATGATAAAAATAAACAACAAAAATGCGACAAAGTAATTTGAAATCGAAATTAACTAAATTAAATTTGAATTGCGAAGAAGAGTTATATTTTTTCATGAAATTTTATGCAATAATGAAGCAAATAAATGCATAAAATGCTGATAACAAACACAAAAAATGCGACAAAATAATTTGGAATCGAAATAAACTAAATTAATTTTGAAATGCTAAGAATAATAATAATTTGTATAATATTTTTTCATGAAACTTTATGGAATAATCAACTAAATAAAATGCATAAAATGATGATAATAAACAACAAAAAAGTGACAAAATAATTTCAAATGAAAGATAACTAAATTAAATTTAAATTGCAAAGAAGAATAATATTTTGTATTATATTTTTTCATTAAATTTTATGTAATAATCAACCAAATAAAATGCATAAAATGATGATAATAAACCGTAAAAATGCAACAAATAATTTCAAATCGAAATCAACAAAATTAAGTTTTGATTGCAAAGAAGAATAATATTTTGCGGAATATTTTTCAATGAAATGGTATTCAATAATAAAGCAAATAAAATGCATAAAATGATAGTAATAAACAACAAAAATACGACAAAATAATTTGAAATCGGAATTAACAAAATTAATTTTGAAATGCAAAGAAGAATAATATTTTGTATAATATATTTTCATGAAATTTTATGCAGCAATCAACCAAATAAAATGCATAAAATGATGAAAATAAATAGTAAAAATGCGAATAAATAATTTCAAATCGAAATTAACTAAATTAATTTTGAAATGCAAAGAAGAATAATATTTTGTATAATATTTTTTCATGAAATTTTATGCGGCAGTCAACCAAATAAAATGCATAAGATGATGAAAATAAACAGTAAAAATGCGAAAAAATAATTTGAAATCGAAATTAACTAAATTAATTTTGAATTGCTAGGAAGAATAATATTTTGTATAATATTTTTTCATGAAACTTTATGGAATAGTCAACCAAATAAAATGCATAAAATGATGATAATAATCACCAAAAAAGCAACAAAATAATTTGAAATCGAAATTATCTAAATTAAATTTGAATTGCAAAGAAGAATAATATTTTGTATAATATTTTTTCATGAAATTTTGAGCAACAATCAACCAAATAAAATGCATAAAATGATGGTAATAAACAATAAAAATGTGACAATAATTTGAAATCGAAATTAACTAAAATAATTTTGAAATGCAAAGGAGAATAATATTTTGTATAATATTTTTTCATTAAATTTTATGCAACAATCAACCAAATAAAATGCATAAAATGATGATAATAAACAACAAAAATGCGACAAAATAATTTGAAATCGAAATTAACTAATATAATTTTGAATTTCAAAGAAGAATAATATTTTGCCGAATATTTTTCAATGAAATTGTATGTAATAATAAAGCAAATGAAATGCATAAAAAGATAGTAATGAACAATAAAAATGCGACAAAATAATTTGAAATCGAAATTAACTAAATTAATTTTGAAATGCAAAAAAGAATAGTATTTTGTATAATATTTTTTCATGAAATTTTATGCAGCAATCAACCAAATAAAATGCATAAAATGATGACAATAAACAGTAAAAATGCGACAAAATAATTTGGAATCGAAATTAACTAAATTAATTTTGAATTGCTAAGAATAATAATATTTTGTATAATATTTTTTCATGAAACTTTATGGAATAATCAACCAAATAAAATGCATAAAATGATGATAATGAACAATAAAAAAGCGACAAAATAATTTGAAATGGAAATTAACTAAATTAAATTTGAATTGCAAAGAAGAATAATTTTTTGTATTATATTTTTTCATTAAATTTTATGTAATAATCAACCAAATAAAATGCATAAAATGATGATAATAAACAACAAAAATGCAACAAATAATTTCAAATCGAAATCAACAAAATTAAGTTTTGATTGCAAAGAAGAATAATATTTTGCGGAATATTTTTCAATGAAATTGTATTCAATAATAAAGCAAATAAAATGCATAAAATGATAGTAATAAACAAAAAAAATGCGACAATATAATTTGAAATCGAATTTAACTAAATTAATTTTGAAATGCAAAGAAGAATAATATTTTGTATAATATTTTTTCATGAAATTTTATGCAGCAATCAACCAAATAAAATGAATAAAATGATGAAAATAAACAGTAAAAATGCGACAAAATAATTTGAAATCGAAATTAGCTAAATTAATTTTAAATTGCTAAGAAGAATAATATTTTGTATAATATTTTATCATGAAACTTTATGGAATAATCAACCAAATAAAATGCATAAAATGATGATAATAAACAGTATAAGTGCAACAAATAATTTAAAATCGAAATCAACAAAATTAAGTTTTAATTGCAAAGAAGAATAATATTTTGCGGAATATTTTTCAATGAAATTGTATGCAATATTCAAACAAATAAAATGCAAAAAATGATAGTAATAAACAACAAAAATGTGACAAAATAATTTGAAATCTAAATTAACTAAATTAATTTTGGAATGCAAAGAAGAATTATATTTTGTATAATATTTTTTCAAGAAATTTTATGCGGCAATCAACCAAATAAAATGAATAAAATGATGACAATAAACAGTAAAAATGCGACAAAATAATTTGAAATCGAAATTAACTAAATTAAATTTGAATTTCAAAGAGGAATAATATTTTGTATTATATTTTTTCATGAAATTTTATGCAATAATCAACCAAATAAAATGCATAAAATGATGATAATAAACAGTAAAAATGCGACAAAATAATTTTAAATCGAAATTAACAAAATTAAATTTTCATTGCAAAAAAGAATAATATTTTGTGGAATATTTTCCAATGAAATGTTTGCAATAATCAAGCAAATAAAATGCATAAAATTATAAAAAAAACAACAAAAATGCGACAAAGTAATTTGAAATCGAAATTAACTAAATTAAATTTGAATTGCGAAGAAGAGTTATATTTTTTCATGAAATTTTATGCAATAATGAAGCAAATAAAATGCATAAAATGCTGATAACAAATACCAAATTCGCGACAAAATAATTTGGAATCGAAATAAACTAAATTAATTTTGAAATGTTAAGAATAATAATAATTTGTATAATATTTTTTCATGAAACTTTATGGAATAATCAACCAAATAAAATGCATAAAATGATGATAATAAACAACAAAAAAGTGACAAAATAATTTCAAATGAAAATTAACTAAATTAAATTTGAATTGCAAAGAAGAATAATATTTTGTATTATATTTTTTCATTAAATTTTATGTAATAATCAACCAAATAAAATGCATAAAATGATGATAATAAACAGTATAAGTGCAACAAATAATTTAAAATCGAAATCAACAAAATTAAGTTTTAATTGCAAAGAAGAATAATATTTTGCGGAATATTTTTCAATGAAATTGTATTCAATAATAAAGCAAATAAAATGCATAAAATGATAGTAATAAACAACAAAAATACGACAAAATATTTTGAAATCGAAATTAACAAAATTAATTTTGAAATGCAAAGAAGAATAATAATATTTTGTATAATATATTTTCATGAAATTTTATGCAGCAATCAACCAAATAAAATGCATAAAATGATGAAAATAAACAGTAAAAATGCGAATAAATAATTTCAAATCGAAATTAACTACATTAATTTTGAATTGCTAAGAATAATAATATTTTGTATAATATTTTTTCATGAAATTTTATGCAACAATCAACCAAATAAAATGCATAAAATGATGATAATAAACAACAAAAATGCGACAAAATAATTGGAAATCGAAATTAACTAATATAATTTTGAATTTCAAAGAAGAATAATATTTTGCGGAATATTTTTCAATGAAATTGTATGCAATAATAAAGCAAATAAAATGCATAAAATGATAGTAATAAACAATAAAAATGCGACAAAATAATTTGAAATCGAAATTAACTAAATTAATTTTGAAATGCAAAAAAGAATAGTATTTTGTATAATATTTTTTCATGAAATTTTATGCGGCAATCAACCAAAGAAAATGCATAAAATGATGACAATAAACAGAAAAAATGCGACAATATAATTTATAACTAAATTAATTTTGAATTGCTAAGAATAATAATATTTTGTATAATATTTTTTCATGAAACTTTATGGAATAATCAACCAAATAAAATGCACAAAATGATGATAATAAACAACAAAAAAGTGACAAAATAATTTGAAATGGAAATTAACTAAATTAAATTTGAATGGCAAAGAAGAATAATATTTTGTATTATATTTTTTCATTAAATTTTATGTAATAATCAACCAAATAAAATACATAAAACATTGATAATAAACAGTAAAAATGCAACAAATAATTTCAAATCGAAATCAACAAAATTAAGTTTTGATTGCAAAGAAGAATAATATTTTGCGGAATATTTTTCAATGATATTGTATTCAATAATAAAGCAAATAAAATGCATAAAATGATAGTATTAAACAACAAAAATGCGACAAAATAATTTAAAATCGAAATTAACTAAATTAATTTTAAAATGCAAAAAAGAATAATATTTTGTATAATATTGCTTGACCGAAATCCTAGACCTAAATTAATGGGTTGCCCCAAGCGTAGGGCTGAGACCGGTGTAGCACAATACCCGGTAAGACCGGAATCGAATCCACAGAGAAGGTGGAGGGTGCTTACTAAAAACTCGGGTTGCACAATCTGACATGGCTCTTAGGTAGCCACCCCTTGTGATTTGATTGGAAAAATTAACTAAACTAAGAGAATTTGGTTTTACTTAAACTATTAAAAAGAAAGTACGGTCGTAGGGATCCTAACACTGGTGATCAGGCCCGGACATATCTGCTCCTTTCAGTGTTCTAAAGTAAACATTCGATTTTAGAGAGAAAAGGATACTCCGAAAGATGCGAATCCTCGCGGTCGCCATTACCCATGTATAGCGAAGAACAAGTTTTGGTCCCCCGTTCCCCGCAGTACATGAGCTCCGACGAAGCCCGGATTCGTCCAACGAAAGTTCTTTAATAACCTGAAATTGCTTTGTCCGTTTACGACGTAAAAATAGGAGCGAGAAAATACCCGGCCCTGGCCACGGTGTGTTAATCACCCCGCGACCATACCTATATGACTACTCACTCATATCAACTTGAACTAATAACAAGATTCTGAGATAACACATGCTTTTGTACTTGAATATAGATTAAAACAAAAGATTTGGAAGCAAAACACGGACAAACTCCCGTGAACTGAGATTAACGTAACAAAACAGAAAGTTACCGAAACAATACTCGAATCTGCGAGCAAAACTTCAAAAACTCCAATGCAAACAATCTCCGGAAGGTAGAATCTCTAAAAACAATTCGGTTGCTAGTTGGAAGAAAAATAAAACGAAATTTCGAACCCTAATTCGGAACAAAAACGGAGTATTTATGTCTTTCCCAAAGTCAAAACACGTGGCAAAGTCAACCTGTAGACACCCCAATTTGGACCCATGAAAGTCCTTAGCATCCCCGATGATGAAAATGCCTGTTAGAGCACGCGAAGCTTGATTGTGAACTTGGAAACCCCTCCTAAACCTCTCCAAAATAAACCCAATCCTTCACCATCTTCTAGTACACTCAAAACCCTCTTTTTCGATATATAACTTGTCTCAATCCATTTTGAAATGAGGGAGATGTGCCCGTTTTACCAAAATCACTTGTTTTCCCGACCTTCTGAGGGTAAAATGGTCACACATTTTGATGTACAAATCATCTTGGGTCCAAACCACTTGGGTTAGAAAGTAGACCTTTCAAGCTTTCCAACGCTTCAAACCATGCGCAAAACGGAGTTCGGTAGCACCCGGAATGGCCCCGCGAAGTTTCATATTTTGTGCTGTCTCGCATCCAGGCGCCCGGATTGACCCTTTCCAGGTGCCTGAACCCAATTCAGGCGCCTGAAACACCCTCCTCCAGGCGCCTGAACCCCTTCCAGACACTTGCTGCCCAAAGACAAGAGAGTGGGGAGCAACGTCTTGGGAGATTCTTCTGGGGTTTTGCTGCAGAATATATGGGGGACATCCCAGCACATGCTTCTTCCCTCTCCCTAGGTGAACCCTCACCCTTTTGAAGGGTTCAAATGGCCCATTTTGAACCCTCCTTTGCCTATATATATCCCCTCCCCTCCTCCATTTGAAGGGGCTCAATCCCACTCACTCCCTTGTTGTTATGCTGCTGAAATGACACCAGAATCTCCATCCCCAAACTGATCTCTCTTAGTTTCACCCACTTCCATTCACAAACCTACTCTTTTCCACTTCAAATCAACACTTTTTCATCCCTCTCAAACAAACCCCCAACTTCAATACCTATAATCAGTCCCTCAATGCTTTAGAAACTACATCCCAGCCCACTCAATCACCAAAACTAGCCTCAAAAGTTCATCAATCAAGCTTCTCAAGGTAGTCATTCTACCAAAAATGCTCAACTAAGGCCCTGAGGGGGAACCACCCATCCTTTCTTGGTTCACAATACCAAGTTGAGGCTTTGGGAGGGTTAAAAATGCAGCAAAAATGATCTCACCACATGCACCCATATTGGGTCCAGGCGCCTGGATCCACCTAATCCAGGCGCCCACACCCAATCCAAGTGCACCCACACCCAATCCAGGTGCACCCACACCTAATCCAGGCGCCCACACCCAATCCAAGTGCACCCACACCCAATCCAGGTGCACCCACACCTAATCCAGGCGCCCACACCCAATCCAGGTGCACCCACACCTTATCCAGGTGCACCCACACCTAATCCGGGTGCACCCACACCTAATCCGGGTGCCTGGACTTGTTCAATGCGGGTGTGAGAAATGCAATCCGGGTGCAATCGTGGGTTGTCTGTGGATTTGTTTTGGGGGTTTCCAATGTTAATTAGTCTCATTCTGAGTTGTTTAATACATTGTATGTCATCGTATCATCATGCATACATAATACATGGAACATGTATCCACGCACGTCATTCGATGCATTTACATGCACTTGTATTGTTTCGTGATCAAAGTCCGTTCAAACGATATTTTCAAAATCCCTTGAGCATTGAATAAAGACCGGTAGTTACACCGGGCGAGAGGGGTGCTTTAAATTCCTTCCCCTCTCGTAACCTAGCTCCCGGACCCGAGAAATCTCGTTTTTGTGAGGCCAGTAAAACATTTTCTATTCCAAGGGCAAAAGAGTCATTTTTCAAAAAGGTTTCTCGGGTACGATCCTCAAATCCGGGTGGCGACTCCATTCAACCAATCAAAACGATTTTTCAAATCGCAACCAATTTCGTGAGCATTCCCGCGGGGTGTTCACACAACCGTTGATTTTAGGGCTCTCGGTATCGATACAGGGAAAACCCTGTATCGATACCCATAGGTTCTTTTCGCTTGCTGACGCCTGGGTATCGATATAAGGCTTTACCTGTATTGATACCGACACCTTCATATGGACTTTCAGCTTGCTTGCTCGTCCTTACTTGGGTCCCACCGGTTCCCAACATGCCCGATTGCCTTGTGTCCACTTTACGTGCTCTTCCGGCCTGTTTCCTACAAAAACAAGTGAAAATACCAAAACAAAGGACAATGCCACATCAAGTGGAAAATGGAATAAAACGCGCCTCTAATGCGCTAACTCGCCCTACTTAGGCGCTTATATCCATGATATTGCATGCCTATCACACCCCCCAACTTGAGCGTTGCTAGTCCCTAGGAATGAACGAAATGCAACTAATGAAAGGAAACTACAAGACACCACGGGGGTACGGGGGTTATGCCACCTGTAGTAATAATTAATCATAGCAATAGATACTCGCCTCTTAATATGCCCGTAACTAAAATGCATGCATGCCTTGACAGAAAATTGAACACAGTTAGCATCGCTCCACATGCGCGAATAAATACCCCTACAAATCAACAGCGTTACACTACTCACTAGAACACTCAACATCCCATACAAGCGCTTGGCGAACTACATGGAACCGAACAACTGGTTTCCACGTGCCAATCAAAGTTAACGCTCAGCAAGAAATAACCGCACAATCTGTCCAAATATGATTTCACAAAATAAGCAACAACATCATTAATCATGCATAAGTGAGAAATCAAACACATGCACAAGATCTACTAAGGACTTTTTGGATTATAATGACTGTGGTTAGAACAAAAAGGGAACTGCAAAATCAGGTGACGGCCTATAGAAGCGCAAGGTTAACTACCCTAACTGGCCGCACCTGACATGTCTGACTACCTGTCAATGCGCCCATCGGCGCCAACCAAACCAAGTCCACAAAAGAAAACCCATCATCCCTAACAGTTATATTACAAACCAAATGAAAGACAGACAAAAGTTCCACATAAAATAACAAATACTAACATGAAATGACACCTCCAACCATCATCACCATCTACCCCCAAGCCAGCTCCATGCAACACAAGTGCCTCAGCTCAATCCGACTCCTCCCTGCCAGCATCATCAGCGAAGTCATCACTGACCTCCAACTCGGGCAACTGCAGAGGGGCATATGGAGCTGATGTCGAACCCTCAATTCGCCCCGCCATCCATGCCTGCCTGTGATCCATTTGCTGCTGAGTTCTTGCAATCTGTCGCACCTCCCTCTTGACCTTCTGCTGACTCCGAATGGTAGCAACACCCTGACAAAAGATCTTTCGCAGCCAAGAAGTAGTAGGTGCGCTGGCAGGAGGTTCGGTAGTAAAAAGGCTCCACCTCTAACACCACGAGATTGGGCCATGCTCTTAGTGAGAATGGTGCTGTCAATCGGCCCAGGACTTAGTGGGTCTTTCTTGAACCATTTAGCCCTTGTCAACCCCGACTGTCTAACAATGGTCGTAATCAGACAAGGGAACGGCAGTCTCGTTTGTGTTGGGGCATCTCGAAAGTCAATAATCTTAGCATAAATAAACAGCGCCTAGTCACAAACAGTGCTCGATTCCATGAAAGCTGACATTAAATACCCAGTATGTTCAGAAGGTTTATTCTCAGTTGCCCTCGGGTCCAAGTTATAACACACTACCTGGTTCAAAAAGTGAAATGTCGGCTTAAACTTGCCCGGCCGGTGAGGAATACGGGCATCTCTACGGTTCTCATACAAAATTTTCAGCCACAGTGTTTGGGTCAAAATCTTCAGTGGGGCAAGGATAGTTAATAGGCCCAGTCGGCCTCGTATACTGCAAGCTTGCAGCAATAATATCGGGGGTGACCACAATGGGTAACCTAGCCACTCGTGAGGTGATCTGAGTCCCGAAACTAAATGCAGTCCTGGACGCTGGTACTTGAAAGTGTTTATAGAATTCCTTAACGAGTTCTAAGTTATACCCGGGGTTTGGCTCAAACCAGAAAGACATACCTTGCTCCACAATGGCTTGTATGGTGACGTGATTCGCAGGGAACCCCTCCCGGATAATGTGGCGCTCATTTTTGACAGCCCTTTCTTGAATGGAACCCTCCCATGCTTCTTGCTCATCCCGGGCAATCTGATCCTGGGTTCTCCTCCTACCTCGGCCTTGAACCGAGCTTCCTCCTTCTTCTTGCTCCGGAGGAGCACTAGAGGAAGCCGCTCCTTTACCCTTAGCACTAGAACTAGCCTTCCTAGGTGCCATGTTTGGAAGTTGATTTGAAAATTTAGGGTTTCGGATCTGGAGAAATAGGGATTTCAGAGGGGATTTGAGAGGTATATGTGGTAGAGATGAAGATAAGGAGTGTTTTGGTGAAGTTTGGTGGAATTTGGGTGAGATTTGGTGGAGTTTTAGAGGGTTGGAGGGGGTGGCTATGGAGGTTTTTCGTGGGTTAGGGTTAGAGAGAGAAGGAGAAGAATGGGGAAGAAGATGAGAAGTGGAGAAGATGACCGGCCGAACCCTTTTAATTTTGCGTTATAAGGCACTCGGTATCGATACACGCAGGTTCTGTTCCGGTCATGGGGTGTCGGTATCGATACATACATTGTACTGTATCGATACCGATGTGCTTTTTTTTTTTAATTTTTTTTTTTTAGCAAAGGCTGAGGTTGAGGCTTATGAATTTTTGGTTTCCAAAACATGACACCCAATCAAACATTTCTTCAAACGTTACTCCCTCAAAAGCACATTGCTTCACCATTTTTTCACAGCAGTACGGCACTCATGACGCACGGAGCTTGACTCCCCCCTCCCCCCCCCAAAAAAAAACTTCAATCCAACCAAACACCGGTTTCCTAAGTTAGACACGGGAACTGACTCGGACTGGTTTAAGATGGGTCAAAGGGACTTGTATGTGGTTTAATCATGCAAAGACTGCCTTGTTTCATCCCCTATGCACATTATTCACTCTCACAAATGCATGAAAAATAACTGGTCTCTTACTTGCAAAACAAAAGCCTACTATTTTATGCGATTGCAGAAAGGAATACAAAGAACATGGGAATGTTATTCGAAAATACTCTATTATCAATGTGGGGATACTTATTCACATGCTTTACAGTGCATTATGTTAAATTAGATAGCCAAATATATGCATGAATTCAAGTTAAAAAGGCATACTGAATTAGCTAGATCTCATTTGCTCGATGATATTTACAAGATGCATAACACCCGTATCCCCAAAAACCTACCTAGCAACGCAATGCAAGTAATGTGTTTGGTTTTTGTTTCTCGGTGTGGATTTATTCCACACGAATCACACATGGTTCACATCTGTCCAAGGTCCTATGATCTCTCCATCTGGTCAAATGGGGTTCCATTTTTGGGTCCCTTTTCGGCTGGCATTTCACCTCAAAGCACTGCAATCCATGGAGTCTGTCTTCATCTCACGCCAAAACCAGTTAAGCTCATCATCTGTCTCATGCTCAGAATGGGTTTCTCAATATCAAGTCTCACGTGGGGCCAATTCATTTTCTTCACTTTGTGTGAAGACCATCAAACATCAACCAACAGCTACTTTGGTCGTTGGTTCAAGCTCCTAATTTTCATCTTTTACAGAGACATTTGAGATTCCGAGGTCCAATCTCTGAACAGGCTCTACCACTGCGACTTAGTTCCTCCCGTTAGGTGTCGTTGGTGGCACGGCGGTGAGGGTAATACCACAATGGGTTCTGGTTGCTAAGGTGTTCTCTGTGGAGAAGATTCTCAACTCCCTTATGCGTCTGTAGAAGATGGGGTTAAGCAACTCGGTGCTAGTTATTTCTCTGATCAACTTCGGTGAATAAAGTTCCAAGAAGATGATGAACAGTGCAAATGGGACTAAAGGGCCATGAAAAAGGGGTATATTCCCTACTCCATTTGGAGAGTTTGTTCGTAAATCACTTGGAGAAGCAACAAAGAGCATTACACACGGGTTCATCTCTGTTCCTAATCCAGTTCCAATGGTGGTGGTGTTCAGAGTTTATTCGTATTTTCAGAGTTTATTTTCAAATGGAGAAGAAGAGAGTGAGTTGCACTCTCTCTCTGCAAGTGGGCGTTGTTCCCGTTTCAAAAGGCAATAGCCCCAGCCTTTCGGTTGAAATATTTTTTGGTCTAGGTGGTGGCAGCTATGTGCAAGCTGTATGCCTGGGGAAAGTAGTCCTTGAAGGACGTGTGTGCAGTCAACTTCAATCCCATTAAACAAGAAATATGATGGGTCTTTTGTGGTTTATCACGTGGTCCATAGCTGTGTCCTTAGTTGAAGGGGTTGTGGGTCACAAGTGGTACATTCTTTCACATGTACTACATATCAACTTTCACGTGAAGACAGATTGACCAAGTGGAGGCCTTTGTGCCCGGAAAAACATTGGCCTTTTGTGCGCATTATAGTGGGACCACAACTTTGGTCTCACTCTAATAATTTTGTTTAAACATCAGTATCAACCTTTGGGTTTATATAATTAGGAATTTTTCCTCGTTTATCCCTACCCTAGCGGGTTGTGCTAGGACCTCCAAAATGCCCACCCCGGCGGGTTGTGTCGGGGAGTACGCAATTTTTTTTTCTTTCATTTTGTCCTCCCTGGGGTATGCCCCTTGTAGGCTGTACATTCGCTTAACCCCTTTTAATTTCAAGCTGAATTACCCAAAAAAAAAAAAAATGTACAACGTACACCTTCCCCCCAACTAGAAGCATGCTATGTCCCCAGAGCATGGAGACACACAAAATGAAATAACAAGGGGAAGAACTGGACCTCTGGGTGGCAGCCAACCACCATGACCTCGGCCGATGTACGAGGAATTTCCGATACTCTCACCATGCAACCTGCAAAAAACATCAGTCCAGCCCGGCGCGTGGTATCCCGGCGTACACAGAGAAAACAAAAAAGAGAAAACAAGAAAAGAAAAAGAACATACACCACCACTTTCGTCACGTGAAAGGCACGGGTACTACTTTTCTCCCTAATGTTCTCACTTAAATTTGTGTAGAGAAGGTCATCATAACAATCCCGGGTAAGTCATGACTCAACAGGTTAAATTACTCAAGGTTTTTCCTTAAAGAAATCAGAGCCAATCGTCTTTTATGACTATCCGAGACACGGCAATAAGATTGTTCGAAACCCAGATACACAAATTTAAGGCTAGAAATTAGGTGGCTATACCGGACCACAACAAATTGTTTTTTTTTTTTTTTTAAATTTTTTTTATTTAACTGAAAATTAAAAACAGACACGAAAATACCCAAATCGCCCTTACTAACCGGAGCTGGGCACACGATCCTTATTTTAATAGCGGTGTGCGAAGCTATAAATACCCAAGTCAATGATGGGTACCCCTATTGCTAGGAGTCGGGTCCACACTCAATGAAGAGCATGGTACGCGTGAGCTACCCGTAAAAACATAGCCCGACGGCTAAACCACGGAAGTATCCGAGTAAATGGGATCAACTAAGTCCTCCTCAGGTTCACCTATGTCTATTATTTCTAAAAATGGTTTAAAACGCTGCCCATTAACTTTGAAAATATGATTATCCTTAGGATCACAGACATCTATCGAACCGTTCGGGTAAACCTTATGGACTATATACGGCCCATCCCAGCTAGACCTCAACTTCCCTGGAAATAAGTGAATCTGCGAATTATACAGTAAAACTTTCTGCCCAACACTAAAGGTTTTGCGCTGGATATTCCTATCATGGTACGCCTTAACCTTAGCTTTGTAAATGCTAGTACTCTCATACGCATCCTTCCTAATCTCCTCAAGCTCACACAGCTGGAGCTTCCTATGGGCACCTGCCTCTGGGAAACTTGCGTTCACCATCTGAATGGCCCAATGGGCCTTATGCTCCATCTCCACGGGCAGGTGGCAGGCCTTACCTGTGGACGCACCTCCGGAAGGGATCAATTCGGATTGATTTGGAGTCGCCACCCGGGTTTTAGCGGATTGTCCCCGAGGAACCGAACTCGATTGACTCGTGCCTCATTCAATGGATAAGGATAACTGGCCCGTCATCACCATACTATCTTAGGTTCGGGAGCTCAGTTACGAGAGGGGAAGGGTTTTACGGCACCCCCCTCGCCCGGTTCGAAGACCGGTCTCTACTTGACTTTTGTGAGATTATACAAGAAATGTATTCAACTCAACTTTGAACAAATACGGGGGGTGAGGGATGGAAAATCAAATAACGATGATAAACATATCAACAAACTACAGTACATGCATATGAGATATGATCTACACGAGTGATGATGGAATGCAAGCACGAACTATTAAAGACACAAAATAGCAAACAACGATGTTAGTGTATGATTAACAATAATGAAATGGCTAGAAGTGACACAACCAGCAAACAAAAAGCAAAGACCAATCAGATCCCTTGATAGGAGCTTGAGCGCTCAAGGTGTGAGTTTGAGCGCTCAATCCCCTCTCACCCACACATGCTTAAGATCCTTTCTAATGATTCTGGTTTTGATGAAAACATGTTTGATGCACTTTAAGCTGCTTAAAAATGATACTTTGATGACTAAGCAGAAAGGTATGACCATGTTAACATAAACTTGAAGCTTGATGATGAACCAAACAAGACAATAAAGGCAGAATGGGTGAAAAATATATCATTGTGAGGCATCCAAAATCCTCAAAACGCAGTTAGTAGACTGATATGATGAAAACTCTTGATGCACTAGAAAACAGTTTGAGCGCTCGAAGGGAGGCTTTGAGCGCTCAAACCATCTTTATGGTTTGAGTGTTTACATGCCTTACTGCCTTTATTTGGATCATCAACAAGCTTAAGATATTACACAATAATGTAAATGTACTCGATGAACCAGAAACATTGACAAAATAAGCATAAAAAGCATCCGTGAGTGAGAGATGAGTATTGAGCCATGCATAAGCATGATTAGAATGAGAGGGAGAAGAGATCAGGTTGGCCTAGCCAAACATCAACACACACACACACACTTCGAGATTAGGTTGGCTTAGCCAAACATCAACACACACCCACACACACTTTGAGATTAGGTTGGCTTAGCCAAACATCAACACACACACCTCATAAACTGAAAACAGAACACCGAACTAAAAGTAAACAAGATTCAACACTCCAAAACTGAGCAAGGTTCGAGCGCTCATAGTGCTAGCCTTAAGCGCTCAAGCCCCATTCAAAGGTTGTGAGTTTCTATGATTTCTGATCATTCTTTGATGTTGGTATGAACTTGAAACCTTCTGATCGTGGTTAAAAGAAGCGAGATACACTTATTCATCCCACAAACAAAGCTTATTCATTGCTTGATGATGATAAAACATCATTTCCATGGCTTTTCGCTTCTTTTATCAATGATCAAGAGTGAAGTAAGCTAATTTGAGAGTATTTAAATCAACCAAAAGCCATCAAATGATGATATCAACATGAGAAAGTATCAGAAACCACAAAAAACAACAAAATGGCTGAAATAGTTTGAGAGCTCAAACTGTAGTATGAGCGCTCGAGCTCACAATTTGAGCGCTCGAACCCTGTTTGAGCTGAGATTTTTGAAATCAGATTTTTTTAATATCTAAGACCGTGTGAGCTCATAGAAGGTATGTTGAACCTCCATGAACCCACTGGTCTCCCTCAGGATGACCAAAACGTGATTTTTCACATGATTTTCTACCTTTTGGCTTTGATCAAAGCTTGAACTAGGGGTTTTGATGGATGATTGAGTAGTGGCTTAGAATATAGGCTTGATTTGAGGTATTTTGGACAGAGAAGTGTGAGTGTAGGGCTGATTGGATGATTGATTGAGTGGATGGGGGTGTATTTGAGCTTAAAATGGTGATTTTGGCTTGGATGAGGTGGGTTTTGGTTGAAGAGATGGGTTTGGACGAAATGGATGGAATGTATGGGCTGTAAATGGCTTATTAGAGTGAGAGAGGGGCTGTTGAAGTTGGTATCTTAAAGACCCATGTGTATTTGGTCTTAAAGATGAGATTTTTGGGTGTTTTGGAGGTTGAAGATGATGGAAATAGATGAGAGGGAGGCTAAAACGTGATTGAAGGATGAGTGAGAGTGAGTTTGATCTGATGAAGGGTGTGTGGGAGAGAGATTCAGCCAAGGGGTCTAAACAATGGGTGGAGGGTGGTTTATATAGAGAGAAATGGGGGGAATTTGGAATTTTGCAATTCAAGTTGGGGAGGGAGTGTTATTAGAGAGATTCTGGCATGAAAACGAAGCTGTAGAAACCAGGGGGAGCCCATAGTTTAGGTGGAAAACTAGCTGAAAAATGTCTTTGAAAATTTTCTGGTGCGCGAAGGGTTTGAGGGCTCAAAGAGGGCTTTGAGCGCTCAAAGGTCTGCACAACAGACCAAACTTCAAAGGGCTGCTCCGGGTGCTACCGAACTCCGTTTCATGCGTGGTTTGAAGCGTTGGAAAGCTTGTTGAGTGTACTTTCTAACCCAATTGGTTTGAACCCAAGATAATTTGTACATCGTGTGACCATTTTATCCTCAAAAGGTCAGGAAAACGAGTCATTTTGGTAAAACGGGCACATCTCCCTCATTTCAAAACGGATTGAGACGTATTATATCAATAAAGAGGGTTTTGAATGTACTAGAAGATGGTGTAGGCTTGGGTTTATTTTGAAGAGCATTTTGGATGGTTGGAAGGGTATTTTGGTCATTTTGGTTGGTTTAAGGTTGTTCTAGGAGGGTTTAGAATGGTTTAGGGTGGTTTGGCGAGTTCAAGCCTTGTTCTTAGCCTCGAGGTATACACGATTGGTCTATATCATCATCGGGAATGCTTGATAAGTATCCCGGGTCAAAATCGGGGTGTCTACAGTTGCCCCTCTTGGATGAAACTCCATACCACTTCTTGGTATGAGTTGCATTCAAGACAGAGACATCCCGATCCTTTCTCAAGCTGCAAAGGAAAACATTGAAATCACGGTCGTGCCACTAGGGCTGCCTACGTACCCCGTTGTAGGGATCAGACCGGCGTAGTTCTTGGGGGCGTGCAAACAAACTCAGCGGGTTTTCCTGGTCCGTGAGACAAATGATTTCACGCGAATCAACGAGGCTTCTCGAGTCAAGACGCTAAAAAAAATGACTATGATTGTGATTGTGATTAGGATTGGGATTGTGATAGTGATTGGGATTGGGATTGTGATTGGGATTGTGATTGTGATTGATGCAGATAAAACTCTGTATCATTGCTTGATACGAGCCACATCTAAGACAAAGATATCCTGATTCATTTCCTGAGCCTTTCTCAAGCTGCAAAGGAAAACATTAAAACCACGGTCATGCCACTCGGGCTGCCTACGTACCCCATTGTAGGGATCAGACCGGCGTAGTTCATGGGGGCGTGCAAACAAACTCAACGAGTTTTCCTGGCCCGTGAAACAAACAAACTCAACGGGCTTTCCTGACCCGTGAGACAAATGATTTCACGCGAATCGACGAGGCTTCCCGAGTCAAAACGCTGAAGCAAACAAATGATTATGATTTCACGTGGATCGACAAGCCTTCGCGAGTCGAAACACTAAAAGCAAATGATTGTGATTGTGATTGTGATTGTGATTCATTCATATGCACCAGCTAGGTGGCTAAAGTGATTAAGCGTAGCTACCCTTTGAACAACGGGGAGGCTAAATCTGAAGGGGCCATTCTATGCGAAACGCGATGGCCAAATGATAAGATGAGTGTCCCTTGAACAACAGGACAATCGAGGAAATGTGACCACCTACTGAACAACGAGGTAATCGATACGCTATTGATCCAATCATAATAATATGATGGTCTTAGCAACACAACGATTCATCAACAACAAATTCTCATAACAACTGATTAAATGCACTAATTGGGTGAACAAATACTCAGACAACTTGATATGATTGATGTACCAGCTAGGTGGCTAAAATGATCGGGGTGCGCTAGCTAAGCGGCTACACAATGATTATCCTAAATGACTTGATTGAAAAGGTGACCATGTCTGGTCTAGAAATTGATTGAGGATGATTGAAAAGTTGTTGTCCCATAGGACGATTGATTGATTGATTAATGAGTAATGATTGATTAAATGATCGATTGAAAGAACGAGTGATGATTGATTGGATGCGCCAGCTAGGCGGCTTTTGAATGATGATTGAATGATTGGATGCGCCAGCTAGGCAGCTTTTGAATGATCGAATGCACCATCTTGGTGGCTAAAATGATTGGGGTGCGCTAGCTAAGCGGCTACACAATGATTATCCCAAATGACTTGATTGAAAACGTGACCGAGTCTGGTCTCGAAATTGATTGAGGATGATTGAAAAGTTGCTGTCCCACAGGACGATTGATTTAAAAATTTGTCCCTCAGGACGATTGATTTAAAAGTTGTCCCTGAGGACGATTGATTTAAAAGTTTGGTCCCTTAGGATGATTGATTTAAAAAGTTTGTCCCTCAGGACGATTGATTTAAAAAGTTTGGTCCCTCAGGACGATTGATTTAAAAAGTTTGGTCCCTCAGGACGATTGATTTAAAAAGTTTGGTCCCTCAGGACGATTGATTTAAAAAGTTTGTCCCTCAGGACGATTGATTTAAAAGGTTTGGTCCCTCAGGATGATTGATTTAAAAAGTTTGGTCCCTCAGGACGATTGATTTAAAAAGTTTGTCCCTCAGGACAATTGATTTAAAAGGTTTGGTCCCTTAGGACGATTGCATGTGACTCGTGCATCGACACTCGACGACAACAAGGGCAACATTCCTTCCTTAAAAGATAGGTGGCACAACGGGGTGCCTTTTCGCTTTACTGTCTTTCCTTTTTGGCTAGGGCTTGAGTTTGAGCTTGGTTGGGCTTGTATCTTGGGTTTTGAGTTTTGAGCTTGCCTTTCTCAAGGCTGGAATTTTAGGCTGGTTTTCATTGAGGCTTCGGGCTTTGAGTTTAATAGGGCTTGGATTATGGGTTTTGAGTTTTGGGCTTTGGATTGGCTTTTGTTGGGGATTTGACATGGAGTTTTGGGTTGACTTTTGGGTTGAGACTTTGTGCTTTAGATTTGGTTTTGGTCGAGGATTTGGGGCTTGGATTGGCTTCTGGTGTGGCTTTGGACTCTTATGCCTCAGTCTTGAATTTGGGCACATGATTCTCCCGGTAGATGGCAATGGGCTGACGTGCCCCAATTTTGGGCTAATGATGATCCTCAGTTCTGAATGCATTTCTTGGCTTTGCTGATGGTTTTGGCAACCAATTGACCATGAACCCAAAAACGGATCCTTTCGTGCATTGAAATTGTTTCCATGAGTCGAGGATAGACAAGACTAAGATGGTTTAACTCTTTTGACGCTGAGGTGGATTTTGACGAGAATAGCAAGACTGAGGAATTTGATTGACCTTTTTGACAAAAGGGTGGACTTGGACGGGATTGACTCAAAGGATAGGAAAGGTCTCTTATCTACCGAGTGACTTTTCCTAAGAGTGCCCCTGACTGGGCGGAGATTGAAGTTAGGGAAGACCGCGTTGACTCGAAAGATATGGAAGACCACGTTGACTCGAAGGATATGGAAGATCACATTAACTTGAAGTTTGAAAGATGGCAAACATGCCTCACAATTGATGTCGAAATTGTCATGACAAAATTAGATTTTGATTTCTGAAATTGTTTCTTTCCATCAAGTGATGTTCATTCAAATCGATTATTTGCCAAAACACGAGATTTCTTATCATGAACCCATGCTCAAAATTGCTGATGATGCTCCATTGATTTTCCATCAAAATGCCCCAGTTTAGTGTTTTTTTTTTTTTTTTGCTTTGTCTGACGCCAATGTTTGCATGATGCTTTGACTTTTAAGGGAGGTTGACTGTTCCCTTTTGGACTTGAATTCTCACTATCAAGTTGCACTTTCCAATCTAAAAGGACTTTATCTAGGTTATGACGAGACCAAGGTTATGGGCTTGACAAAGGAAGGGTAGAAGGCTAAAAAATTTCGTTTCCATTGGGTTATAAGAGCTAGCAGCTATCTTCGACTTTTGATGCCCCTTTTGCTTGTTGATGGGCGCTTTCTTCTTTTCTTCTTCTTTTCCTTTGTGCCTATTTTTGATTGGCACTTTCTTTCCATTTGACTTTTCTGTTCCATTTCTTCGTTGCTCCTCATCTTGTTGTGTCTTTTGCATTTGGCATTTCATGTGCCAACGAGTTTGACACTTCCATTCTTGTGATGGTTTGAATTTTTCATTCACCTGTATCTTTGGCACCCCTTTTTTTTTTTTCTCACCCCAGTGTGGGGGATAGCTGCCTAGCTGGGTTCTTTATCAAAGAAATTGATTCAAGCTCAAAGGGGATTGCAATGGATATTTATGTGGGAAATCAAACAAAGAATGCCTTTCTTCATTTTGAATTGTGCAACTTGATGGGGAGAACTTTTGCATGCTCTAACTTTTGAAGTTTGATCTAGCGAGCTTTTTACCTTAACTTTTGCCTAGGCCGCCCTTACGGGTTTTCGACCAAGCAGGCCTTTTCTGTGACCAAGCATTGCTTCTTGATGGCGCTGGGGAATGGTCCCTTGGAAATCCTCCTCGTATGGGGTGAGGGTTCATTCAAAATTCATCTCGTGTTTTGAAATGATTATTATGCTTCTCAAACGATGGTGAACAACAACTTCAAGTTGAGAGATTATTACAAAAATCTAAGTTTATGATGACAATTTCGACACAACGGGGATGACATTGATTTTTGATAGTTACGACCGAACCACTGAGGGTTGCCTACGTATCCCTTTGCAAGGAATCAGGTCGTGCGTAGCTCGGGACTACAAAGTTGACTCTCTTTTTGAATTTTCTTGTTTCTCGGACTTGAAAAACTTACAGACACAAGAGCATGACAGACTTGAAGTACAAACTGACTCAATAAAAGTGAACACTTGACTCGATACTTGAAGACTTCCAAGACTCGTGGAAGATGGAGATATTGCATGGTCCTTGTTGGTTCATCGGTTCGGTGGGGTGCTTGGTTTCGCCAGCGGAGCAGAGATGGATCCGTTGTCAATGAGATCTTGGATCTCATGGCGGAGGTGTTGACATCTGTTGGTAAGGTGGCCAGGTGTTTGGTGGAAGGCACAAAATTGATTTTGGTTGTAGGATGGTGGGGGATTTTGCAGAGGTGGGGTTGGTTGAAGTGGTTTGAGGAAACCGGCCACGAGGAGCTCCTCATAGACCGAAGATAATGGTGCAGAGAATTGGGAAAAGGTTCTTCGTTGGCCTTTGGGACGGTTAATTTGGGTCATGATTTCATTGACTAGTGTAGTTTGGTTGGGGTCCTTGTTGGTGGAGCTTGAAGAGGCATTTTTAGTGGAGGTGAGGCTAATTTCATTGATGTTGGGGTTTTGTTTATGCTGAGGCGTGGGGTTTGATTTGATGTTGAATGGCAGAAGAGAGATGGTTTTATTGTCAATGAGGTCTTGGATCTTGTGACGGAGACGCTGACAATTATCGGTAACATGGCCAGCCACTTGATGGAAGGCACAGAAGGTGTTTGGGTTGTGGTAAGCTGGGAGCTTTTGAGGTAGAGCAGTTGGAGGGAGTGGTTTGAGGAGACCGGCCATGAGAAGCTCATCATAGACCAAGGACAAGGGTGTGGGGAATTGGGAGAATTCTCTTGGTTGGTCTTTGGGCTGGTTGATTTGGATTGTGGTCGTGGTTGGTTTGGCTTTACTGGTGGTGTTGGCTACGAAGTTAAAGTTGCTATTTATGGAGCTGGGGGTGGTGCTCACATGGTTGTTATTGTCAAGCAGTGTGTTGCCCTTCTCGAAGTAAAACCTTTCGCCTTTTGGAGTGAGGTTGTCATTTTCAATGTCCCAGTGGTGCATCTCCACATCTCTGGTGCCAACGAAATTCTTGAAGTCTATGGGTTTGAACCCTTCCATGACAGATTCCTCAAGTTCAGAGATCTTGGCAAGAGCGGCGGCCATTTCAGGGCTTTTTCCGGGTCGTTGGAGGTTCTCTCGGACTTGTGGGAGCTGGTCACGGATGTCTTGCACCATGATCATGAGCTGGGTGATTTGATTACCCAGGTTATTCACAACCATCTTGAGTCCTTCGATTTCAGCCAGAACATCCATGTCTTGAGGTTTGGGTTGAGTCAACTTCTGCTCGGGGAGTTGTAAGGTTTCTTTCTTGGGACCAACGGCTCGGAACTGATAGTAAAGCAAAAAGGTCGAATTCAGATTATGCCCCTGATTTTATTGAAGAAAATGTCGTGCATGTGTTGTCGTCATGTCGTGTCTAAGATCTAGACTACCGGTCTCAGTCTCACTTAAGACATTGCACGGATGTTCAAAACAACAACCACGGGTAAGTCGTGACAGGCAGGTTAAATTCCAATCGTCGTGGAATCAGAGCCAATCTCCTTATAGACCATCCGAGACAGAGCAATGAGGTTGTTGAAATCCGGATACAAATGCACTTAAGGCTAGCCCGAGACACGGGGAGCCGTTATAGCACGGCAAACACTAGAGGTATCTCAAACTCCATGGATTTAAAGTCTCCTAGACTAAATCCTATCCTAAGGACTCTGCTACCGATTTCGATCTCACTTAAGGCATTTCACGGATGTGTGAAATAACAACCACGGGTAAGTCATGACAGGCAGGTTAAATTCCAATCATCGTGGAATCAGAGCCAATCTCCTTATAGACCATCCGAGACAGAGCAATAAGGTTGTTAAAATCCGGATGCAAATGCACTTAAGGCTAGCTCGAGGCACGGGGAGCCGTTCGGGCACGACAAACACCGGAGGTATCTCAAACTCCATGGATTTAAAGTCTCCTAGACTAAAATGCGGCTTTGGAAGGTTGCCCCAATCCTCAAGTTTTCTTTTGATATCAATTCCTTCATGCGGGACAACCGGATTTAGGAAAATACGAACTCTCAAATCCTTGTAAAAAAATCTAACTCTGAATCTTAAGAACAATTGTCCCTAATCTCGGGCCAATCATCCATAATCTCCGTTAGATTGTTGTCAAAGATTTGATGGTCCAAATTTTTCCACGTCCGATTATCCTAAGGACTAACTCGCAAGACAACGTACATTTGAAATGCGCGACTCATCATCGGGCTGAGGCGACCTTCTACTAACTGCACGGACTCCTAAGCAATACTACTCTCAACTCGGAGACACTATATACAAACACGAATGCATGCATGGATGCAACGTGACAAGATAAATAAACAAAAAAAAGGGTAACACATAGCACATAAACAAGATGGAGCAAATAAACCTAACGAACAGTCCAGTCACCTAATGTGGAAGATTCTATGGTTAACTATATGCAAAAAGGCCGGTTTTGGTCTCACAAGGGTATCCCGGACTAGAGTCATGATTGTCTCCCGTGCCATGGATACCCACGACAACGGTAATAACGACAGGTGTAACTCATCACGGTCGAGGGCTGCTGGGCATTTTGGGATTCCCCGTCGCCGGAAAGCCGTGCGGGATTGCCAAAACACACCAGCGAGGCTAGGAACAATGTAAATGCAATGCAAAAGTTGAATTACAAACATTTCAAAAATCCCACAAAAGCTTTTCAAGTCGAGCCCTCTTGATTAATGCATAGTTCAATAAAACTACACAAGTGTAATTGAATTAAAGTATGCATTAACCAGAGTCCCTAGTGGAGTCGCCAGCCTGTGGACGCACCTCCGGAAGGGATCGATTCAGATTGATTTGGAGTCGCCACCCTGGTTTTAGCGGATTGTCCCTGAGGAACCGAACTCGATTGACTCGTGCCTCATTCAATGGATAAGGATAATTGGCCCGTCATCACCATACTATCTTAGGTTCGGGAGCTCAGTTACGAGAGGGGAAGGGTTTTACGGCACCCCCCTCGCCCGGTTCGAAGACCGGTCTCTACTTGACTTTTGTGAGATTATACAAGAAATGTATGCAACTCAACTTTGAACAAATACGGGGGGTGAGGGATGGAAAATCAAATAACGATGATAAACATATCAACAAACTACAGTACATGCATATGAGATATGATCTACACGAGTGATGATGGAATGCAAGCACGAACTATTAAAGACACAAAATAGCAAACAACGATGTTAGTGTATGATTAACAATAATGAAATGGCTAGAAGTGACACAACCAGCAAACAAAAAGCAAAGACCAATCAGATCCCTTGATAGGAGCTTGAACGCTCAAGGTGTGAGTTTGAGCGCTCAATCCCCTCTCACCCACACATGCTTAAGATCCTTTCTAATGATTCTGGTTTTGATGAAAACATGTTTGATGCACTTTAAGCTGCTTAAAAATGATACTTTGATGACTAAGCAGAAAGGTATGACCATGTTAACATAAACTTGAAGCTTGATGATGAACCAAACAAGACAATAAAGGCAGAATGGGTGAAAAATATATCATTGTGAGGCATCCAAAATCCTCAAAACGCAGTTAGTAGGCTGATATGATGAAAACTCTTGATGCACTAGAAAACAGTTTGAGCGCTCGAAGGGAGGCTTTGAGCGCTCAAACCATCTTTATGGTTTGAGTGTTTACATGCCTTACTGCCTTTATTTGGATCATCAACAAGCTCAAGATAGTACACAATAATGTAAATGTACTCGATGAACCAGAAACATTGACAAAATAAGCATAAAAAGCATCCGTGAGTGAGAGATGAGTATTGAGCCATGCATAAGCATGATTAGAATGAGAGGGAGAAGAGATCAGGTTGGCCTAACCAAACATCAACGCACACACACACTTCGAGATTAGGTTGGCTTAGCCAAACATCAACACACACCCACACACACTTTGAGATTAGGTTGGCTTAGCCAAACATCAACACACACACACCTCATAAACTGAAAATAGAACACCGAACTAAAAGTAAACAAGATTCAACACTCCAAAACTGAGCAAGGTTCGAGCGCTCATAGTGCTAGCCTTGAGCGCTCAAGCCCCATTCAAAGGTTGTGAGTTTTGCGACAAAATAATTTGAAATCGAAATTAACTAAATTAAATTTGAATTGCAAAGAAGAATAATATTTTGTAAAATATTTATTCATGAAATTTTATTTAGCAATCAACCAAATAAAATGTATAAAATGATGATAATAAAATGTAAAAACACGATAAAATAATTTGAACTCGAAATTAACTAAATTAATTTTGAATTGCAAAGAAGAATAATATTTTGTATAATATTTTTCATGAAATTTTATGCAATAACCAACCAAATAAAATGCATAAAATGATGATAATAAACGACAAAAACGCGACAAAATAATTTGAAATCGAAATTAACTAAATTAATGTTGAATTGCTAAGAAGAATATTATTTTGTATAATATTTTTACATGAAACTTTATGGAATAATCAACCAAATAAAATGTATAAAATGATGATACTAAACAACAAAAAAGCGACAAAAAAATTTGCAATCGAAATTAACCAAATTAAATGTGAATTGCAAAGAAGAATAATATTTTGTATAATATTTTTTCATGAAATTTTATGCAGCAATCAACCAAATAAAATGCATAAAATAATGACAATAAATAGTAAAAAGGCGACAAAATAATTTGAAATCGAAATTAACTAAATTAATTTTGAATTACTACGAAGAGTAATATTTTGTATAATATTTTTACATGAAACTTTATGGAATAATCAACCAAATAAAATGCATAAAATGATGATAATAAACAACAAAAATGCGACAAAATAATTTGGAATCGAAATTATCTAAATTAAATTTGAATTGCAAAGAATATTAAAATATTTTGTATAATATTTTTTCATAAAATTTTGATGCTAATAAACAATAAAAATGTGACAAAATAATTTGAAATCGAAAGTAACTAAATTAATTTTGAAATGCAAAGAAGAAAAATATTTTGTATAATATTTTTTCATGAAATTTTATGCAATAATCAACCAAATAAAATGCATAAAATGATGATAATAAACAACAAAAAAGCGAAAAAATAATTTGAAATCGAAATTATTTAATATAATTTTGAATTTCAAAGAATAATAATATTTTGCGGAATATTTTTCAATTAAATTGTATGCAATAATAAAGCAAATAAAATCCATAAAATGATAGTAATAAACAATAAAAATGCGACAAAATAATTTGAAATCGAAATTAACTAAATTAATTTTGAAATGCAAAGAAGAATAGCATTTTGTATAATATTTTTTCATGAAATTTTATGCAGCAATCAACCAAATAAAATGCATAAAGTGATGACAACATACAGTAAAAATGCGACAAAATAATTTGAAATTGAAATTAACTATATTAATTTTGAATTGCTAAGAAGAATAATATTTTGTATAATATTTTTTCATGAAATTTTATGCAATAATCAATCAAATAAAATGCATAAAATGATGATAATAAACAACAAAAAAGTGACAAAATAATTTGAAATCGAAATTAACTAATATAATTTTGAATTTCAAAGAATAATAATATTTTGCGAAATATTTTTCAATTAAATTGCATGCAATAACAAAGCAAATAAAATGCATAAAATGATAGTAATAAACAATAAAAGTGCGACAAAATAATTGGAAATTGAAATTAACTAATACAATTTTGAATTTCAAAGAAGAATAATATTTTGCGGAATATTTTTCAATGAAATTGTATGTAATAATAAAAAAAATATAATGCATAAAATGATAGTAATAAACAATAAAAATGCGACAAAATAATTTGAAATCGAAATTAACTAAATTAAATTTGAATTGCAAAGAAGAATAATATTTTGTATTACATTTTTTCATTAAATTTTATGCAATAATCAACCAAATAAAATGCATAAAATGATGATAATAAACAGTAAAAATGCAACAAATAATTTCAAATCGAACTCTACAAAATTCAATTTTAATTGCAAAGAAAAATAATATTTTACGGAATATTTTTCAATGAAATTGTATTCAACAATAAAGCAAATAAAATGCATAAAATGATAGTAATAAACAACAAAAATGCGACAAAAAAATTTGAAATCGAAATTAACTAAATTAATTTCTAATTGCAAAGAAGAATAATGTTTTGTTCAATATTTTTTCTTGAAATTTTATGCAGTAATCAACCAAATAAAATGCATAAAACGATGGTAATAAACAGCAAAAATGCAACAAAATAATTTTAAAGCAAAATCAACAAAATTATGTTTTAATCGCAAAGAAGAATAATGTTTTGCGGAATATTTTACAATGAAATTGTATGCAATAATCAAGCAAATAAAATCCATAAAATGATGATAACAAACAACAAAATTGCGACAAAATAATTTGAAATCGAAATTAACTAAATTAATTTTGAATTGCAAAGAAGAATAATGTTTTGTATAATATTTTTTCATGAAATTTTATGCAGTAATCAACCAAATAAAATGCATAAAATGATGGTAATAAACAGTAAAAATGCGACAAAATAATTTGAAATCGAAATTAACTAAATTAAATTTTAATTGCAAAGAAGAATAACATTTTGTATAATATTTTTTCATGAAATTTTATGCAATAATCAGCCAAATAAAATGCATAAAATGACGATAATAAACAACAAAAATGCGACAAAATAATTTGAAATTGAAATTAACTAAATTTATTTTGAATTGCAAAGAAGAATAATGTTTTGTATAATATTTTTTCATGAAATTTTATACAGTAATCAACCAAATGAAATGCATAAAATGATGGTAATAAACAGTAAAAATGCGACAAAATAATTTGAAATCGAAATTAACTAAATTAAATTTGAATTGCAAAGAAGAATAACATGTTGCATAATATTTTTTCGTGAAATTTTATGCAATAATCAACAAAATAAAATGCATAAAATGATGATGACAAGTAGTAATAATGCAACAAATAATTTTAAATCGAAATCAACAAAATTAAGTTTTAATTCCAAAGAAGAATAATATTTTGCGGAATATTTTTCAATGAAATTGTATGCAATAATCAAGCAAATAAAATGCATAAAATGATGATAAAAAACAACAAAAATGCGACAAAATAATTTGAAATTGGAATTAACTAAATTAATTTTGAATTGCAAAGAAGAATAATGTTTTGTATAATATTTTTTCATGAAATTTTATGCTGTAATCAACCAAATAAAATGCATAAGATGATGGTAATAAATTGTAAAAAAGCGACAAAATAAATTGAAATCGAAATTAACTAAATTAAATATGAATTGCAAAGAAGAATAATATTTTGTATAATTTTTTTGTTGAAATTTTATGCAGTAATCAACCAAATAAAATGCATAAAATGATGGTAATAAACAGTAAAAATGCGACAAAATAATTTGAAATCGAAATTAAATAAATTAATTTTGAATTGCAAAGAAGAATAATGTTTTGTATAATATTTTTTCATGAAATTTTATGGAGTAATCAGCCAAATAAAATGCATAAAATGATGGTAATAAACAGTAAAAATGCGACAAAATAATTTGAAATCGAAATTAACTAAATTAATTTTGAATTGCAAAGAAGAATAATATTTTGTATAATATTTTTTCACTAAATTTAATCAATAATCAACCAAAATAAAATGCATAAAATGATGATAATAAACAACAAAAATGCGACAAAATAATTTGAAATTGAAATTAACTAAATTAATTTTGAATTTTAAAGAAGAATAATGTTTTGTGTAATATTTTTTCATGAAATTTTATGCAGCAATCAACCAAATAAAAGGCATAAAATGATGGTAATAAATAGCAAAATGCGACAAAATAATTTGAAATCGAAATTAACTAATTTAAATTTGAATTGCAAAGAAGAATAACATGTTGTATCATATTTTTTCATGAAATTTTATGCAATAATCAACCAAATGAAATGCATAAAATGATGATAACAAACAGTAAAAATGCAACAAATAATTTTAAATCGAAATCAACAAAATTAAGTTTTAATTGCAAAGAAGAATAATATTTTGCGGAATATTTTTCAATGAAATTGTATGCAATAATAAAGCAAATAAAATGCATAAAATGATGATAATAAACAACAAAAATGCGACAAAATAATTTTAAATCGAAATTAACTAAATTAATTTTGTATTGCAAAGAAGAATAATATTTTGTATAATATTTTTTGATGAAATTTTGAGCAACAATCAACTAAATAAAATACTTAAAATGATGGTAATAAACAGTAAAAATGCGACAAAATAATTTGAAGCCGAAGTTAACTAAATTAATTTTGAAATGAAAAGAATAATAATATTTTGTATAATATTTTTTCATGAAATTTTATGCAATAATCAACCAAATAAAATGCATAAAATGATGGTAATAAACAGTAAAAATGCGACAAAATAATTTTAAATCGAAATCAACAAAATTAAGTTGTAATTGCAATGAAGAATAATATTTTGCGGAATATTTTTCAATGCAATTGTATTCAATAATCAAGCAAATAAAATGCATAAATGATGATAATAAACAACTAAAATGCGACAAAATAATTTGAAATCGAAATTAACTAAATTAATTTTTAATTGCAAAGAAGAATAATGTTTTGTACAATATTTTTTCTTGAAATTTTATGCAGTAATCAACCTGTGGACGGTCGACCTCCACGCCGGTTTATGTTTTGTTTGAACATAGAGTCGCCACCCGGGTTTTTTGGGAAATGGTTTAGGACCCGAGAAACCGTTTTGAAAAATGATTGAGAAAACAATTGAAAAACCAGAGATTCCTTTTGGATTCGGGAGCCAGGTTACGAACGGGGAAGGGTTTTAATGCACCCCGCTCGCCCGATTAAAATCGGTCTTTACTAAACATTTGTGGGATTTTTAGAAAATATTTTAATGCCGAACTTTAACAGATAAACTATTTATCAAACAAAACAGACGATAACAATGAAAACAAATAATAATGCAAGTTATAACAATAAACAAACAACCAATCAAAGATTCAAACTATTCATACAAGGAAGTGATTCAAAATTTCAGATTTTGGAAAGTGTGCCGTACGGCGCACTAGGTGTACCGTGCGATACAGAAAGTGTGCCGTGCGGCACTGTTCATCAATCCAACGGTCAAATTTTCAAAAGAGTGTCGTACAGCACTCCATGTAACGACCCGGATTTTCGAGGGCATTAATTAAGATAACTAATTAGAATTAATTTAATAAAAAGAATTTCCATCAGAGTACACGTTGGAGAATGTGAATGCAACCCATTACAAAATACTTAGTACGGTTTGAGAAATTAATATTACAGATCCAACATTAAAAATAAAGGGGTGGGTTCTACAGATTAAGGTTCAGCTCTGGATTCCATGGCTCCTCCTGAGCCTGGTCTACCGGATAACCCTCGGTTCCGAAATAACCGTCTCCTTTGACACCAACAGTACCTGCTTGATCACAGTCTGGCATAATACGTCCGAGTCGCGAAGCAACATCATGGTATTATACCATGGTCACACGAAGTGTAACACCGTGAGCGATAAATCACTCAATAGCTAACTCTTACCCACCAACCCTTGCTTAACATACACGTATAACATATATGATTGAAAAGCAGTAATTAAAGAAATAAACAAGAACTAAATCGTAAAACAGAAGTCAAACACATAGCTGATTTCATTACTAGCCATTAACTTACATGTTCATCTAAGTTCTCAACCTAGAGAACTTTCCTCCCGGTTAACCACTAAGGAATATGACCAAACTGTGATTTACTCCCCCCTTGCTTGCCCTTCACTCGGGGGCCCCGACGGAAGGTATAAGTTACGTACTTAATCCAGTCGTCAACCGCCTCGCAAGGATGAATTTCCCAGGGACGAATCTGTACCACTGGGCTACGTATGGCAACTGCCAGGTCCTGTAGGTATATAGCCGAATCTGGTCTACAATACTTCCACCCTTATAACGCCTCAGAATTCAAATGAAGCAAATCACATAGTGTCACATCCTAGGGTTTCGAATCAAGGCAGACTGCCAAACAATCCTCCGAAACAAATCACTTAGCGGAACTGCCATTCAACAACAATCTCGGGGTAACTCCCCATCAATCAATTCCAATTCACTTTTTCATTAACCTCATCGTCTATGTGATATCCGCGTACAATCACCCAACCCGGGAACGTAGTTGTCCATTCTAACATTCAACACGTTTATGGAAAGTGCACTTAACAGCAGAAACAAAGCGATAACAATATCTCAAGGGTCACAACCGAATATCTCAATTCACAAGTTCACAAAATTCGAGTAATCGAAAACCAAGGGTCTAAACGTAATAAACTCAACTTCAAGGGCCAAAACATAATTTACTAAACTATTGGGGTCAAAATGTAATTTAAAGAAATTCAGGGTCACCAACGTCATTTTAAGTAAGTACAAGGGTGTCCATCATAATTTCACGACTCTAGGGTCCTTAGTGTAATTTTACAAACTCTGGGGGCCTTTTTGTAAAATAACATAATACAAGGGCAAAAATGTAATTTTGCCACCGACAAGGGTAAATACGTAAAAATACTTTCTTTTGGTTAATAAAGTCCTAACTTGTCACAAAACGCAATTCGTTGATTTTCTTACTAAGTACAAAATTTCACATTATGTAATGTACACACCCAAGGGCAAAATGGTCATTTTACACCCGAAGGGCATTCTGGTCATTTCGTTAAACTCCTAAATTTCCAGTAGTGACATTTAGTTGATAAAAATAGGTTTCAAGAATGATACACAAGTACGCACGTCAAATTTCACAAAATTACACTTTAAACCTCTAACTTTAACACAACGATCAAGAACAAGGTTAAGCACAATAAATTTATGGAGAAACTCATATAAACAGTTATTAAAGTATTAAACATGCTTGGAATAATTAACAACATGAACCACGATGGAACTAGAGTTTACTAAGCACGAAAATAAAGTTTCGGGTCAAAAGGGTACATCGAAACAACCATCAACATTTAGATTTTAATTATGACAACAAAACAAATCATAATGGACATGAATAATCAGCCAAACAACATAACCATACACATCATCACTTGTTAAACAAATCAACTTTAACATCTTTAGGCCTTACGGCCATAATCGATTTGGTGGGTTTCTCGACCCATTTCACATTTCGATTTCATTTCGTTCGGGCTCATTGCAAGCCCCAATATCAAGTCTAAGGCTACTAAATATACTTAGGGTTAATGGATAAGAGTTTTCTACCTTTGGTCCGGACGAAAAGCTTGACGGTAAAGTCCGATGGTATTTCGAGTGGCAATGAAGAATTCCATTGTGAACAGAATCTTTGGGCTGCGATATCAGGTTCAAACCTTGTCCGTTTCCAGCGATTCTTGTGTCTAAAACGAAGCTCTCGAAGTGATCTACAACGTTGATGAAGAAGTCTAAGCCTAAAACGCACTCGAACAATGAGAAAATTGAAGATTTGTAAAGGTTCAGTGAGCTGCTCGGTTTGACTAGTCCAGAAACTTCGGGCCGCAATAACGTGGTCATCTCTCAACCGTTTTGAGTGATTCTTGAACCTAAAACGAAGGGCTTGAAGTGATCTAAAATCTTCGAGAAGGAATCTAAACCCGAAATCCACTTTAACGAGGAGAAAAAGGGAGATTTGTGAAAGGTTAGGGAGCTGTCAGGAAAATTTACCCGAGATTTTTACTGGACTTTGGATGGCTATATCTCACTCAAAACTCAACCTATTTGGGTGATTCTTGTGTCTAAATTTAAGAGCTTTAAACCCTCTACAATGTTGGTGAAGAAATGTAAACTCAAAAACGATTGGAACAAGAAGTAAAATGAAGATTTACAGAGGGGCAGAGAGCTGTCTGGAAAATGTACCCGAGAAAATAACTGAACTTTGGATGGCTATAACTCACTCAAAACTCAACCGATTTGGATGATTCTTGTGTCGAACTCGAAGTTCTAAACGCCCTCTACAACTTCTATGAAGAAACATAATCCTAAAAACGACTGTAACTATGAGCAAAGTAGCTGTAAAAATGGGTACGTGATATGGACGAAAATGAAAATGGGTGGTGTCTTCTTCCTTCTTCTTTTCTTCTTCTTTTCAGAATCTCTCAACTCTCTCTCTCTGCCGAAATAATGAGGGAAAATGGGTGTTGGGTTGATGTAGGGGAAATGGGGTTGGTGGTGGAGTGTTGGATTGGTGTGATGGGAGAGGTGGAGTGAAGTGTGGTAGGAGGTGGAGTGTGGAAGGTGAGTTGGTGAGTGGAAGTGATGGGTGGAGTGTGGGTTGGGGGGGGGGGGGGGGGGGGGGGGGGCAGGGGCAGCATGGGATGGCACGCGATGCGGCACAATGCAGTACAATTTACTCTGAGCAGTGTTCGAACTGTCAGGGTTTCGGTCTCAGAAAATTACCAAAATATTCGTGCGAACTTGGAAAATCGTGGGCAACGTCACTGTGTGCTCAGAATTGCTTGGAAAAATCTTGAAAGTAGAACACGCATTACGATGCGCTCGCCAGGTGAGCGTATCTGGTTGACTCGGGTCCCACAACTGTAGTAGTCGTGCTAGTGTCATCTGTGTAGCTCAAAATCATCCTCTGCATTACGTACATTATTCTGGTCGTTCGTCCGGGCCCACTGGTGACAAGTCAGTTCTGTGCACCTCGAGCACTAATTCGTCTAAAGGGGAAAGAAAAATAAATAAATAAATAAATAAATAAATAAATAAATAAATAACTAAATAAATAAGAGACCCGCAAATGGTCAACTAAAGTCAAAATTGGGTAAAATTAAATTAGGAAAATTAATATTTACAAATATCACAAATTTTATTTTTTTGAAAATTTGGGATATTACACTCCAGGTGTACCGTGCAGTACAGGAGGAGTGTCGTGCGACACTGTTTCCTTCGCAAACAGTTCAAACTTTGGTTTTTCGACATGATTGAATAGAAGCACATACAAGGCATGAAATATGATTAAAAGCAGACCATTTTAGATACGAATACAACATGCTTAAGTAAAAAATATTCCTCCTCACTAAATTACCCCGTACGAGGCGATATTTTCACCGTACGACGCAACCGGGAGGTTTATAAACAAAACAGTTTTTACTGTAACATGGGCGTACCGAATGCGAAGACAATATTGATCATCGTCCCGCACTCGGCACCCTTCCCCTCAGGGTACCAGGTTGTGAAAATTGGCGAAACGGAAATATACCTTTGGCTTTGAACTCTCGGATTGAAGTGTTTCTGGGACTCCTTAGGCACGGTTCGGATCTTCCTTGAACTCCAACTTCACCCTAGTACTGTGAGAATGATGATTGAGGACTGAAACTTGAACAAGCTCTGAATATGAATCTCACGGCTTTGGACCGAAAACAGGGGTTCAAACCTTGGGTTGGGTTTTGCTATGAAGAGAGAATAAGGTGGATTTCTGGGAGTTATTGGTAAGAATGGAGGAGGTTTATGACCAAAGGAGTGTGGTTTTGCAGAATCTAGTGATGGAATTTCATGGTTTTCTCATAAATTTTCCATTGTAATGGAGAGGGAGAGGCTTGTTGTCTTTTTAAAGTGAAGTGGGGAGATGTTTATATAGGGCAAAAACCTGCTTAGGGACCAAGTATACTTGGCCCAAACGAAAAGAGAAATACTTGGCCGTCAAAATACTTTGGGATCAAGAAAACTTGGTGACCAAGGCTGCTGAAACTGTCCCGTACGGCACTGCGACTGTGTCGTGCGGTACACCAACTGTGCCATACGACACACTTCCACCGCCAAAATTCAAAAGGCTGTTGTACGTGACTGAGGCTGTACCGTGCATGAGAGATAAGTACCGTACGATACTGTTGACTTTGTTGACTTGAAGAGTTTCAATCCGAGAGGCCTTCCGGGCATTTCTTTTCATCATCGGGGATAAAAAATGTGTACAAGAGTCTCATTTTGAGGTGTCTACAGTTGCCCCTCTTTGACGAGGCTTACAATCATTGTGTGATGGAAGTCGCGTCAAAGATAGAAGACACCCCTCAATTCAAACATCCTCGTATGAAAACAAACAAGTAAATATGATGCATGTGGTCGCGCTCGTAAGAGCTGCCTACGTACCTCATTGTAAGGATCAGACCGGCGTAGTTCGTCGGGGCTATATGCAAAATGATGGATCATGCAACTATATGAGTTGTAGAAAACATACCTTGATCGGATTGTGAGGATTGCTACCTTGTTTTTCAGTGAGACAATGTGTTGTGAGCAAAACTAGCGAGTGAGGCTCCGTGAACAGTGACAAGTGATTAGAGCGAGACCAACGAGGTCCCAAAGAAAACATGATTCGAGCAAGACCAGTGAGGTCCCCAAAAAGGTTCGTGCGAGACCGGAGAGGTCCCCAAAAGGGTTCGTGCGAGCCCAGCGAGGTCTCGTGAAAAATTGTGTGCGCAAGACCAGCGAGGTCTCGTGAAGAACTGAGTGGTTTGATTGACTTGAGTTTATGAAATTGAGTTTAGAGATTGGTTTGAAGAATTTTTTTCAAAAGGTAGATTGATTTGAGAAACTGATCTAAAAATTGATTTGATTGAAAAGTTGTCCCTCGAGGACAATTGATTGAAAAACTGTTCCAAAGAATGCTTGACTGAAAGACTGACCCAAAGGACGGTTGATTGAAAAGCTGATCATTTCTAGTCTTGAAATTGAATTTTGATTAAAGTTGATTGAAATTGATTGAAGTTGATTGAAAAATTGATTGAAGTTGATAGAAAAACTGGTTGAAATTGATTGAAAAATTGATTGAAATTGGTTGAAATTGATTGAAAAATTGATTGAAATTGGTTGAAATTGGTTGAAATTGGTTGAAGTTGATTGAAAAATTGATTGAAATTGGTTGAAGTTGATTGAAAATTTGAAAAACTATCGCTGAGGACAGTGGATTGAAAAACGTTGTTTGAAAAATAGCAACTAGAGATGGGTGATTGAAAAATGTTGTTTGAAAAATCGCAACGAGAGACGGGTGATTGAAAAATGTTGATTGAAAACACATCTTGAGGGATGGTGATTGAAGACATGTCTCAAGGGACGCTTAATTGAAAACATGAGCGGTTGATTGAAAATATGTCCTGAATGACGGTTAGCTGAAAACATGTTCTGAGTGACAATTGATTGAAAATATGTCCCGCAAGACGTACAGTTGATTGAAAACATTTCCTGAAGGTCGGTTGATTGAAAACATGTCCCAAGGGACGATGGAGTAAAAAACTGTCTCACAGGACAATTGATTGAAAAACTGTCCCAAAGGACGGCTGATTGAAAAGCTATCCCGAAGGATGATTGGTTGAAAATTGTCCCGAAGGACGATTAATTGGAAAACTATCCCGGAAGGGTGATTGAAAAAAACTTGTCCCGAAGGATGATTGAAAAAAACTTGTCCCGAAGGACGATTGATTGAAAATTGTTCATGAGGACTCGTGTGAGACTCAGGTTTTCACATTTGATGACACAATGACAACATTCCTTTTTTTGAAAGTAGGTGGCGCAACTGGGTGTCTCTTTTTGCTTTACTATCTTTCCTTTTGGATAGGGTCTAGATTTGAAGTTACACTTGATCAGTGAGCTTGAGCTTTCGGGCTTTCTGGCTTTTTGTGAGGCTTGAGCTTTTTGGCATTTCTGCCCAAATCTTAAACTCAGGTGTATGTGCTTTTCCCAATAGATGGCGTTGAGTTGACGTGCCCCAGTCTTGGACAAATGCGTCCCAATAGATGACAAGTTTCAATTCTGAACCTATTGACTTGTTTATCCAAAAATAGACTCTTCCATACATTGACATCGTCTTCAAACGAGTTTAAGAATATCAAACTACCATGGGTTGACTGGACAAAAGACCTTGTGTGAATTTGGACAAGGCCCTAGACGATACGAATGACTATACAAAGATGCCCCTGATTTGGGTGGAGATGACATACTCATTGATCAAAAACAAGATTAGGCTGACTCAACGGATTCGAAAGAGTGACTTCCCTGAACGAAAGAGTGACTTCCCTGAAGGTGCCCCTGACTGGGCAGAGAATGACTACCCTTGAATTTGTGGGTTATTTTACTGGATTGACCTTGTGACAAAGGAACGGACTCTGACAAGACTATGTTGACCTGATGACAAACTCGAGAATTTGGGAAGTGGCAAAACGTGCCCCACAATTGATGTTTTGAAATTATCATAAACCTGAGTACTTTGGTTTTGAAATCGTTTCACTCCATCAAATGATGTTCATTTAAATCGATTATTTTATCAAAACACAGGATTTCTTAGTGTGAACCCTTGTCGCCGGGATGCTGATTCACTGATTTTCCATTGAGGTGCCCCGGTTTGGACTTTTGCTTCTAGCGAATGCTGGTGTGTTTGCAATGCTTTGAATTTTTTTTTCCTAGGTTGCTGATGAGGATTTGAGGTACCCCGGTTTGGACTTTTGCTTCTGGCAGGCTAGTGTTGTGCAATGCTTAGACTTTTGATCTTTGATGATACTGTTTCACTGGATTCTCACTATCAAGCTGTGCTTTTCAATCTGAAAGGACTTTATTTAGGTTATAACGGGGCCAAGGCTTTGGGGTTTGATAAAGAAAGGATAAAGGCTCAAAAAATTTCATTCTTCTTGGGTTTTTGAGGTAGCAGCTTTCTTGAACTCTTTTTATGTGCCCTTTCTGTTTTCTTCAATGTTTTCCTTCGTGCCCCATTTTGGCTTTTGATGGACACTTTCTTCCTTTTCAGTGCTTCACATTTGGTTGTGGCCATAAACTTGGCATTTTTCATTCTGACGTACCACTGACAACCATGCATTTGGTACTTTTGAAAATTTGACATTTTTCTGGCGATCGTGCTCGGCACTTTCATCTGGACATCTTGCTGATAATCATACATTTGGCACTTTTGTTTCTCTTAATTCACCCCAGTGTCGGGGATAACTGCCTAGCTGGGTTCTTTTTCAAAGAAAATGATTCAGGCTCAAAAGGGCTATCAAGGAATATATTTATCTGGAGAATAAAAACAAAGAATGCCTTTCTTCATTTTGAATTGCACAACTTGATAGAAAGAATCTGTACATGCTCTAACTTTTGCCTGGATCGTATTCCAAAATTTGGATCCAGCGAGCTTTGCCTTAACTTTTGCCTAGGCTGCCCTTACGGGTTTTCAACCTAGCAGGCTCTTTTTTTTTTTTTTTTTGGGTCAAAGCATTGCTCATTGATGATGTTGGGGAATTGCGCCTAGAACTCCTTCTTCGTATGAGAGCTGAGGGTTCAATAAAAAATCATCATGTGTTTTGAAGTGATTATCATGAATTTCAAATGATGGTGAAAAAACAATTCCATCTTCAAGGATTATTGCAAAAACTCAAGTTTATTACGACAATTCTAACACAAAAGCATGACATCGATTTCAAAAGTTGTGACCGAACCACTAAGGGTTGCCTACGTATCCCTGTGCAAGGAATCAGGTCGTGCGTAGTTCGGGACTACAAAGTTGACTCCATTTTTGGGTTTTCTCTTCTTTTAGACAACAGAACATTACAGACTCGAATTTGAATACAAACACCAAACTGACTCAATAAAAAGAGACGACTTTGACTCGAAACTTGAAAATTCCCAAGACTCGTGAAAGATTGGTCTACTGCATGGTCCTTGGCGGTTCATTCTTCTTTTGTTGGTCTTGACATCAATCAGTAATCCCCCATGGGTTCAATGTCGAATATGGCAGAGTTGATATGAGGATTGGGACTTGTCTGGGTGTTTGTTTTTGTTGGTGGGGAAATGATGGTTTTGCTGTCGATGAGGTTCTGAATTCTGTGACAAAGGCGATGGCACTCATCGGTAGTGTGACCGGGCAATTGATGGAATTCACAAAAGGCATTTGGGTTATGGTAAGATGGAAGCTTCTGAGGTAGAGGGGTTGGAATTAGTGGTTTGATATGGCCGGTTTTGAGGAGCTTCTCATAAATCAAGGATAGAGGCTCGGAGAATTGGGAAAGTGTTCTTTGTGGCTTCTGAGAGTGGTTGGTTTGAGTTTTGACTTCGTTGATAGGCATGGCTTGGCTGAAATTTTGGTTTGTGGAGCTGGAAAAGGCTTGGGTATAATGGTTTTTGCTGAACAATGTGTCGGTGTTGCCAGGGTACACCCATTTGGCTTTGGGAACAAGTTCCTTTTTCTCGAAAATGCCGGACTGAATTGCCTCCTCAATGGCAAGGCCTGCGTCCTAGAAGGTTTTGAAGTCTGCAATAGCTTGAAATACCACTAGGTGTTTAGCAAAATCTGGCAATAAGTTCTTTGTGATGATCCTCATCTGTTCCTTCTCTGAGGGTCGGTCTATCATCTGAGATGCCTTTCCTCTCCACCTTTTGATGAAGTCAGCAAATGACTCATTTGCCCCCATCTTGGTTGCATCCAATTCCCGAATGGTCATCTCAAGCTGAATGTTGTAATTGTATTGGGCCATGAAGGCTGCCCCAATATCTTCCCAGCTTCCTTTCTTTGAAATGTCTAAACTCAGAAACCATCGCAGTGCCGGTCCTGCCAGAGTCTGCTGAAACATTTGACCTATGGCATTCTTCTCGATGTTATACATGGACAGAGTGCCCACATACGTTTGCAGATGAGCTTTTGGATCCCCACTTCCATCAAACTTTTCCCAAGCTATGGGCTTGAATCCTTCCGGGAGTTTGGCGTCGGGAAATAGACACAACTTGTCCATATCGAT
The DNA here is from genome assembly GCA_020921065.1 of Vaccinium darrowii. Classification (NCBI taxonomy): domain Eukaryota; kingdom Viridiplantae; phylum Streptophyta; class Magnoliopsida; order Ericales; family Ericaceae; genus Vaccinium; species Vaccinium darrowii. Next base: position 23,998,789 of record CM037162.1, on the reverse strand, counting down.
GCCTGTGGCAGCTACCTTTTCTTGTTTCTGAACTGATTCCTCAAGTTTGGTGATTTTAGCCATCATTGCTTCCAAGTCTGGATTTTCTTGCAGAGGTGGATTCGGCGGCGGTTGCACCCTTGGACCCCGTGGTGGCTGGTTTCGAGTGGTCAATCCTTGTATCAGAAGTAGCAATTCGGCCATTTGGGTTTCGTTGTGCTCTCGCTGTTCTTCCAAGGCTAACCTGAGAACTTCAACTTCATTCTTATTTGCTAGTTCTTTTGACATCTCTGAAGGACCTGCTGAACCTAAATGTGCTGCTTCTGACTGAGTTCGAATTAACTGATGTTTAGGAGGTCGGGTCCAACCAGGTATGTTGTTCTTCTCGCTTTGGCCAATCGCTTAGAACTGACAGTAAAGCAAAAGCAGACTTAGAAGTGCCGCCATTTTATTTCAAAAAAAGAGAATGTCGTTTTTGTGTCGGGTATGTCACCCTAAGTCTCAAAAAGTTTTCAACAACCATGGGCAGGTCGACTACTCAGTAGGTTAAGTTCCTGTGTGTTGGAACCAGAGCCAATCAACTTTCGTGACCATCCAAGACAGAGCAATAAGGTTGTCGAAATCTGGATAGAAATGTGATAGAATCACAAGGAGCCGTTTGAGCATGGCTGACACTGGAGGTGTTTCAAACTCCAAAGATTTAAAGTCTACTAGACTATGGAAAAATGGGTCTTAAAAAGGCTGCCCCGGTCCTCAGTGTATCTTTTGCAGTGTATCCTTTATTTAGGATAGCAGGATTCGAGAAAATTAAACAACTTGGTTCTCGATGATTCCTTTTCAAGGGTCTAACTTTGATTTTAGGGACGACTGTCCCAGCTTGGGTCAATTGTTCCTAATTTCTGTTAGGTCATTGCCAAGGGATTGTCAAGGATCAAGTTGATTTGACTTTCCTAAGTCCCGTTATTCTAAGGACTAAATTAATCTGAACAACGTGCATTGGAATGCACGACTCATCATCGGGCAGGACAACCTCTTAAGACCATAGGAAAATGTTACAGCATAGGGTCAAACTAACCATGATAATACAAATGCATGCACAATGATGACAATATATGGAAAGCAATAAACACATAACATGATATATCACATAATCTTAACCTGTGGGTTCCTGTCCTAGGTTGGAAGGTTCTAGGTTTACTATATGCAAAGGCCGGTTTTGGTTAAGGGAGTCCCCTAGACTAGAGCTAATATTTGCCTCCCATTGCCAAGTGTACTGCATGGCAAAGGTCAAGCGGCAGGCTGACTCATCACGGTCCAAGGGTTGCTGAGCATCCGGGGATGTCCTAACACCAGTGAACTGGGTAGGGTAACCAAGACGCAGTAGCGGGGCTTATCCAACATCGATGCACGTGATGCAAAAGTTCAGCAATAAAATTGATTTAAAAAATCCCACAAATATCTTTCAAGCTTGGCTCTCCAAATTAATCACTTCTTTGATATCTTTACACAAACAAACAACCCAAAAAGCTCCAGTCAGGATGGCCGGGCGAGGCCCTATTAGTCCGCCATTCCTTCCTTGCGATAGCGCTAGGCATTTTCGTTTTGACAAGCTTTCGGGAAGTTCATAAGTATAAAAACACCAAATTAGAGATTAATTTGAGAATCCCCAACAGAGTCGCCATTTTGTGGACGGTCGACCTCCATGCCGGTTTATGTTTTGTTTGAAAATAGAGTCGCCACCCGGGTTTTTTGGGAAATGGTTTAGGACCCGAGAAACCGTTTTGAAAAATGATTGAGAAAACAATTGAAAAACCAGAGATTCCTTTTGGATTCGAGAGTCATGTTACGAACGGGGAAGGGTTTTAATGCACCCCACTCGCCCGATTAAAATCGGTCTTTACTAAACATTTGTGGGATTTTTAGAAAATATTTTAATGCCGAGCTTTAACAGATAAACAATTTATCAAACAAAACAGACGATAATAATGAAAACAAATAATAATGCAAGTTATAACAATAAACAAACAACCAATCAAAGATTCAAATTGTTCATACAAGGAAGTGATTCAAAATTTCAGATTTTGGAAAAGTGTGCCATACGGCACTGTTCATCAATCCAATGGTCAAATTTTCAAAAGAGTGCCGTACAGCACTCCAGGTGTACCGTGCGGTACAGGAGGAGTGTCGTGCGACACTGTTTCCTTCGCAAACAGTTCAAACTTTGGTTTTTCGACATGATTGAATAGAAGCACATACAAGGCATGAAATATGATTAAAAGCAGACCATTTTAGATACGAATACAACATGCTTAAGTAAAAAATATTCCTCCTCACTAAATTACCCCGTACGAGGCGATATTTTCACCGTACGACGCAACCGGGAGGTTTATAAACAAAACGGTTTTTACTGTAACATGGGCGTACCGAATGCGAAGCAATATTGATCATTGTCCCGCACTCGGCACCCTTCCCCTCAGGGTACCAGGTTGTGAAAATTGGCAAAACGAAAATATACCTTTGGCTTTGAACTCTCGGATTGAAGTGTTTCTGGGACTCCTTAGGCACGGTTCGGATCTTCCTTGAACTCCAACTTCGCCCTAGTACTGTGAGAATGATGATTGAGGACTGAAACTTGAACAAGCTCTGAATATGAATCTCACGGCTTTGGACCGAAAACAGGGGTTCAAACCTTGGGTTGGGTTTTGCTATGAAGAGAGAATAAGGTGGATTTCTGGGAGTTATTGGTAAGAATGGAGGAGGTTTATGACCAAAGGAGTGTGGTTTTGCAGAATCTAGTGATGGAATTTCATGGTTTTCTCATAAATTTTCCATTGTAATGGAGAGGGGGAGGCTTGTTGTTTTTTGAAAGTGAAGTGGGGAGATGTTTATATAGGGCAAAAACCTGCTTAGGGACCAAGTATACTTGGCCCAAACGAAAAGAGAAATACTTGGCCGTCAAAATACTTTGGGATCAAGAAAACTAGGTGACCAAGGCTGCAGAAAATGTCCCGTACGGCACTACGACTGTGTCGTGCGGTACACCAACTGCGCCATACGGCACACTTCCACCGCCAAAATTTAAAAGGTTGTTGTACGTGACTGAGGCTGTACCGTGCATGAGAGATAAGTACCGTACGGTACTGTTGACTTTGTTGACTTGAAGAGTTTCAATCCGAGAGGCCTTCCGGGCATTTCTTTTCATCATCGGGGATAAAAAATGTGTACGAGAGTCTCATTTTGGGGTGTCTACACAACCAAACAAAATGCATAAAATGATGGTAATAAACAGCAAAAATTCAAATAAATAATTTTAAATCAAAATCAACAAAATTAAGTTTTAATTGCAAAGAAGAATAATATTTTGCGGAATATTTTTCAATGAAATTGTATGCAATAATCAAGCAAATAAAATGCATAAAATGATGATAACAAACAACAAAAATGCGACAAAATAATTTGAAATCAAAATTAACTAAATTAATTTTGAATTCCAAAGAAGAATAATGTTTTGTATAAAAAAATTTCATGAAATTTTATGCAGTAATCAACCAAATAAAATGCATAAACTGATGGTAATAAACCGTAAAAATGCGACAAAATAATTTGAAATCGAAATTAACTAAATTAAATTTGAATTGCAAAGAAGAAATAATATTTTGTATAATATTTTTTCATGAAATTTTATGCAATAATCAACCAAATCAAATGCATAAAATGATGATAATAAACAACAAAAATGCGACAAAATAATTTGAAATTGAAATTAACTAAATTAATTTTGAATTGCAAAGAAGAATAATATTTTGCGGAATATTTTTCAATCAAATTGTATGCAATAATCAAGCAAATAAAATGCATAAAATGATGATAACAAACAACAAAAATGGGACAAAATAATTTGAAATCGAAATTAACTAAATTAATTTTGAATTCCAAAGAAGAATAATGTTTTGTATAAAAAAATTTCATGAAATTTTATGCAGTAATCAACCAAATAAAATGCATAAACTGATGGTAATAAACCGTAAAAATGCGACAAAATAATTTGAAATCGAAATTAACTAAATTAAATTTGAATTGCAAAGAAGAAATAATATTTTGTATAATATTTATTCATGAAATTTTATGCAATAATCAACCAAATAAAATGCATAAAATGATGATAATAAACAACAAAAATGCGACAAAATAATTTGAAATTGAAATTAACAAAATTAATTTTGAATTGCAAAGAAGAATAATATTTTGCGGAATATTTTTCAATGAACTTGAATGCAATAATCAGACAAATAAAATGCATAAAATGATGATAACAAACAACAAAAATGCGACAAAATAATTTGAAATCGAAATTAACTAAATTATTTTTGAATTCCAAAGAAGAATAATGTTTTGTATAAAAAAATTTCATAAAAGTTTATGCAGTAATCAACCAAATAAAATGCATAAACTGATGGTAATAAACAGTAAAAATGTGACAAAATAATTTGAAATCGAAATTAACTAAATTAAATTTGAATTGCAAAGAAGAAATAATATTTTGTATAATATTTTTTCATGAAATTTTATGCAATAATCAACCAAATAAAATGCATAAAATGATGATAATAAACAACAAAAATGCGACAAAATAATTTGAAATTGAAATTAACTAAATTAATTTTGAATTGCAAAGAAGAATAATGTTTTGTATAATATTTTTTCATGAAATTTTATGCAGTAATCAACCAAATAAAATGCATAAAATGATGGTAATAAATAGTAAAAATGCGACAAAATTATTTGAAATCGAAATTAACTAAATTAAATTTGAATTGCAAAGAAGAATAACATGTTGTATAATATTTTCTCATGAAATTTTATGCAATAATCAACCAAATAAAATGCATAAAATGATGATAAGAAACAGTAAAAATGCAAAAAAAAAATTTTAAATCGAAATCAACAAAGTTAAGTTTTAATTGCAAAGGAGAATAATATTTTGCGGAATATTTTTTAATGAAATTGTATGCAATAATCAAGCAAATAAAATGCATAAAATGATGATAATAAACAACAAAAATGGGACAAAATAATTCGAAATCGAAATTAACTAAATTAATTTTGTATTGCAAAGAAGAATAATATTTTGTATAATAATTTTTCATGAAATTTTGAGCAACAATCAAGTAAATAAAATGCATAAAATGATGATAATAAACAGTAAAAATGCGACAAAATAATTTGAAACCGAAGTTAACTAATTTAATTTTGAAATGCAAAGAAGAATAATATTTTGTATAATATTTTTTCATGAAATTTTATGCAATAATCAACCAAATAAAATGCTTAAAAAAACACAGGGTTGAGAGCTTCTCTCTCTAAGTTAGAGAGAGAATGCACTCCCCTATCTCACAATTACCCATTTTTGGATCTGGCATTCAATCTTTCTGATTGTTTAGCCTTTCTCAATCAGATTTTGGAGGTCGGCCTCCTAATCTGCTCAATCATCATCTTCAGCACCCATTCATACGGCATGCCGTGAGGCATAGCATACCTAAATTCATCATGGATTTACGTCCACAACGGGGTCTGGGTTTTCAATGGCCTTTTCCAGGTGACCCAGATCCTCACATCACACTTCCACACCGAATGGTGATGGAGTATCATCTTTGCAAAATGGCTCATCACCTGTTATAAATGGAGATGCTCTACCCAGTCAAGAACCTTTTGTGTATCTCTCAAATCAGATCTCCATTCTCGCTAAGTGAAGTTGGTGTCACGGCGGTGGGAGCACTTCCCGTATAGTCGCTTGATTTGCAGAGGTATTTCAATGTTCATTCTTGTGGGATGGTCGTTTCTTCACTTTGAACTACAGATGAGTTCATCGTGCAAGATGGGGAGTTGTTTCAGGGGTTCTAGACCTTGTCAACATCTGCAAAAATGGGGTTTTCGGTAGGAAGCTTCTACAAAAGGCAGTGTGCCTTTGACACTGCATAATTTCATCGAGCGGTGATTTCCCACTTCACAATTACTGTTGAAAATATGGTTGATTGCATATTTGTAGCAGGGGTTAAGGTTTGATTTTGATCCCGTGCTTATTTCCATTTCCTGACTGTACTTGGGTATCAATTGGAGAAGAGGAGGGTGAGATCTACACTCTCCCTTGCAAGTGGGCGTTATTTTCAGTCTCTAAAGGTGGTTCACAGCTGTAGCTTACTGCTGCAGCAGATTACTCGATGCAAAACTTTTCAAAAGCAAACTCTTGGTCCAAGTTTGGCCCCACCTGGGGTGATAGAGATCGGATGAAACAATTGGGTCCAAAGAGATGCCAGCCACCATCTCTCGGTCAAATCAAGTACATGAAGTGGGTTCAAACATCAACTTTTGTTACAGTGGATTTCCACTACACGCAAGTGGGTTTTCCCCACAAATTGAAAAGGCTGGTTGCATTTTAAAGTCTTCATTGGGCTGGTCAAATCGTGGGGTGGTCCCCACCTTACTAATCTGATATTTTTTGTATTAAACGTACGTATTCCTACACCAGCGGGTTGTGCTGGTTTTCACATTTTCCCACCCCGGCGGGTGTGCCGAGGAGTACACAATTTTCTTCATTTTCTTTATTTTGATTTTGTCCTCCCTGGGGTATGCCCCTTGTAGGCTGTACATTCGCTTAACCACTTTTAATTTCAAGCTGAATTATCCAAAAAAAAAAATGCTTAAAATGATGACAATAAACAACAAAAATGCGATAAAATAATTCGAAATTGATATTAACTAAATCAATTTTGAATTGCAAAGAAGAATAATGTTTTGTATAATATTTTTGCATGAAATTTTATGCAGTAATCAACCAAATAAAATGCATAAAATGATGGCAAGAAATAATAAAAATGGGACAAAATAATTTCAAATCGAAATTAACTAAATTCATTATGAATTGCAAAGATGAACAACATGTTGCATAATATTTTTTCATGTTGTATAATATTTTTTCATGAAATTTTGAGCAACAATCAACTAAATAAAATGCATAAAATAATGATAATAAACAGTAAAAATGCGACAAAATAATTTGAAACCGAAGTTAACTAAATTAATTTTTAAATGCAATGAAGAATAATATTTTGTATAATATTTTTTCTTGAAATTTTATGCAATAATCAACCAAATAAAATGCATAAAATGATGGTAATAAACAGCAAAAATGCGACAAAATAATTTTAAATCGAAATCTACAAAACTAAGTTGTAAGTGCAAAGAAGAATAATATTTTGCGGAATATTTTTCAATGAAATTGTATGCAGTAATCAAGCAAATAAAATGCATAAACTGATGATAATAAACAACAAAAATGTGACAAAATAATTTGAAATTGAAATTAACTAAATTAATTTTTAATTACAAAGAAGAATTTTGTTTTGTACAATATTTATTCTTGAAATTTTATGCTGTAATCAACCAAATAAAATGCATAAAATGATGGTAATAAACAGCAAAAATGCAAGAAATTAATTTTAAATCGAAATCAACAAAATTAAATTTTAATTGCAAAAAAGAATAATATTTTGCTGAATATTTTTCAATTAAATTGTATGTAATAATCAAGCAAATAAAATGCATAAAATGATAATAATAAAAAAAAATGCGACAAAATAATTTGAAATCGAAATTAACTAAATTAATTTTGAATTGCAAAGAAGAATAATGTTTTGTATAATATTTTTTCATTAAATTTTATGCAGTAATCAACCAAATAAATGCATAAAATGATGGTAATAAACAGTAAAAATGCGACAAAATAATTTGAAACCGAAGTTAACTAAATTAATTTTGAAATGCAAAGAAGAATAATATTTTGTATAATATTTTTTCATGAAATTTTATGCAGTAATCAACCAAATAAATGCATAAAATGATGGTAATAAACAGTAAAAATGCGACAAAATAATTTGAAACCGAAGTTAACTAAATTAATTTTGAAATGCAAAGAAGAATAATATTTTGTATAATATTTTTTCATGAAATTTTATGCAGTAATCAACCAAATAAAATGCATAAAATGATGATAATAAACAACAAAAATGCGACAAAATAATTCGAAATTGAAATTTACTAAATTAATTTTGAATTGCAAAGAAGAATAACATGTTGTATAATATTTTTTCATGTTGTATAATATTTTTTCATGAAATTTTGAGCAACAAGCAACTAAATAAAATGCATAAAATGATGATAATAAACAGTAAAAATGCGACAAAATAATTTGAAACCGAAGTTAACTAAATTAATTTTTAAATGCAATGAAGAATAATATTTTGTATAATATATTTTCTTGAAATTTTATGCAATATTCAACCAAATAAAATACATAAAATGCATAAACTGATGATAAAATGATGATAATAAAAAACATAAATGCGACAAAATAATTTGAAATCGAAATTAACTAAATTAATTTTGAATTGCAAACAAGAATAATGTTTTGTATAAAATTTTTACATGAAATTTTATGCAGTAATAAAGCAAATAAATGCATAAAATGATGGTAATAAATAGTAAAAATGCGACAAAATAATTTGAAACCGAAGTTAACTAAATTAATTTTGAAATGCAAAGAAGAATAATATTTTGTATAATATTTTTTCCTGAAATTTTTTGCAATAATCAACCAAATAAAATGCTTAAAATGATGATAATAAACAACAAAAATGGGACAAAATAATTCGAAATTGAAATTTACAAAATTAATTTTGAATTGAAAAGAAGAATAATGTTTTGTATAATATTTTTTCATGAAATTTTATGCAGTAATCAACCAAATAAAATGCATAAAATGATGGTAATAAACAGTAAAAATGCGACAAAATAATTTGAAACCGAAGTTAACTAAATTAATTTTGAAATGCAAAGAAGAATAATATTTTGTATAATATTTTTTCATGAAATTTTATGCAATAATCAACCAAATAAAATGCTTAAAATGATGATAATAAACAACAAAAATGCGACAAAATAATACGAAATTGAAATTTACTAAATTAATTTTGAATTGCAAAGAAGAATAATGTTTTGTATAATATTTTTTCATTAAACTTTATGCAGTAATCAACCAAATAAAATGCATAAAATGATGGTAATAAACCGTAAAAATGCGACAAAATTATTCGAAACCGGAGTTAACTAAATTAATTTTGAAATGCAAAGAAGAATAATATTTTGTATAATATTTTTTCATGAAATTTTATGCAATAATCAACCAAATAAAATGCTTAAAATGATGATAATAAACAACAAAAATGCAACAAAATAATACGAAATTGAAATTTACTAAATTAATTTTGAATTGCAAAGAAGAATAATGTTTTGTATAATATTTTTTCATTAAATTTTATGCAGTAATCAACCAAATAAAATGCATAAAATGATGGTAGTAAACAGTAAAAAAGCGACAAAATTATTCGAAACCGTAGTTAACTAAATTAATTTTGAAATGCAAAGAAGAATAATATTTTGTATAATATTTTTTCATGAAATTTTATGCAGTAATCAACCAAATAAAATGCATAAAATGATGATAATAAACAACAAAAATGCGACAAAATAATTTGAAATTGAAATTTACTAAATTAATTTTGAATTGAAAATTAGAATAACATTGTGTAATATTTTTTTTTTGAAATTTTATGCTGTAATTAACCAAATAAAATGCATAAAATGATGGTAATAAACAACAAAATGCGACAAAATAATTTTAAATCGAAATCAACAAAATTAAGTTTTAATTGCAAAGAATAATAATATTTTGCGGAATATTTTTCAAGGAAATTGTATGCAATAATCAAGCAAATAAAATGCTTGAAATTATGATAAATGCGACAAAATAATTTGAAATCGAAATTAACTAAATTAATTTTGAAATGCAAAGAAGAATAATATTTTGTATAATATTTTTTCATGAAATTTTATGCAGTAATCAACCAAATAAAATGCATAAAATGATGGTAATAAACAGTAAAAATGCGACAAAATAATTTGAAACCGAAGTTAACTAAATTAATTTTGAAATGCAAAGAAGAATAATATTTTGTATAATATTTTTTCATGAAATTTTATGCAGAAATCAACCAAATAAAATGCATAAAATGATGATAATAAACAACAAAAATGCGACAAAATAATTCGAAATTGAAATTTACTAAATTAATTTTGAATTGCAAAGAAGAATAACATGTTGTATAATATTTTTTCATGTTGTATAATATTTTTTCATGAAATTTTGGGCAACAAGCAACTAAATAAAATGCATAAAATGATGATAATAAACAGTAAAAATGCGACAAAATAATTTGAAACCGAAGTTAACTAAATTAATTTTTAAATGCAATGAAGAATAATATTTTGTATAATATATTTTCATGAAATTTTATGCAATAATCAACCAAATAAAATACATAAAATGCATAAACTGATGATAAAATGATGATAATAAAAAACAAAAATGCGACAAAATAATTTGAAATCGAAATTAACTAAATTAATTTTGAATTGCAAACAAGAATAATGTTTTGTATAAAATTTTTACATGAAATTTTATGCAGTAATAAAGCAAATAAATGCATAAAATGATGGTAATAAATAGTAAAAATGCGACAAAATAATTTGAAACCGAAGTTAACTAAATTAATTTTGAAATGCAAAGAAGAATAATATTTTGTATAATATTTTTTCCTGAAATTTTTTGCAATAATCAACCAAATAAAATGCTTAAAATGATGATAATAAACAACAAAAATGCGACAAAATAATTCGAAATTGAAATTTACAAAATTAATTTTGAATTGAAAAGAAGAATAATGTTTTGTATAATATTTTTTCATGAAATTTTATGCAGTAATCAACCAAATAAAATGCATAAAATGATGGTAATAAACAGTAAAAATGCGACAAAATAATTTGAAACCGAAGTTAACTAAATTAATTTTGAAATGCAAAGAAGAATAATATTTTGTATAATATTTTTTCATGAAATTTTATGCAATAATCAACCAAATAAAATGCTTAAAATGATGATAATAAACAACAAAAATGCGACAAAATAATACGAAATTGAAATTTACTAAATTAATTTTGAATTGCAAAGAAGAATAATGTTTTGTATAATATTTTTTCATTAAACTTTATGCAGTAATCAACCAAATAAAATGCATAAAATGATGGTAATAAACCGTAAAAATGCGACAAAATTATTCGAAACCGTAGTTAACTAAATTAATTTTGAAATGCAAAGAAGAATAATATTTTGTATAATATTTTTTCATGAAATTTTATGCAATAATCAACCAAATAAAATGCTTAAAATGATGATAATAAACAACAAAAATGCAACAAAATAATACGAAATTGAAATTTACTAAATTAATTTTGAATTGCAAAGAAGAATAATGTTTTGTATAATATTTTTTCATTAAATTTTATGCAGTAATCAACCAAATAAAATGCATAAAATGATGGTAGTAAACAGTAAAAAAGCGACAAAATTATTCGAAACCGTAGTTAACTAAATTAATTTTGAAATGCAAAAAAGAATAATATTTTGTATAATATTTTTTCATGAAATTTTATGCAGTAATAAACCAAATAAAATGCATAAAATGATGATAATAAACAACAAAAATGCGACAAAATAATTTGAAATTGAAATTTACTAAATTAATTTTGAATTGCAAATTAGAATAACATTGTATAATATTTTTTTTTTGAAATTTTATGCCGTAATTAACCAAATAAAATGCATAAAATGATGGTAATAAACAACAAAATGCGACAAAATAATTTTAAATCGAAATCAACAAAATTAAGTTTTAATTGCAAAGAATAATAATATTTTGCGGAATATTTTTCAAGGAAATTGTATGCAATAATCAAGCAAATAAAATGCTTGAAATTATGATAAATGCGACAAAATAATTTGAAATCGAAATTAACTAAATTAATTTTGAATTGCAAAGAAGAATAATGTTTTGTATAATTTTTTTTTCCGAAATTTTATGCAGTAATCAACCAAATAAAATGCATAAAATGATTGTAATAAACAGCAAAAATGCGACAAAATAATTCGAAATTGAAATTTACAAAATTAATTTTGAATTGAAAAGAAGAATAATGTTTTGTATAATATTTTTTCACGAAATTTTATGCAGTATTCAACCAAATAAAATGCATAAAATGATGGTAATAAACAGTAAAAATGCGACAAAATAATTTGAAACCGAAGTTAACTAAATTAATTTTGAAATGCAAAGAAGAATAATATTTTGTATAATATTTTTTCATGAAATTTTATGCAATAATCAACCAAATAAAATGCTTAAAATGATGATAATAAACAACAAAAATGCAACAAAATAATACGAAATTGAAATTTACTAAATTAATTTTGAATTGCAAAGAAGAATAATGTTTTGTATAATATTTTTTCATTAAATTTTATGCAGTAATCAACCAAATAAAATGCATAAAATGATGGTAGTAAACAGTAAAAAAGCGACAAAATTATTCGAAACCGTAGTTAACTAAATTAATTTTGAAATGCAAAAAAGAATAATATTTTGTATAATATTTTTTCATGAAATTTTATGCAGTAATAAACCAAATAAAATGCATAAAATGATGATAATAAACAACAAAAATGCGACAAAATAATTTGAAATTGAAATTTACTAAATTAATTTTGAATTGCAAATTAGAATAACATTGTATAATATTTTTTTTTTGAAATTTTATGCCGTAATTAACCAAATAAAATGCATAAAATGATGGTAATAAACAACAAAATGCGACAAAATAATTTTAAATCGAAATCAACAAAATTAAGTTTTAATTGCAAAGAATAATAATATTTTGCGGAATATTTTTCAAGGAAATTGTATGCAATAATCAAGCAAATAAAATGCTTGAAATTATGATAAATGCGACAAAATAATTTGAAATCGAAATTAACTAAATTAATTTTGAATTGCAAAGAAGAATAATGTTTTGTATAATTTTTTTTTTCCGAAATTTTATGCAGTAATCAACCAAATAAAATGCATAAAATGATTGTAATAAACAGCAAAAATGCGACAAAATAATTCGAAATTGAAATTTACAAAATTAATTTTGAATTGAAAAGAAGAATAATGTTTTGTATAATATTTTTTCACGAAATTTTATGCAGTATTCAACCAAATAAAATGCATAAAATGATGGTAATAAACAGTAAAAATGCGACAAAATAATTTGAAACCGAAGTTAACTAAATTAATTTTGAAATGCAAAGAAGAATAATATTTTGTATAATATTTTTTCATGAAATTTTATGCAATAATCAACCAAATAAAATGCTTAAAATGATGATAATAAACAACAAAAATGCGACAAAATAATACGAAATTGAAATTTACTAAATTAATTTTGAATTGCAAAGAAGAATAATGTTTTGTATAATATTTTTTCATTAAATTTTATGCAGGAATCAACCAAATAAAATGCATAAAATGATGGTAATAAACAGTAAAAATGCCACAAAATTATTCGAAACCGTAGTTAACTAAATTAATTTTGAAATGCAAAGAAGAATAATATTTTGTATAATATTTTTTCATGAAATTTTATGCAACAATCAACCAAATAAAATGCTTAAAATGATGATAATAAACAACAAAAATGCAGCAAAATAATACGAAATTGAAATTTACTAAATTAATTTTGAATTGCAAAGAAGAATAATGTTTTGTATAATATTTTTTCATTAAATTTTATGCAGGAATCAACCAAATAAAATGCATAAAATGATGGTAATAAACAGTAAAAATGCGACAAAATTATTCGAAACCGTAGTTAACTAAATTAATTTTGAAATGCAAAGAAGAATAATATTTTGTATAATATTTTTTCATGAAATTTTATGCAACAATCAACCAAATAAAATGCTTAAAATGATGATAATAAACAACAAAAATGCAACAAAATAATACGAAATTGAAATTTACTAAATTAATTTTGAATTGCAAAGAAGAAGAATATTTTGTATAATATTTTTTCATGAAATTTTATGCAATAATCAACCAAATAAAATGCATAAAATGATGATAATAAACAGTAAAAATGCGACAAAATAATTTTAAATCGAAATCAACAAAATTAAGTTTTAATTGCAAAGAAAAATAATATTTTGCGGAATACTTTTCAATGAAATTGTACGCAATAATCAAGCAAATAAAATACATAAAATGATGATAATAAACAACAAAAATGCGACAAAATAATTCGAAATTGAAATTTACTAAATTAATTTTGAATTTCAAAGAAGAATAATGTTTTGTATAATATTTTTTCGTTAAATTTTATGCAGTAATCAACCAAATAAAATGCATAAAATGATGGTAATAAACAGTAAAAATGCGACAAAATTATTCGAAACCGTAGTTAACTAAATTAATTTTGAAATGCAAAGAAGAATAATATTTTGTATAATATTTTTTCATGAAATTTTATGCAACAATCAACCAAATAAAATGCTTAAAATGATGATAATAAACAACAAAAATGCAGCAAAATAATACGAAATTGAAATTTACTAAATTAATTTTGAATTGCAAAGAAGAATAATGTTTTGTATAATTTTTTTTTTTCGAAATTTTATGCAGTAATCAACCAAATAAAATGCATAAAATGATGGTAATAAACAGCAAAAATGCGACAAAATAATTTTAAATCGAAATCAACAAAATTAAGTTTTAATTGCAAAGAAGAATAATATTTTGCGGAATATTTTTCAATGAAATTGTATGCAATAATCAAGCAAATAAATTGCATAAAATTATGATAATAAACAACAAAAATGCGACAAAATAATTTGAAATCGAAATTAATTAAATTAATTTTGAATTGCAAAGAAGAATAATGTTTTGTATAATATTTTTTCATGAAATTTTATGCAGTAATCAACCAAATAAAATGCATAAAATGATGATAATAAACAACAAAAATGCGACAAAATAATTCGAAATTGAAATTTACTAAATTAATTTTGAATTGCAAAGAAGAATAACATTGTATAATATTTTTTTTTGAAATTTTATGCTGTAATTAACCAAATAAAATGCATAAAATGATGGTAATAAACAACAAAAATGCGACAAAATAATTTTAAATCGAAATCAACAAAATTAAGTTTAAATTGCAAAGAATAATAATATTTTGCGGAATATTTTTCAATGAAATTGTATGCAATAATCAAGCAAATAAAATGCTTGAAATTATGATAAATGCGACAAAATAATTTGAAATCGAAATTAACTAAATTAATTTTGAATTGCAAAGAAGAATAATGTTTTGTATAATTTTTTTTTTCGAAATTTTATGCAGTAATCAACCAAATAAAATGCATAAAATGATGGTAATAAACAGCAAAAATGCGACAAAATAATTTTAAATCGAAATCAACAAAATTAAGTTTTAATTGCAAAGAAGAATAATATTTTGCGGAATATTTTTCAATGAAATTGTATGCAATAATCAAGCAAATAAAATGCATAAAATGATGATAATAAACAACAAAAATGCGACAAAATAATTTGAAATCGAAATTAATTAAATTAATTTTGAATTGCAAAGAAGAATAATGTTTTGTATAATATTTTTTCATGAAATTTTATGCAGTAATCAACCAAATAAAATGCATAAAATGATGATAATAAACAACAAAAAAGCGACAAAATACTTTGAAATCGAAATTAACAAAAGTAAATTTGAATTGCTAAGAAGAAGAATATTTTGTATAATATTTTTTCATGAAATTTTATGGAATAATCAACCAAATAAAATGCATAAAATGATGATAATAAACAACAAAAAAGCGACAAAATATTTTGAAATCTAAATTAACTAAATTAAATTTGAATTGCAAAGAAGAAGAATATTTTGTATAATATTTTTTCGTGAAATTTTATGCAATAATCAACCAAATAAAATGCATAAAATGATGATAATAAACAGTAAAAATGCGACAAAATAATTTTAAATCGAAATCCACAAAATTAAGTTTTAATTGCAAAGAAGAATAATCTTTCGCGGAATATTTTTTCGTGAAATTTTATGCAATAATCAAGCAAATAAAATGCATAAAATGATGATAATAAACAGTTAAAATGCGAAAAAATAATTTTAAATCGAAATCAACAAAATTAAGTTTTAATTGCAAAGAAAAATAATATTTTGCGGAATATTTTTCAATGAAATTGTATGCAATAATCAAGCAAATAAAATACATAAAATGATGATAATAAACAACAAAAATGCGACAAAATAATTCGAAATTGAAATTTACTAAATTAATTTTGAATTGCAAAGAAGAATAATGTTTTGTATAATATTTTTTCATAAAATTTTATGCAGTAATCAACCAAATAAAATGCATAAAATGATGGTAGTAAACAGTAAAAATGCGACAAAATTATTCGAAACCGTAGTTAACTAAATTAATTTTGAAATGCAAAGAAGAATAATATTTTGTATAATATTTTTTCATGAAATTCTATGCAGTAATCAACCAAATAAAATGCATAAAATGATGATAATAAACAACAAAAATGCGACAAAATAATTCGAAATTGAAATTTACTAAATTAATTTTGAATTGCAAAGTAGAATAACATTGTATAATATTTTTTTTTGAAATTTTATGCCGTAATTAACCAAATAAAATGCATAAAATGATGGTAATAAACAACAAAAATGTGACAAAATAATTTTAAATCGAAATCAACAAAATTAAGTTTAAATTGCAAAGAATAATAATATTTTGCGGAATATTTTTCAATGAAATTGTATGCAATAATCAAGCAAATAAAATGCTTGAAATTATGATAAATGCGACAAAATAATTTGAAATCGAAATTAACTAAATTAATTTTGAATTGCAAAGAAGAATAATGTTTTGTATAATTTTTTTTTTCGAAATTTTATGCAGTAATCAACCAAATAAAATGCATAAAATGATGGTAATAAACAGCAAAAATGCGACAAAATAATTTTAAATCGAAATCAACAAAATTAAGTTTTAATTGCAAAGAAGAATAATATTTTGCGGAATATTTTTCAATGAAATTGTATGCAATAATCAAGCAAATAAAATGCATAAAATGATGATAATAAACAACAAAAATGCGACAAAATAATTTGAAATCGAAATTAATTAAATTAATTTTGAATTGCAAAGAAGAATAATGTTTTGTATAATATTTTTTCATGAAATTTTATGCAGTAATCAACGAAACAAAATGCATAAAATGATGATAATAAACAACAAAAAAGCGACAAAATACTTTGAAATCGAAATTAACAAAAGTAAATTTGAATTGCTAAGAAGAAGAATATTTTGTATAATATTTTTTCATGAAATTTTATGGAATAATCAACCAAATAAAATGCATAAAATGATGATAATAAACAACAAAAAAGCGACAAAATATTTTGAAATCGAAATTAACTAAATTAAATTTGAATTGCAAAGAAGAAGAATATTTTGTATAATATTTTTTCGTGAAATTTTATGCAATAATCAACCAACTAAAATGCATAAAATGATGATAATAAACAGTAAAAATGCGACAAAATAATTTTAAATCGAAATCCACAAAATTAAGTTTTAATTGCAAAGAAGAATAATCTTTCGCGGAATATTTTTTCGTGAAATTTTATGCAATAATCAAGCAAATAAAATGCATAAAATGATGATAATAAACAGTTAAAATGCGAAAAAATAATTTTAAATCGAAATCAACAAAATTAAGTTTTAATTGCAAAGAAAAATAATATTTTGCGGAATATTTTTCAATGAAATTGTATGCAATAATCAAGCAAATAAAATACATAAAATGATGATAATAAACAACAAAAATGCGACAAAATAATTCGAAATTGAAATTTACTAAATTAATTTTGAATTGCAAAGAAGAATAATGTTTTGTATAATATTTTTTCATAAAATTTTATGCAGTAATCAACCAAATAAAATGCATAAAATGATGGTAGTAAACAGTAAAAATGCGACAAAATTATTCGAAACCGTAGTTAACTAAATTAATTTTGAAATGCAAAGAAGAATAATATTTTGTATAATATTTTTTCATGAAATTCTATGCAGTAATCAACCAAATAAAATGCATAAAATGATGATAATAAACAACAAAAATGCGACAAAATAATTCGAAATTGAAATTTACCAAATTAATTTTGAATTGCAAAGTAGAATAACATTGTATAATATTTTTTTTTGAAATTTTATGCCGTAATTAACCAAATAAAATGCATAAAATGATGGTAATAAACAACAAAAATGTGACAAAATAATTTTAAATCGAAATCAACAAAATTAAGTTTTAATTGCAAAGAATAATAATATTTTGCAGAATATTTTTCAATGAAATTGTATGCAATAATCAAGCAAATAAAATGCTTGAAATTATGATAAATGCGACAAAATAATTTGAAATCGAAATTAACTAAATTAATTTTGAATTGCAAAGAAGAATAATGTTTTGTATAATTTTTTTTTTCGAAATTTTATGCAGTAATCAACCAAATAAAATGCATAAAATGATGGTAATAAACAGCAAAAATGCGACAAAATAATTTTAAATCGAAATCAACAAAATTAAGTTTTAATTGCAAAGAAGAATAATATTTTGCGGAATATTTTTCAATGAAATTGTATGCAATAATCAAGCAAATAAAATGCTTAAAATGATGATAATAAACAACAAAAATGTGACAAAATAATTTGAAATCGAAATTAATTAAATTAATTTTGAATTGCAAAGAAGAATAATGTTTTGTATAATATTTTTTCATGAAATTTTATGCAGTAATCAACCAAACAAAATGCATAAAATGATGATAATAAACAACAAAAAAGCGACAAAATACTTTGAAATCGAAATTAACAAAAGTAAATTTGAATTGCTAAGAAGAAGAATATTTTGTATAATATTTTTTCATGAAATTTTATGGAATAATCAACCAAATAAAATGCATAAAATGATGATAATAAACAACAAAAAAGCGACAAAATATTTTGAAATCGAAATTAACTAAATTAAATTTGAATTGCAAAGAAGAAGAATATTTTGTATAATATTTTTTCATGAAATTTTATGCAATAATCAACCAAATAAAATGCATAAAATGATGATAATAAACAGTAAAAATGCGACAAAATAATTTTAAATCGAAATCCACAAAATTAAGTTTTAATTGCAAAGAAGAATAATCTTTTGCGGAATATTTTTTCGTGAAATTTTATGCAATAATCAAGCAAATAAAATGCATAAAATGATGATAATAAACAGTTAAAATGCGAAAAAATAATTTTAAATCGAAATCAACAAAATTAAGTTTTAATTGCAAAGAAAAATAATATTTTGCGGAATATTTTTCAATGAAATTGTATGCAATAATCAAGCAAATAAAATACATAAAATGATGATAATAAACAACAAAAATGCGACAAAATAATTTTAAATCGAAATTAACTAAATTAGTTTTGTATTGCAAAGAAGAATACTGGTTTGTATAATATTTTTTCTTGAAATTTTATGCTGTAATCAACCAAATAAAATGCATAAAATGATGGTAATAAACAGCAAAAATGGGACAAAATAATTTTAAATCGAAATCAACAAAATTAAGTTTTAATTGCAAAGAAGAATAATATTTTGCGGAATATTTTTCAATGAAATTAGGTTTAAGTGGATTTGCAATAGGGTCTTGCTCGAAGGTGGAGAGCTGTCAGGGAATGCTATCTCCTACCTAATTAGGGTTAAGAACACCACTAACAGCTTGGGGAGTTTTGGAAGGGAGAAGGTTTGAGGATTTGGAGTGAGACGATTCTGAATCGACAGAGGAAACCAAACCGAGCTTCACTCTTTGAGGGTAAACGTTGGATTGCTCAAATCTGGGTTTAGGTGAATAGTGGAAAGCCATAGGATCAGAGGGGGTATCTCGTATCTCAGGGCACAGATCTGCAAAAGTATGAGGGGTGGTTGAGGGAGATGAAGAATCTCCCAAATATGAGATTTGAACAGGACTTTTTTTTTTGGGTAAATAAGCTTGAAATAAAAAGGAGGCTTTCATTTGAATCAACAGGACTTAACCTGCGTTGTGGAGTAGAAGCATTTCTCTGAGTTTTACGTACTTCATTTGAATCAACAGCTTTCATCCCTAGACCTTCACCCATGGAGATAGTACCATCTCCCATAGCTAGGTCAACAGTAACCAATTCCTAGAGAGGAGGAGCTTCGTTTTTGGGTCCCACTTATTGGGTGCAGATTTTGAACTTTCACCACAGTTGGTTACCCGGACTATATTACACGCAATGGGTCTATCAGATTAAAAGTTAGGGAAAATGACCAAAACATGGTGGTTGGGCAAAATAATACCAAAAACATGGGCATGGTTTAGCAAATGACCAAAACATGACAAGCACAAAAAAAATTCCACATACATGGTATTTTAGAATTGCACTACCGACAATACCCCTCGTCTCTCTCTCTTTCTTCATCCCCTTATCATACTCAGACAGAGACAGAGACACAGATAGAGCTCTTCTTCTTCGTCCCCTTCACCATCCCGATTCCCACCGCAGCTACCGCCATGCCAACGACCTTCACCTGCGACAACCTTACCACCGACCACATCACCTCCACCGCCGGGCTCTCTCTCAAACGGTTGGAACCCACCAAGGTCTCTCTCTCTCTCTCTCCTTGAACTTCCCAAGACAAATCAAAGCTGGTTGCCATTCCATTTGTGTGTTAATTTCTCCTCAAATTTGCATATGTACGGGCCTTCGAACTGGGTGTAGATTTCACTCCAAGTTTCTTAATTCATGTGTGATTAGTATGGATTCAACTGTGGTTAAGGATCTAGAAATGGTGCTTAGAAATTGTTCGAAGTTGGTTGGGGGTCAGTTTTATTTGTGATGATTTTCATGCTTTTGGATTCGTTCGATCTAATTTTGTCGATCCTCAAATTGACATTGCTTTGGCAATTTGTGAAACTAGATGGCTACCATGATTTATTTGGCTAGTTGTGCGATGCCCGCAAAGCATTTGTATGTATTCCCCTAAATTGTTTGATGCAATTTTGCGCTCTATCTTCTCCATGTGTGTCCTACAAAAGCGGTTACCTGGCATCAATATAACTCCATGGGGCATAGTTGCTAGATTCATGGTTAAAAAATAGTTTCGGTGTTGGCAATGGAGTAATTATTGCTCCCAATCTTCAAGAGTTTGGAACTTATTTCATGTGTAATATGATCCATCCAGTGGTTTCTGTGTTACGTTTACATGTGGAATCTGACCAGGTGCACCAGATTCCACACTTAAGTTTGAATTCTTGAATCTCCTTTTTTGGTCCTGCTTTGAATTTTTTTTTC
This sequence comes from Vaccinium darrowii, assembly GCA_020921065.1. Taxonomy (NCBI): domain Eukaryota; kingdom Viridiplantae; phylum Streptophyta; class Magnoliopsida; order Ericales; family Ericaceae; genus Vaccinium; species Vaccinium darrowii. Next base: position 23,977,353 of record CM037162.1, on the reverse strand, counting down.
CCAAGCAATTAGCAAGTTTTGTCTGGAACAATTAGTGGTTTGATGAGGAATTTTGAGACCAGCATATTGGTGGGTAGCCTACTGATTTTATGGTTTTTGTTCTACTAAAATCTTGAGATCTGTGCATAAAATTCTGAATCATTGCATTAACTTGGTCAAATCGCATTCTTCTTGATTGCCTAATAGCCATAAATTATACAAATGGAAGTTTGTTATTTTGTTTGAGATTTGTTAACATGTGAAGTATGCATTCTATATTGATGAGGAAAAGTTCTGAATCTGCTTGGAAGTTAGAACTGCCTTGAATTGCTGTCTGCAACTTCTCTTGGGAAAGTGAGGTTGGACCTAATGCTGCTAAAAGCACATTCCATAAGCTACTAGCAGCATTCATGTTTTTGCCTACATGGTTTGACTGCACTTACTGTTTCTGGATGAACTATATGGTGCACAATGTCACAGGGGAGAGATAAAGCTTCCAATGTGTACATCTTTGCTTCTGAAAAGGCAAACCAAGCAAAGAATATGGATTCTTCGAATATGGCTGGAGATGCCAAGGAGACAATGGCTGGACCAATCTCAAGTGGGAAAAAGAGAGCCTCTCAAATAGTGAATGCCATTACTTGTTCTTTCTTTTATTTTAATTATAATGGATAATTGATATGATACGAGCATGACTGAGTCCAAATTATATGAAATGTGTTTCTTATTGTTGTTGATTGTCTGATGAAATTAAATTTTTTCCGAAAGTTTGATTTGACCATACCCTGTCAGAGCAAGTTGGCCTAACATGTATGTGGGTTGATATATGTGAGACAAAAACCTGTCTCGTACAGCTTCAAAATACAGTAAAAACAAATCCATCCGTTTGATGTTACATTGTCAGTCGAATGACCTTTGCACTCTTTCTATAAAATGATAAACAATGTACAGTCACTGACACTGAAAAACTTGCTCCGACCATTAACAAAACTTGCTCTTTATATGACCTCAACCTGCACTGTGTATGAAACCACAAGCACCTGACTGTTCTTCCCAGAAATTTTATTTCTTATTTCCTTAGATTTTTAGATGCCATGAACCATACATAGAAGTCCATTCGTTTGACGTTCCATTGTCAGGGGAGTGACCTTTGCACTCTTTCTATAACATGAAAAATAATGTATAGTCACTGACACTGAAAAACTTGCTCCGAGCAAGAACAAAACTTGCTCTTTATATGGGATATACCTGCACTGTGTATCAAACCACTAGCACGTGACTGTTTTTCCCAGAAATTTTATTTCTCATTTCCTAAGGTTTTTATATGGCATGAACCATGCATACAAGTCCATCCGTTCCACGTTTCATTGTCCATTGTCAGGGGAGTGACCTTTGCACTCTTTTTATAAAATGAAAAACAATGTACAGTCACTGACACTGCAAAACGTGCTCCGAGCATGAACAAAACTTGCTCTTTATATGGGATAAACCTGCACTGTGTATCAAACCACCAACACGTGACTGTTCTTCCCAGAAATTTTATTTCTCATTTCCTAAGGTTTTTATATGCACTCTTTTTATAAAATAAAAAACAATGTACAGTCACTGACACTGCAAAACGTGCTCCGAGCATGAACAAAACTTGCTCTTTATATGGGATAAACCTGCACTGTGTATCAAACCACCAACACGTGACTGTTCTTCCCAGAAATTTTATTTCTCATTTCCTAAGATTTTTATATGCACTCTTTTTATAAAATAAAAAACAATGTACAGTCACTGACACTACAAAACGTGCTCCGAGCATGAACAAAACTTGCTCTTTATATGGGATAAACCTGCACTGTGTATCAAACCACCAGCACGTGACTGTTCTTCCCAGAAATTTTATTTCTCATTTCCTAAGGTTTTTATATGGCATGAACCATGCATACAAGTCCATCCGTTCCACGTTCCATTGTCCATTGTCAGGGGAGTGACCTTTGCACTCTTTTTTTATTACCTCAACCTGCACTGTGTATGAAAAACTTGCCCTTGTTGTTGACTGTTTGATGAGACGCCGGGACGTCGAGCTAGGCAAGAAAATATGTTTTGATTCAAGATGCAATATATAGTTTCATAAAAGGAGCAAGAGCAACTTTTCAAAATAAGGAGCAATTATAATTTTTTCAAAATAAAAAATTGGATTTAGACATCATGCGAGCAACTCAATGTTCCTCGTGGGGTGCAATGGTATTCTCAAATGGTTAATTCACTCAAGATAAAAGAAAGACAAATTACACTTCAAAAATTAAGCCACCTTGGTGCTTGTTTTTTGACATACTGTGCAACTGAGATTCATACAAGGAGCAACATCATAAAATGCAAAGAGCCCAACATTTTTCTTCGAGTACATAATTTGATAGAATGGTGCCATTTTTCTTCACGTAAGGTGCAACATTTTTTCATACAAGGAGCATGTTATTTCATACAAGGTGCAAATCAACCCATTTGTTCTCATTCGAGTACATAATTTGATACAATGATGCCATTTTTCTTCACGTATGGTGCAACATCTGTTCATACAAGGAGCAAGGGTTGATTCAAAAAAAAAAAAAAGTGGGATTAAGACTACATTGGCAACCCAATGGTCCTCATTTTGGTGCAATATTATTGTCAAAGAGTGCTATGTTATTTTACTTAAAGTGCATAATTTGGTCATACAAGGTGCAAGAGTTACTTACCCAATCCATGGTGCCATTTTTTTCACGTAAGGTGCAAATTTTGTTGATGCAAGGAGCAATGTTATTCTCCTAGGGTGCAAAATATTTCACTTAAAGTGCAATATTGTTTCACGAAAAATAGACAATAACTCAAGGTTTAATGTTGTTTCAGTTAAGGACCAATGATCATTTTTCCAAAACATAAATCTAGGATGCAATTAAAGAAGTGAGCATTTCGACAAACACCTTGTGGGCATTTCAACAAAAGGTGCAGTGTTAATTAACTCATGGTGCAACTTTGTTTTAGTTAAGGAGCAATGAAATTTCTTGGGTGTCAAACCACAGATTCACAATCCCACAAAAACCCTTTCACAAATTTAACACCATCAATCAGTAATGAAATTTTTGCCTCAGAAAATGTGAAATTTGACCATTAAACCATTCTAGAACGCAACAAATTGGTAATTGGGTACTTCAAGAATCGACCAAAGAACTTCCTGTAGCTTATGTTTTCAACAAATAACTGAAGATTAAGAAGAAGAACGAAAACCCAATTGTATAATCAGCGGTCTCGGGCAATCATCAAATACCAGCAGATTTGGAGTGGGAAAACAATGAAAAAAATCAAGGGTTGGAAACAGAGAATTGGGCTTCTCAGAGGTTAACTGGTTAAGAATCAGTGGAACTACAGGTTATAATTAGAATTCCCAACCTCTTGGCTCGAAATCGATCAGGTGAACGCTAGAATTTTCTGGTCCCTTCTGTTCGAAAACAATGAAGAAATCGATCAGGAGCTTCGTATAATTTCGTCTGTTTTTTTTTTTCTCACTCTTTCCCTTCGTGGTTTTGAAAGAAGGGAGTTGGGTGTTGCTGAAGAGTAAAGAGAAGGAAGTATTAGGGCTGAGGCTATTTTGGACATTTTAGATAGGGCTTACCACTTATGTGGCATTACTTTTCTCCTTGTCATGAATCCAGGTATTTCTAATAACCTTCTCATGAAATTGGTATTATTACTTTTAAATACCATTTTTTGGTCATTTTCCCTAAAAGTTACTCATTTGCTTTTGTTTGGTGGGCCCATGAATCATTATACGCAATCAGTTTTTTGAAAAGGGGGCCACTGGTCCTTCTTTGCATATAGCATGTTTATGCAGCCACTAATTTTAGTTATTTACCTATATGTTTTGCTTTAAGCATTTGTATCCCTATCCTAGAGGGTTGTGCTAGGGCCTCCTATTTTCCCACCCCGGCGGGTTATGCTGGGGAGTACGCACTTTTATTTTCTTTCTTTTTTTCGCTTAGTCCTTCCTGGGGTATGCTTGTAGGTTGTACATTTGCTTAACCCCTTTTAATTTCAAGCTAATTTACCTATAAAAAAAAAAGAGTGCCAGCCACCACACTGAAAATTGACTTGGGACTGAGCCCAATTGGTGAAGATGGTGGCATCTGCTAGGTAGCAAAACACTAGTAAGGTCAATGCCTCCACCAGCGTTTAAAATTCCAGTAGGCCAAAAAATTACTGCAGCTGAGCTAAGTGAGATGCTATACAGCGGGAGGACGTCCCCCTCCCAAAGGGATATCAAAAGTTCCAAGGGACAGCCCCTAGGATAGGTGAAAAATGAGCAAGAGGACAATACTCACAACCAAAAAACTGAGAAAATGATATATAACAACAATCTGGACAGATCCTACAAGAAATCTCGGCCCAATACAAGTAGTAACAGACCATAATAACACAGCAAGTACAACGCCCAATAGTGAGAACCATGACATTGCTCAAGTGCTACATAATAATTAACAGTATGCTACACAAAATGAGGCACCTGGGTAGAATTTGCATCACAATAATAGTAGACCTACTAGAATTTTATTGGAGGGGGTTGAGCTTCTCTCTCTAGAGAATGCACTCCCCCACTCAAAATCTTTCGATATTTTTGTTGTCTACCTCAATCATCCAGATTGAAGGCATCTCAATCTTTTTTCAAGCTTCAATCAGGTACACAGCAACTCGCAAAGGTCTGTATCTACGACCTATAATCATTTTCATTAGGTCATATGGGGTTTACATTTGGGTCCCTATTCGACCGCTATCTTAAATGGGATATGAGGCGAACCCTCATTTAATCGATTGGCACCGTATACACCTAGCTAGGTTCGATCCTCCATCAATAGAGCGGTTAAACCCAGTTGGGTTTCATGGAGAATCACAAGTCCAGTTCTACTCTTCAGATCTGCCGACATGGAGTTTCTTGTTCTCAAATCATTTTGGGGCACAAAAAGAAAGGTCTGCTTATGTGGTGAAGGAGAATTGCTTGTTCATGTGTATTACAAAAGAATTCTTGTTACAAACTCTTGGGATCTTGCCATGGAGCTTCCATTTTTGAGCTAGCCATCAACGAGCACTTGCGTGGGTTTCGGGTTACACAAGGATGCTATGTGTAAAGGCTATCACTTCACTTTGCTGTTGAATTCTGAGAGGTAATTCTCGATCCATCTCTAAATTGAGCTCAGATTTGTTTTTGTTGTTGGGTAGTGTTGGTTTTTTTTTTTTTGTTGTGATAACCGAGGAACAACCCTACAACAGGCCACTAATTGGACCCACTGTACGACCCAAACCTCGGGGGAGCTGGCGCAACCCACACCAGTCACGGCCCCCCATTTAGCACAGGTACTCACCCTGCGGGGAATCGAACACATGACTAAAGGGACTACCCCTAAAGTCAGGCACTTGCCCTAACCGCTGGGGCAACCCCTAGGTGTGTGTGTCCGGTGTATTTTACGTAATAAATGTCAAGGGATGAGTTGCTTCAATCCCTGGGGAAGAAGAGACTGATATTCACTTGGGCCTTGTTCTCCAATAGATTTTAGGTACATTTTATGAAAATCTCATAAAATGAACATTTTATGGAGGGTTGATAAAATGAAGTTGTTTTCCCAATTGATAAAATGTAGTGGTTTTCCTATAGATTTTAGGAGGATTTTATGAAAATCTCATAAAATCACTTTTACATTTTATGTGTTGAGATTGAAGTGTCATAAAATATGAGATTTTATGAAACAAAACTCTGTTGAAGAACGAAGCCTTGCTTGTTGAGTGTGTAGACACCCCAATTTGGGCCCACGAAAATCCGTAGCATTCTTGATGATGAAATAACTTTCAAACACTTTTTAGAACTTAAAATGGATGATTGGAATTTAACCAAAACCTACCAAACACTTCCAAACCAAAAACCAAAAGAAGCCGTTGAATCCATTCCATACACCTGAAGCGCATCTACATGCACCTGAACCATTCCCCTTCAGGCACCTAAACCTCTCTCATGCACCTGAACCATTCCCCTTCAGGCACCTGAACCTCTCTCATGCACCTGAAGGGCTGCTTCAGGCGCATGAAGCAGTTTTTCAGAATTTTAAATTTTAAGTGGGAATATTTGGATGTAATGATTATGATGCGATTTTGGTTGATTCTGCAAGGGAGGAGCGTCTATGGCCTAAAACAACCCCTAAAATGGCCCCTAGGGAACCTTAACCAACCTTTGGAGCCTTATTTAAACCCCCATACCCCTCCTTTGAATGGGTTCCACCATTTTTCTGAAAAAACCAGCCAAAACCAACCATTTCTCTCTCAAGAAAACATCCAAAAACCACAGAAAAGTCTCATCCAAATCTCCATCATCCATCCAAAATCCTTTTCCATTATCTAAATCATCCATTTCAAGCTTCCAAAGGTAGTGATTCTACCAAATCAATGTGACAAAGTTCTTATTGAGGGAAGTCAGTAGGTCCATGTTGGTTCTTGATACCAACAATGGGCTTATTATGACTTAAACACATCAAGAGAGTATTTTTGCTCGACACCTGAAGCAGTAGCTTTAGGCACTTGAAGCAGCAGCTTCAGGCCCAAATCATTTCATTTTTTTTTTTGTCTTAAAATGTTTTCTCTTGGTCTATTTTTATGATGATGATGGTTTAAATCCAAGGAACAAACTACTTGCTTTCTATTTTCCACTCAAAGAGGTGAAAATCATACTTTTTAAGGAGGAAAATGACCATCAATGTAGTTAAAATTATGTATTTTTCACAAAATATCTATTGGAGGTCATTTTCTTTGCATGCAAGAGTGGAACATCTCTGTTTTGCCATTTGAATGGATGAAAAACTTTTTTTTTTATGAAGAATCAATGGTGTTTCATGGTGTGAATGGGTTTTAAATGAAGCTTTCAAGTTTGTTTTCCTCATTACAGTGAGTTAACATCATTTTTCTACCATTTTCAAAGGCAAAACAGTGGTGAAAATGATTTTGAGTAAGCACCTGAAGCAGCAGCTTCAGGCGCCTAAACCCCTTTTCAGGCACCTGATCCCCTCATCTTCAGGTGTTTGAAACACATCTTTAGATGCTTGAAGGAAAGTTCAAAGATCAGATTGTATTTTCCAAAAAGGGTCTAAAATAGTTTATTCTACCATTTTCAAAGGCAAAACAGTGGTGAAAATGATTTTGAGTAAGCACCTGAAGCCCCTTTCAAGCACCTGATCCTCTCAGCTTCAGGCGTTTGAAATATTCCTTCAGGTGCTTGAAAGAAAACAAGAAAGATAGATCTGGTTTTGCAAAATGGGTTCTGTGGACGGTCGGCCTCCACGCGGTGGTGTTTTCGGAATGGTTTTCGAAACGGTTCGAAAAACAAACGATTTTAGAGTCGCCACCCGGGTTTTGGGAAAGTAGTTTGGGACCTGAGAAACCAATTTGAAAATGATGATTTGAGAGAATGACTTATAAAACCAATTGAAAACCAGAGATTCGTTTTGGATCCGGGAGCCAGGTTACGAACAGGGAAGGGTTTTAATGCACCCTGTTCGCCCGATTAAAAGTCGGTCTTTACTAAATATTTGTGAGATTTTATTAGAAAACAATTTTATTGCTGAACATTAACAGATAAACATTTAAGTTAAACAAAGCAGATGATAATAACGAGAAAAACAAATGACTGGTATGTAATTAACAGAAATCAAACGAAAATCCAAACTTCAAACTGTTCCTGCAGGAGGGAGGTTCAAATTTCACATTTTACCAGAAAAATATGCCGTGCGGCACACTGGATGTACCGTGCGGCACAAATGATGAGCCGTGCGGCACTGTTCTTCAAATTAACGGTCAAATTTTCAAATAGTTGCCGTACGACACTCAAAGTGTACCGTGCGGCACAGTAGGAGTGCCGTGGGGCACACCTGGCTGCAAAACAGTTTGAAACTTTGGTTTTTTCGAAATGATTGATCAGAGGCGCATACAAGGTATGAAATGCATTCGAAATGAACTACTTTAAAGGGAGAAAGCAGTGTATTGAGTATGGGATGTCCCTCCTTGTTGAATCGCTCCGTACGAGGCGATGTTTTTACCGTACGACGCGACCAGGAGGTGTGAAATGAAACTGGACTTGCTGTAATTTGGGCATACTAAGCATGGAAATGATACAAGGAATCATTCCACCCTTAGTACCCCTCCCCCTCAGGGTACCAAATTCGAGGAATTTGGCGAAACGGGTTTATACCTTCGGTTTCGAACTCTCGGATTGAGCGTCAGATTGAACTTCCGAATGCTGCTGGAACCTTCTCTGGACCTCACTTTCACTCTAGTATAGTGGTAAGAGGGATTGAAGGCTTCAACTTTGGTCAATTTGGAATGGTTAACTCACGGCTTTGGAGCAAAAAACAGGGGATGAGTCTCTGCCTCAGGTTTGGCTTTGGCAGAGAGAATGATATTGGATTGATTATGGTGGAGGTGGTAGCTAAGAGGTTTTGGCAATGAAGATGGTATCTAAGAATGGAATTTTGTGATCTTCCTTACACAGAAATCGTATGGGGTCCGGGGGTCCTTTTCCCATTGGGTTCGAATGGTTTATATAGAGGGTGAGGGAGCCGAATGTAGTCTCCAACCCCTTCTTGATTCTTGCTCATGGAGACAATGGCATGGGGAGTAGCATATTCCTTTTGGCCATGATCTTCCCTTTCGGCCATGACCAGCAGGGCGGGGGAACCAATCTCGTCAACATTTTCGGCTTGCTGGGAACTCGCAAAAAACTGGGAACCCGTAAACAGTACCGTACGGTACTCAAACTGTGCCATGCGGCACAACTTGTGTACCGTGCGGCACAACTGGCCGTCAAAATTCAACAATCTGCTGTACGTGACTCTGGCTGTCCCGTGCGTTGAGAGATGAGTACCGTGCGGTACTGTTGACTGAGTTGACTTGGAGAATTTCAATCCGAGAGTTCTTCCGGGTGTTTCCGTTCATCATTGGGGATTAAAATGTACGTGAACGCTCATTTTGGGGTGTCTACAGTTGCCCGTCTTTGACGAGACTTACAATCGTTGTGTCGTCGAAAGTCGCGTCAAAGATAGAAGACACCCCTCGATGTGGACGTCCTCGTATGAAAACAAAAAGCTAAACATGATGCGTGTGGTCGCGCTCGTGAGAGCTGCCTACGTACCCCGCTGTAGGGATCAGACCAGCGTAGTTCAGTTGAGGCTTTAGAATGCAAGAGTCGATAGGAAACATACCTTGATCGGTTTGTGGGGATTGTCACTCTGCTTTTCAACGAGGGAAAAACGAATGATGTGCTATTGGTGTTGAAAACCGTTTTGTTAATGCCAGAGAGGACTTACGAAACCATTTGTCGCTGACACGAGAAACCATTTGATGCTGAGGATATCTGTTGTTAATGCCGAAGAGGACTTACGAAACCACCTGATGGAAACCACTTGATGCTGATAAAACTGTCGTTAATGCCGGAGAGGACTTACGAAACCATCGGATGCTGATCGAAATTGTCGTTAATGCCAGAGAGGACTTACGAAACCACCTGATGCTGATAAAACTGTCGTTAATGCCGGAGAGGACTTACGAAACCTCCTGATGCTGATTGAAATTGTCGTTAATGCCGGAGAGGACTTACGAAACCTCCTGATGCTGATAAAGCTGTCGTTAATGCCGGAGAGGACTTACGAAACCATCGGATGAAGATCATCGGATGCTTGATAAAACCGTCGTTAATGCCGGAGAGGACTTACGAAACCTCCTGATGCTGACAAAACTGTCGTTAATGCCGGAGAGGACTTACGAAACCATCGGATGAAGACCATCGGATGCTCGAAATATTGGTCGCTAATGCCGTAGAGGACTTACAAGACCACCTGATGAAGACCATCGGATGCTCGAAATATTGGTCGCTAATGCCGTAGAGGACTTACAAGACCACCTGATGAAGACCATCGAATGCTCGAAATATTGGTCGCTAATGCCATAGAGGACTTACAATAACCACCTGGTGTTGGGGATATAGTTTGTCAATGCCGTCGAGGATTTATGAAACCTGTCTGGCGCTGTTTGAAATTGTTGTAGATGCCGTTGAGGACTTACGAAACCACTTTTGATACTGATAGGAGTTGTTGGTAATGCCTTTGAGGACTTACAAATCTAATCGTTGCTTGAATACTTGTGATGGAACCGATGAGTGCTTACGCGAAGCTGACGTGGGGCAAAATCGAGGATTAGCCTGAGTGAGATTGCTGGAAATCTTGGCTTAGAAGCCCTTGGGAAGGTTAAATTTGGTGCAAAAATCATTAAGAACACATATGTGTGCCGTGCGGCATCAAGACTGTACCGTGCGGTGAAACTGGCCAGAGGGTGTGTCGTGCGGTACTCGGGGTGTACCGCACGGTAGAGAAACTGTGCCGTACGGCACAAGTGGTTATTAAAACCGCCTGAAACCGTTTCGTTTTCTCCCACTCGTTCAAACATATTCAAAACTCAATCAGTTATTCCGAGAACGTGGTATTCCGAAAACCCTCATTTCATTCAATCTTCTTACTCTTCCTTCCTTCCCTCAAATCTTCTTTAATCCTCCGATCGAAAATTTCCCAAAACCCACATTTTCGTTTCCGAAATACACTGGTATGGCAGATTCCGGGGAGGCACCGAGCGGTTCGGTTATGTCTACCGGCGATTCATCGTCGTCGGCGCACGGGGAGGGTAGTACTTCGTCCGGCGAGACTCGGAGTGACTCGCCCATGGGAGTTCCGGCCGATATTGATCCGATTGCTAGAGATCCGGTTCGTGAGGCACCGATAGGGGTCGAAGCCACATCTTCCACACCGGCAATGGGATCGACGGGGCCTAGTGAGGCTCGTACTGACAAGACCTCAACTCCGGCAATGGTACAGGAGACCACGGTCGTCACTTCGGGAGGGGGCAATGGTGCTGGTGAAGATTTGGGTACCGCACGGCATACAGAGAGTGCCGTGGGTGCTACTGGGAGTGCTGTGACTGGGGGTCCAAGTGCCGCACGGCACAACGAGAGTGCCGCGGGTGATGATCAGAGTGCCGGGGCTAGCCATAGGGGTCCGGAGGCTATGGAGGTTGATCCCACAGGTACGGGCGCTTCTCCCTCGGATATTGCTATGAGTTTGAGTGGGATAGATGTTGTTGTAGGGAGAGCCCGTGTTCAGGAGAGTGGGTCTCAGGCTGAGGGTATCCCGAGGGACGCTTCAGAGGCTACCTTTGCGACCGGTACGCCAGTGACCCAGGGAGGTTCGGGTGATAGAGACGTTGTGGTTGAGGATGTGGCTGGAGGTAGTAGTACTGAGAGTGAGGAGGTGCCGTTAGTGAGGCGCATAGCTCCAGGTCCGGCTATTGCGATTAGTACCGCCAGAGTGACAGAGGAGAGTGCTGAGAGAGAGACAGAGGTTTCAGAGCCTCCGTTGTTTACACCTGCTGTTGGTTCTTCCCGTGGGTCTGGCCTGACTTTGGCAGACACTTTGGAGGGGGCGAGAGATGAGGATATAGCAGCGACCTTGCAGGAGTTTCCCAGGTTTGAGAATGTCCTGATTCAGGAGGGGATGGCCTCCATTGTCAGGGATGTTGAGCAGGAGGAGAGACAGAGAGAGGCCGAGGTGGCTGCAGGGGAGGGGCGTTTGACTATAGTCCGGGAGGTTGAGTTGGCTTTGGACCACAGAGCTCCGTTTACACCGGCCACTTACGTGCCACGAGTCCACTTCTTCGTCCCTCAGGGCTGTGACACATATACCCCTTTGCTACCGGTGTACTTGGATACAAATGTGATTCGTGACCGCTCGACCCACATTGCTTATAAAAACCCCTTGGTATGTACTTTGTTTATTCTTTGTTGTCTGTACCTGTTTGCTGTACATTCCTTTCGACAATGACTGATTGAGATTGCATTATGCTTTGGTTTTACAGACTCAGAGATCCATGGGCGGTTATGGAGGTTCTGCACATTTTCTGGCATACTACCGTGCGTTGCCAGCACGAGTGAGGGCTTTGGTTGACGCCTCTGGGTTCACCATTTTTATCCGGCTTCTGACAGTGACGAGGACGGATCGCAAGCTGATACGAGCCCTGGTGGAGAGGTGGTGGGATACCACCAACACCTTCCACTTCAGATTCGGGGAGATGACGATCACTCCCCTTGACTTTGCTGCGATCACCGGTCTGAGAGTTGGAGGTGAGCCTATCCCGTTTGACTCGGAGCTATACTTGGACACTGCTGCCGTTGAGCACTACCTGGGGAGGAGGCCTGGAGGTATTGAGCCGGGGGTGAGGTATACTGTCTTGGTGAGTTTCTGGGATCACGAGCCAGGGTCAGAGGAGGAGGCTAGGCAGATGGCGAGGGCCTACTTATTGTACCTCTTTGGCGCCTCCCTGTTTTCGAACAGGCAGGGCGTGGTGCACTTGGGTTGGTTGCCTGCACTGGAGAGTTTGGAGACTGCTGGGAGGTTTGACTAGGGCGGCGCCGGTCTGTGTACTGTGTACTGCTTTCTGGGTTGTGTGTGCCGTGGTGTAGGCACGAGCCTTGGTGGCTACTGGAGGGTGCTGGAGGTAAAACTTTTGCTTGTATTCCTTTTTTAATGATCATGATAATGCTTTTATCCATGTTTCTTGACTTGACGGCTTTCTGAACATGCAGGTGTGGGCTTATGAGGTGCTGGGTGTATTTGCCCCGGCCAATTCGCATAGCAATGAGGATGTGCTCCCACGTGCCGAGAAGTGGGGATCAGAGTACACAGGAGCCGGTGATCACAAGGGAGATTGAGGACTTTTCGGCTTTTTCTTGATTCTACCACGGGGGATAGGGTAAGCCTTTTCTATGATTTCAAATATCCATGCTTTCTTGTCTTCCTTTATCCTTGAAACTGACCAACCTTTCTCTCTTATAGGTGAGGTGGAACGTTTGGCATAGGATGCGCAAGGATTACCTGGTTAGGAGCAGGGAGCTGACACGGAGTCGAGTGCTGCTGGAGTGCCCTTACGGCTGGCGATGGTACTTGGGTGACAGGGTTTCCCGTCAGTCCCTCGGGATTGACCATTTCAGAGTGCCTTCGCCGTTGCCTCCACTCGTTCAGAGGACTGAGGAGTACACTCGAGCTGAGATAGAGAGATACACGGTGCCGACGGAGGTGACCTTCAGTCCTTCGATAGATTATGAGGGTTACTTGAGCACGCACTTGGCATATGATCTGGACATGGAGAACCGTTTGAGGGCCGGTCCTGCTTTACCTGAGTTGAGGAGAGAGATTGAGGTGGTGACTGTTGACGGAGCCCTTGGAGTGGTGACGGTGCCTCACATTACTCCTACAGTTACTCTTGCCACGACAGAGGTGACTCTTGATTACCATGCTTGCTTTAATTCCCTTTGCATATCCATATCCATGTATTGCTAATGTATCTTGGTATTTCAAATTCCTGTTGAGTGGGCGGCGGCGTCGTACCAGCTGGCGCAGGACTTGTAGGCCATGGTTCGTCAGTTTGTGATGGGCATGGCTCCAGAGGTGCGCCCGCGGGCTGAGCCAGGAGTTGTACTTGGTCGTGGTCAGAGAGCCGCTAGAGGGAGGGCACCGGCCCGTGGTGTTGGAGAGGCTAGCAGAGGTAGAGAGACCAGCCGAGGCACTCGCAGGAGGAGGGAGAGTGTTAGCAGTGAGAGAGGAGCTAGCCGGGGGGCCACCCCTAGTGCCGGGGCTGCTGAGGTATACATTGGACTTGCCTTTCCTTTCTGTTTGATCATGCATGCCTTTCATTGTATTCTGACAAACTTTGTTGCTTGTGTAGGGAGCGTCAGGCTCCGGGAGTGCTAGGCGTTCCACGCCTTGAGTTACTTCGGTGACTCCACCTTCAGGCCGAGTCCTTCGTTCTTCTGAGAGACGGAGAGAGAGTGTACAGCAGAGGGAGGAGCCTGCGGAGAGCAGTAGTACTGATGACGATCATGCTATGCCAGAGGAGTATAGACCTCAGGGGTCTGTGCCTCCGAAGCGTCCTCGTACCTGAGACAGTAGTTAGTGGTAGCATTCTACTAGGTGGGGCCTGCGTGCCTTGTTTTGATTTGGGCACTTGTTTAGCCCTCTGTATAGATGGCCTGCGAGCCGTGGTAGTTGATGATGCATTGGGCCTCTTTGCCCCTGGATATGGTTATACTTATCATTGGGATATTTTGATCTTGGTTTTATAAAAATTTGCCTTTTAGTCATGCTGTCATTCATATTGGCAATGAATTTGGAAAATCAAAGTTTGCACGTGAGTACTTAACTTTAAAGCAACTGAACTCGAGACTGACAAACTTGTATATGGAAAGCTTGGTTTGCATTTATGGTGGTGACTCATAGGACTCAATGAAATGGAACTAAGCTTTCGAGCTCATATGTGCAATGTATGGATTAACGACACGAGAATGACGCTTGTTGGCACACATGCCGGCATTGCCTTTGACAAACGAATGGGATGACTCATGGATACGACATGTTACATATGAATTGACCACGCTCGTGGGGTGGCATTATCATGAAGTATAGCTCGCTGATACTTCCATTCCTTGGTATTCAAGTCTTCGAGACTTTTGATCATTGATTTTTGGTTGGGGTTGCCAACCGACCCTTCCAATAGGTCGTAGGCGCGCGCCATGGCTTGCATGCATAAGCTTTGTGCCAAAGAGAAACATGGAATGAGCCCCGGATGCTCAAAACTGAGTTTTGCTGGAATCTGGCCAACTGTGCCGTGCGGCACTAAAACTGTGCCGTGCGGCACTATTAGTGTGCCGTACGGTACACGCCTGATAGTGCCAAAACATCTGCCACTTGCAGCCGATTTCTGGTCTTCCCTTTTGGCGTTTCATCACTTCAACGCACGTCCTAGGGATTTGAAGAGCCATTGTGAGGTACCCTTTGAGGAGACTTACCATTTTTAGCATGATTCCTTGCGGTCTTCGAGTTGGCACGTTTTTCGAGGTGGCCTTTCTTTGGAACTTGAACTTTGTATTGTTTCTCATGCATGGTGGCTATAAAAAGCTGTTCATTCCCTCCCTTATTTGCATTCCAAATTCATAAACTCTTTCCTTGTTAACCCCCCTTTTACCATGGTGGTGAGTTTCTCGGCCTTGATGCGCCCCTGGCTCGATGATCTCGATGGCTTGGACTGGCTGCATTTTCGAGGTCATAGGCTGACTTCCCTCCATTATATTCGAGACGTGTCCATACGTCCAGAGTTGTTGCGAGCTGCAACACAATTCTGGGACCCTGAGGTGCATGTCTTCCGCTTTGGTCTCTACGAGTTATGCCCCACTGTGGAAGAATTCTTCGCATACCTTGGAGGTTTTGATTTGGCGGAGCCCATCGTTCCTCTCTACGGAGTTGGTTTTGCCCCAGTGTTGTCTTCCAAGCTAGAGATAAGCAACAATGCGGCTAAGTCCTTGATTCGTGGAGGTTTTCTGAACATCCCACGCCTGATTGAAGGATTCCGCTCCCACAACTTTGCTCTGTGCTTGTGTTTACTGGCCGCATTCTTGTTCGTGCAATCTGATGGTCAAGCAAGCTCTTCCCTGGTTGGTGTGGCTATGCAAATTGAGGAGCGTAAGGATGTAGCTCCCATGGTTCTGGCTGAAACTTTGATGGGTCTAGATGGGGTTCATGCCGGTAGGACCGACGTTTTCGAAGGTAGTCCGCTGCTCCTACAGGTAGGCTTCTCACTCAGCTCTCCTTTTTCTGGCTTTTTCACTAGTTCTCATTTTACCTTAGCGCTTAGTTCAAAGTTGTCTAAGGCTCCTTACTTGTTTTCTCTCTTTCACACAGCTGTGGTTATGCGACAAGGCTAATCTGCTGGAGCCTGTGCCAAGAAACCGGGTTCATGAGACCCAAGGGTTCGTTATCAGGAATTTCAGGGAGGTTTTTGATGATGTGGGAGGTTGGACTCGGGTTCTTTCCCAGCTCACAGAAGAGGTGATCTCTTGGCGTTTGACTTGGATTGACCTTCCTGACATGGCTATTAGCAACATGGGGTGTCAGCGAGTGATTCTGGCAGGTTTGACCCGATGGACCTTCTATGTTCCAAACCGCATCCTCCGTCAACTTGGAGCTCGTCAAGTACCGCCGCCTGCGGGTCCTGAGGATTTCGTCATACCGAATTTCAATGTCGCTACCTTCAGGGCTTACCAGAGCAATTGGAGGGAGCGCACGACCATTCCAAAAGACCTGTATCCCAGTGTTCTTCTTCCGGCACGCTATAAGAGATGGTTGACAAGAGATATTGAAGCAAGAGACAATGGAAACTAAGACAGACTTTAGACTTGACCTTAATGTGCCTGAAATAGGTTGTGCACCCAGTGCTATGGATGTTTTTATTTCTTTTGTTCGAAAGTTTCATGCTCGGCCATGTAATCGAAGAAGCTTTGTTTGAATAAAACTTTGAGTTTTGAGAATTTTCCGCTCTTGATTCTTACTGGTTCTGCCTGCGAAATGTGTATGAGGACTTGGAATCAACTCGAAAGATTGTGACCGAACCTCGGGATGAGACTGCCTACGTATCCCTTGTAGAAAGGAATCAGGTCATGACGTAGTTCAGGACTACAATTGTTTGGTTAGGGTTCGCTCGGGTATTTACACTTTCCTTTTGCGCTCTGAATTTTGCCTAGTACCGCCTTTTCAGGTTTTCGGTCTAGCGAGCTCTTGATTGTTTTTAGCCTTATCTTTTGCCTAAGCCGCCCTTTCGGGTTTTCGACCTAGCAAGCTTTTGCTCTAATTTTTGCCTGGAACTGCCCGCCCTTGCGGTTTTCAGTCCAGCGAGCTTCTCTCAGGGGTAATATCTCTTGAGTTGATCCAGGTTGACCAAAGTAGAAAACTCGTTGCCGTCAAGATCGATGAGTTGTGTTGCACCTCCGGACAAGATCTTCTTGATAATGTAGGGCCCGGCCCATTTTGGTCAAAATTTCCCACGCGGATCGAACACTGGAGCCCGAATCTCCTTCAAAACCATGTCGCCTTCCTGTAAATCTCTAGACTTTACCTTCTTGTTAAAAGCACGGGCTATTCGGCGTTGATATCCCTGAACATGATATAAAGCTTTAAGCCGTCTTTCATCGAACAACATGAGTTCTTCAAACCTTGCGTTTTGCCATTCTGCTTCATCAATTCTTGACTCTGCCATGATCCTCAAAGATGGGATTTCGAGTTCGATGGGAAGAACAGCCTCCATGCCGTAAACCAAAGAATAGGGTGTTGCCCCTGTCGGAGTTCGAATGGACATCCGGTATCCCCACAATGCTAAAGGCAGTTGTTCATGCCAATCTCGCGCAGACTCGATGGTCCTCTCTAGTATAGACTTGATGGTTTTGTTGGCTGCTTCCACAGCTCCATTGGTTTGCGGTCGATAAACAGTTGACTTATGAACCTGAATCCCGAATTCTTCAAGAGTCTCTGCTGCTCTCCCCTTGAAATGAACCCCGTTATCTGACACGAAAGCCTGAGGGACCCCGTATCTGTAGATGACGTTCTGCTTGATGAAATGAGCAACCTGGACCGCAGTGAGGGTCGTGTAGGAAGCGGCTTCAACCCACTTGGTGAAGTAATCAATTGCAACTAAGATGAACTTGTTCCCATTTGACGCTGCCAGCGTGATCTTGCCGATAACATCTATGCCCCAGACGGAAAAGGGCCAAGGCGAGGTCATGGAATGCAATTCTGATGGCGGGACATGCATGAGATTAGCGTGAATCTGACACTTGTGACATCGTCTCACATATTCGACACATTGAGTTTCCATGGTTGACCAATAATAACCTTGTCTTAAGACTTTCTTGGCAAGCATCATGCCATTCATATGAGGGCCGCAAACTCCTTTATGGATTTCTTCCATAATCCGGCTGGCTTCTTCTCCGTGTACACACAGTTTGTGCGTCCCACAATAAGATCTCCGATATAGCTGTCCTCCGCAAATGATGTACTGAGATGCCAACCTCCGAAGAGCTATTTGGTCTTTCTTGTCTGCTCTTGCTGGATACTCGCCTCTTTCGATGAAGTTCCAAATGTCGTGAAACCACGGCAAGCCATCGTTCGGCTCGTCAATGGCCATGACGTATTCATAAACAGGCTTGTCTCGTTGTTCAATTATAACTGGCCGGAGTCTGACCCCGTTTGGTATTTCAACCATGGAGGCTAGCGTTGCAAGGGCATCGGCGAACCGATTCTTCAACCTTGGCACATGCGTGAAGGTGACCATCTGAAATCGCGGGATCAAATCATCTAGGTCTTGATGATAGGGTTTCAACTTATCTTCCTTGACCTTCCATTCACCGTTTGCTTGTGACACCACCAAGTTCGAGTCTCCAACGACTTCTAGTCTTTTGACTCCAATTTCTAAGGCAGCTTCCATCCCTACAATGCAGGCTTCGTATTCTGACTGGTTGTTGGTGACCTCGAAGTTTAACTTGAAAGCCAGAGGGATATGTGATCCTTCTGGGGAAATTAACAGTACTCCGATTCCAAATCCTTTCTGATTGGCTGCTCCATCAAAATACAACGTCCAGACATCGTCGGTGGTCGTCATCACATTCTCATCTGGGAATTCAAATTCCACATCTTCTGGACCTTCTACCGGGTAATTGGCAAGAAATTCGGCGACAGCCCTTCCTTTTACTGACTTTCTGGTAACATACTTGATGTCGAATTCTGCTAGCAAAAGCAACCACCGTGCTAACTTGCCTGTAAGCGCGGGTTTCTCAAACAGATATTTGAGAGGGTCCATTCGAGAAATCAGCACTACAGAGTAAGCCAACATATAGTGTCTCAACTTCTTGGAAGCCCAGACCAAAGCCCAACAAGTCTTCTCCAGGGAGGTGTATCGTTCTTCGCATCCAACCATCTTCTTGCTAATGTAATACACGGCTTTCTCAGATCCGTCTTCTCCTTCTTGTGCTAACATGCATCCCATAGCTGATGAGGTCACCGACAGATATAGAATTAAAGGTTGCCCCGGTACTGGTGGCATTAGTACTGGAGGATTCTGCAAGTATCTCTTGACTGCTTCAAAGGCTTTCTGACACCTGTTGTCCCACTTGAATGTCACGTCTTTCTTGAGAAGGTGAAACATCGGCTCGCAAGTTGTGGTTAACTTGGCGATGAATCTGCTGATGAACTGAATTTTGCCGAGGAAACTTCGTACTTCTTTTTCCGTCTGCGGTGGTTCCATTTCAAGGATGGCCTTGATTTTGGATGGATCCACTTCAATTCCTCGGGTTGTGATCATGAAACCCAACATCTTTCCTGCTGTAACCCCGAATGTGCATTTCTCGGGATTGAGACGCAATCTGTACTTGCGAATTCTTTCAAAGAACTTCCTCAGGGCGTGCAGGTGCCCTTCTCTTTCCTTGGATTTGACGATCATGTCGTCTACATATACCTCGACCTCTTTGTGAATCATATCATGCAATAGAGTTGTAGCAGCCCTCTGGTAAGTAGATCCGGCATTCTTTAACCCAAATGGCATAACCTTGTAACAGTAGGTGCCCCACTCCGTGGTGAAAGTTGTCTTCTCTCGGTCCTCAGGGGCCATGAGAATCTAATTGTAGCCTGAAAAACCATCCATGAACGATAGCAATGCGTGCCCCGCAATGTTGTCCACGAGTACATCTATATGCGGCAGCGGGAAGTCATCCTTAGGGCTGGCTTTGTTTAAATCTCTGAAGTCCACACAGACTCTGATCTTCCCGTTCTTTTTGGGAACAGGTACAATGTTGGCGACCCATTGAGGGTACTCCGTGACCATCAAGAACCCTGCGTCTAACTGCTTCTGAACTTCCTTCTTGATTTCCAATACCCAGTCTGGTCTCATCTTCCTCAACTTCTGCTTGACAGGTTTTGCGTCTGGATACAGCGGGATTCGATGCTCCACAATTTCTGGATCAATTCCGGGCATGTCCGCGTGAGACCATGCAAAAACATCTTGAAATTCTTTCAGAAGATCCGAGTGAGCTTTAAATTTCTCTGGAGATAGCCCAGAACCAATTTGAACCATTCGCGGATTACTCTCTCCTCTCAGATTTATTGAAATTACTTCTTCCTTTAGAGGCTGAGCATGCCTTTCTTTTTCTCGTTCGATTAGGGATCGGAGTTCTTTTGGAATTTCTTCCTCAAACTCAATCCCATCATCGTCCGGGTTAACACAATTTATTTCAGACACAGCAAGATAAGCAAAGTCAACTTCATTCATTGCAAAAGAGGTGGCCCCAGGGGCGTGATACATGAGAGTGGACTCAAATTCAAAAGAAAAGTGATGACGCGGAAGACTGACAAACACATGCATTGACTCGGAAGTGGACCCGAACTTAGTGCTAAACTCAGACTCAATGCTAGATTCTGACTTAGATTCAAATTCAGTGCCAATGTAAACAATTTTAGGTAGAAAAGTGCAATTTTTATAAATTCCGTTGGCATCCACAATGAGTGAGGTCACATCTCCAAGGGCTTCTTGGCTTAGCATCATCAGCTCCATGTCTCCAACAGGTTCCAAACCAATTGTTATGGCAGCAGACCCGTCCTCGACCGTACCCGTCAGACTTTCATCCTCAAACAACGATATCAGATTCCCTGAGTCAAAAACTTCAATCTAGTCAGATTTGCATTGCCCGACCAACTCTTCTAGCTTTGCCGACTCATCATCACTGTCCCATGAGTTGTTGGCGAAGATTTCGAACCCTGGCAGCTTGGTTTTCTTCTCCACCTCCCAAAACGGTTCCGGCTCTCCTTGGTAAATAGCCTCCTTTCCTTTGATAAAACGAATGGGACCTTTCTTTGGTTGAACCCGAGTTCGGGCTTTCCATCCGCTTCCTTTCTTTTCTCCACTGGGTTGATACCCAAGGCCGAAGTGGTTACTGTTTACAGGGAACTCCGGGAATTCAGCCATTCCTTGATTGTTGCGGCCTAATCCCAGACCGGGCATGTAAGCCATTTTTCTCATCATTTCAATAGCCGTTGAGCTGATCGAGAAGTCTTCATCCATTTTGATAGTGAGGACTGCCCCAGCGGTGTCAAAAAAGAAACCTCCAAGGGCGACGTCTTCTTCTCCATGTGTAATCTCGAGCAGAGGGGCGTTGTCAGAAACATGAGGACGAATCCCAGATTCCCCATAAATAGTTAGAGTTCCCGCGGCTAAACCAAGCTGAACTTTCTGGTGCAGCGAAGATGGTACTGCCATGATGTCTGGGTGGTGAAGCCATGGTCTACCCAGCAGTAGGTTGAAAGACGAAGGAATGTCAAGTACGTGGAACTCGACCTTAGACTTGAAATCTTCTACTGACATTTCCAGTTGGACAACTCCAACTACATCCCTGCGTGTATTATCATAAGCACGCACTCCGAGGCTCGATGGTTGGAAATCCTTAGTTGTGAACCCCAGACAGTAGGCTGTGCGCAGCGGACAGACATTTAAAGCAGATCCATTATCTAGGAGGATAACAGGGACCCATTTCCCTGTACACTTCATGGTGATGTGTAATGGCTTGTTGTGGCCGGCTCCTTCTGGCGGCAGATCTTTCTCGGTGAATGTTACGACATGTCTTGCCTTGTTTGGCGCAAGCAAGGCCACTAGAGCTTCGGGGGGAGTGTCGGGTGGCACCTCCATGTTTGACAGAGTTTTGATCAATTTCTGACGGTGTTCCCTGGATGAGGAAAACAGCCCCCAGATGGATATAGATGCTGGAGTTCTTTCAAGTTGCTTCCGGACGGGGTTTTCCACTGGCACGGGATTCCTTTGCGGTGGTTGAATGATAACTTCTGGTGTCTGAGTGACGCCTTCTGGGTTACTTGGAATTGAATCATGTTGGACGGGATCGTCCCAAACAAATGCCCCAGCTTGAGCGTGGTTAGAGGTGTGGCCTCCTTGTAGGTTGGCAGGTTGATAGATTCGTCCGCTTCGTGTTACTCGGTTGACCGACGGTGGCTCTTCATCCCAAAAGTCTGAAAATTCATTGACCTTTCGCTTCCCAGCCTTGATGGATTCCAGCTTCCGCTGAGTATCAAAATACTCGGTCCATAAACCCGCGAGACTGCTCTCGACTTTCTGCTTCTCGATTTTAACATCTCCCATCTTCTTTCCCAGATTTTCCACTGCTCGATCATGCCAAAATGAATCATCCAGCATGGTTTTGTTGACAGTCCACATTTCACCGTTGTCAAACTGGATATCGATCACGTCTTCTTCATTCCAAAATGAATCCGTGGGATCCTCCGTCAGAGCGGAAACATTCGACTGAGGATGAAACGGCACGGATGGCCGAGACAAAGATTCGTTGATAATGTAAGCTTGAGGAAACCACTCACGATCCCCAAAGATGGTTTCTATGGCAGAATGTCCTTCAATCCCAAGAAGTGGAGGTGGCAGCGAATTACTCCCTCCGTCCCACAAAGTTTGTCACTTTCACTATTCTAGCCCTATGAAAAAATTGATTATTTCTTTTAATCTGTAATGTTTTATATAAGCAATATGGATCTCGTTTGATAGATTTCAATTAGATCTTTTGAACAAAGTTTTGAAAATCACATAAAACGTTATGAATTGAAAGATATAAGCAATTTAAAAATGGCACGCACTTCCGAAAGTGTCAAACTTTGCGGGACGGAGGGAGTATCTGGAAGATTGCTGCTAGGGACCCAATGATAAACCTCTCCGAGTGTCCGGTTCCATATGTCTCCGGGCTCTTCAAACAGAGTAGGGAGTGAAACTGCATCAAGTGGATCAGCACAAATTGCCTCCCACCTTTCCCGCCAATCTTCCTGTTCATTTGGCTCCACGTATGCGAGAGTATGTACCATGCCGGCGATGCATACAACTTTGTCAATCCTACAGATGCTGGAATCTGTTGGTATGGAGACAACTGGTTTGTTATGAGAGTCGGGGATGATGAACCGGCTTGGGTCCCACTCCTGGCGGAACTCTTCCCAGTCTCGATCATTCATAGCCCATTCTTCACTTTCTGTGATATCCGCCCATCTTGGTTTTGACCCTGATTTGATGCTTGTGAGGGAGCAAACTTCCGAATCTTCCGATACGGGAACAACTGGCTTAGGCTCGGTGGTCGGTATGATGTAAAGGTTCGGGTTTAATTTAGTGGAGCTTGGGTTATTTGGAGTGGAGCTGAAGGAAATTTGGTTGATTCGGGTGTTGGGTTGGTGTTCCGGCATGGGGTTAGAAACGGTGTTTGGCTTTTTGTGGGGGAGTGGAATTGTTCCATCTTCAATGAGATCTTGGATCTTGTGTTTAAGACGGATACAATTGTTGGTGTGATGGCCGGACATTTGGTGGTAGGAACAGAAGGCGTTCGGGTTATGGTTTGGAGGAAGCACTTTGGGTGGCTCGCGAGGCTCCAGTGGTTTGATGACGTCTTTTTCAAGGAGCCTTTGGTAAACTGTTGTCAAGGGAAAAGGGAATTGGTAGAAATTTCTGGCTTGCCGGGTTGGCTGGGCTGCTATCTGGTTAATAGGCTCGGTTTTGGTTGGTTTGGGGTTTGAGGAGCTGGCATGGGCATGATTGTACTGGTTGGCTCCAAACAGGGTATTGCTGTTGCCAGAGTAAACTCGCCTGAGTTTGACAGATTCTCCTTTCTCAAATATACCAGTTCTGAGTGCATCTTCTACTGCGAGGCTGGCCTCGTAGAAAGTTTTGAAGTCAGCGGTGGTTTGGAAAACCACCAAGTGCTTTGCAAAGTCGGGTGCCAAGTTCTTCGTGATAATTCTCATCTGTTCTTTCTCCGAGGGTCGATCCATCATCTGAGATGCCTTCCCTCTCCACCTTCTGATAAAGTCTGCGAAGGACTCGTTGGCTCCCATCCTGGTTGCATCCAATTCTCAGATAGTCATCTCAAGCTGAACATTGTAATTGTACTGGGCCATGAAAGCTGCCCCAATATCCTCCCAACTTCCTTTCTTTGAAATGTCAAGATTTAAGAACCATCGCAGTGCTGGCCCTGTCAATGTTTGCTGAAACATTTGACCCATAGCATTATTTTCAATGTTGTACATGGACAGAGTGCCCACGTATGCTTGTAGATGAGCTCTCGGGTCTCCGCCCCCATCAAATTTCTCCCAGGTTATGGGCTTGAATCCCTCTGGGAGTTTGGCGCCGGGAAATAGACACAACTTGTCCATGTCAACACCCGTGGCGGCTATCTTCTCCTGTTTCTGAACAGATTCCTCGAGTTTGGCGACTTTTGCCATCACTGCCTCCAAATTCGGATGCTCTTGCGGAGGTGGTTGCCCCTCTGGTGGCTTGTTCTGAAAAGTTAAACCTTGTATTAGGAGTAATATCTCAGCCATTTGATTATCACTGCGTTCCCGCTGTTCTTCCAAGGCTAGCCTGAGAGCCTCGATTTCACTTTTGCCCGCCATATCTGTAGGGTCTGCTAAATCTAACTGGACTGCTTTTGACTCAGTTCGAATTAATCGTTGTTCGGGAGTTCTGGTCCAACTAGGTACAGTACTCTTCTTGCTCTTACCAATGATTGAAACTGATAGCGGAAAAATGAACTTAGTGACTGGTGGCAAAGAAATGCTATGTGCAGGAATTTATGTACAAATGAAAGAATGATGCATGATGTGCAATGCAACCACAGCTTTGGAAAGGATTGCCCCATTTTCAGTGCTTTGTTCAATATATCTGAATTTTTGATTTTCTTGCAAAATGAAGGCCGAACCTTTAGCGGTTGCCTACGTATCCCCACTTCGGAGGAATCAGGCCATGACGTAGTTCGGGACTACGATCGGCTCTTTTCTTTAACATAGGAAAAGCACTAACTCCATAAAGCAAAGTACAGACTGACTCAATAAAGCAAAGTACAAACTTGATAAGCAAAATACAAACTCGATAAACAAAATACAGACTTGATAACACAGACTTGGCATCCTCACAAAGGGCCCTGTTGGCTTGATCTGCTGACCACTGGCTGGCTGCTGATTCTTAGTCCGACTCAGTTGTTGGACTTGCTCGGGGAGCATTCCGGACTTGGTTCTCCTTGAGTTGCTTGGGAGACAGATTATCATTCAGAAGGAGACCATTTTCAATTCAGCTTTCGCAATCACACTCATCCCAGCATTTGTGTCCCGTCACTGGGTCTTGGAAGTAGTAGACTGGTGTGCCGTCTGGTCGGAAGTTCTTGACTGGCGGCATGATGTCCACTTCTTTATTATCACTTTCTTGCTCCACCCTGACGGTGATTTTGTCGGGGATATCCTTGGCTCCGTTGTCCGCAGGGAGGTGGAGTTCCCAACCTTGATCATTCGCACATTCAGAGTTGTCCCATTGAAGAGTTAAACCCGGCTGATCAGACGTGGCTAGTTGGTGCAGCAACCCTTCAAGCTTGTCTTTATCTGG
This sequence comes from Vaccinium darrowii, assembly GCA_020921065.1. Classification (NCBI taxonomy): domain Eukaryota; kingdom Viridiplantae; phylum Streptophyta; class Magnoliopsida; order Ericales; family Ericaceae; genus Vaccinium; species Vaccinium darrowii. Next base: position 23,951,982 of record CM037162.1, on the reverse strand, counting down.
CACCTCATTCTCCATCTCTTCATTATCTATCTCTTCAAGTATCCACACCGGTGCCCCATGATGGATGGTAAAAGTGGACTTGAGCTTCTTGCTTCCGGATTGATTGCTCATTTTTTGGTTACAGACTCTGATAAAAGAAATACAACATTCTAATTACCGAGAGGAAGAGAGCCAATCGCAGAATTTTCTTTGAAAAGAGTTTATTTTATTGGACAGAGCATTTGATTATCGGGATAATCCTTCTTATTACTGTGGAAGTGAGGATGTGACAACCTAGGGTAAAAGCTACCATGTATGCACATGCAAGACAGGTAAACGACAAGTGGTTAAACAGTTGATCAAGACAATATCACATAATCTTAACCTGTGGGCTCCTGTCCTGGGTTGGAAGGTTCTAGGTTAACTATATGCAAAGGCCGGTTTTGGTTTAGGGGGTTCCCCGGACTAGAGCCAATATTTGCCTCCCAGTGCCAAGTGTACTGCATGGCAAAGGTCGAGCGGCAGGCTGACTCATCATGGTCCAGGGTTGCTGAGCATCCGGGGATGTCCTAACACCAGTGAACTGGGTAGGGTAACCAAGACGCAGCAGCGGGGTTTATCCAACGTCGATGCAAGTGATGCAAAAGTTCAGCAATAAAATTGTTTTAAAAAAAATCTCACAAATATTTTTCAAGCTTGGCTCGCTTTTTAAATTAATCAAAATTTTGAAATTCTACTCATGCGAACAACCGAGAAAGCTCCAGTCCAGACTGATCGGGCTTTCACCCTGACATCAATCCTTTCTAGTACAGTGTGAAGCACGTACTTGGTGTCAAGCTTTCGAATGGTCATTTTACAAGTGTAAAATTTCAAAATAAAGATTAACTTAAAATATCGTATCCCCAGCAGAGTCGCCATTTTGTGTACGGTCGGCCTCCACGCGGTGGTGTTTTCGGAATGGTTTTCGAAACGGTTCGAAAAACAAACGATTTTAGAGTCGCCACCCGGGTTTTGGGAAAGTAGTTTGGGACCCGAGAAACCAATTTGAAAATGATGATTTGAGAGAATGACTTATAAAACCAATTGAAAACCAGAGATTCGTTTTGGATCCGGGAGCCAGGTTACGAACAGGGAAGGGTTTTAATGCACCCTGTTCGCCCGATTAAAAGTCGGTCTTTACTAAATATTTGTGAGATTTTATTAGAAAACAATTTTATTGCTGAACATTAACAGATAAACATTTAAGTTAAACAAAGCAGATGATAATAACGAGAAAAACAAATGACTGGTATGTAATTAACAGAAATCAAACGAAAATCCAAACTTCAAACTGTTCCTACAGGAGGGAGGTTCAAATTTCACATTTTACCAGAAAAGTATGCCGTGCGGCACACTGAATGTACCGTGCGGCACAAATGATGAGCCGTGCGGCACTGTTCTTCAAATTAACGGTCAAATTTTCAAATAGTTGCCGTACGGCACTCAAAGTGTACCGTGCGGCACAGTAGGAGTGCCGTGCGGCACACCTGGCTGCAAAACAGTTTGAAACTTTGGTTTTTTCGAAATGATTGATCAGAGGCGCATACAAGGTATGAAATGCATTCGAAATGAACTACTTTAAAGGGAGAAAGCAGTGTATTGAGTATGGGATGTCCCTCCTTGTTGAATCGCTCCGTATGAGGCGATGTTTTCACCGTACGACGCGACCAGGAGGTGTGAAATGAAACTGGACTTGCTGTAATTTGGGCATACTAAGCATGGAAATGATACAAGGAATCATTCCACCCTTAGTACCCCTCCCCCTCAGGGTACCAAATTCGAGGAATTTGGCGAAACGGGTTTATACCTTCGGTTTCGAACTCTCGGATTGAGCGTCAGATTGAACTTCCGAATGCTGCTGGAACCTTCTCTGGACCTCACTTTCACTCTAGTATAGTGGTAAGAGGGATTGAAGGCTTCAACTTTGGTCAATTTGGAATGGTTAACTCACGGCTTTGGAGCCAAAAACAGGGGATGAGTCTCTGCCTCAGGTTTGGCTTTGGCAGAGAGAATGATATTGGATTGATTATGGTGGAGGTGGTAGCTAAGAGGTTTTGGCAATGAAGATGGTATCCAAGAATGGAATTTCGTGATCTTCCTTACACAGAAATCGTATGGGGTCCGGGGGTCCTTTTCCCATTGGGTTCGAATGGTTTATATAGAGGGTGAGGGAGCCGAATGTAGTCTCCAACCCCTTCTTGATTCTTGCTCATGGAGACAATGGCATGGGGAGTAGCATATTCCTTTCGGCCATGATCTTCCCTTTCGGCCATGACCAGCAGGGCGGGGGAACCAATCTCGTCAACATTTTCGGCTTGCTGGGAACTCGCAAAAAACTGGGAACCCGTAAACAGTACCGTACAGTACTCAAACTGTGCCGTGCGGCACAACTTGTGTACCGTGCGGCACAACTGGCCGTCAAAATTCAACAATCTGCTGTACGTGACTCTGGCTGTCCCGTGCGTTGAGAGATGAGTACCGTGCGGTACTGTTGACTGAGTTGACTTGGAGAATTTCAATCCGAGAGTTCTTCCGGGTGTTTCCGTTCATCATTGGGGATTAAAATGTACGTGAACGCTCATTTTGGGGTGTCTACAGGTTCAAAACAAATTTTTATTTCATTTTATTCATGGTTTGTTGTTGCTGTTACTAATATTTATGTCATTATACTTTCAAGTTGATGTCATCCACATAGTCACAAGCATACACTTTCACACGATTCATCGTGATAATCTTTACATTCTTATTTTGTTCATGTGATTTGAGTTCAAGAAAACAGATGTTTTCCAAAAATCCCTTAAATACTTAGTAAAGACCGGTGGTCACACCGGGCGAGAGGGGTGCTTTAAATTCCTTCCCCTCTCGTAACCTAGCTCCCGGACCTGAGAAATCTCGTTTTGTGAGGCCAGTGAAACATTTTCTACTCCAAAGGCAAAAGATTCATTTTTCAATTGGTTTCTCGGGTACGGTCCTCAAACCCAGGTGGCGACTCTTGTCAATCCATCAAATTGATTTTCCAAAACAACCGCAACCATTTTTTGTGGACTACTCCGCGGGGTGTTCACAAGCTGGCGACTCTGCTGGGGACTCTGGTTAATGTATATTTTTTAATTACACTCGTGTAATTACTTTGAAATATGCATTAATTTAGAGAGCTAGACTTGAAAGGTGTTTAAGGGATTTTCGAAAACATTTGTTTCTAGACTTTTGCATTGCACGTGCATGGTTACTAGCCCCCGCTGACGTGTTTCGGCAATCCCGCCCGGCTTGCAGGTGACGGGGAATCCTGAAATGCTCAGCACCCCCCGACCATGATAAGTCACAATTGTCGCTATTACCATCACCTTGCGGGATCCTTGGTGGTGGGAGACAGCTTTGGCTTTGAGTCCGGGGTACCCTTTTCAAACCAAAACTGGCCTTTGCATATAAATAACCGTAGAACCCCACGCTAAGTGACGAACCTCAAGTTCCCTATGCGTCGTTAGTTTAGTATAGTTTAGGTCCCCGACAGTTAGTAGAAGGTTGCCTTGGCCCGATGATGAATCGTGCATATGCGCGTTGTTCTTACGAGTTGGTCTATAGGACAAACGGACGTGGGAAAAATTGAATGAACATATTCTTGACACTGATCTAAACGGGTTTAAGGGACATTAGCCCGAGAAGGGACATTAGCCCGAGAAGGGACAATCGCCCTTAAATATCCGAATTTAGATTATTGCCGAAATTTCTGTAAATCATGATTTCCCAAATCCGCTCGTCCGGTGTCGAAGACCTGTTTCTTAAAAGAAAACTTGAGGATTGGGGCAACTTTCCAAAGCTGTTGCATGCAAGTCTAGGAGACTTTAAATCCACGGAGTTTGAGATACCTCCGGTGTTGGTCGTGCCCGAACGGCTGCCCGTGCTTCAGACTAACCTTAAGGTCATTTGTATCTGGATTACAACACCCAAATTGCTATGTCTCGGATGGTCAAGAAAAGTGTTACGCTTTCAACATTTAGGTTTTAGGTTGAACGCCGTAACTACCGAGTAAAGACTTACCCGGGATGTTGGGCAATCTTCTGTGCAATGGCCTTAAGTGAGTTTTGGTTCCGGTAGATTAACCCTAGGTTGTACATGTCAGTCTAGGAGACTTTAAATCCACGGAGTTTGAGATACCTCCAGTGTTTGCCGTGCCCGAACGGCTCCCCGTGTTTTGAGCTAGCCTTAAGTGCATTTGTATCCGGATTTCAACCACCTCATTGCTCTGTCTCGGATGGTCTACAAGGAGATTGGCTCTGATTCCATGACGATTGGAATTTAACCTGCCTGTCACGACTTACCCGTGGTTGTTGTTTCGCACATCCATGCAATGTCTTAAGTGAGACCGAAACCGGTAGCACAGTCCTTGGGGTAGGATTTAGTCTAGGAGACTTTAAATCCATGGAGTTTGAGATACCTCCAGTGTTCGCCGTGCTCGAAATGGCTCCCCGCATCTCGGGCTAGCCTTAAGTGCATCTGTATCCAGATTTCAACAACTTTATTGCTCTGTCTCGGATGGTCTATAAGGAGATTGGCTCTGATTCCACGACGATTGGAATTTAACCTGCCTGTCATGACTTACCCGTGGTTGTTGTTTCGAACATCCGTGCAATGTCTTAAGTGAGACCGAGACCGGTAGTCTAGATCTTAGGACGACACGACTACGATGCATGCACAACATTTTCTTCAATAAACCAGGGGCACAATCTAAGTTTGACTTTTTGCTTTACTGTCAGTCCTGAACCATTGGGCTTGCAAAGAAGAAGACCTTACTCGTTTGGACTCGACCTCCTGGACAAAGATTATCTCGACCCTCATCACCGGTGTCTGAAACAAGTATGTCGGCAAATCAGGAACAAGATCCCTCAAATGAGATAGAGCAACTGAGGAAAGAAATGCAAGATGAGAGAGTTCGGAATGACACTTGGATCGCCCAACTCATGGCAATCATGGTAAACATTCAAAGCCGGCTCCCTCCACCCCAGCAACGAATACCTGATGGCGGGGCCCAAAATCATGAGATCCCTAATGATGAGTGTCAAGAACAGCCACCTCCGGTTGACAATCCCCAGTTGGCTGAAATGCTAGCCAAAATAGCCAAACTTGAAGAATTTGTGGCTAAAAGTGAGAAACGGGCTATCACCGGCTTTGACATGGATAAACTCTGCATTTTCCCATGTGCCAAACTCCCTAAGAAATTTAAACATGTGAACTTTGAGAAGTTCGATGGTTTTGGAGATCCAAGGGGACATATTCAGGCATACATGAGCTCCCTTTCATTGCAAGATGTTGATGAGCCCACTATGGCCCAAATGTTCCATGAAACTCTCACAGGGCCCGCTCTTCAATGGCTCTTGTCTCTTGACATCTCAAGGAGGCAAACATGGGAAGATATGGCAGCTGCTTTTATTAAGCAGTATGAATATAACGTCCAGCTCAAGGTGACCACTCGTGAACTTGAAAGCATCAGGATGAAAGAGAAGGAGTCCTTTGCAGAGTTTGTGAAAAGGTGGAGGACGAAGGCCGCACAAATGACTGATCGCCCCAGTGATAAGGACCAAATGAGGATCATAACCAAGAATCTACAACCTGACTTGGCTCAGTACATGGTGATGGCCCAGGCACATAACTTTGAGACCTACTTTGAGACAGGCCTGTCAATTGAGGAAGCAATACGGGACGGCATTCTTGAAAAAGATGGCCCCACTCTTAAAACCAAGAACAACAACTCCGGGGATAATAACACCCTTATAGCAAACACCTTATCTAGCTCCACAAAACACAACTCCAACCGAGCAGCACCCATCAATAAAATCACAGTCCAAACCAACCACTCCAAAAAAACACAAAGAACCCTCTCACAGTTCACCACACCTTTATCCTTGGTGTACAAAGAGCTCCATGAAGCCGGTCTTCTCAAACCACTCTCTCCATCTCCTCTGCCTCAAAAGCTCCCAGCTTACCACAACTCAAACGCCTTTTGTGCCTTCCATCAAATGCCTGATCATGCTACTGATGAATGTCATCGCCTCCGCCACAAGATTCAAGATCTCATTGACAACGGATCCATCTCTGCTCCACTGGCGAAACTGAATACCTCGCCGAATCAATGAACCATCAATGGCCATGCATTAGTTCAATCTTTCACGAGTCTTGGAAGTCTTCAAGTGTCGAGTCAAGTTTTCACTTCTGATTGAGTCAGTTTATATTTTGAGTCTGTTTATGTTTTTGCTTTCCTCGTCTATGTGTTTTCGTCTTCGAGTTTGTAATGTCTTGTTATTGTTGTTAAAAAAAGAAAAAGACCAAACTTTGTAGTCCCGAACTACGCACGACCTGATTCCTTGCAAAGGGATACGTAGGCAACCCTTAGTGGTTCGGTCGCAACCATCAAAAATAAATGTCATGCTGTCGTGTCAAAATTGTCATCATAAATTTGGGTTTTTGCAATAATCCCTGAACTTGGAATTGTTTTACACCATCATTTGAGAAACATGATAATCAGTTCAAAACACGAGATGGATTTTGATTTAACACTCATCCCGTACAAGGAGGAATTCTAGTGGACCATTCCCACCGCTATCAAGAAGCAATGCTTTGACACAGAAAAAGCCTACTAGGTCAAAGACTCGCAAGGGCGGCCTAGGCAAAAGTTAAGGCTAAAAGCTCGCTAGATCAAACTTCAAAATGAGATCTAGGCAAAAGTTAGAGCAAGCATGAGTTCTCCCCATCAAGTTGCACAATTCAAAATGAAGAAAGGCATTCTTTGCTTTTATTCCCCACATAAATATATCCATTGCAAAGCCCCTTTGAGCCTGAATCAATTTCTTTGAAAAAAAACCCAGCTAGGCAGCTATCCCCCACACTGGGGTGAAATAAGAAATATGAAAGTACCAAGTGCAAAATTCAAAGCATCACAAGAATGAAAAGTGCCAAACTCATAGGCTTGTGAAAATGTCAAATACATGGGTACAACAAGATGAGGAGCACCGAAGAAATAATCAGAAAAATCAAATAAAAAGAAAGCGCCAATCAAAAACAGGCACAAAAGAAGAAGTGTCCATCAAAAAGCAAAAAGGGCATGAATGGAGTCCAAGATAGCTGCTAGCTCAAACAACCCCGAGGAAAAAAATGAGATTTTTGAGCCTATTATCCTTCCTTTGTTAAGCCCATAACCTTGGCCCCGTCATAACCTAGATAAAAGTCCTTTCAGATTGGAAAGTGCAATTTGATAGTGAGAATTCAAATCACAAGGGAATAGTCTAACCTCTCTTGAAAATCTAAAGTCAAAGCATTGTGCAAATGCCGGCGTCATACAAAACAAAAATCCAAACTGGGGCATATCAATAGGTCTTCATCAGCAATCCTCTAAACTGGGGCATTTTGAAGAAAAATCAATGAAGCATCATCATCAATCTGGGGCATGGGTTCATGACAAGAAATCTTGTGTTTTGATAAGAAGATTCGAATGAACATCACTTGATGGAGTAAACAATCACAAAATCAAAATCCAATTTTGTCATGACAATTTCGACATCAATGGTGAGGCATATTTGCCATCTTTCAGAACTTCATGTCAACGTAGTCTTCCATATCTTTCGAGTCAACACATTCTTGCTCCCATCCGTCAAGTCAACATTGTCAATCAAATTCCTCACGCCTTGTCTGTCAAGATCCACCCCCTTGTCAAAAAGGCCAATCAAATTCCTTGGCCTTGTCGGTCTTATCAATGTCCACTCTTTTGACCAAAAAGGCTGATCAAATTCCACGACCTTGGAAAAATCCACCTATTTGTCAAGAAGCCAATCATGTCGTCTTAGTCTTGTCAATCCTTGATTCGTGGAAATGATTTCAATGCATCAAAAAACCCGTGTTTGGGTACATGGTCAATTGATCGCCAAAACCAGCAGCAGAGCCGAGAAAGAAAATCAGAATTAAGGTTCATCATCTATGGAGGCACGTCAACCCAAAATTGGGGCATGTCAGCCTAATGCCACTTCCGGGGGGGAAGCATACACCCAAATCCAAGACTGGAGCATAAGAGCCTAAAAGTCTGAAACCAATCCAAAACCCAAGTCTTTCCAATCTCAAACCCAAAACCTTGGGCAAAAGGGAAAGACAGTAAAGCAAAAGAGCCACCCCAGTGAACCTCCTACTTTTTTAAAGAAGGAATGTTGTCGTTGTTGTTGTCGAGTGTCGATGCACTAGTCACATACAATCGTCCTAAGGGACAAACTTTTAAATCAATCGTCCTAAGGGACAACCCCATGCCTCAATCGTCCTAAGGGACAAACTTTTAAATCAATCGTTCTGAGGGACAAACTTTTTAAATCAATCGTCCTGAGGGACAAACTTTTTAAATCAATCGTCCTGCGGGACAGCTTTTCAATCAAACCGTCCTATGGGACAATATTGCAATTAGTTTTGAGATAGATCCCTCACCTCGTTGTCTAGAGGGTAGATTAGTTACTGTTGATTTAAGTTCCCTCGCCATGTTGGCCAGGAGATAGATTTCTTGCTGTTGCTTGGAGATAGATTTCTCACTTGTTGCAGCTGCCTAGTTGGTGCACCCTAATCATAGCCGCCTAGCTGGCGCACCCCGATCATTTTAGCCACCTAGCTGGTGCATCAATCATATCAAGTTGTTAGTTGTCTTAATCACTCAGTTAGTACTTTTAATCAGTTGTTTTGAGTATTTGATGAATCGTCGTGTTGCTAAGTCCATCACATAAATGTGTTTGGTTCAGTAGCGTATCGATTGCCTCTTTGCTCAGTAGGCAATCACATTTCCTCGATTGTCTCGTTGCTCAGTAGATAATCATTTCATCGTTGGCCATTTTGTTGCTCAAGGGATAGCCATCATCAAATTTAGCCTCCCCGTTGATCAGAGGGTAGCTTTGTTTAATCATGACACAGGCATGAGTCTTTTTAGCCACCTAGCTGGTGCATTTGATCGGTTCGTGCTTTGTTTGTATCGTTGTTGATTGCCTCTTTGCTCAGTAGGCAATCACATTTCCTCGATTGTCTCGTTGCTCAATAGACAATCATCTTATCATTGACCATCTTGTTGCTCAAGGGATAGCCATCGTCAAATTTAGCTACCCCGTTGATCTGAGGGTAGCTCCATTTAATCATGACACGACATGAGTTGTTTTAGCCACCTAGCTGGTGCATACATTTGAGCGAGGAGTTGGTTGTATTTAATTGATTGTTTGGTGTTTCACGACCCGGGAAGGCTCGTTGATTCGCATGATTGTTTGTTTAGCGTTTCGACCCGGGAAGCCTCGTCGATTCGCGTGATTTTGTTCACAGGCCAGGAAAACCCGTTGAACTTGTTTGCATATGCCCCGAAGAACTACACTGGTCTGATCCCTGCAACAGGGTACGTAGGCAGCCTGAGTGGCGCGACCGTGATTTTAATGTTTTCCTTTGCAGCTTGAAAAAGGCTCAGGGAACGAATCGGGATGTCTCTGTCTTAGATGTAACTCGTATCAAGCAATGATACAGAGTTCCATCCAAGAGGGGCAACTGTAGACACCCCAATTTGGGCCCACGAAAATTCGTAGCATTCCCGATGATGAAATGAACTTTCAAACACTTTTTAGAACTTAAAATGGATGATTGGAATTTAACCAAAACCTACCAAACACTTCCAAACCAAAAACAAAAAGAAGCCGTTGAATCCATTCCATACACCTGAAGCGCATCTACATGCACCTGAACCATTCCCCTTCAGGCACCTGAACCTCTCTCATGCACCTGAACCATTCCCCTTCAGGCACCTGAACCTCTCTCATGCACCTGAAGGGCTGCTTCAAGCGCCTGAAGCAGTTTTTCAGAATTTTAAATTTTAAGTGGGAATATTTGGATGTAATGATTATGATGCGATTTTGGTTGATTCTGCAAGGGAGGAGCGTCTATGGCCTAAAACAACCCCTAAAATGGCCCCTAAGGGACCTTAACCAACCTTTGGAGCCTTATTTAAACCCCCATACCCCTCCTTTGAATGGGTTCCACCATTTTTCTGAAAAATCCAGCCAAAACCAACCATTTCTCTCTCAAGAAAACATCCAAAAACCATAGAAAAGTCTCATCCAAATCTCCATCATCCATCCAAAATCCTTTTCCATTATCTAAATCATCCATTTCAAGCTTCCAAAGGTAGTGATTCTACCAAATCAATGTGACAGTTCTTATTGAGGGAAGTCAGTAGGTCCATGTTGGTTCTTGATACCAACAATGGGCTTATTATGACTTAAACACATCAAGAGAGTATTTTTGCTCGACACCTGAAGCAGCAGCTTCAGGCCCAAATCATTTTCATTTTTTTTTTGTCTTAAAATGTTTTCTCTTGGTCTATTTTTATGATGATGATGGTTTAAATCCAAGGAACAAACTACTTGCTTTCTATTTTCCACTCAAAGAGGTGAAAATCATACTTTTTAAGGAGGAAAATGACCATCAATGTAGTTAAAATTATGTATTTTTCACAAAATATCTATTGGAGGTCATTTTCTTTGCATGCAAGAGTGGAACATCTCTGTTTTGCCATTTGAATGGATGAAAAACTTATTTTTTTTTATGAAGAATCAATGGTGTTTCATGGTGTGAATGGGTTTTAAATGAAGCTTTCAAGTTTGTTTTCCTCATTACAGTGAGTTAACATCATTTTTCTACCATTTTCAAAGGCAAAACAGTGGTGAAAATGATTTTGAGTAAGCACCTGAAGTAGCAGCTTCAGGCACCTGAACCCCTTTTCAGGCACCTGATCCCCTCATCTTCAGGTGTTTGAAACACATCTTTAGATGCTTGAAGGAAAGTTCAAAGATCAGATTGTATTTTCCAAAAAGGGTCTAAAATAGTTTATTCTACCATTTTCAAAGGCAAAACAGTGGTGAAAATGATTTTGAGTAAGCACCTGAAGCAGCAGCTTCATGCACCTGAAGCAGTAGCTTTAGGCGCCTGAAGCCCCTTTCAGGCACCTGATCCTCTCCGCTTCAAGCGTTTGAAATATTCCTTCAGGTGCTTGAAAGAAAACAAGAAAGATAGATCTGGTTTTGCAAAATGGGTTCAAAACAAATTTTTATTTCATTTTATTCATGGTTTGTAGTTGCTGTTACTAATATTTATGTCATTATACTTTCATGTTGATGTCATCCACACAGTCACAAGCATACACTTTCACACGATTCATCGTGATAATCTTTACATTCTTATTTTGTTCATGTGATTTGAGTTCAAGAAAACAGATGTTTTCCAAAAATCCCTTAAATACTTAGTAAAGACCGGTGGTCACACTGGGCGAGAGGGGTGCTTTAAATTCCTTCCCCTCTCGTAACTTAGCTCCCGGACCCGAGAAATCTCGTTTTGTGAGGCAAGTGAAACATTTTCTACTCCAAGGGCAAAAGAGTCATTTTTCAATTGGTTTCTCGAGTACGGTCCTCAAACCCAGGTGGCGACTCTTGTCAATCCATCAAATTGATTTTCCAAAACAACCGCAACCATTTTTTGTGGACTACTCCGCGGGGTGTTCACAGAGTGGGTCTCATTTTGCATTTAAAAGTCAGTGTGCACATGGGTGGTGGGGATTTATGTGCATATATGGACTAACAGCCACTGCTGTACCGCATCTGCTAGATAAGAGATCCTAATGGTTTTATTTTTGCAGTATTATCTAGAGTGGGTCAGACCACTTGATTTTTTTTTTTTTTGTGTGGGTAAATAGACCACTTGATTGTTTCTGGGTAAATAGAGTGGGTTTCTCGTAAAGGTTGCACGGGAATCTACATCTTTTTGCAATTGCTTGTTTCAAAATCTGATCCACCATCATGAATTGAATTCACGTGGTCTAACAAGGCAGCAACCCGGGGCTTGCCAAAAATGAGAGTGGTTTTCACTAAACAATAATTTTTTACGATGGGCCTGATGTGTCTTCTCTATTGACCGGACATGACATGGGGGGTCCACCACTGGTCCCTGTGAATGCACCGTAAAGAAGGAAAATTGAAACCGTGGGCTTTACCACCTTCTTTTAAACTTTTCGATTGGGCTCTTTTAATTGCTATAAGTCAGTGGATCACCAAAGGGCCCATGGTTGGGCTCTCTTTTAATTGGTAGTTTAAATGCAATCTGGGTTTACCCACCAAACTCAAATTTGGGTTCAAACCGAGCTACATATTGGGCTGCTGTTATACAAGCAATAAAATCAGTTGGGTTAGTCGACCCTATTGGCCCGGTTCAACATGGGCTTGTTCAGTTATGGTCTTCATCACATGTGAAGGCCCATCCATCAACAATTGTTCTATTTCGGTGTGCTTAATACTCGGTTGTTCTTCTTTATTGGGTTCAACTGTGTTTGTAACGGTCATCCTACGTATTATCTAACCATAATGTGACTGATTTCGGTGTATTAAATACACGGATTGTACTTCTTGATTGGGTTAGACTGAATTTGGGATCTGGATTAGGCATGTGGGAGCGGACGACAGAGTAGGCATATGTCCCACGGGTTCTTAGAGTGAGTTCCCTTGTGTGTACTGATTGCCGAAAATCAGAGTCTCCTCGTTTGGTTCGGGTCTCATTGTGGTTGATCCCAAGAGAGTCGGTCATCCTATGTATTCGTTGCCATAAACTGTGACGTTTTGAAGCATATTTCAACTCTGGATGGATGATGATGTTGGAGATTGGTTAAGAGATGTTGAGTGATGGTAGACTAGGTGTGGTGTAGAACACAGGGATCTATGGGGAGGTTTCCTTTGTGTGTATTGCACGCCGAAATACTGAAGGCCCATTTCCCCTGGATTGAGTTCTCTATTGTTATGCTCCATTGTTGAGATTGCAAATCATTGATATATTTGGAAACTTTTACTGCAGTACGCACGGTTCTTTATTTTCCTACTTATCCCTATCCTTGTAGGTTGTGCAAGGGCACCTTATCTCTTCCATCTCCAGCGGGCTGTGTCGGAGTTTTGTACTTTACTATCTGCTACTAATATTACATTTTGCTCATTTATTCCTATGCTGGCGGGATATGCCAGCACTTCTCATTTTCCCACCCTAGCGGTTGTGCCGGGGACAACGCACTTTCTCTTTTCTTTCTTTTTCATTTTGTCCTCCCTTGGGTATGCCCCTTGTAGGCTGTACATTCGCTTAACCCCTTTTAATTTCAAGCTAATTTATCTAAATAATAATAATAATAATAGCAGGCACTAAAGGATATGGGTTGATGTGTTCTGTTGTACATGTGATTCTTTAGTCCAGGGGCTGTCTGTTGTTTCAGCAGCTTTAGTTGGATGTGGCGAGGCCGATGGCAGGGTCTGTCTGGAGGTATGTTCGCACGTGTTGGCCTAGACTTACTTCGAGCCGAAGTTCTCTCTAGGGCTGTCTTGCCTCCTTCTGGCTATTCACGGAGCTAGGGTTCCTTCAACCTCTGCTCAACCGGGATTGTGTTATATGTGTGGTGGTATATTCATCTCTCTTCGTATTTCCCTTACTTAGGTGAGGCATTTGACACTTTTACCACTTAGATATGGTTCTTCCGCAATACTCGTGCTCATGTTCTTGATGCCTCTCTTTCCTTTGGGATAGCTAGGCTAATGGGACGCGAGCACGGGCTAAATCACATTTCATACAGTGGGGCCTTTCTTGGACCACTACATGTTATCCAATTATGTGCATGCTTTTGATTTTTTTTTTTTGGGTAAATAGCTTGAAATTAAAAGGGATTAACCGAATGTACAGTCTACAAGGGGCATACCTCAGGGAGGACAAAATAAAAAAGAAAGCAAAAAAAAAAAAAAGAAAAAAATGCGTGGTCCCCGGCACAACCCGCCGGGGTGGAAAAATGAGAGTACTGGCACACCCCGCCAGCATAGGTACACATGAGCAATAAAGCAATAATCGAAACAGATATACAAGGCAAAACTCCGACACAACCCGCCAGAGATGAGAAAGATAAGGTGCCCTTGCACAACCCGCAAGGATAGGGATAAGTAATGAGATCCTGGTTCCACCCTCTGGGATGGGTATAAAATAGTATCCAAATATCATTGATTTCCAACTATCAATGTTTTAGAACATCACAAATTATGGTAACTAATACATAGGATGACCAAATCAATTGGGACCAACAACAGCGTAATCCAAACCAAACGAGGAGGATCTGATTTTCGGCAATTAGAACACACAAGGGCACTCCCCCATAGAACCCTTGGGCACATGCCTACTTTGTCGCCTGCTCCTACATGCCTAATCTAGATTCCATAGTCACTAGCCCAATCAAGAAGTACAACCGTGTATAAGCACCGAAGTCAGTCACATTATGGCTAATACAATGTCCAATCATGTGGGTAGAGTCTTCAACTGTAGAATCTACCGAAAAACATCCAACTACAGATTCATGGGTCATCTCGAGCTTTGCTGTTTGTTCCTACTGCGATCCGGTTCTCCATTCCACAAAGTGCCGAGGTTGTCACAACGGGGGGAGATCTACTCGAATGAGTATTTGGTTATGCATGGGAGATAATACTGAAGCTTGTTGATATTTGTTGAATTTCAGACAAATTTAAGAGGTGTTTTTCAACTTTACTATACCTTTTCTCTTTTGGAGAAGAAGCGAGTGAGGCCACGCCCTTACTTGCAACTGGGCCTACCAATCTAGTTAGGGAAAGTACAACACAGCATCCAGTTTTGATATTTGTGGCCATCAGATTGTGGACCACAGCTGTCTCACCTCTTGCTTTTGTACCCACCGAACAAACTCAATATTATATTATTGTTCTTTACATAAGCATGTGGTGTTTCCTTTATTTACGGAAAGGAACAGACTTTACGCCTAGTGTTGATTTGGGTAGGGGCCACTAAACAAAGTAAAAGTTGTTACCTTGTGCTGGTGCCTTGCGGGTCCCAATAGGACAATGTTTGGGCGTGAAAAATGTATACTCCAAACTTGAAGATGGCTAGTGTATTGGTCATGGTCAAAGGCCTTTACAATATGATGGGCAAATCCTATTGTTAGCACATCTGGGCTTCGTGGGTCCCAACTCCCACTACCCAATCAATTGGGTCAAAAGTCTTTGAGAAACATGGGTTGTTGGGGAAAAGTCGTGCCTGCAGTATCCATTGAATTCGGTGCTAGTCGGTCACAGAGTTACCAACCGACAGCATAAAAAGGGGTCCACGAGGTTGGCCTTTTCTTTATGTACCATAATGCTCACATGACAGATTGGGGTTTCGGTCCTTATACTGCTGCTGACTTCCTCGCGTATGAGTTCTCTCTCATTATGTGTCGTTGGGGGCACGGTGGAGGAGGTAATACCATTTCAGGCTCCTGGCGCATAGGTGAGTCTATAGCAGGATGGTAACTGAGCTCCGTCTCTTGTGCACTTGAACATAGTCCTAAATCAGAGAGTCACTTCTGTTAGGATTAACTCAGGGATATTGGATCTATTTTCTCCTGCTTGGTAATGGTTATGCATTTGGAATTGGGTTGTGGCTGATTTACTCTAGGGCATTCGGCGTCTGGTGGAGATTGACTTCGGTCCGAGGGCGTGGTTACTTAGGTTGATGGGCCTAGTTTCTGCGGGCTAGAGTTCTCCGAGGGGGACGGAGTTTACTCTAGGGCTGGCCCTAGTCATGGTTCTGCCTTAGCACGGTTTAGAAGTCTCATCCACCTCTGACCCCGAGTTCCATTTGCGTTGTACTGTTTTCTTTGCAGGGGGCACTTTTGGATTTATTCCATTATCACATCTTATGGTTCTATTTTCTCCTGCTTGGTGGTGGTTGTGCGGTTGGTGGATATTGACTTAGGTCCGAAGGCGTGGTTACTTTGGAGTGATGGGCCAAGTTTCTGTGGGCTGGGGTTCTTCGAAGGGGACGGAGTTTACTCTAGGGCTGACCCTAGTCATGGTTCTACCTTAGCACGGTTCGGAGGTCTCATCCACCTCCGACCCCGAGCTCCTCCTGCGTGTACTACTTTCATTATAGGGGGCACTGTTACATTAACCGGGTGTGGGTTACTTGGATTACGATAGTTGCACCGTTTGGTTGATTGTATATGTTCAGAGCCCGATGGCGGAGATTACCATTAGATGTGTTCTACATAGTGGTGACTTGGTTTTCTTTGATTCGGGGTTTATTCCTTGGGGCTGGCTCTGTCAATCATGATTTTCAGCTTGGTTAGGGAACTCACCTACCTCTAGCCCTATCCTTGATATTATGATGCACCACGAGCTATCCTTTTACTTTTATGATCTTGCTCTATCTCTCTGTGGTGATTGCGACGATTGTGGTACTTGGATGAGGGTGTTTACAGTTTTGGGCGGACTCATACCCTTGGTGCCAAGTTTTCTGTTGTTGCTACCGCTGTGGAGGTCAGGCAGATCTTGAGCATATGAGTACTTCCCTTACTTAGGTGAGGTATTTGTCACTATCATCACTTGGTTATGTTCTTCCGCAAAGCCCATGCTCATGTCCTTGATGCCTCCCTTTCCTTTGGAATGGCTAGGCTAATGGGACGCGAGCACGGGCTAATCACATTCCTTACAGTGGTGCCTTTCAGGACTCACTACATGTTATTCATTTATATACATGCTTTTCACGTTATCCTAGCCTTGCGGGATGTGCACGGCATTACGCTTACTACATTATTGCATTTTGCTTATTTACACCTATGCTGGCGGGATGTGCCAGTACTACTCATTTTCTCACCCCGGAAGGTTGTGCCGAGGACCACGCACTTTTTCTTTTCTTTCTTTTAATTTTGTCCTCCATGGGGTATGCCCCTTGTAGGCTGTACATTCGCTTAACCCTTTTTAATTTCAAGCTAATTTACCCCCCAAAAAAAAACTAATACATAGGATGACCGACTCACATGGGACCAACATCGTTGTAGCCAGAACCAAACGGGGAGCTTTTGATTTTCGGCATACAGTACTCACAAGGTAACTCCCCCAAAGAACCCGTGGGACACATACCTACTCTGTTGCCCGCTCCCACATGCCTAATCCAGCCTACAAGATAGTCAAACCCAATCGAGAAGTACAATCGAGTATTAAGCAGCCGAAATAGAACAAAGTGCCCCCTGTAATGAAAGCAGTACTCACAAAAGGAACTCGGGATCAGAGGTGGATGAGACCTCCAAATCGTGTTAACGTATAACCATGACAAGGGTCAGCCCTAGTGTAGACTCCGTCCCCTTCGAAGAACCCCAGCCCGCAGAAACTAGGCCCATCAATCCTAAGTAGCCACGCCTTCGGACCTAAGTCAATCTCCACCAAACGCAAAAAACAGCCACAACCAAACTCCAATTGCACAACCACTACCAAGCAAGAGAAAAAAGAACAAGTGTTGTGTGAGCCCATAAAATGGGACTCCTAAGTGTTGTGTGGGCCCATGGAAAGTTTCCCAAGTATTGTGCGGGTCCAAGGGATATGCCCACTGTTATCCCTTAACCCCAAATTGTGGTCCAAAATTCTACACCGTTTGAACAGCCCTTTTATCAAAACCCAGCATACGGTGGATCCAAGAAGCTCACGATTTCAAAAGAAAAACTTGGTCCACATAAATTAAGATATCCAAAATATGCTTCATCCCCATATGGAGACCTATTACGTACAGCAAAAGTAGATAAATGGTTAACAGCCCACCTTTTTGACAATTAGATGCCCAATCTCACCAAGAAAACGTGAGACTCACTTGCTTCTCTCCCAATTGAAAATAGAGTATTCATTTCAGCAAACCCGCATGAAACCCACACGAGTAAAACCATGTACTGACTGATAGTTATGCAATAAACATAATACAATAGAATCACACCTTGTAGGAATCTGAAGTATCGGCCAGTAGCTAAGAATACTCATTTTCGCCCAAATTTGCAAATATACATGTTGAATGGAGACACCATTTTCCTTCAAGCATCATCACCCATCTCTGATGGACCGAAGTTGTGAGGAGCAGAGGATCTTTGAATTTGCTGCTGGTGGTTGCTGTAAAGGAGGGACCAAGATCCCCTTTTGAATGTGGATTAACTTTCCGCAACAGATTTCTACGACAATTGAACACCTCGCAGTGAACACAATGTTCATTGTTGTTGAATAGACCTTAGAATCAATCTTGACAGATGGGTCTTGTGCTGTTGAGAGATACCCATCTAATTTTCCCTGGCTCAATCAGATCCATGCAATGAGAAACCCACCAAAAAATCAGATCCCCTTGTATAGTCAGAGATTGGGATCTGAAATCCCCTCCAACATTGGTTGAATCGGCTAGAAAGAGCAAAGTAGTGTAGAGTAAATAATGAGACAGCCCCTCAAACAGGTGTTTGAAGGAGAAATAAAAAATATCAGAAGGTTTTTGGTAGGGGGAGTGCATTCTCTCTCTAGAATATAGAGAGAGAAACTCTTAGCAGTGATCTTATCCACCATAGGTTTGCAATCTCCATGAGTTAATTTGGTGGAAAGTAGAGGGACACCTAGATACTTCACAGGAAGGGATCCTTCCTGAAAACCAAGAGTATCCAAAATTTCCTTCCTAATGGAAAATTGTACTCCAGAGAAAAAGATGTGGATTTTACTAGGACTAGGTTTAAGTCCAGACAAATCCTCATCCTTATATCAAGGTTACTATAGGTGATGGGTAGAACACTTCCCTCTGGTATGACAACTGGCATCCTTTAGGTTTTCAGATCAACAGATTTGGGGATAGGATTAGTTATGATTTGGGTCTTCCTAAGAACTCTAAAGTTTCCTCAATTATCAGAGATTCCAAATGGGCTTTCCCTGTAACTCAAACCTGGGAGCTTAATGACGTCAGATCTGGTCTCATTACTTTTCCTGATCCTATTGTTGATAATGGTGACCTTCATAGGTGGCTTGTCTTGTTTGGCACCAAATCTACATCTTGTTGCAGCTTCTGCCCCAGTAGTGAGAGCCATGATCACCTATTTTTCAACTGTCCATTTACGTCTTAAGTTTGGACTCAATTGCTCACTAGGATCAATGTTCACTGGCCTTCTAGAAATTGGAATAATTGGATTGCTCTATTAGCAACAATCAAAGGCAAAAGTATTAAATCACTCTTAATCAGGTTAAGTTTTACCACGGCTGTGTATCACATCTGGATTGAGAGGAACATACGTAAGTTTCAAAATATTGCTTGCCCTGTATCTGTGGTAATGAGCAAGATCCATTCAGTCATAAGACTTAGGTTGATGTCTTTGGAGAATCTTTCCAAAGGACCTCAAACTGATGGTCTATTGGCTCAATTGATTATTGCTCCTAGCTAATTATATGGCAGAAGATATAGAATTTATTTTAGTTCCTCATGCTTGTTGTTATGGTGTGTTCTGTTTGAGCTTTTGAAGAGTATGTTGTAGGTTCATTCAAGCTCTATGCAGGGTCCAAGCAAGTACCTTGAAGGTTGGTCTATTCATGGGACCATTGTGTCTGCCCAGTGAGATTGATGGGCTGGTTGCTATTTATCTCCTAAGAATATGGTTTGATATATTAATCTATGTGGTTCTCATTGGGGAAGCATTATGTTATCACATATTGAATTAGCTTCTTGTTGTGAACTCTGATGAGTGAGTGTGTCCTACTATATTGTGTGCCTTCCCGTGAGCTGAGTGTTTGTGCCTCAGATTTCTTTATGAGAGGAGGAAACACGTAGTGGGGAATATGGTGAGTTTTAGTGGAGGGTATTCGGTCCCTTAGAGAGTGTAATGAAGTTGTGAGGCTTCGAGGGAGAAGGAGGGTGAGACATCCAAATGCTAGGGGTTGAAATTCTTTCCATATGTTTCAAGATGGTCACTGCAATTTGTCTCATTCTGCTCACTGTGATAGTTTCTCTAGTTGATTGATTTGGTCCAGTTCGATGGGCTATTTTTAACATATTATTTTGACATGCTCGTAGTTCAGTGATGCTGCATATTGTGGATACGTTAATATCTAGGCAGTATGTTTGTCCTAGCAGTTAAACTGCAATTTTGTAGCATGCCGTTGCTCCAAGTTTATGTTTAAGAGCTTCCTGTTGCTCATGGGTTTAGTCTTAGGGCATTCTATTGCTCTCGGTTTACATCTGTATAGTCTTCTTGTTGGTATCACACTTCTGTTACTGTTATTCAGCTGTCTGGTAATCCTGCTGCCTGGGAAGTGCTGGTGCTATCTTGTTGGTATCACACTCTGCTCACTGTCATGTTCTAGACAGCGTTGTTCACACAACTACTGCGGTCATGTTGCTGCTGTGTTATTTGTTGGGGGGCATTGTTTTGCCTGGTTTATGTTAGTTGGGCATTGTAATGTGCTAACTGGCTCTGCTGCATTGTCCTACTCACTGTCAATCACGGTTTATGTCTAAGGGCAGAGTTACTTTTGTCTTGAGGTTCACGGTTTATGTTTATTCTAAGGAAGTGATTTCCAGTTTGTGATTGTGTAACCAATTGTTGGACACCCATTTTTGCCTATCCTTGGGGGTTTGTCCCTAGGAATGTTTGATAGCCCTTATGGAGGGGGATGTCCTTCAATCTAAGCTAGTTTTGTTATGATTCAGATTGTATAATCTTGGTAGTAGTGGTCTCTACAGGTGGTGTGGCGTCATCAGAGCTGGGCCCCCTATTTTGCCTCACTCGGTGTTGGGTTTCCCTGCACCTTTTTGCTTTGTTTTTTTTTTCTTTTCTTTTCTTTTGTCCTCCCCGGGGTATGCCCCTTGTGGGCTGTAAATTCGGTTATCCTCTTTTTTATTTCAAGCTTATTTACCCAAAAAAAAAAAAAATCCACCAGAAATACCATCCTCCACCAGTCCCATTCTGTTTCATCTACCTTTAACCTCAAAACCCATTTTCTTGCTATTTTAACTCAATCAATTCTCATCCTCCATAACCAAACCTTAACCACAGCACCTACAATCTGACCTTAACAGCTCCAAAAACTCAATCTCAGTTCAATCAACCACCAAAAACCACTTAAGTTCATCCATCAAGTTGACAAGGTAGTTTGTCTGCCAAAAGTGTTCAAAAGGCTCTCTGAGGGGACACCACCCAGCTTTTACTAGTCCTCTATACTAGTTAAAGGCTTGGGAAGCTTTAAAGTGTATCAAGAAGGATCAAATCCTTGGCACCAGGGCTGTTGCAACCTACATACTTATATGCTTGCTCTTGAACCTTCATGTTATACTATAGCAAGGGCTGTTGCTATAGATACTTGCTTGCTTGCCTGATTTATTGTATACTTACCAGTAGACTTGCTTGTTAATGCTTAGAGTTGTTTGGCATCATCTGGACTGTTGTGTGTCTGATCAGCATCCACGATGTTGAGTTTTCGCTGTGTTTATAGCTTCATCTTTACTGTTTGTACAGTGGGTTCGTTAAAATCAGCAGAAATGCTGCTCAAATTTCTCCAAATTTGGATATTGTGGTCTTTGATTAGGCCTAGCCATGGGGGGTTGTCCCTGGCTCTATTTGATCCCCTTCTGGGAGGGGGCTTCCTCCCAATGTGGTGTTTTGTACCCATCCTCATGGACCTATCTCTGGTGAGTTGTCCCTGTGATAGGACCTTATGTTCATCCTAAACCAAAGTCACCCCGGATTGTTCACTCTGCTACCTATGTTTCACGTTGCGGATCAAGGACACGCTATCTATTGTTATGTTCAAGCTTCAATGTCAATCATTTAGATTCATTTTGTGTGTTTCATTTCCATCTCCCTAGATGGCTTAGAAACACCTTTTGTATTTTATTATATTTTGTTGCAAAGATATCCCTTATTTTAGGTTCCCCCATGTTGCCAAGTTTGGCCTCCCCATTGCTTCCCTTTCCGGTCTTCTTCCGGTCTCCCATTGTTGCCTTCGGGCCGTCCCGTGCAATTTTTATTTTTGTATTTTCCTTTCCCTTTCTTTTGTCCTCCTGGGGTATGCCCCTTGTAGGCTGTACATCCGGTTAGCCTTTTTTCTATTTCAAGCTTTATTTACCCAAAAAAAAAAAAAAATTCCTTGGCACCCATACTGAGTATGGGCGCCCATACTCCCTAAGTATGGGTACCCGGACTCCTCTTTCTTCTCTGTGTTTTCTGATTTCTACACAATCTCTTTTGCATATTTGAACTATTTATGTAAAGTTTAAGGTAAAAATTCATGGTCCATGATGAAAAGGTTTACTTAGATTAAGTTATAAAGTGCATGTAGAAGACTAAATCATGAGTTTTGAGGTGATCTAAGGGTTATACACTCATTGCATGTACTTGATTGCTGGTTATATGCATGGTTCACATCACCCCTATAGTTGGAGGAAGGATCCTTACAACACCCATACTCATTTTCATTACACCTACTAAGGTTCTATTATGGGTTCACATCATTCCTCATTCTTCAAGATCATAAACATTCTGTTTAGAACGTATGCATGATGAGGATCCATTTCATGACAGGATTCAACTTACATCTCTTTTGTTTCATTCATAAAACATGTCAAAACCATGATTTTCAAGTTTAAATCACTTCTTAAACTTGGTTTTTGGGAGTCAATCAGAGTTACAAAAGCTTAAAACTTCATTATATATGTGTTTGAAGAAGAATCAAAGGTCAAAAAGATGGTTTAGACATTAGCCCAAACCTATTTTTGGGCACCTACACTAGCTGCTCTGGGCACCCGGACTCCCCAAGTGTGGGTGCCTGGACTGAGTATGGGCGCCCGTACTCACCAACAATGGGTGCCCAGAAATGTATCCCGGGTGCAATTTGTGCTTTATTGTAAGATGCATTTGAGCTGTTTTTGGAACCATAAGTGTTGTTTTGTCATGTCTATGTGTTTTTTATTGCATTATTCATCATTGTCATCTCATCCATGGCACATATCACATGTATACACGCCTTTTCATTTCCATGTCATGATCATATTATGTGCTTTCATCTTATTTCGATGAATAAAGTCTATTTAAGTGATGCTTTCATAAGTCCCTTGACAAAACATTGGCCATTGCGCCGGGCGAGAGGGGTGCCCTAAACTCCTTCCCCTCTCATAATCTAGCTCCCGGACCCGAGAAATCTCATTTGGTAGGCCAGTGAAACATTTTCTATATCAAGGGTAAAAGAGTCATTTTGTAAACTGGATTCTCGAGTACGGACCTTAAACCCGGGTAGCGACTCTATCTAATCAATCAAACCGTTTTCCAAGCCACTATTTTGTGAATTTCGGCGGGGTGTCCACACATTCTTTCCAGACATTTTTTGTCGTTGCAAGAAGAAGAGGGTAAGGCATCTTACCATCAAGAAAGTAGCCCACTAGGTAGTTTTCCCAAGTAGCCACCTCTGTGAGTTCCTCATCGATCTCAATTTTTGCTTCTTTGCCTCGATGAAGATCTGGAAAATAATCCAATTTCATCTCTAGGTCCAGACTTTGGGATTTAAGGATGGACGCCCAATTTTTGCTCTTCCCTTTGTTATAGGGATTAGGTTTGTTTTGAGTGTGATTTCCATCTAGGTTGGAAGGGTTGATATGGGGACCATCTTGCTCATGAGACCTGACCCTGCACGAAAAATGTTGTGCCCTAAGCTTGGTAACTGTGGGGTTTAGTTGCCTCTAGTGAATAACCTCAATTAGGGTCCCCAACAACGTAAGGATCTCCTCGAGAATTATGCATAATTTGTGGTGTTTAAACCCTATTTTTGGGGACTTCTGTATCAGGTAGAACCAAAGAGTCTTGTACGGGCTTGTTTGATAACACAGATTCAGCACTTAAAACTGAATCAATTAAGTAATATTAAGTGATTAAGTAGGTTTGATAATCACATTTTATATTACTTAACAGATTAAGTGCCACTTAAAATGTAGGCTAGAAAGTTGATAAAAATTAAGTAGCTTTGAGCTACTTAATTCTAGCTTGTGTGCTTACAATCAACCATCACACCGTCGCCACCGCCACACCGTTGTCACCACCACCACCACCACAACCACCACCGCCGCAACTACCAAGCCACCACTCCACCGCGCAACTACCAGCCACTCCCGCCACTGCCACGTTGCCGCCACCGCCACAACCACCACCACTGCACTGCACTGCCGCCGCCACGCCACTACCACCACTACTTCCACCACCACTACCACACTACCACCCCTATCACCATTGCCCATATACCACCACCACTATTGTCATGCCACCGCCACTCCACTACCACCACCACTAGCACTCCACCCGGCCCACCACTACCAAGCCATAACCATCACACTACCACCACTGCACCACCACCATTGCACCACTATTACTCTACTGCCACCACAACTCACCATCATTCCACCACCACCATTACTCCACTGCCATCGTTACACTGCCACCTCCACCACCTCCCAATCACCACTCCACCACGACCACAAATACATGATGATCATTAGTAAAATTAAGAGACAATTAAAACAAAAATAATATTTTTTTAATTCAGTGCTTGATATGTTTTATCAAACAACTTTTCAGCTTAAAAAATTCAACATTCAGTTTTCAGTACTTAATTTTTTAACTTTCAGTTTTTAGCTTTTTCAAACAACCCCTAAGTTTGCAATACGATCTATAGCTTCCTCATGCTAAATCTCTTGTTGGAATACTTATTGTAACTTGCGAGCAGGGCTAGATTTTTGCTCTGATTTAGGGCTATGATCCCCAAATCCATATGAAGGAAGGCAAGATACTCCTAATCTCATTGAGTTCCCACGTATGGGTGATGGGTGATGGGAAAAGCCCAGACAGAATGTTGAATAACTCCCTCACAGTGGTGTCTTTAGGAAGACCAGCATCATACATGATTCTAGGCCCAAATTTCTCAACTAAAGGGCCAAGTGGATGCCAATTATCAAACCACAAAGGTGTTATGCCCATCACCAATGGCAGTGATAATGTGGGATTGTACCAAAGGTCTACGATTTAACAGTTTACTCCAAGTCCAGGTTCGGTTGTCACACTAGATTCCAGGAAAAAGTTATCCTAACATTGAGCCGTGAACGTGTATAATTGGTATTGAAGGTTGAGCTATCTCATGTTGCTTATTTGTAGCCGATCTACCACAAATTCTGTTGCACCCATTGCGATGGGGTTTGCCTATTCTAAGGGGGTTGTCTTTAGAAGTCCATTTTGATTGTATTTTGTTTGTTCAAATCCCAGTTCTTGCAATGGGATACTCTTTGGGGCTGTCATCTACATGGGGGATGTCATCTACATGGGCCTTACCATTTAGTCCATGATGCATGTTTCTCAATTAGCCCATCAGATTTGAGGAAGGCCCCCCACTACGGCCCAATTCAACATGGCCAAGGCCAATTACTCAAAAAAACATGGCCAAGGCCCAATCAGTGCAAAGTATTCTGTGTTCGCGTGGTGGTAGTTTGGTGGGCTGCTAGGCCTAATTCTTTGATCCTGCCGATATTAGTTGGAGGGACAAGTCGTCGTTGTAGGCCCATTCCAACTGGTTGAAGTCCATATCAAGATCCACTACTCTCTAATCTTCTGGTCCAATCGAATATTGATCATATTTCTTATTTTTAAGTGTTTCTCTACCCTTTTTCTAGATAGTCTAAAAACATTTCCATTAAGCTTAGTATTAGTTGTCATTTATGTTTTACCCCAGCTGCTTAGGCCCTTCCCATTGTAGCCAATTTGGCCGTCCTTTCTTACTTTTCTATCTCGACGGGTTGTGTCAAGGATCGCGCATTTTTCTTTTCTTCTCTTTGCTTTTCCTTTCTTTTCTTTTTTTCGTCCTTGGGGTACGCCCCATGTAGGCTATATATTTGCTTAGCCTCTTTTTATTTCAAGCTGATTTACCAAAAAAAAAAAATATGTATATGTATAGGATAAAAGTGATTTCTTTGGTGAAGGCTTTTTTATTATTACAAGTTCAAATCGAGATAAATTCATAAGCTCAAAGTCAGTAAAAATTACGAGCTCAAACCCAGTGAAATTCAAGCTTAAACTCAATGAAAATCAAGAGCTTAAAAATAATGAAATTCACGAGCTCAAAAAATTATTTTAAGTTCTTGATTCACATTAGGTTTAAGCTCTTGATATACATAATTACATATTCAATATTGGTCTTGTTTCATAGATGTGGTTGAGTAGATTTTAAATATATATTTTTGTCCAACATCAGTTGTGGAAAATAAAAGTTAATAAACATTTTAATTTCTAAAAAGTAAAAAGGAGAGAGAGAGAGAGAGGTGTGGCAAGGTGTAAGCAGAGAGAGTGTGTACATAGCACACCACTGTTGTTATATATATATATATATATATATATATATATATATATATATATATATATATATATAGTGAGCTTCCGGTCCAAACTCCCTTAACTTCTTAAGTTACGGACCTCATTGATCCCGATCGAATTTCGATGATCCAAACCGTCCAATGTGTTTAAAAGGTGTTTTTTAGGGCCCCCGCGAGAAATCATAAGAAAAAAATACCGGGAAGGGCTTGATCCGAGCCGTTTTTCACAAAAACTATATATGTACAGTTTTGTGAAAACGGCTCGGATCAAGCCCTTCCCGGTAATTTTTTTTTTTGATGATTTCTCGCGGGGGCCCTAAAAAACACCTTTTAAACACATTGGACGGTTCGGATCATCGAAATTCGATCGGGATCAATGAGGTCCGTGACTTAAGAAGTTAAGGGAGTTTGGACCGGAAGTTTACTCTCTCTCTCTCTCTCTCTCTCTCTCTCTCTCTCTCTATATATATATATATATATATATATATATCTATATATATATATATATATATATATATATATATATATATATATATATATGAAAAACTTCTAATAAGTGACAATGTTTTGAAAATGCTTTTTTAAGGGCCTCCGCGAGGATTCGTCCAAAAACCGATCGGATGAAGCCCTTCCGGGTATATTTTTTTTTTGGACGAATCCTCGCGGAGGCCCTTAAAAAAGCATTTTAAAAACATTGAACGGTTTGAAACGTCAAAATTTGGTCCGGAAACACAAAAAAAGCTAGGTCCGCATGGAATTTTTAAATAAGGGACCCTTATTGGAAGTTTATTGTATGTATATATATATATATATAGGGGCCGGTTCCGGAGACACAATAAAAAACACAAAAAAAGACACACTATCTCAGCCCTAGAAACCGACGGCTGAAATTAAAACTTAAAAGTGAACACACACTCTCCCCACTCCCCGTCACAACAGATCTACCACCCAGTCCCCCCACGTTCCGGCAGCTCATGTCAAAATTCAAATCTCCGGTGACCCTCTCCTTTCTCTCTGTACTTTATTTACACAATACAGCAAACGAATTTGAGAACCAAGTACGGGAATGGAGATCCAGAATATTGGTTCAGAATCCCTGCTCCTAATTCAAATTCATGAGTTCGAATCGGAGTTGTTTGACGTCTGGCTTTCTATTCACAAATCAGAGGTTAATTTTCTTTAATACTTCCTCTGAGAATACCATGTACTTCCTATGGCCCCTGGTTTCATTCATGTATATGATGAATCTGAAATATCTGCCTCCATGGTAGATGTCCCATTCCATTGAAACTGTTGGTTCTTTAATATTGAAGTCGACCATGCTCGAGGACGATCTTTCGTGGTCCAACCCTGATGACCGGCGACAGAGGGGTGAGGAGGATTGTGGGTGTTTTTTTTCTCAGTTTTTGGGTGATGGTTTTTCAGAACGGTGGGGTGTCGGGGGAAGAGAGAGAGAGAGAGAGAGAGATTAGGTGGGTGGGTTCTAAAGAGGCCAATTAATGCTTTAATCTCAGCCCTTGGTTTCGAGGGCTGAGATGGAGTGTCTTTTTTTGTGTTATTTTTTGTGTCTCTGGAACTGGCCCCATATATATATATATATATATATATATATATATATATATATATATATATATATATATATATATATATATATATATATATATATATATATAGAGAGAGAGAGAGAGAGAGAGAGAGAGAGAGAGAGAGAGAGAGAGAGAGAGAGAGAGAGAGAGAGAGATGTTCTATTAAGAACTCCCTCATAGATCTCCTCCGAGAGGACCACCCATTTTCTGATTTTCCGGACCAAATTTTGACGATCAACCACTCCATGGCCAACGCAAGGAATCACAAAAAAAAAAAAAAATTACCCGAAAGGGCTTCATCCGAGCAGTTTTTCATAATAACCGTACATATATAGTTTATCGAAAAAAGCTCAAATGAAGCCCTTTCGGGTATTTTTTTGGGGGACAAATCCTTGTAGTGACCCTTAAAAACACGTTTTAAACACATTGAGCAGTTCGGATTGTCGAGATTCAACCCTGATCCATGAGGTCCGCAAATTGAGAGTTTAATATAGGGGTGAGCACGGGTCGGGTTGGTCGAGTTTGAGTCGGGTTCGGGTCGGGTCCGTTTTGGTCGGGTTGGGAAAAACGGCACCCGAAACCGAACCGAAGTAACCTATGAACCGATCGGATCGAGTAACATCGGGTTTCGAATCGGGTCGATCGAGTTAGCGTAAGCCCTAAATTTCAGATCTGTGAGAGAGAGAGAGAGAGAGAGAGAGAGAGAGAGAGAGAGAGAGAGAGAGACCACAGAGGCACAGATTCATCACAGATTCACGATCATACGTGACACAGATCTGAAAATGAAATCATTCATCAACTTCACACTTCACAACTTCACGTGATACAGATCTGAAAACGAGTACATGACTACATGAGAGAGAGAGAGAGAGAGAGAGAGAGATCACATATTCGCCGTCGTCTGTTTTCTCGCCGTCGCCGTCACCGTTGTCTGTTTACTTCCCACCGTCGTCTGTTGTGAAGCTTGTGATGCTTGCCGTCATCGTCTGGACTCTGGGTGTTATCTCCACCGTCGTCATCGTCGATTGGAGAGAGATCTCTAAGAGAGAGAGAAAGAGAGGTGGGTTGGAGTAGAGGGCAAATCTGATTTTTTTTGGGTTTTCCGGAGTTAAGAGGGAGAAGACGACTTTGAAGTCTGAAGATGTCAAATGAGAAGGCTTTGGAAGTCAGGAGGAGTATATATGGTCGGGTTGGTTCGGGTGAACCCGACCCCTAGACCCCAAACCCAACCCGACATCACCGGGTTACCAAATTTTCAACCCGAACCGACCCGACCCTATTTGAAAACCGACCGAAACCTGTCGGGTCGGATCGGGTGGGATCAGTTTGGCGGGTCGGGCGGGTTTTTGCTCACCCCTAGTTTGATATATATATATATACACACACATATAAGAAACTCAGAAGTATTTGTCACTTCTAATTTTAAACTCCACCATATGTTATTATTCGCCTAGTTTTTGTTAATACTGTAAGAGGGGAAAAACTTACAAAGTTATTTCCTTGCTCTTGTGAGATCAAATCATCTTCGTATGGAGCAATCTTAATCCTACAGTACGAACAAACTGTCAGAGCACCCTCGCCTCTAGGCGGCAAAGGCCCTCCGATGCTTAAGTTAGTATTGACGAACTGGAGGACGAACTTAACGAGAGTGTTTGTATGAAATGGATTAATGCATACCTCTTGTGTTTAGGATTCATCTTCTTATATAAGCAATTATTTTGCACTTACGTTCCCTATGGATTTCTTTCAGTATTAGGAATCCTTCCAAGTCTGGGATTCTTCCATGTTGGGCAGTGAAACTCGTATGCTTCGGGATTCCTTATTCGATAAGGATTCTTGCCAAGTTGGCCACTTCTTGCTCGTCTGAAGCTTTACCGTCGATGGGAGATTGTTCCTTGTTTGGTATGTTCACTGGTTTTCCATCTCCAGGTAAGATTGTATTTATCTTCGCAAGCTCAACTGATTCTAGGAATATCTTCGAATATTCCTTTTTTTCCTTATCTTCGCAAGGAAAATCTGTTTCTATGGTTTATCCCATGCTGGACCGTTCCAACTGCATTGTCTGACAAGCAGGTTCACAATTGCTAGTATTGGGCTCTGGGTTTGGTGGTCGTCCACATTCTATTCCGTGTTGTTTGTCACGTGTAGACACGTGGTGATTTCTCCGAGCTTCTTTGTACAACTTTGGGGGTTTCGGGAAAACACCCCACACAAATACATTTGTTATTATTATGCACAACCGTTTATAAAAATTCTATAATGCAATTTTTTTTCTTTGGATCTTATTAATTTAAAGACTTATCTACTTGTTTAATCCTTATAAAATAGCATTCCCCCCCCCCCCCCCCCCCCCCCCCCCCCCAAAAAATATATATATATATAAAAAATAATAATGAATAATAAATAAATAAAATAAATAATAATAATAATAATAATAAATAAATAAATAAATAAATAAATAGTATATCAAGTTTCAATTTCATCCTCATAAATTTTTACATGTCACTTTCATCCTCATATTTTCTAACAAACTTCAATGTTACCCTTCCGTTAACTTCTCGACAGAAATTACTCACGTGGCTAACTTTTATGAAAATGACATAAGATGCCACCTGGTATTAAAAAAAAAGGGTGAATTGCTATTTCGCATTTGTCATTCTTATTTATGCTCAGATGATTACCGATGTATTACAGTGTTTATTTCGGGTTTTTCCCTTGTGCTTGACTTTGTACTGTAATTTGATCCTTGGATCTTTTTAATGACAATGGTAGAGACCAGTCAGCTGGAAAAAAAAATGCCAAAAATCATTTTTGTGCATAATTGAAACAAAATTTACCTTAAAATAAGACATCAATTTTCAAATTATAAAAGGTCCAGTCAGCTGAACACATAATCAAGATTCTCAATTCAGAATTTTCGGAACACATCATACGCCATATGCAAGCTGTCCTATTTAAAATCATGCTGCCAACATCAGCCTTTGTGGGTCCCTTGTTTTCACGCATGGAGGAAGTTACAAAAGGTTGTATGCCTTTAACCTCACGAACAATGATACATACCCTCCCTCCCAAACACTCCCCCTCTCACATATGGTGGGATCCACCACATGTGGGACCCACCACATGTGAGAGAGGGAGTGGTTGGGGAGGGAGTGTATCTATCATTTTTGTAACCTCACGCATAAGGCAGTAGCCTTGGATTTCAATTGAGTTAGGGGGTCCCCACATCACAAATTTGATAATTTTTTAGTTAAACAGTTGTATCCCTATATTAGCGAGTTGTGCTGTTTTCATATTTTCCACCCCGACGGGTTGTGTCGGGGAATACACAATTTTTTTCTTCTTTTTCTTTTTTGTTTTGTCGTCCCTGGAGTTTGCCCCTTGTAGGCTGTATATTCGTTTAACCCTTTTTAATATCAAGCTAAATTACCAAAAAAAAAAATATATTCTCAACACCAAACGAAAGGAATCAAGATTCTCACATGCTTGAGACTAAGCGCTTTCGAGAATGAACTTCGTTATGAAAGGTTTTTCATTTGGTTCTTACGTAGTGCAAAATGAAACTTATCATGGTCTCATTCAATGATTCGAACGTTGATTTTGTAAGTTTCGATCTCATTCATCCAAAAATTAGATTGATCAAACATTGATAAAGGCTTCATCCAATCATATTTAATGATGGATAAATCAATTGTCAAAGTTTAGCCGTCCATTTCTTTTGTGGCAAACATGGTGCGTTCTATTTACCAAAAAGAAATTTAGCCATCCATTTCTCTTGTGGCAAACCTGTTTCGTTCTATTTACCAAAAAAAAATGCTTCGTTCAGAAGGTCACCTTCATTTTTTATATAATTAATAAACACATTTAAAATTTAAACAATAGTCGACTTTAATCATCATATTCCACTGTAGATCCCATTTTAGAAGAAAAGTTACATGAGAGGATATTTACATTGGTATCGGATACCTTGTTTCTATTAAATATGTATCCAATTTGCAACAAGCTTTCCATTGACATGCAGCTTAACTCAACCATCACCAAACAATTCCTCATCACCTCAAACAGCAAAATTCCAGCCCAATATTCAACACAAAGGCCAGCCTTATAGCTAGAAGATTTCAAGAAGCATGCTTTAATTTACCTTCCAGTTCAGCACCAAGGGATATCTAATTGCTAAAAGATTTCAAGGATACTGCTTGATCACAAATACTCGGCAATTTAAAATTTTCAACAAAGGTAAGTTGTAAAATTCCATTTCAGTCCTTGAATGCTTTTAACAATCAAAATAATGAGACCAAAAGAAGAATAATTGAAAAGTTTAAAGTGCACTCTAAAATTTTGAAAAGATTCTCTTGATTAACTCCATCTATAGAAAAGAAAATTTTATTTTTTCTGACAACCATTACGGACCAGAAAAGGAAGTTCTCAACCTAAAAAGATAGTTTGTTGGGTATACAAGTCGTGATTGTTATTTACCCAGAAGGCGTTCGTCGCTTGTTGCGGGTGACAGCTGTATCGTCCTTGCCTTCTTGATTAGTCAATGGGCATGGGCGGTGCTAGCGTCGCAAAAAGAATGCTACCTGGTTGATCCTGCCTGTAGTCATATGCTTGTCTCAAAGATTAAGCCATGCATGTGTAAGTATGAACTAATTTAGACTGTGAAACTGCGAACGGCTCATTAAATCAATTATAGTTTGTTTGATGGTATCTGCTACTCAGATAACCACAGGAATTCTAGAGCTAATACGTGCAACAAACCCCGACTTCTAGAAGGGATGCATTTATTATATAAAAGGTCAACGCGGGCTTTACCCGTTGCTCTGATTATTCATGATTATTCATGATAACTTGACGGATCGCACGGCCTTTGTGTCGGCGACGCATCATTCAAATTTTTGCCCTGATGCCCATTGGGGAATTTGATAAAGAACCAAACCCGCCTCCCGATGGAGATTGGGATTCCCAAATATACCCATATCCAAAAGGAAAAAAAGAATATATCAAGAATGAAACCGAAGATTAATGTATGTTTCTTGGCTATTTTAAATAGTTTTTTGGTATAAATTTATGTCCGATACTGAAGAGTCATATGTATGTTTCCATATATGCAATTTGTCTGGTTAATTCCGTTAACGAACGAGACCTCAGGCTGCTAACTAGCTATGTGGAGGTAACCCTCGACAGCTAGCTTCTTAGAGGGACTATGGCCTTTCAGGCCACGGAAGTTTGAGGCAACAACAGGTCTGTGATGCCCTTTAGATGGTCTGGGCTGCCCGCGCGCTACACTGATGTATTCAATGAGTTTATAGCCTTGGCTGAAAGGTTCGGGTAATCTTTGAAATTTCATCATGATGGGGATGGATCGTTACAATTGTTGGTCTTAAACGAGGAATTCCTAGTAAGCGCGAGTCATCAGCTCGCGTTGACTATGCCCATGCCCTTTGTACACATCGCCCGTCGCTCCTACTGATTGAATGGTCCGGAGAAGTGTTCGGATCGCGGCGACATGGGCGGTTCGCTACCGGCGACGTCGCGAGAAGTCCACTGAACCTTATCATTTAGAGGAATGAGAAGTCGTAACAAGGTTTCCGTAGGTGAACCTGCGGAAGGATCATTGTCGAAAACCTGACAAGCAAAAAACCTGCGAACTTGTCTATACTCTTGGGAATGATGTGCGGGTCATGGCCTAGTTGCCTCGCCTTCCATTTTCCTCTTTTGCGAGTAGATGCACACAGAACCTTCGGACAATGTGTTCACCTACTTGTCAAACAACGAACCCCAGTGCGAAACGCGCCAAGGAAAAATTGAACAAAGAGCGCACGTCCCTACCCGTTCTGGGGTGGTGTTGGCGTGTGCAATCTTTCTTATAACTGAACGACTCTCGGCAACGGATATCTCGGCTTTTGCATCGATGAAGAACGTAGCGAAATGCGATTCTTTGGTGTGAATTGCAGAATCCCGTGAACCATCGAGTCTTTGAACGCAAGTTGCGCCTGAAGCCATTAGGTTGATAATTTTTTGGAGCCTCAGTCTCGGGGGTGTTCTGCCAAGGGAGTTATGTTTCAAAATTGCCTTGGTTTTTGTGTTCACACCTTTTTATGTGATGTATTGTGACAGGATGACTTATCTTGGTTTTTGGGAAAAACTAATTTTTGGAAAAAAATTATAAACAACCTTCTTGTGTATAACCCGACGCTATTAATGTTTAATAAATACTTGGAGAAAAAGATTTGGTAACTTAAATAGGGGAAAGCAAATCTACAGTACTAGGCTAAAAAGACTTGTAATTGACTTAGGGGTGCTTAGGGTTAAAAAAAAAAAATTCGGTTTTTTTGGTTTATTAGGGTGGAAAAAATCAGGGTGCTTTGAATGAAAGGAGGTGTTTTTTCTGAGTTGATTATTGATGGCACGTGTCCACTACTCTCAACCAATTCGCCCACACAAGTGAGGAAAATTATGGATATGCTACTTGATCCTTCTCCCAATCCACAACTGTTTTTTGACCACAAATACGTAATTTTTGGAAAATACTTGTTCGTAAAATATTGTTTGTAGTTTAAAGTTTTGAAAACATTTTATTTTGAGAAAATATTGTGCGTAATAGAATGTATAGCTCTTTCCAACGTGGTGGGTGGGTAATAGGGTAGGAAGGGCGTAATGATAATTTCTAATTACCCGGGTGTCTAAAAAGACTAGCTCGTTCGTCTTAAAAAGACTAGAACCCCTGCCTCGTAAATCTAAACCTTCTCCAAGCTTTGAGCTCAAAACCCTAGTTTTCTTTAACCTAGAAATTCACCAAAATTAGCCCTCCCGAGCTTCCTCACGCAAAATCCAAGCTCCAATGGCCAATATATGTGATATAAATGACGGATCTATAGTGTATTTGTGTGGGGGTGGAACATGGGTGTGTGATTTGGGGAGAGAGAGTGAAGAAATCAAAAGAGAGAGAGAGGGAGAGGGAGAGGGAGAGGGAGAGGGGGCAGTCGGCTATGGGGAGGAGAGGGGAAGTGATTTCTCTCTTCCTCATCCTATGTATAGTGCAATAACACCTCACACCCCCCAGATTCTAATGTGTTACATTTTAAACCAAATCCAAATTAGCTCTCACATTAACCCACTCTCCAACTCCCAAATGTATTTCCATCAAATCCCCAATTAAATGCAAGAAAAAAAAATATGTGAAATTCCGGGTCTTTACAAATTACAATGTGCTAAGTTTTCATTTTCTAGTAAACACATACATTATTCGGTGCAATAATGGAAACATCAAAAGTATGCATCCAACTTTTCAAATATTGTTTAGGCATAATAAAATCTGTATGTGAAGACAACAAAAGTTGTCCAAACATTTTAGTTTATCGGAACAACGAATAATAAAACATGAATATGAACTAAGTGGTGAATAACAATAACAAGCCGAACCCCTAGGTGAACACAATTACGTAGCTTTCATCTTAACTACGAAATGTAATATGCAATAGAAAATCGATATATTCACACTGTGTTCATTGTCCCCTTTTTCTATATATCAACAAGTATTAGAACACGTGTTGCCTAATGTGGTGCCCAATGTTACAGGGGTAACATAACTTCCAGATAACACTCCAGGCTTCTGTTGCTTATTTAAAGACTATCATGCTTTGTGCAATGCAGGTTTTCATCATACATAACTAATATAACTGGGAATAGGTTTTTATTTGAGACAGATGACCGAGCTTATCACTCCTCAATTAAGGAAAGCGTTCTGTCAGCCGAATATGGTCGAGGGTCCTCTTCAAACCATACTTGAGCACTGCTTGGTTACCCTCTCTGAATCCTTCCCCATAGGCTGCTGAAGTATCCGACTCTATCTGGTGTTTAAAAAACTCACCAAGTTTCTTCTCAAATTGAGATCGTTTACCTTTCTTTGATGATGTCGAATCAGAAGAAGAAGATGACTCAGAAGATGAAGCAACAATACTACTAGAACCAGCTGCAATCTCAGAATCTAGCCACATATGAGCTAAAACTTGGCAGATACCTTCTTCCACATCAGGAGTTAGATTTCGGTAACCTACAAAGCACACCAATATAAATTTGAGATTGAGCATATGAGACAGGAAAAATAATCAGTGTTGAGAAGGGAGGATCCATGGATAGAAGAAAAGGGTATGGCCTTGTTCATTTCCCTGTTTGGTTTTAGTTTTAGTTTTGAAGACATCATCATTGCCCTCATTTCTCTCTCTATCTCTCTCACTCATTACACCTGTTGACATCATCAAAACTAAACTAAACTATCTAACCAAACACAGCCTATGTCGTTTGTTTTCCATCAATTCCCTTTCTTAAATTAATCCCAAAGAAATTTATTTCTTTTGTTTTCCCATCAATCCCCTTTCCTAATCTTTTGTTTAAAACATTAATCCTTGTTTTTTTAATTACTCCCCCGTCTGGATTTGTTTGTCCCTTGTTCTATTGCAACCAGATAAAAAATTAGTGATATCTTTAAATTGGTAAGTAATTATATGTCCAATATAGATCTTGTTTGATAGATCTCTATTAGTTTTATAAAACAATGTCTTTAAAATTACATAAAACATTATAAATTATAAGATATAATCATTTGAAAAGTGGCACGAACTCCCAAAATAGACTAGGCTGAGTTTCTTGTTTGATAAAAATAAAATCAAGGGGTGATTTTGTCAAATTT
The DNA here is from genome assembly GCA_020921065.1 of Vaccinium darrowii. Classification (NCBI taxonomy): domain Eukaryota; kingdom Viridiplantae; phylum Streptophyta; class Magnoliopsida; order Ericales; family Ericaceae; genus Vaccinium; species Vaccinium darrowii. The sequence continues at coordinate 23,915,439 of CM037162.1, read as the reverse complement.
TGATAAAATCTTTCGAAAAACTAGGCCTACAAATCCGGACAAAGGGAGTATCAAAAAACCGGGGCTCCATTTGTCTCAACATAAAGTATTTTTCATAAAGAATGCTTTTGCAAAACAGAATTTTCACTTATGCTTTTGGGAGTGGTGAAAATTTTTCACAACAAAAAATTTTCGAGAGCAATCACCACAAGTGAAGTTCTTGTTCAGATAAATAGTTACTCCCTTCGTCCCGAATTTCTTGTCCACTTTCACTATTCACGACACCTCAAAAAATTGTTTATATTTTCAAATTTATAATGTTATGAGGAATGCTGGAGGCACTAAATAACTTACAAACTATTATAAGAAAAAAGTACACATGTCATCACCACATCAATGCATGCTGCAATACATGGATGCACTCATCTATTAAAAGAATGCCACATGTACATTTAGAACATTAGACAGTAAATTAGTTAATGCCTCTAACATTTCTTCAATGTTATATATGCAATATGGATCTCATTGGATTGTTCTTGCTCTATTAAACAAAGTTTTTGAAATTGTAATAAACAATACAGTCATATAGATTGAAAGATATAAACAATTGAAAAATGGAACGCATGCAAGTAAATGGACAGGGAATTCGGGACGGAGGGAGTAAAATTAAGATGTGAAATGACCGCTCCCCTCTCTGTCTTCCCTGTCTTTTTTTTTTTTCAACTCTCTTCCGTGTCTTACATATACCACAACTTAATTTAACCCAAATATGAACCCAATTTTTGTTTAAAAAAATCTCTCATCAACTTATTTAACCACCAATTGACCCAAACAAAAATTTTGATATACATACCCCAATCTCAGAATTATAAATAAGTGCTTGCAAATACATATGAAATTATGTGTATAGAAACGTATGTACTCATGTATTATCTACTTATATCATCAGGACCGTGACCAATCAAGGGAAAGGACATAAATGGAGCGTCAAAATGGGTATTTCTATGTGATTAAGGTGGGCTGTATTGTTAGTGTTTTGGCTTTATAAAGATTATGAGAATGATAAGGTTTGGCGCCAAGATACAGTGCTGTGGAGGAGGTCAATAAACTCACAGATATTGATCGAGCACATGAAAGGAACAGCAAACCAACGATGTACGGCTTTTCCAAGAGGAAAACATTTTCAACATATGACCAAAAATATTTTACCTGGTAAATTTACTGTCTTTGCCCAACCAAAGAATGAAAAATATGTGACACAATTACAGGAAACATTTTATGTCAACAAACGGAGCCATAATCTAGACACAGCCTTAAGGCTTAAAGTAGTATTTCTCACAGATAAGAAAAAGCACCTTTGAGCCGCAGCCATGCATGCATCATCTCATGAGCCAGGATTGACCCAGTCAGCAACCTGATTCAATAAGAGATGTTTTTTCATAGCATAAACCAAAACTAGAGAGTGAATAGACTATAGATGTCAGAAATTAATAATAAGTATTACCTAGGGAGGCCATACAAAATGAGGATAGCTGTCACTTCACAATGACGAACCAGCCTATAAGGCTCTGTGAACATGTCTATTATCCGGTAGCCCCCAATCCTCGGCCTCCTTAAAATCTGGTAATTTTGGTCCGATGAGTATGAATGAGTAAACTACTTATTCACTAGAGTTAATTCATCAGAACTAAGGGATGTGAGATCAGAAAATTAGTTGCATACAGTGCTGACGATTTGCTCTTCTGATAGGCAGAGTCCTCTTGTTTCAGGTAAGTGATGATGACCCTACAATCAACAACAAAAAATATGAAATTAGCTTCTGATTACTCTTCAACAGAACCAGTGTATTGAAGTACATTAGATAAATATTAAGTTGCAAAAACAATTTCAATGCACGAACCTTGTATATTTTTCCCATGTTAGAAAAATCAAAACTCACCTTTTTTTCTCCTTCCATGGCTTCATTTAAAGCCTGTCTCTCAACCAAGAGTAATGGAATTTGCTGCTCCACTTTCATATTTAAGCCTTCATAAAAGTCTTGTATTTCAAGGTAAAGAGGTTGGCACTCATGTGTATCCATGACTGCAGAATCCAGACACTCCAAACATAGCTTCCGACCATCATCAAGCACCAGATATCTCGTGTCACTTGGCTGTACATAGAGGAAAGCTTTTACAAACAATGGTAACAAAAGAAACCTTGGTGATACTTGGCTAGCCACAAAGACTAACTGGAAGCATTTATGTTCTGTATTCGCATTTTTCATTGTCGTGTTAACATGCAGTCCAAGAAAGAAAAAAAAAAATTTGGTGTGTTAACATACTTTTTTTTTTTTTGGGTAAATTAGCCTGAAATAGAAAAGAGGATGTTAATATACTTTTTCCTCAACCTCACCTCCATTCTTTCACAGCTGCAACACCTAGGAGTCCCATCATGTTCATGTGTGGGACAGTATTTTTGAAGCCAAAAAGGATGTGCTCTATACTCAATGAGACCAGCTGCATTTGTTGGGATCTAGAGGAAGACGAAAGTTAGTCAAGATACCGAAGGCATCATATGGTTGGCATTATATTAAAAATTAAGACAAATAAATCTAAAAGTTTTGTTATAGTCTAGAAATACTCCCTTCCGTCCCTATTTTTGTGTCCCAATGGCCACCTTTTTGTTGTCTTAAAATTATTGTCCCAGTTGACAAGTAATGGGCAAAAAGTGGTGAGTTTACTATTTTACCCTTACTTTTTGAAATTAAGTACTGCATGGTGATATTTTGAAGAGTAAAAGGAGAAAAAAAAAATTATGGCAAGTGCAATGATTATATTCCCCTAATAAGTTGGAATTCCGAAAATGAACCAATAAATTGAGACGGAGGGAGTATTCGTTAATAAAATGCCGGTCAAAAAAGAAATCGTTAATGACATGATTTGGGTATCTAAAATCTAAAGATGTTAAGATTCACTACCTTCTTAAAATTGGTAATCATTCCAATAGGGGGTATGGAGACAAAGACTCGCAAATAATTGATGAAAACCAAAGGAGATAGTGCAAATTATTGCTTGGAAAAATAACCCTGATTGGGGAGTTTCTACCTGGTCATACGGAAACATTTGCATTGCATGTCAATCTTGAGTACCAAATGTTCACTATGAAGGTGACGAAACCTCTGTTTGGCATTTACTCTTTGCCCTTGAAACCAAATAACCAACAAAAGCACCACTAGGACAAAGGATGTAAATAACTATGACACGAAGGTAAGGTTTCACTTGAGAACACTGATCAAGTGAACCAGTGATTCTGTGCCAAAGTAGGTTTTATATTCCTATTTGTTAAAGGCAAATTGATGCATGTAGAGTTACAGAGAAATATGTATCATTTCATTTTGTGCACCCTTCTTGGTATTGTCATACATCAAAAAAAATTCCATGCGCCAGTTGTGCCTCAGAACGCTAGAAGCTCAAGAATGTAACATAAGTACAGTAGAAAAGCTATCCTTTTTGGTGGAAATCTTTTCTGATATTCATTTCCATTACGTTGAGTTATTGACAAAATCTAGGACCTAAAGATTTTGGATGTGTTTCCAAGCGCCATCGTGGGAGAGTTGGGCGGCTTGGGTCACTTTGCATTGAATTCCCCCTGGAACCAATCCAGTTATTCAGCAGTCACTAGATGGCAGGGCTTACTAACTTCTTGTAGCTTTTTAAGTTGGTAGAAACTTTCTCTGTTTCCCCCCCGATAGGCATCAAACATTGTTAGTTACAGAACTAAATTCGGAGAAGGCGCTATAGCATTAAACTCAATCTGTAGTACCCTTGTTATTTTTGCAAGTGAAACTTCTAACATTATTTTTCAACTATAGACCAAAGCAAAAGACAGAAAGCCTATGAATTTCACCCTCAATTATAGGAAATGGTCTATTGGAATTGCTTACATATAACGTCTGATAATGAACATGGTTTCATAAAAGTAATTTGAGAACTAATCTATTATTAATAAATTAATTCCAGATGTAAAGAAGACACTTACAAAGTTCTTGCAAACATCACATCTTGGGTGATGCTTCTCTTTATAGCAGGATTTATGATAGGGGCAATTCTCAGACATGGAGAACTGTAAGCGAAAGCAGCTGAAGATATCAACTCTCTGTTGGGCAGTTGGAAAAAAAAAATTCAAAATGTACATAACTAGATTTGAACCTCATAATCCGAAATAGGTAGATTGCAAGCATGACACCGGAAACATTCTGGATGCCAAACAGTTCCCATGCAACTCAGGAATCGTCCATGACCAATTTCAGCATTGCAACCAGCACAGATCCTAGAATCAAACATCGTTCAAATAACAAGTTCAGGTGTTTATGTCCCAGCGAAGGCATGTGCTGCACAAGGAAAATTTCATCTTCCAAACTACTCCCATATTATGCAGTACGTGGCTGGTTTAGAGTACAACTTTCCCAAACAAGCTAATTCACTCTGCGACAAAAACTGTTTTAATCCCATAACTAGTACACCTCAAGTTCAAAATCTATCTTGATTCACGTTATTAGGGCCTTCCTAATATTTTATAGTTTTGTGCCATTGGCAAACTAGTAGCTTTGGTTTCTAAGAGATTTAAGGTTCTCGTTCAAGTGTCTATACATGCCTCTATAAATGAATGAATCTTTGCACCTCCATGTGCAAAAAGTTGCACATCTCAAGCGAACTGAAGCGCAAGGACATGAATTCAATGTTCCACGTTCAACTTTGCTCTCGATTCAAGCCATGTTCGACATCAAACTTTAAAAAAATGAAATATCAATTTAAGTATTGCATGAAACTTCCGGCACATTTCACGAATGTGAGGATGGTACTAGCACGTATCCAATAAATGAAATTTTGACTTTCTTTCCGGAACACTAATAGCTAATAAATAAACATTATAGTTGAAGACTGATAAATGAGAAGAAACAAGTCAAGACAGGAGCCAAGAAAAGAAGACAAAATTGTGTATCGCTGGTGGCTATTTTTTGTCGCTGAACCACTGTAATGTATCACAGGGCAGATCAAAGCTAAAGTATGCGATTGAAATTCTAAATACTGTTCCAAGAAAACGGTTTACCTGTACCCAGCCGGATAAAAGTACGGGTGGGGTGGAAACAAATTTCCATAGTCATATCTTGGTGCAGAATCAATATTCAAACTTTCTTGAAGAGCCTTGGCAAGTTGCTCATCTTCCTCCAAATAAGATTCAGTGTCACTTTGTTTTTTGGGGTAAGCATCAGTATCATCACCTAGTACAGCAATCAGAAAACAAAATTAGAGTTAGTGAGTTACCAATAACAGATGAAAGGAAGCACCAGGTGCGTTCCCTCTGATTGTAAGGCATATTTGATTCTTTCTTCAACTAGAACACACATCAACAACACACGAAGGAGAAGATATAATGTGGCAAATATTCAATATATGAAGAACCTTTCCCAAGACTATTTTGCACGTCATCATAAGCCATGTACCTACAACTACAAAAGGGTTTGTTACTGAATGTCAAAAGTACCGTTAATAAGCTCAGCGCAAAACTAATTAGACGGAATAAAGTATCTTATATATCAAAGACGCTGGTAAGTTGTCTTACATTTAGAACTGTAGAAAAAGTAGCATCGGTTTCGCATTGTTCTCCCATGAAAAAATGTAACTCAGTCAAATAAAAAACTTTATCATAGAGGACAAAGGCCCATATAAAGAGCAATAAAGGAGCATACACAAAGAAAGCGGTACTCAAGGAATGATGATTGTAATTTTGTATATTATTTTGAAGTTATTTGACAGTAACTCAATACATTCGATAACAGTCACGAGAATCTTCCCAATTACTAATTACTACGTTAATGTTTACTTACCAATTACTTTTTTTGTATATTATTTTGAAGTTATTTGACACTAACTCAATACATTAGATAACAGTCACGAGAATCTTCCCAATTACTAATTACTACGTTAATGTTTACTTACCAATTACTTTTTTCCCTTTGTGATCTTCTTCCGCTAGGGAAAGTGCAATAGCATGGTCAACGTCTTCGGTCTCAAAATCTGACCATGCATCCTACATACAAATCCCCCAAAAAACATAATAAAGAGCACAGGAAAAAAGAATTGGGGATAAAGCTGGGAAGTCGTGAATAAATAACAATGCGACTTTAGAGTATTTGCACCACATCATCTCTCTAGCCACAATGAGAAAACAAACAAGATCAATGGAATGGCACATGCACAATGTCAGTAGGATAAATAATACAGCATCAAAACTGACCAAAAAATTAAGAAATACCGTAGTAGAAGGGCCGTCCCAGATTCTTTCATCCCCATACGTCGACTGATATTGCCCTTCAGAGATTTTGTGGCTGGAGCCTTTTATAATTTTGGTTAGCCAACCCATATTGTGTTACGAAAACTGCCTGTGGGCTGGTAAATTTACCCTGCACACTATGCTTTCACACAGTAATCAAAAGATGAACCAAATAAAACTTTGTTTCCAACCTCTACGAATCTGTATCCCTTGTACTCTCCTAGTTTGAAATAAAAAGAGGAAACAAAAGATTATAAAATTGGTATGACATTGGAGCAGTGCAACAACCTATCTAGCATTTTGTCTAATTTCTAGAGGGGGAGAATGAATATAACAAAGCAGAAGTATAAAAATTCTTGACAAAAATCAACTAGAGGAACCAAATTCGGTTTTTTCCCTCTTATTAACTGAATCTGAAGTTTCTTTCAGACAAACAAAGGGTATAGCTTATTAACCAGAGTCCCAAGCAACATGAAAAGACATGAGTAGTATCAACATAGACGCTAAGAAGCAACTTAATAGGCACCAAAATTAGGATCTACCAAAACTTTTATTGAACATGCCACCAAACACGAAAAGAAATATGATCAAAATCAGGATGTACCAAAACTTTATTGAACATGCCAAAGGAATCTATGTAGTGGAAATCTACACGAGCAAAGTTAGCACATTTTAGGGGACAGTGATTAAAAAACGCACATAATTATGATTTCAGAGTACATACCCTTTCACAACAACATACCTATTCTGATTTTATCCCTTGGACACAATTAAAAATGTAACAAAAGGGGAAAGATATTTCTACTGCTCATGAGCTCAATAATATGAATATAAAATATTCATATAGCCATATGATGACTGAAACTAAACATCCACAATATTATAAATCCAAAATATAAATTTCCACTCACCAATCAAAGGGAAACAAAACCTCCACCAATCATAACCCTTTAACTTTTCCAGATTTATGTGCTTTTACAAACAACTTACAGATATCTTACTTACAAAAAAAAAAAAAAAAAAAAGGAAACAGATATTATCGATCGATATTTGATAGGAACTCACCGCAAACAGACAGACAGATTTTGCAGAGACAAAGAAGTCTGATGAATCCCGGATCAGTTAAAGCACTCAAAGCATAGTCACCCCCAAGATTTAGATGACAAAATTTATATTATTTGCCCCCCTACATGCCCTCAATTGGTGTCATTCTTGACAATCGGTATATAAGAAAATCTGAGGTGACTCAAGAACAGTGACGGAACTTTTTCTTTAATAGTACTAGAAAAACACTCAAACGAACATTCTAGTGAAGAAAGAGAAAAGAAACCACCCAAAAAAATAAATTTTCAAGAGTCCTTCAAAATTTACGCAAATAAAGGCAAAAGGTGGAGATGAAAAGGGTGAAAGAAAGAATCTTACTTATATGATTGTAAGAAGACCGTCCATATATCAACCTTCCTCATCAAAGGATTGAAGATAGCGACACCAGAGGCCGGTTGTGACTTGCGCACTGCTTCATTTCAACAACTTCTCCTCTTCTTTTTTTTCATGTGGGCCACTTGTTTCCATTTTCAACCATTGTTTGCTTCCCACTACAATATTAAATCCTTTACTGATTAACCCTTCCGTAAGGAAATCTCATGCGTCTTCTTCCACATTCTTCCCAACAAGTTCTCTTCCGTTTTTAGTCCTTGTATTTCTCGGGTACAGATTTGGGGTCTAGATCCGCGCGTACAGAAACAGAGCTCCAGCGGGCACAGAACAAAAACTGGGGGAGGCGGGCGTGGCTAGGGCTCAGAACAAAAAAGAGAAGGGGGATAAGGGGGGTATTTGCGTAAATTGGTATAGGTATTAATTTATAACTGAGGGAGGGGGTGTTATTAATATTTATTAGAGCATCATTATCAAACTATCCAAAATTTTCATCAAATTTAACTTTAAAAACACCTTTTACAATTTATCAAGTCACTTTTTAAAAAACTCACAAAATCAGACTCTCTATTCTAACTTTATCCCTATTTTTCTATTCAATAAATACCACTAGGGTGCAACCACACAGGATTATTTTCCCCTTACTTTTTCCCACACGTCTCTCTGTCTCTCACTTTCCCCAGAAACTATGCTTCTGTTGAGCAAAATAGAAGATGAAAGTGATTCCGTTCACTTTCCCCTTTCCCCTGTTCCCTTTCCCAAACCCAGACAAACTCCTCTCCGATCCCACCCAGTGCGTTTTCTTTTCCGATTTGCTCTGCACGCAAGGGATGCGATGTTGGCTGCTCGAGTTTAAAGGAGCTCTCTCTCTCTCTCTCTCTCTCTCTCTCTCTCTCTCTCTCCGGCCATGGCCGTGTGAAGTGAGGAAGATGGGACTGCATGGCCGTGTGCGATTTTCCGGCCATGGCTATGTGAGATCAAACTCATCTCAGATCTAGCATCTAGCATCTAGCATCATTTTCAGACCACTTTTTCAGGCGAGATCAGGTGAACAATCCGGCCATTTTCTGTAACAAATCAGTTGGTGGTGTTGATGTGCTGGCATGAAAAATTAATAGAATAAAGGAAAGTGCGTGAACAGTTGCGACTCAGATTTGCGTCGTTACTGTTCATTCCCTACAATTTTTTGTTAATTTGAGTCGCCTGATTTTTCGTGGTTTTTCCTCAGTTTTTCCTCTTCCACTCTGTACTCTAACTTTTCCAGGCGTTTGAGTCGCCTGATGGTGATGCCCTTAGTGAGGGGAAAAGAGGTATATTTGGGTAGGGGTATAACTCATCCGGGTTGGCAAAAAAACTTGGGAAAATGACCAAAAAATGGTAGTTAAAACTAATAATATCAATTACATGGTAAGGTTTTTCAAAATGACTCAATACATGACAAGGAGGAAAATATTTCCACATACATGGTAACCCTTATCTGAATTGTCCAAACTACCCTTGGACTTTAAAGCCCTAACATTTTCCATTCCTCTCTTACTTTCACCAGCCGATCTCCCTCTGGTCGACGAGGAAGACAAAAGCACCTCCAGTCGTTGCTCAGAGAATCTCTTCTTCTTCGTTTGCTCCGGTTTCTGTACGCCTCACTCTCAATCGGAAACACGAGCTTCAAGGTCCTTCGCCTCAAGACTCTCTCCAGTCTTTCGGTATTACCTCAGGTAATCTAATCTTCTTTACTCTCAACCCTAATGGCTTTTCCCTTCAAACGCTTATTCCCGAATCTGATAGTAATGATCAAGAACCCATGTCAACACAGACCCATAATTCACAGCCCAATTCTCAGAAAACCCTTGAACAAATGACACCCGATTGATATTCCAACGAGAAAGGAAACCCCAGATTGCAAACTGTACACACTTTTTGCCGTGATCCCGAGCCAAAAAGAAAAAAATCTATGCTTCGATTGAGGGGATTTCGGCGCAGCTGCTATCAATTTCGTCAAATTCCTCCAAGTCTTTAAAACCATAATGTTGATATTTACGGAAAATGATGAATACATGGACAATCAATTGCCTCGACGAAGTGACCTTAATCTATTTTGTAATGTGACTGAGACTAAAATCCTTGCTTTTTGCAACACAATACCTTGCTCTTTGCAACACAATACCTTGCTCTTTGTATAACAATTACATGCACTGTGTATGAGACTACTAGCACCGGACTGTTTTTCCTTGAATTTTAACTTCTATTTTTCTTGGGTTTTTAAATTTTGTATGAATCTTGCATACAAGCATTATTTGTACGCACTTACTCACCTTTGTTTAGAATGTCCAATTGCAGCTATGTTTGCATTTGTGCTATGCATATCATTTCTAATCTATTTTGTCCCCTACAGGAAACCCTGCTAAGAAAGAACCAAAGGATCATGAAGAAGATAGAAGAGCAAGAACTCGAAGAAGCACAAGCTCTATTTCAAAGGCTAAATGAGAAGAAGAAAGAAAATTACACTTAAGAGGAAGAGGCAGAGGTGATGGAGGAGGATATGAATATGGAGCGTCCAACCAAGAAGGCCAAGAAAGGCAAAAAGAGATGCTACCGACACTTAGGGTGGCTTAATTTTTGAAGTGTAATTTGTCCTTTCTTTTATCTTGGGTGAATTAACCATTTGAGATTGTCTTATTTATGTTTCTGCCATTGATAGAGAGTTGGGCTCTTTGCATTATATGATGTTGCTCCTTGTATGAATCTCAGTTGCACAGTATGTTAGAAAACAAGCACCGGGGTAGCTTAGTTTTTGAAGTGTAATTTGCCCTTCTTTTATCTTGGGTGAATTAACCATTTGGGATTGTCTTATTTATGTTTCTGCCATTGATAGAGAGTTGGGCTCTTCGCATTATATGATGTTGCTCCTTGTATGAATCTCAGTTGCACAGTATGTTAGAAAACAAGCACCGGGGTAGCTTAGTTTTTGAAGTGTAATTTGCCCTTCTTTTATCTTGATAGAGAGTTGGGCTCTTCGCATTATATGATGTTGCTCCTTGTATGAATCTCAGTTGCACAGTATGTTAGAAAACAAGCACCGGGGTAGCTTAGTTTTTGAAGTGTAATTTGCCCTTCTTTTATCTTGAGTGAATTAACCATTTGAGATTGTCTTATTTATGTTTCTGCCATTGATAGAGAGTTGGGCTCTTTGCATTATATGATGTTGCTCCTTGTATGAATCTCAGTTGCACAGTATGTTAGAAAACAAGCACCGGGGTAGCTTAGATTTTGAAGTGTAATTTGCCCTTCTTTTATCTTGGGTGAATTAACCATTTGGGATTGTCTTATTTATGTTTCTGCCATTGATAGAGAGTTGGGCTCTTCGCATTATATGATGTTGCTCCTTGTATGAATCTCAGTTGCACAGTATGTTAGAAAACAAGCACCGGGGTAGCTTAGTTTTTGAAGTGTAATTTGCCCTTCTTTTATCTTGGGTGAATTAACCATTTGGGATTGTCTTATTTATGTTTCTGCCATTGATAGAGAGTTGGGCTCTTCGCATTATATGATGTTGCTCCTTGTATGAATCTCAGTTGCACAGTATGTTAGAAAACAAGCACCGGGGTAGATTAGTTTTTGAAGTGTAATTTGCCCTTCTTTTATCTTGAGTGAATTAACCATTTGAGATTGTCTTATTTATGTTTCTGCCATTGATAAAGAGTTGGGCTCTTTGCATTATATGATGTTGCTCCTTGTATGAATCTCAGTTGCACAGTATGTTAGAAAACAAGCACCGGGGTAGCTTAGTTTTTGAAGTGTAATTTGCCTTTCTTTTATCTTGGGTGAATTAACCATTTGAGATTGTCTTATTTATGTTTCTGCCATTGGTAGAGAGTTGGGCTCTTTGCATTATATGATGTTGCTCCTTGTATGAATCTCAGTTGTTAAAATAATTGCACCATTTGTTAAAATAATTGCACCATGTCTCAAAACAATTGCACCAGACAATCAACAACAACATCAATCACCGTTCATATAATTTCATTAGAACAATATCAACTTGGAGTTTAAACAAGTTGTTCATCCATGTTCGTCCTATTGTCAAATCAAACTTTTTTTTCCAGAGATTATGGTGTCTATTTTTTACCTCAAAGCTTTGTGTGTATCCCATGTCCATCCACTGCTTTCATTGGTATAGTCCTAGAAAAATTTTGAAATGGTTCACTTGCTTTTTATGGCCGTATTGTGTGTGATCTTAAAAAGTATGTTCTGGATAAAATTTGACAGCGTATCCCCTATTTTCTTGCCTAGCCCGACGTCTCAGCGTCTCATTATACAGTCTACAAGAACAAGAAACGCAGTTCATATAATTTGGACTCATGCAAAGTCATGGTCATATCAAATCAATTATCCATTATAATTTTGAACTCAAATAGGAGTAGATTAAACGAGTTGTTCATCCATTGATCCCAAAAGGAAATCTTGATAACTGGATAATTACAATGTTTTTTCCTACCAATTTGACCCACGAAATAATAAAAAAAAGTCATAAGCCCAAAAATTACAAATGAAAATCATATAGAACGGGTTCATTGGTAGCCTTGTCTAATCTAGTCTAATAACTAAGCAGCTTTCCATGGGAAATTGTTTCGCTCAGTGTATCCCGTGTCCGTATCCATATTCTTTGCTTCGTATACCAGTCATGGTCTTGGCTCAATCTGCCTTCTCAGTAGAATAGCTTTTTGCATCAACCATATTCCCTGAAGCCAAGTTGGCCGTGTCACCAGCCTTTTCATGACCTATGAGCTGCCTTTTTTGTGTCCAATTCCTGAAACCAAACATCATTGAACTCAGATGATTGAAAGCTATGTACAATTTCAGTTTCAGCACCTAATTGGGCAGTTTCAGCACTTAAAAAATGCAGTTTTAGCTTCCAATTATACAAATTCAGCATGAAACAACTCAGTTTCTGCACCAAACAGGACAATTTCAGCACCTAGCAGTGTAGTTTTCAGCAGTTTCAGCACCTAACAGTGCATTTTCAGCTTCCAAAACACAATTTTAGCCTTACAAAAACTGATGGCTGCACTGAGAATATGGTTTTCAACTCTTAAAATCACAGACTCAGGACTTAAAATTCCGCTCAGCTAGTGCCGCTCTCGCTGCAGCATGCCATGTCTCGCTCAGCAAAGGCTCTTCTCCTCTCATCTAGTTCCATGTTCTTTTCTCGAATAGCAGCATCCCTCTCGACCATGATGGCCATGTATGTTAGTATCGTCAAATTATGTTCCTTTCAGTAAAGCAAATATCAGTAAAGTTCATCACTTCTGAAGTCTAGACAAAAGCTTTCTCATTAGCTAGAGATTAATGATCAAAGCTACAGCAGTGCAACATACTTCTCTATTCGAAGGAATAAACTAGTCAGTTGGTTTCTAAATCATACTGTCATGCAAGCTAGGATTTGGTTTTCAGTTTCACCAAACAATGTGCAGGGACATACCATCAGCAGGGGGAGAGTAATGCTAGAAATCCATCATATGGCTGTTTCATAAAGAGTGAAAGTGTCTCCATTAAATCTGAAAGCAAGAGAAGTACTTGAAAAACACAAATACAAAATTGTATTACAGTGTAAAACTTCGAACTCCACAGAAGAAATAGAATAACTATGGTATATTGGTATCTGCTGAGATGCACCACCTTCTTCGAAAAAGCAATAATAATGTTGGAGGAAATAAGTTTTCAATTCCAAGAATAAGTTCAGGATTGTACCATCAACAGGTACGCATTCGCTCTAGAGAGGTATCCCGTTTCCTCAGATACGCTGTTTGATAACAACGAAGATCACGTCAATTGAATCTGAAAGCAAGAAAATGAATTAATAGAACTTCCCAAAATACAACCATAAAGTTCTTAAAACGTGAGCTTTAAAGGAACAAATTATTAAAGGATCCCAATCAAAACACACTAATTTTCAACTCTAGTTTTCACTTGGGAGTTTCATCAAACAGGTTCCATACCAGAAAACCATCCCTTCAGTATCACGCCACCCAGCCGATCACCATTCACCTATGAACCCAAGTTGGGTCAATTCTCACTAGATTCATTATTTCCTCTAACATTTTTAATTGACCAGTAATTAAATAACAACTCCACTTCCGAAATTTGCACATAGGAAGTGTCAAAAAATTAGATGCACATGCTTATAATAAGCTCACGAAAGCATGGAGCTTCAAATTCGACAATCAATTACCTGAGAGAGAAACAGAAATGCTTCATTCGCTGACCCTTTGATCAAAAGGCGGGCTTGTTTCTTCCTTATGTGCAAGAGTAGGCAATGGGCACTTGTGTGCAAGAATAGAGGAGAGGTTTTGGGGAGTGGTTTAAGCCCTCCAACTGTTCGACGGAAGAACGGGTCTCGACTTGGGACGACGACGTGGAGGAGGAAGAAGAAACAGAAGAGTGTCGTTGAAAAAGTGAAGACTGCAAGGCGATTGATGGGAGAGAAGGTTAGTGGTGCAAAAGGCAAATTACACCGAGGATATTCTGGGCATTGCAGGTATAATTTGCCATGTATGGATAATTATTTTTTTCCTTACCATGTTTTGGTCATTTGTGAAACCATGACCACCTTTTAGTCATTTTTTACCCTTTTTGCCATGTTTTGGTCATTTACCCAAAAAACTTCGGCTGTGTTTGGTTTGTAGTTTAGTTTAGTTTTGATGATGTAAGCAGGTGTAATGAGTGGAGAGATATAGAGAGAAAAATGAAGGAAATGATAATATCAACAAAACTAAAACCTCAAACCGAACAAGGCCTTCAAAATCTTGCAATAATACGTGGGACCGGGATAAGGGGAATGTGTATTAGTTATATCCCGTCCTTATCCCGTAGCCAATCGACCCTATATTGTAATGGAAATATCCAACTATTCATCAATAATATCTCTTAATTTGTTAAACCTCCGGCGTGTATTGTACGGATCTCTGTCTCCTGAGTACAATTTTGTTCACCCTCCTTAAAAGAGGGTGAACAAAACCCTCTCTCTTATTGGCTAAGGGCATCCACAGTGGACTCTTAAAATGACTCCTAGGTGAGGCTCCTAAAATTTAGCAAACCATTTGATCAATTATGGTCTTCAATGGGCTCCCAATACAAGCTCCCAATGGTGGCTCCTAAGCATGGCTCCTAACCCATTAGCTAAATCTAACTAGCCTTGTAGCTAGCTCCAAGTGAGACTCAAGCCCTTTTAATCTTTTTTTTTTTTATGGGATCCACACTTTTTTGATTACTTTCTTCACAAAATAGAAAAATTTCTTGCTAGTCCATTGGGTGCACGTATGCTCTCTATATTTAGCAAACTCTAGGAGTGTCAAATGAACCCCAATTAGGATTATGTGTACACCTTAGGAGTCAACTTAGGAGCTATTTTTAGGGAGCCCACTGTGGATGCCCTAAAATGAGATAATGGGACCACTCTTAACCCAACTCAACCCAACCCAAGTTAATTTAGCTTCTACTCTCTCTCCCAAATTTGGAATTTCACCAAATTAAAACCTCGAATTACTAACTGATATTCAAAATTTCATCCACTACCCACTACACAGAATTTTTATTCAAATTAAGCCACCGATTCCATTTTCCTATTTCCAAATTAATTGTCCATTTTTTTAAACTTCAATTTCCTCTAATTCCTCAGAAACCAAACTATGAAAAATCAATGGAAATTGAAGTTTAAAAAAATGGACAATTAATTTGGACAATTAATTGTCCATTTTTTCATCCACTACCCACTGGGTATTTGTCGAGCATTTTTTATTAGTAAAGAAAAAAAATGTACTAGTCATTTTTTTCGAAAATTTCAACAACTATACAATACATAATTTCATCTCAAATTAAACCTCCTACTCCTTCTTCCAGTTATTAAATCAAAACAAATCCCTTTTAACTCAATTCCTTCTGTTTTCTCATAAACTAAACGAGAAAGAAAAAAAGGAAATCGTTAAAAACACTTAGGATTTCTCCACCATTTTTTTATGACAAAAGAAAGGACGTAGTTACAGAAATTCGAAATTTGGGAGAGAGAATAGAAGGTAAATTAACTTGGGTTGGGTTGAGTTCGGTTAAGAGTGGTCCCATTATCTCATTTTAGCCAACAAGAGAGAAGGTTTTGTTCACCCTCTTTTAGGGAGGACGAACAAAATTGCACTCTCTCTCTCTCTCTAGATTATGAGCTATGTATTATGCATCCATCCACAAAATTTCCATACCTAACCAAAGGGCTACTGTCAAAACCCCAATGACTGACCTGGCATGTATTATTATGTACTTCTAACATAAGAAGTATATTTACTTCTTCTGTTCTTCATAGTCTTTTATCCACTATATTTATTAGGCCTTATCAACTCTTATACCGGCCCAGTGGATAACACGATTTGCCCATCTTTAGTCGGAAATACTCTTTAGTTATGGGAAAAAAAAAAAAAAAAAAGAGTTTCGGTAACAGTTTTTTTGGGTAAATTTCACTTACCTCCCCTGAGGTTTCTGACAAATACAGAGATCTCCCCTATGCTTCTGAATTTCCACTTCTCTCCCTTACTTTTCAAACTAATTGTCACTTACCTCCCTTACCGTCACTTTAAGACTAATGGTGTTAACTTTTTGCATGAAATGACCATAGTACCCTTAGTATATATTCTTCACCCTAAAAAACCGTTTTTAAAAAAATAGAGTTAAAAAAGTTTTCCAAAAAAATTAAACCATTCTTCATTTTTAAAAAATAACTTATAAACAAAAAGTATAGAAGAATTTTTTTTTTCAAAAAAAACGTCTTTTTGAATTTTTTTTTTGAGGGAAGATAACTAATTTTGGAAAAAAAAATTTAAATAGGAGTAGTATTTCTTTTTAAAAAAATGTGAAAATAAAATTGAAAAAAAAGTATTTAAAAATTATTTTCAAAACTAGTTTTAAAAAAATGAAAAACGGTTTAATTTTTTTTGAGTTTTTTTCAATCTAGTTATTTATTTATGGTGGAGAATATATATAGTAAGTGTACTACGGTCATTTCACACAAAAAATTAACACCGTTGGCCTTAAAGTAACGGCAAGGGAGTTAAGTGACAATTAGTTTGAAAAAGTAAGGGAGAACAGTGAAATTTCAAAAAGCATAGGGGAGGTTTCTATATTTGTAAGAAACTTCTTTTTTTTTTTTTTGGGGGGGGGGGGGGGGGGGGGGTGTTAAATCAGCTTGAAATAGAAAAAATGTTAAACGAATATACAGCCTACATGGGGCATACCCCAAGAGGAAGGAAAGAAAAGACAGAAAAGAACATTGAATAACCTACGCCAAGTGGCTACATAAGGCTATAGGAAAAATGAACAAATATTTCCTATCCATCTAAAAAAGAGGGAACGGAAACAAATGACAAAAGTGCATATAATAGGATTGTTAATCCAATTAACATGGCTTCCACTTTGGAGCTAGAGATAGACCATCTATTCTAATATATAAAGGGAGAGCAGCACTTTGGTGTGGACTCCTTTTGAAGCTGGCTCACACTTTAAGTTTCCACAAAAGTCCTTGCAGGTTTTGAATTCTATTTCCAATTCATCGTCCATTAAAGGGTAAACAAGTAATAGCCTGAACCCCACTAAAACTTACAGGCGGTTCCAACCGCTTGCCATGATTTACACCCACGTTAATCCTCTTCCAACTACAATTTTTTGTTTTTGCTTAAGAACATTTGACACACAATCTGGGGAAAGAGAACTCACATCTTCAAAAGGCCATTGCTAACCTTCGTGATTCTGTCCAACTGCAATTTTCATTAGTTCAATTTTTACCCTCTGCTGGGCTTCTTCAAGTGTGATAACTCCGCACGCTGGTAAATAATGGTTTATCTTTGAATTAAAGTTGAATTGTATATTTAGTGGTTTCACTAATTTTATGTATGTCCACGGTTTCTATTATTTCATTTGTTTCATATTTTATGTATGCTTCATTACTTTGTAACTAAAGGCCGGGTACGCGGATGCGCGTGCAAGTTGAAGTTTGATCCAATATTATGTGCAAAGACTTCCAACTTATTGTTGCGCATATTTTATTGAAATTTGATTTGCACACGCATCGCGTGTGCCCCCAGCTTCTAGTATATGGAATGGTGCTTGGACCAGGACTGCTCAAACAATATTGCCAACGAGAAGGCAACAAGGATTGGGTTGTGAGAGCCCCCTCGTGAGCTATTTAGCACGGCCCACACGGGCAGCAGCCAATAATTAAGCACACAACAACAGCCAACATGGAACAGTTGGGTCATTGGAGGTTGAAAACCTGCTGCTGTGGCCCAAAACGAAAACTAGTATGCAATTATAAACCGCTGAAATTGTTGCTGCCCAATACTTTGGGCACGTGACATTGCCCCAACATGGAACGAGCCAAGATTGGGCTTTTGCAGGCTGAAATTGTGCCGATGTGGCCTATCTAGAGGACATCCCCCTAGATAGGCGTTACCCATCACAGTGGGAATAAAATGAACTTACAAGAGCTTAAAAACAGCCTCAACGAACTCAGACACCCCTCCCCCTCAACACCCCTTCCACCTTCTTCCTCCTCCTCCTCCGCTAAACGTCTTTTGGGTGATCGGAGACTCCCCATGCCGGATCCGTTCCTTTCCGGTCCGGTGTAGGTGACCGCACCAGATTTTTGGGCCCATGGGGCCAGATCCAGGGTTCCCAGTTTGGATCTCCTCCATCGACGGCGAGCGACGGCTTACAACAGCTCCAGCGGGCGCGAAGACAACTACCGGTCACTTCCGATGATGCATGCAAGGCGGCGATTTCACTATCCTGTACTTTACCTTTCTTTTTTTTATTTTTTCCTGTATTTTTTTGGTTATTTCTTGGTTTTTTGCAGTTTTTTGTTGTTGTTTTGTTTGTATTAGTTGGAATTTAATGAAATTTTCTCTCTATTTCTCTAAAAAAAACTCAGCAAGATAGGAACAAAAGCTTAGAATCAATACAATTACAATTAAAATGGTGGCATGATGCCACCCAATACATTCGAAAAAGCACTTGAACTGGAAATGGAAACACTTCAAAATATGCTGCCTTTGCATGATCTCCAGCAAGTGATCGGCTAGGAACACAAGATAGGTACAACAAATACAGTAAGCTGCACCTGGGAATGCCAAGTGATACGTTCCGAACTAGAGAATCAAATTAACAAACATGACTGATGAGTACAGATTGCTCTACGACCGCAGTGGATTGTCAATTGAACCCTGAATGTATAGAAGCAAATCGAGAACATTAGCAGCCCTATTGCAATGAGCTCACTCTGCTACTCCCTCGATATTCTTACCACCGACAACCAGAAGCAATAGGCTGAGGTAACTCTTCCTACTCCCTCCACTGCACCTCACAAAATTCCCCCGCTATATATTACCTCCTCTTGGAAAAAAAAAAAGGGTAGAGGCACAAGCGCACATCTCACTAGGGATCACTCATTATAAGAAGGTCTCACAGTAAGCAAACTGAAATCCCAAGAGAAACCTCAAGCTGTAGCCTGTAAGTGAAATTTACCCAAATAAAATCCTTTTTTTTTTGTACAAGAGAAAAAAATTTATTCTTTGCTACTATAAGGGATTGGGAATGAGATGGGTGTGGTTTAAAGCTTCACCAAATACACGAGAGTACAGGGGAGGGAGAGGGTGTAACACGGACCCGTAATTAGTAATACTACTCCACTAGTATTAAGATGCGATCTATCTATCTACCGATCGATATCCTATAGTAATATAGTTGAGCTCCAAAAGCCTCCAAACTCCCAATTCTAATTTTCTACAATTTCTAATTTTCCCCCCCACAAAATACCCATGTAACCACCTCCCATACAACTTGCAACCCACCTCCACCTCTAACTTCACATAACCCACGTCCCCTTCTATTTTTTCCTTTTCCAAATTTCTAATTATTTTTTTTTTGTTAAAAACCACATTCCCTCCACATTGGAAACAAAAAATAAACCCCACCCACATACTCCTCCCCATGGTCCCTATTCAAAGGCATCGAAATTGAATTCTTTACTCATGTACACCTCCCACACCATCCCCACTTTCTTCTCCTCATTTACTAGCATTGTGCAATACACTGACCAAGGAAAAAATGGGTAAATTTCACTTACCTCCCTTGAGGTTTCTAACAATTACAGGAACCTCCCTTATAGTTTTTGAAATTCCACTGACCTCCCCTACTTTTGAAAATAAATGTCACTTACCTCCCTTCCGTCAACTTCCGTTAGAAAAGGTGACAGAAAACGATGATGTCATCCAGTTTTTAACTTTAAATGCCTGTTTTACCCCTCACTCTCTCTTCCATCTATAAGTGCAGTACACACACCCACCACAATCCAACTTCTCTCTCTTATTTTTTTCCTTGTATCTGAAAAAAAAGTACACCACTTAGTGTTCTTTTTTTTTTTTCTCTAACATTTTCAAGGTAATAATCTGCTCTCTCTCTCTCTCTCTCTCTCTCTCATTTTTTTCCTTCTATCTGGAAAAAATGTAGACTACTTATTTTTATTTTTTTTTCCCTCTAACATTTTCAAGGTAATAATCTGCTCTCTCTCTCTCTCTCTTATTTTTTTCCTTGTATCTGGAAAAAATTTACACTTACTATTTTTTTTTGGTAAATCATAGCATTAGCATGGACATTCCTCTTCTACCAATAAAAGAAATGTACTATTTACTAAGGGCAAGAGCCAAAACATGTCCTATTCATATACTATTATAAACCCAGAACCAGAATTTAGTACAGACCATAAGTCATTACATAAGCGATAATCTTAATTATAATTACAAAAGCCATAACCAATTTACAAAAGTGGGTGTATCCCATTGGCATCATGTACCCTACACCTGTTGCACCAAAATATCCCAAAAAAAAAAGGTGCTCCATTTCCAAAACATTCTGCAATGGCAAAAAGGAAAACTAATTCAACAACTATATGGTTTAATTCAACATCTAATTCAGCAACTATATGCAGTTAAAGTACCATAAAATATTTAGAAAAAAAAAGAGTACAACATTACCGAAAATTAAAAACTAGGATCAAAGCTGTAAATCTGCAGACTTAGCCGATGCAAAATCTAGGAAGCAAGGCTTGAATATCATGAACAGCCATGGCTCAAAACCATAAATAGAACATAGTATTACACTAAGTATCATAATACTATGAAACTTTAATCAGTTCCTCCAAATATAAGTAGGTAGGAGGCCTTATATGATAGAACATCATTCCGATTTCCTGCTTTGGCTTCATATGAAGTTTTGTCAAAGTGATTTAGTTAATTTAGCCAAAGTAGGAAAATAAAATTGAGTTCAAGAAACTTCTGATAACATTAATTTACCCACAAAAAGGGTAGAGAGAGAGCACAAAGAAAGAAACAAACCCAGATGGCAAAAGGTCTCTTTTCAATAAAACTAAGGCCTTAAACACACGAACAAAAGGAAACCCAGTCATGGAGTTAATTTACACCGCATACTAGCAAATTGCCCATCTTCTCCCTTTCATCGATTTTCAGAAAAATGTCCAAAACCCAATCATTCAGATTTCAAGAACCGTAACCCATAAATTAGGAAACCCAGAAATTAAGAGAAAAATAAGAGTAACCCACTATTAGGAACAACCGTTTAGAGACAAAAAAAAAATAGGAAACCCAAAAATTTTAGAGACAAATAGTCCTTAACCCACTATTGTTTCTCCAAGTTCATTAAAAAAAAAATGTAAATACCGTACAATTTTGAAAACCCCCAAATTTTTTTCAACACCCTAATCAAAATCCTATAAAACCCAGTTCTTGATCAAAATAGTAAATCGTTGTAAAACGATGACACGAACATGAATATGAGAGGAAGGAAACATACCTGGGGATGCATGTTTCGATCTTCCGTTTTAGATTTCCAGAACGTCAAAGAACTTCGATCTACATCGATTGTGCTAAACAAGATGAACACGATGGTTTTGATGAGAGTTCAACGATTTGTTGTTGATTTATCTGTCAATTCCCATAATTTTGTGTGCGTTCTCTTTCTTCTGCTTCTTTTCTCCCTCTCTCTCTCTCTTTCTCTCTCTACGTAGAAGTGTGTTTGGGTGTTGAACTGATCGACTGAGAGGGAGAAGGCCAAGTGTTAGCCTTTATATATGTAGGGGCAGCAAAGTCATTTCATCATCAAACTTAACACCGTTAGTTGCAACTTGCAAATTGACGGGAGGGGGAATGTAACATTTACTTTCAAAAGTATGGGAGGGCAATGAAATTTCAAAAACTATAAGGGAGGTCCCTGTAATTATCAGAAACCTCAGGGGAGGTAAATGAAATTTACCCAAAAAAGGTCGAAACTACCCTTCCGTCCCATAAAATTTGGTCCCTACAAAACTACATACAATTTTCAAGTTAAAAAATAACGTGCTTACGAAAATAATTTTTTAGTCAATATGGATCTTGTTTGATAGATCTCATCTAGAACTTTTATACGGTGCAAAAAAGAATTAAAAAATTATTTTGATAAATACATTATTTTTTAGTTTGAAAATTACACGTAGCTTTGTAGGGACCAAATTTTATGGGATAGAAGGAGTATATGTCATACGCTAGAGATTGCCTTGGACGCAACATCGTACAATCCTGGACCATCATCATCTTACTTTTCTCTCTCCTCCCCTCCCTCCTCCTACTCTTCCATAATCAACAGGATTGGTAGGACATACCAACAATGGATCCACGAAACAACTCATCGGTACTTCATTACTTATTGGGATCCCCCCCCGTTCTCTACGGAAGATATATAAAAGATTGATCTCTCTCTCTCTCTCTCTCTCTCTCTCTCTATATATATATATATATATATATGTATGTATGTTACATCTATATTCCAGTTTGTTTTCTGTAGTACGTGTTTGGATCTGAATTTTACTCTATTGATTTGGTGATGATGTGTTGATTTGATTATTTTAGGTTTCGAGTTCTCTGACAATAGGCGAGCGATTCTGCGCTGCTTTCATACCGATAATCGCAATAGTTGAGATTCTGCTTTACGCCGTCTCTGGCTGCTTTGAATGCCAACAGTCCACAAAGAGAAGAAGTCGTTACGGCTACCTAGAGCTATCTCGACTCGCCGACGAAACTCGGTGTAATCATTTTTCTCAAACGCTAATTCCATTTCTTTCTTAATTGTCCTTCCGATTTCCTCATACATCTGTAATAAGGATTATTCTTATAACAAAAATAAAAAAAATAAATAAAGAAAGAAGACGACCAAACTACTCGAGCTCCTATTTTCAAGTAACTTGACTCATATGCCCTAGCAAAATTCAAAGACGTTCTTTTTAAAAGGTTTGTTAGCTTGAACCAGCTAGTACTCTGCTCGTTAAACTTATTATGTGTGAAAGGATTATCAAGTTACTCAAGCTCAGGCCAATTGAAATTGTTTGAGATCGGCTTATATGATTATCCAGCCAAGGTCGATGACATTTTCAAAACCCACATACATTTGCCACGGCAAACTTGAACAACCAACTGAAACCTTAGTTTTTTTATTTCATTTGCAGTTACTGTTAATGAAGTCGAGGCATTGTATGAGTTGTTCAAAAAGCTAAGTTGTTCAATCATTGATGATGGTTTAATTCACAAGGTATAGTTTGTGTTTCACTATTTGATTGCTATACGTTATTTCCTTTTTTTCTTATGTAATTGGGACTTAAGGCTCGGCGCAGTTTGTTCAAGTTAATGGTTTTAGGTATTGCAGGTTTTATGCTACTTTGAGTAACATGGTGCGACTTAGCTGTTTGGATTTAATTTTTCTTTCAAGTATGAGTGGAAGTGTCAAATTGGGGACTAGATGGGTTCTGGTATTGTTTGTTTGTTTGAATGAATGATAGTACCATTATTAGTGAATTAACTTTTTAATGAGGCAATTCCGTTTGGCCACCTTCTGGGGATTTCTTATTGCAATTTGTTCACTGCAAAAATAAAACCAAATCATAGCAAAAGGTTAAGGAAAATTGCAATCAACTACAGATGTGATTTACCAGGAACCTAATTTGTTTATTTGCTATATGTTCATACTAAATGCTTGAGTTTGATGCTAATGAAACTGGCTCTCAAGTCATTAGTTTTTGAGGAATTTAAGGATTAACTTAACATTTAGTTTAGCTTTGTGGGAATTGCTAATGCTGCTGTGGCTGGTTGACATGCTGCTCAGGTACTATCCAACACGGTTTAGTCTTATTAGCATCAATCTGACTAGTGAAATGGAATGATAAGACTGTATGTGTTTACCCTTATCTTTTTGTCTCTAGAACTAAAATTTGATCTAAGCATGTTTGAATGAAAAAGTGATTGTTAAAACCTCGGGCTTGGTATCCACTTTAATTAGCGAAAGGTAATGACAAAAAAGCATCCAACTCAAAACCAATTAACCGATGTTGGACAAGCTCCAACAACATTCACGTCAGCATACTCGATCGTTCTCGGCATACATGGCATCGCAATGTACAGATGTATTGACTCGTGCACTCGAAGCATTGCCTTATTGGTTAGTTTTCAGAGTTTTAATTGAAAAATTTCCCCATCAGGAGGCACTGATGGAAGGACAGATTTATACCCTGTCGGTTAATGAGGTTGGAGGGGAGGAATGGGTACATGAAGTAGTATTTTCCATCTGGGATCAGGAACGGGGTATGTTAAATCCGATTTTGCCCCAGGTTGTTGCTATGCCTACCAATAACTCTAGTTCCTTTTTTTTTTTTTTTTGGTAAATGAGTTCTAGTAATCTTGGCTCTTTTAGAAACTTATGAGTATATTTTGATTTATGAGCTTCTTGAAATTTTGGATTGTGGGTCAGTTTGAGGTAAAAGGAGATCTCATGTTGTTGGGTAGAGCTTCCGTCACAAGCAGAAGACTAAGCGAAAAGTGAAAATTCTTTGTACTTTAGTCATGTTGGCACCATTGGGATATTTCTATATTCGATTGAACTACATCTTTGTAGAGCAAACTAAGCTCATGAAGCAAGCTTAGTAGACCTGAATGTCAACCTTCTTTGTTATGTGGTATATATTGCAGTGGTAAGTAAAAGCTTGCTTTCATTTACTAGTTTTAAGTAATAACCTAAAAAGATATGGATAGATTAGTGTAATCAACATGGCATTTATAATTTACAATTCCTCTAGTTTGTGATTGGTTTTATTTTTATCTCCTGACTTTTTTATCTCCTGACTATCAACACTCTATCCAATCTGCATCTGATCAGTTTTGTGAAAATATGGTGTTACATCATACATATACTTTTTTTTTTCCACTATATATCTAAGAGTATGTTTATGTTTTTGTTTGATGCTTACTTTGTAGGAAGAACTTCAGTTGGCATTGTTCAGATCTCCATATGGCGAAAATCTTTTTCTAGATCGGGTAGCAACTACTTATTTGTGTTTGATAATTTCTCTGGTATACAATCTCCTCCTAATTTGCATGTAAGGAAAACATGGTTCTACCACCACATTGATTTTTCCGATTTGCCAAATTTCACTTTGAAGATAGATAAAGGGCACCTGTTGACAAGGATCAAATTTCTTATACGTGATGAAAGAAGAAGATGACCCATTTATTAGGAGTCTGATCCGCCTGAAGTTTTTCCCTTGTGCGCGTAGGCCCAATCCGTTGAAGAGTATGCATGAAGTCCACCACATCACATGGACCCAATATACATTGAGTGACCCATATCCACTTAAAAGGCTAAGCCTTGTAAGTGGTGAGCTATCCAATTGTATATTAAGGTCCAACTCTTTTTCTATGTATTTAATGTGGGACTCAACCTTCACACATGTTCCCAACAATCTCCCCCTCATATGTGAATCATACATTGGGCCTAGCTCCCCCTTGATCTTATCCACTTGGCTCCCCCTTAATTCTTGATCTATCTCTCCAACATCGTGTTCGAACCCGGGCTTATATACTGCACCCACTCCATTGAGAGCCACCATACTCCACGAGAGCCACCTTGCTTGCGAGTAGGGCTGTAAATAAACTTGGCCGTTCGCGAACTATTCGAGGCTCAGTTCGGTAGGAGCTCGTTCGAGTTCGATTCGTCTACTAAACGAACTGAACTTGAACCTCAATATTAGGCTCGTTTCATAAATGAGCCGAACTTGAACCTAAGTGGAATCGGCTCGGTTAGGCTCGCGAACCTGAGGTCAAAATGTAATTAAGTAATACTTTAGGGGTCTACATATAAATATTTTATAGTTGAGAAACTTTTATGTAATTTGTTCCTCTTTTATCCCTAACTAGAGTACTCTACTACGAACAGATGGGTTTTATCCCTAACTAGAGTACTCTATTTAGTTCTCAATATTTTTTTTATCGTGTTCTTTTTTTTCTTTTGATTTCTTGATTATTGTGGTAGATTTGTTTATTTTTGTTTGATTTCTTGATTATTGTGGTAGATCAACATGTAACATTGTTTTGAAACATATCTCTTTCCCCTCTCAGTTTGTGTTCTAAATTGCTAACGAGCCCTACCGAGCTTGATTCGAGCCAAATTCGGCTCTGTTCGGCTCGTTTGAGTTTAACGAGCCCTACCGAGCCGAGCCCGAGTTTTGAATTTTTTTCACGAGCCGAACTCGAGCCCACTTATCTGGGCTTGAGCTGAACTCGAGCCTGACTCATACCTTAACAAACTGATCCTGAATCTCATAGGGTTCGGCTCGTTTACAACCCTACTTGCGAGCCACGTGCTGCACACAGCAGGAATTTTCCTGCTCCAAAGAGAGTACCCACTACATCGAGAGACACCTTGTTGCCGGCCAGCAGCATGCACCAAGAACTTTTTTGCTCCATCAAGAGTTGCAATGGATTTTCCTTCTCCCCCGAGAGTCTTCGTGCATGCCCACAATAGCCGATGTTTCCAAGAGAGTCCGCCCATAGATTGTCAGCCATCGGCTTTGATACCACTTGTTAAGAGTCTGATCCGCCTGAGGTTCTTCCCATGTGCGCGTAGGCCCAATCCATTGGAGAGTATCTATGTAGTCCACAGCATCACATGGACCCAATATACATTGAATGACCCATATCCACTTAAAAGACTAAGCCTTGTAAGTGATGAGCCATCCAACTGTATATTAAAGTCTTAACTCTTTTTTCTATGTATCCGATGTGGGACTCAGCCTTCACACATGTTCCTAACATGGAGTGCTTCGCGTTTAATGTGTTTGATTTGGTTATAATTGGGGACAGCGCTGGTCCTTCCCTAGATGATTTAGACCCTGACCTGGTGTCCGAATGTGTCCGAATTTTTCAAAGCCATATATTTACCCTTGTTATTCTTGTCAAAAGGCTCACAAGGAAACAAACAAAAAACCTCCTCATCCAAAGGCTTTAAAAAAAGGCAAGAAAGAAAGAAACCTCCTTTGGGGATATGGAAAAAAATCAACCTTATCAATTACATTGATTTTTAGTTTGTATATTGCCATAGATAGTGCTAGCACTGTGCCCGTTCACTGAACAGGAGCACCAAAATAGTTATTGTGACTTTAAAAAATAAGATTGATTTTAAGCAGCAATGAACCAAGAAGAAAAATTATTAAATTTTTGTTTTTGAAAAAAAAAAAACTATGAAAGTATAAACAAAAAGCTAAAATTACCCCTCTTCCCTCTAAAAAAAACTCCTCATGCAGTTGAGCTCTTGGATGCCCCACACTGCATCCCGGATTGAGTCCCATTCCCCCCTCCCCCCATGTAATAGATTAGGAATGTCGAATGGAATTAAAAAAAACAAAGGAACTCCCGACTCCCTCCCCATCCCATGTCTTCCCAACGTCTCCCTTTTCTTTCTTAAATTTTCTTTTAAAAAAATCAACATTCTAGGAAATTAGGGATGTGGGTTTGGAGGCTTTGAACGCCAAATGCATTTTGTTTAGAGTATTGACTGATGAAATTAGGTGCTGCAATAATATGACGTGATGTAGGATAAATTAGGGAAACTTTGGCCTAATACTGCTTCCTGGAAGTGAATTTTGTGGTTATTTTGGTTGAGTAAAGGCCTAAGGACTCAGGTCACGTTTGTGTATGGTAGAAGAAGCCTTACATCGTTCTTACCAGTGTTCTGAACGGCTGACTAGTCCCCACCTTGGTGGTGGTCCAACACCTAGATTAGGCAGCCGACTAGTCGGCGCCTAGGCGCTATGTGGCCCTTTACCACCCGACTAGTGCCTAGCGATTTTTAGAACATTGGTTCTTACTCTTAGAAGGTAACAAGATAAGTTCCAGGTCTGCCTTTTGATCTAGGCCACGACATATTCAGGAGTTACTGCTGGAATTCTTTTCAGATGAATGAAGTATTTGCCTAACTTTTTTATTATTGGCATTTTGAAAGCAATGTTGGCTAGATGTTAATTTAGCATACTCATGCGATTGTTTCATTTGAATTCCAAGGTTTTCGATCTATTTGATGAAAAGAAAAATGGTGTAATTGAATTTGATGAGTTTGTCCATGCGCTCAGTGTCTTCCATCCATATGCGCCTGAGGAAGACAAAATAGACTGTAAGGGATCAGATGCTATCTTTTTTATTCTTATAACAAAAATGCAGGTCATGAATCTGACCTCTTGGTGGGTGGTACCTTTATGTTGTCTTGCAGTTGCTTTTAGGCTTTATGACTTGAGGAAGACTGGATTTATTGAGCGGGAAGAAGTAAGTATACTGCGCTGTGAATAAGTATTTTTGCCAAAAGTAAGTCAAAACATATACATGCTTTGAGGAACACCACAGTTGATACCAATTTGTGTTTGGAAGCTTTGAAACTCTTGAATTCATTATTAATGCTGCTTGTGAGCTGTTTCCCTCTCGGTGACTACCCCAATATTTTTGGGAAATTGTCACATTGACTTCCCTTGTGTGCTTAGATGAGGATGTAAGCATATGAGAGTAAATGTTTGATTCCCATGCACAAGGCTCTGATACAATCGTCAGCCTGAATTAACAAGGATCTTGGGGCCCTTGGGTGTATGAGTTATCATATAGTCGATTTCCGTCTATGGTTTTATATTCATTTTTCCTCTTATGTTGGGTATTCTTGAATCTTGATATTCCGAACCTGTAAAAGATTAGACTGATACACCTAATAATCCTTCTGATTGCAAGAAGTTAGCAATTGTTGCCATGCTTTTGCTTAGGCAGTCAACTGGTCTTGTGGCTCATCAGTCATTTTATGTTAGAGCTCTTATTGTTCTCGTGTGCCAGCATTCTATATGGATTTTCCTGTTGTTTGAGGGTCAAGGCGAGAATATCAAATTTCCAAAATTTAGTCGGTCATGTTCTTAGTTCCTTAATTATTAAGGATATTTTCCATGGCTTGAAACACATTCATTTTGGTGTACAACATTCATCTATGGACTGGTACGTATATTTATTTGTATTACTAGGGACAGAGAGAACAGAAAGTGGAGATCAGAAAAGAGAAAAAAGTTGTCAATTCTTGAATAGTTGAAAGGCTGGCCTTCCTTGCACCTTTTTGTTCCACTGAAGTCCCATTTTTGATTTCTGTGCTTATGATATTTCTAAATTGTCCCGAGATGGAAATGCTGTCAGAATCAAAGCTTCTAAGAAGATGTTCCTTTTTGCATGTCACTTGCTTGCAGGTGAAGCAAATGCTGATTGCAATTATGATGGAATCTGACATGAAGCTATCAGATGATCTTCTTGAGGCTATTATTGACAAGGTTAAGAGTTTGTCAAATTTAGAGTGCTTTTCCTTGATTTATTGTATCTTTAAAGAGCATTTGATAATCATTAAATGATACCTTGTGCAGACATTTGCCGACGCTGATGCTGACAGTGACGGTAAAATCAACAAAGAAGAATGGAAAGCTTTTGTTCTTCGACATCCTAATCTCTTAAGGAACATGACTCTTCCTTATTTGAAGTACGCCTCTTGCTCGCATGTGGTCTTGTTTTCACTCTTGTTTTGTTCCTTTATTTCTCTTTCAGATGAGAAATAGCTTCAGAATTCTCTCAAGGAAAAAATTGGGAACCAAAAAGAAAAAACTGCCAAACAATGTGTTTGTTATTTGTCACTATTTATTGCAACAGGACAAAATTCCATAACGTGGATGTCAATTTTGGTATGGTACTCTGATTGCTTAACTGGAGCGTCTGCTTGTTTTAGTTTCTATTTGAACTGAATGAATTGGTGACTGTTTCCTTGACATTGAACTTAATTGAGTTTTTTTTTTTTTTTTTGGTGATTTTCAACTCCAGGGACATCACTACTGCATTTCCAAGTTTTGTATTCAACACTGAGGTTGAAGACTGAGATTTCAAGGTCCTGCAAATGGAATGAAATCCTTATATAAAAATATTGGCGGCTATTGAGAGCATTGTTGAATTAGCTTCCGAAAAGGCTTTGATCCAGGTCAGTAATTCTTACATCATTGCTGGAGATGCTGAAGATGCTGCCGTCCAAAGCAAGTTTCCAAACATCAGCTGTGCTTGATTCAATTCTATTCCCTCATTCATTTTGCAGAATCCAGATAGAAGCTTTTGCATTATGTTTGTACAGTATTCAAGCAGAAAAAACTTAAAACAATATTTCTTAGTCCGATTTTTTTGTGTATGCCTTCAAATTGGATCTGTAGATTTATTCGTAGGGAATTGTAGATAGAATGTAACTAGTACTCATTTAGTGATTGCTTAGGCTAAAACTTTTTACTAATTTTGAAGTAAGTCATGGTTAGATTTTTAGTAATTTTGAATTGACCCACGTTACCGACTTTGCGTCGTAGAAGTGGTGACCGAAGCGTGGGACTAGGTCGGTTGTAGCATAATACTCGGAAGTCCGAGGTCAAATCCACTAGGAACGCAAAAGAGCGCTAAGTAGAGAGTTGCTTTGCTTGTGGCTTTAGCATTTAGGATTGCTAACCTTTTTTGGTTTGAGTTTTGATTTGGGATTCTCTTTCTACCTCCTAACTTCATAAAAAAAGATTTTGACAAGAAATTTAATGAAGGCTTGGTCTAGGGGTCAATCCAACTTAGAATATTTAAAGCTTCTCAAGGATAACACAAGTGAGAGCCAATATACTTTGCTCTGACTTGGAATATTTAACAACGAAGCCATCACGGTTATTATGTAGCCACATGGCTATTATGGGGCATGCTGAGTGTAGGTGATGGTTCTTGCTTTAGCCAATAATGATGAGCTGGAGAGGTATGAATAGTCAACAGTAAATACACAGTAAGAAGGAGAATAGGGTGGTCTAGAGGAAGGGTGAAGAACAGAGCAGGTGTGCACAGAAAGAACTAAGGCAGTGGATTCCTCTCAGTCTAATTCGTGTGGTACCTTGGTGACCTAGGAGATGGGGACCGATTTCACAGAGTGTGTTCTCCTCTCAATCAGTGATTATGCCTTTTCTCTCTCTAGGATGGCATATGCTCTGTCAAGATTTCACCAACCTCTGGGTATTGAAAGGGAATGTCCCATATTTATAGGCACCTTGGACCAATGATTAGGTCCCAGGTTGTCACCCTATAATATGATGACACGTGTCCTTTCCGTACAACTTGATTGTACGGGTGACGTCATCACCGCGCGGCTGACCCGCGTGGTAATGAGCCATTCTCCCGCGCAACGATCCTCTTGTTCTTTATAGCCACCAAGCTACTGGATCTCCCTTATTCCCGTTAGGGCAAGGTCGTGACCTGTTTGGTCGCACCTATATCGCAGTCAAGCCTCAGGGGGCCCCCGGGATCTTGCCTTCAGACTGCAGCTGGTATAATTTTTTTGGATAATTCAGCTTGAAAATAAAAGGGGCAAAAAGAATATACAGCCTACAAGGGGCATACCCCAGGAGGCAAAAAAAAAAAAAAGAGAGAGAGAGGAAAGTATGCTAGACAGTAACAACATAAAAAGAAGGCCAAATGGCTACAAGAGTAAACTAACTATGAATTACAAAATATGACAACTGTGTAAAACCTAATGAGTTTCTAATCCTTCTAGTAGATGAACTAGAAACTCATCAAAAGGAAGTAGGACAAAACCATAAGCTACCAATGGTCTGGGGCTCTTGCACAACCAGCTTTTTTGATCCCTCTTGCACAACCATCTTGATGGACTGAATTTTGAAACCCAGCTTGACCGCAACATGTTTAAACCATCACTTCATACAAACCAGAAGTTTCAGTAGCAGCAAGATACGACATTGCCAAGGGACAACCCCCCAAGGCTAGGTACGGGAGGGAGCCCCCCCCCCCCCCCCCCCCCCCCCCCCCCCCCCCCCCCCCCCTAAAGGGGATCAAACTTGCCAAGGGACAACCCCCCTAGGCTAGGATAGGCCAAGAATATAGTTATCACATGAGCAGCATGTCTGGAGAAAAATTGGGCAGCATTCCTGCTGTTTTTTTGATAAACCAAGTGAAGCAATTGTCTTCCCATAATTGGTAGCCCATATAACATAACATAACAAAACAAACTCCAGCTCACAAACAGTAGTATTCTAAATGGCAGACCATTGCCCTAATCGAAAGTAACATATTGTAGCATCAAACAACACAACAGTGCACCGACAGTGGCAGCACTGCCCAGGCAGCATCACAATCGGGAATGGCAGATTCAAAGCAGCAGCGATAGCAGTAGCATAACAGGGGCACTACTGCCCAGAACTACAGTAGTAGATGGCACTGCTGCCCATTACAATCCAAAACTGCCATCATCAATGGAGATATGCAAGATACATAGTACAAAAAGTGAAGCAGCAGTGAGCTGGAGTTTGTATGGACATAGTACAAGGTATGTATGGACACTTGCACTAAGAAGAGCATAATCACAGAAGATTGCAGCAGTCCTACATTATATGGCTCACACTTCATCTCCCTCGGAGCCTAACCACTTCTAAACTCTCACTAGGGACCCATTCACCCTCAACTAAGCCTCACAATATGCCCCCGCTAGTTATTACCTCCACTCGCAATAAAGTCAGTGGCCCAAACACACAACTCACATGGCAGCACTCATGTAAGTGGATCACACAACTCAATTCAACAAGTCACAATGCAAATAGCAAAAGCAAAGTAGAAGAGGACATATCACCAATCAGTATTTATCAATTTTAAGACAAGGATTGCCTCCATCCTTGGAGACAGAAATAAACTCAAGGATTGCCTCCATCCTTGGAGAGTAAATTTGGGCATAGTGAATCTGCAAATGAGCTTATAAGGACTTGCAACACAGAGTACTCAGTTGGGTAGGTTAGCACCAGAAGCAGACCATCTTTTCAAAATTTGCTGTGACCCTGTGGAATATACTTGAACCTGCAACAAACTCATCAAGGAGATTTGAGGTACAACCCATGCATAACAATCATAGCAAGCATGCATGACTAAATAAACTCATATCTCATAACTTCTGCCATATAATCAGCTAGGAGCAACATCCCACTGGGCCAAAAGACAAGTTGATTGAGGTCCTCTGGGGAGATTTACCAGGGACATCAATCTATGTCTTATGACTGAGTGGATCTTGCTCACCACCCCAGAAATAGAGCATGCAATATTTTGAAATTTACGAACATTCCTCTCAATCCAAATGTGGTATACAGTAATGGTAAAAAGAAGTCTGATTAAAAGTGCTTTCAGAGTTTTGCCTTTGATTGTTGCTAATAGAGCGATCCAATTATGCCAAGTTCTAGGAGGCCAATGTGCATTGACCCTAGCAATCAATTAGGTCCAAACTTGTGACGAAATGGACAATTAAAGAACAGATGGTCATGACTTTCACCACTAGGACAGAAACTGCATCTAGATTGAGACTTAGAACCAAACAGAACAAGTTTGTCCTCAGTGTACAGTCTCCCCTGAATAGCCACCCAGGTGATGAAACTACATTTGAGAATATGGCCAGGAAACCATATACTATAACTCCAAGGAACCTTAGGAAATGGAGTCCTAAGATTGTTCCACAAGGAGCTCACAGTAAACTCACCATCCGCAGTAATGGTCCACCTATGTCTGTCACCTTCAACATCAATAGGATCAGGGAGAGTAACGAGACCAGCTCTTACTTCATTAATCTCCCAAGTTTGAGTGATAGGTAAGGCCCATTTGGAATT
This sequence comes from Vaccinium darrowii, assembly GCA_020921065.1. Lineage (NCBI taxonomy): Eukaryota > Viridiplantae > Streptophyta > Magnoliopsida > Ericales > Ericaceae > Vaccinium > Vaccinium darrowii. The sequence goes on along the minus strand of CM037162.1, from coordinate 23,881,583 downwards.
CCTGATAATTGAGGAAACCTTTGTGTCCTTTGGCATCCCCATATCATGCATAACCCTATCCCCAAATCTATCAGCCAGGGGACCCAAAGGGTGCCAATTGTCAAACCAAAGTGAGGTGCTTTGTCCATCACCTATAATAACCTTGATATAGGGATGGACAATAGACCTGAGATTGAGGAGTTTTCTCCAAGTCCAGGTGGGACTACTAGGCATCTTAATTTGCAAAAAATTCCTCCCCCTAAGTAAATAAGACTTCACCCACTGACGCCACATTGACTGTTCACCACCAGAGATAATGAACCAGATGTGTTTAGATACAGCAGCCTTGTTCCAAATCTGCATTGATTTAAGGCCAATGCCACCTTCCTCTTTGGGAGCACAGAGATGTTCCCAAGATACTTTAGCACCAGATTTCCTAAGATCAGGACCTGACCACAGGAAGGCTCTCAATACAGACTCAACTTCCTTAATAACCTTCTGAGGAAGTATGAACAAGGAAGTCCAATATGTTTGCATGGAAAACAGTACATTTTTTATCAACTGAAGTCGCCCTGCATAGGTCAAGCCTCTGTTAGTCCACGACTTAGTCTTGGAGGTAATCCTATCTATCATAGGCTTGCAATCCAAGTGTGTTAATTTTTTGGTAACAAGAGGGACACCAAGATATTTGACAGGTTAATATCCTTCTGAGAATCCAAGCTGGTATAATTACTTGGGCTAAGTTAGACTAGCTTCTCATGTTCTCGCCCATGTTTTGGGCCGTGCTAGTCATTTGGGCCATGGGTTTTTCTCCTGTTCGGATGGCCCATGGTTGTCCAAACACTGCCCTTGTTGGGCTTGGGGTGCGCGCCGCTGGGGCGCCTAGCAGAAGATGGTACCGCGCCAGTGGTCCTTGCGCGGAGACTTGCGCGGAGTATACCACGTGTCACTCGGATACCGTGCCACCTGGGTGACACCTGTCGTCTTCTTTGATGTATGTTGATATGTTTTGTGTTTCTCTTCCCTCTTGTCAGGGCATCTCTAGTGTACTACCTAAAATCACTACCTAAAGTGCCCTAACTAGTTAGCTAAGAAAAACCTCAAAAAATAGTCTCTAGTGCACAAAAATTGGTTCCCTAAAATCCTAGGTGGCACCTTTCACTACCTAAAGTGCCCTAAGTGACTACCTAAATTTGGGGAGTGACTTAAGGAGAGAGAAAGAGGAGAGAGATAGAGAGAAGGGAAGGAGAGGAGAATTTTGTGGGACCAATTGGCACCCCTCACCACTTAAATGGGTCCCACTCTAAAAGATAATGAACATTTCTAGCTAACTAAGTTCTTAGCACACAAAATAGGGTCCCACATGTGCTTAGGTGTACACTTTAACAAACATTTTTTAGGTAGTGCACTAGAGATGGCCTTAGATGGTCTAGAAACACTTTGTAACCTTTTGTTTTATTTGTTACCTTTTGTCTTTAGTAGGTAGATTATCCCAAGGTAGTATCCCTCCCTAATGTTGCCATTTTGGCCATCCTTTTCTTCTCTTCTTTTTGTTTTTTTTTTTTTTTTTTCTCTCCCTGGGGTATGCCCTTTGTATGCTAAATATTGGGTTAGCCTTTTTTCTATTTCAAGTTGATTTATCCCAAAAAAAAAAAATAAAAAAATTTAACAATGAAAATCAAATTTTACATAGATGGGGTTTGGAAATGGGAAGAGATCTCGCTTTGACATTTTATCGAACACATAGCTTGCCATGGTTCCAAGCATTGTGTGTGCCAAGTGATTTGTATATACTTAATCAAAGAGATTAATAACCCTAAGTTTAGTGAAAAAATAAGAATGGTCTATCAATTAACAAACCCATATTAAGCACAAAATAGTGAGAAGTCATCAAATATCCTAAGCCATGGAGTGAAAATCACCCATGATCAAGCCTATAGAACTACTCGCCCATGGGATAAATAAGCATTAAGGCCCCGATTGGATGGTGCTAAAATTTCAGGGGGATAAGTTATAGATGGGGGATAAGATAAGAAGGGGTATTATTTTTAGAGGGTTGGCCCACACTGATGTGATGTTTGTGGAGGGGGGATAAAAAAGTAGATAGTTTGGATGAGGGATAAATCAGGGGGATAACTTTTGACTTGGTTTGGGTGTTTTATAAATAAGAGGGGGTAGATGATGGAAAAAGATGTCAAATGACTCTTTTGCCCTTGTGGTGTATCAAACTTGATTATGCATTAAATTAATTATATAATTAAAAAATATAATCTATTTAATAAATTTTGGACAATTTGAAACTATATCAATTTAGTTCATTGAAAATTTAATTTTTTTATTATTTAATATATGTCTGAAATGCTACAAAAAATACAAGCTGGCAATGTATACTACTAGTACTTATCCAATTTGTGGGTGGATTTCTCAAAAAAAAAAAAAAAAGGAAGTTAAATTGTGTGGTTGGAGTCGTTGGACCCGTGTCACTGTACTAATAATTTTATGAAGAAAAGAGATCTTTTACTTCATTTACTCAGTTTACTCTTCTCCTTCTTATCTCTCTCTCTGAATTAGGGCCTGCAGACCCAAAAACATTCATCCATCCCCCCTCTCTCTCTCTCTCTCTCTCTCTCTCTCTCTCTCTCTCTCTCTCGTTCAACCCATCGGATGAAACCCACCCTGTGATTTCCGCCCAATCGAAATCCCATGTTCAGCCTCACCCGACCTCTGTGTTATCGCCTGCGTCTCGGACAAGTTTCAAGAGTGCCGGTCATTGCTTTGAAGTCCGGCGATCGGAAATCGGATGGGAAAAGTACGATCCAGTTTGGTTCTTGTTTGCAATTTACTTTTAATTTCTAGGAATGTAAAAAAAAAAATACAAATTTTAGGGGTTTTTTTTTTTTTTTTTGTGAATCTGAAACCAAATTAATCTTTGATTTTTATTTGGTTTGTGTTGGTTGATGAGGAAGAGGGATAAGGAGGGGTTTAATGGTCAAAAAACACCCCCTCTCCTCCCGGATAATTTTTGGGCAGGCCAAGGGGTGCCCAAAAATTATCAGGGAGAGAGCTGCCGATCGGTGAAAACTTAGCAGGGGTAAAGAGTTATCCAGGAAGGTTTTTTGATTGCCAAACCCAGGCATATGGGTGGGACCTACCCCTTATCAGGGGTGCTAATTTTTGGAGGGGAGCTTTAGCTCCATCCAAACGGGCCCTAAAGGGAAAAGCAAGGAAATGAAAAACATGGAGATAATGGAAATAAGGACTAGATCTATATAGTTAATGTAAGTGGCTGCAACATTAATGAAGAGAAATTACTTTGAGCTAAATATTCAATCCTTAAATGGAGAGGAGGAGGAAAAGAAAGTAGAGTATTAATGGAGGTAGAGAGAGAGAGAGAGAGAGAGAGAGAGAGAGTGTGAGAGAGTGTGTTAAGTGTTGAATGCCCTAAAATATATCAAAAGATGGGTATTTATAGGTCCTACAAAGGTACAAGAAGTTAGCAGAAAATCTACTTGTGGCCTTGGGTATTGATACCAATTATTATTGGTATCGGTTCTGATACCCAGTCACTTTGGATTTTTCTGGCGGCAAAGGGTATCAATACCATAGTTTCTTGGTATTGATACCTAGGCTCTCTCGATTTTGGTTTGCATTTTGATCCTTCTTTTGGCCTTAGGATGCTTTGGTCCTTCCCCAGTGCTCTGAACACTTCAGTTCGGATTTGGGGAGGATTCCTCTCGGCCTCTAGCGTACCTGGGTACCTTTGGGTACTTCACGTTTTGCTCTGATTACCTAAAATCCAACGAAAACACACCTTGTGTACAATATCCACTAAAATCGAGGATTAAAAGCATGCAAGTATGATAAAACGAGGGATCTAGGCACAAAAATATTCAATATTGTGTGCCTATCAACAATGTCACGTCCTCACTTTTGAAGAAATAAAAATAAACATTTCTAAATTAAAATAAGCATGTAACCTCCATACATTCACCTGCCACTCGCCAAGGTACAACTACTCCCTGTTCATTCACCAATAAGAATCTAAATGGGCACCCATGCCCCTTGGGAGAAACGTGATTAAAAGACAAGTTATTACATCCATCCGAATAAAAACGAGAATGTTAGATTTATACATTTATCAACCCAAAATGAGAATTCATGAAATGGTCAAATGACTCATTCCTTACTATGCTTTTCAATAATGCAATGCACTTCAAGTCATGCCCCACGATTGGTACCTGAAAATAAAAATGGTGAGCATTTACTTCACCCAGTAAAGGTTTCTCTATACAAATTAACGTAAACTCGCAATAAAGGAAATACTATAGATGAAGGGTAACGTGTTTATCATTTGATAGTCGAGAGTGAATCCCGTAGTAACTCTAGGAATAATTACTCTTCCCTCACACGCCTAACTACTTCTGCATTATATTGACCGTGAACCAACAACCTCCGGGTTCTCTTCGTGTTGGGTGACCTGCCATAAGACATTGTAAGAGCATCTCCAACACTGCTAGGCAAAATACCTAGCTAAAAGTACTAAAAAAGTACATATTATACTTTACCTATTCACTTTTTCACACCTCCATTCCATCACTACTCTCTATTCTCGCTCTCCATCCAAACTAACAAAACTGACTTTGCCACACAAAATACAAACAACAGATGAAGGGCATCAAATGCCAACAAATTAAACAAGTCAAAAATGTATCCAAAGCATCCCGTTCTTTCCAAAGAAACACTAACTCCATATGCAGACAAAAAGGAATCACAAATAATGAAACATTGAAGAACCTAAACAAAACCTCCATATTTGACATTCATATACTACTGTAAAATTAAAATCGAAATTAACGGGACAAAACGATAGTTACAGATCTGCAAGAGAGAAAGAGCATGGAGGACCAACCGCAAAGCTCCATGAGTCATATCAAAATCTGGGTTTCTTCGTCCACGAAGGAGAGTTGGGGTTCTTCAAAATCTGGGTTTCTTCGCAAAGCTACATGAATCAAATCTTGAAAGTTGGGGTTCTCCATCACCAGATTGAAATTGGGTTCCTTGGCATAAAAGTCGAAAACCTAGTCACCTACTTAGGGTTTTGATCACCCAGTCTTAACCCAATCGAAATCTTAACCCAGTTTACAAGAAGAAGAAGAACCCAGTTTATGCGAAAAAGAAGAAAGGGGGGGGGGGGGAGAGAGAGAGAGAGAGAGAGAGAGAGAGAGAGAGAGAGAGAGAGAGAGAGAGAGAGAGAGAGAGAGAGAGAGAGAGAGAGAGAGAGGTTCTATTTGGGACTTTTGGCGTGAAAGAGCTGAGGTGGAAGGGAAGACCGTACATAGCGAGGGGTTTCAACTCGCCACCAATAGCCAGCGAAAATCAGGGAAGGCAAAATAGCTAGCTTAGTAGAGAGGCTGTTGGAACAAGGAAATGTGCTCTTGGCTAGACATAATAGCTAACAGGACCAATGTAGAGAGCCTGTTGGAGTTGCTCTAACTTCAAATTTTTAAATGGTCTTATCGATGTTTGACCCATTGGATCTGATATCATTTGTTAAACTACCATCATCTTGCTACAAAATTTTCAAGAAAAAAGTTCAAGTACTTTCAACAGTTCACTTTACAATTTCCTCAAGTATTCGGTCAACATTTCGAGTATCTCACATTACATTGAGTTATCATTAGATATTCCAGGTATATGAAACCCTGTTCATTTAACCACCAACAATTCCGCGTACGAAGACCCCGTTCATCACTAACCAACACTTTATATGTGTGTAGATAGATAGTCTATGCATTACCATATATCCAGATATCGAATGAGTGTCCATGTATCCCATGGGTACCCACGTGTCCCACGAGTACCCAACCGTCTCTCGCGTGTCCCATTATACCCAAAGTCTACATTCGTGCCAATATCATGTCCGACAAAATATTCCCAACTATCGAGTCCTATAATCTCTCCAAAATTATTAACAAAACAAGAGCATAACTCATTGATGAAATTTAGATCAGGTTTCCGAGGTACAACCACAGGCCTTTCAAGGGAACTACGCTATTGAAGATTTTGCACACACCCACGAAGGGTGACCTAATAATGTTTCGAGCCTTCGGGCCTTATAAATTCCTTCGAGTGAGTAAGTGAAAACAAATAATCCTAACTCGCTCATTCATTATATTTCCTCAATTATTTCACTTGTTCTACGAATGCCCATGTATTCCACACGTATCCGAGTTCGCCCATTTATCCATTTCGTACATCATTTATTAGATTTACTTTCAAACATCTAGAAGGTTGCAATCCAATTATATCGAATAATTAGTAATCCAATTATACCAAATAATATGGGCCTCATGGAACCTCCCTAGCTACGAACCTCTTTATGGCCCTAATAATCACATTCCAACTTCATCTTGCCGTTCTTCATGTTTCTCCTATTACCACCAAATGTCATTCATTACGTTGAATGTGTCCGCTAAATTCGTTGTTCTAAGTTACCATGTATTAAAAGGGAAAAAAAAAACTAAGATAACAAGTGTCATTTTACACGGTTTACAATTAATGAAGTGGATCAATGCTTAAACATGAAAATTCAATCAAAAATTCAGATACTAAATGTACATTAGCAACCAGCAAGTTGAAACACGAAAACCAGGAAACCGAAGCAGGCCAAAATTTACAAAAAAATTATCCGCGAGTGAACTGAAATTTCCTTCCGGAGGGTCTAATTCTGTCCATACGGCCAATACCCAATAACAACATACATAAATAGCAGATTTTCGGGTTTTCACTGGGGAATTTCAACCCAAACCCAGAACAGATCTAACATATGGCAATACATGTATCAAACCAAACCAAAAAAAAAAAAAAACACTTAAGAGTAGAGAAACCCCTACCTCGGTTGCTAGACCTCCATTTTCTTTGCTCCAAGAAAACCCCAGCCAGCCCACACGCAAACCCAAGCTAGAACACGTGCTTTCTGGGTTGAAGGGTCGAATACCCGGTGTAAGCCTTGGATCTGTGAAGGTTTTATGGGTTTATGTCTGAAATTTGATGGGAGGAGTAGAGAGAGAGAAAACCAAGTGTAGACACCCCAATTTAAAAATCCACGGGCATCTTTAAATTTCCCAATGATGAAACTAATCGAAAAATCCTAGGAAGCTTGAACGATGCTCTTTCTCTTTCAAAAACCCAAAGGAAAACCTCTTCAAAATAAACCATAGTATACACCATCTTCTAGTACATTAAAAACCCTCTTTATCGATATATCATATGCCCCGATTTGTTTTGAATTGAGAGAGATGGGAGGATTTTACCAAAACAATTTCTTTTCCGACGACCTGAGGGTAAAATCGTCATAGATTTTGTTGTAAAAATTATTTTGGGTCCACTTGGGTTGGAAAGTAGACTTAACAAGCTTTTTAACGGTACCAACCACGCACGAAATGGAGTTCAGTAGCACCCGGGAGAGCCCCGCGAAGTTTGGCAAATTAATCTGTCCGTACAGTGCCGTATGGCAGTCGCCAGTCCGTACAATGCCGTACGGCAGTCCTTAAATGCCGCACGGCAGTGTCGTAGTGTGCATGGCAAACCAAAATTTACACCGCCTTTCTTGACCACCTAAACCACCGTACGGTGGTAACCTAATGCCGTGCAGCACTTCCTAATGCCGTATGGTGGTGTTTTCTTGCTCCCAAAGTATTCAAATTAAAGTTACAGCAATCAATTGAAGGCCGAATTTTTGTCTTCCTGACCAAGTATGCTTACTTTCCAAGCAATATTTTCTCTATAAATACCTACATTTGAGAGCGAAAGAGATGGATTGAAATTGGTGAGAAAGTTTGTGAAAAATCAGCCATGTTCTTGAGAGAAAAATCACTTTTTTTGGAAAAACTCTACAAAACTCCATACATTTCGACTTCTACCCACACAAGCCAAACCTTTCGGATCAAAGCACTTGTTTCAAGCCCGTGTTCCAAGCTGAAACCAAGGAGATTACTTCAAAGCTTCGTTAAAGGTATTTAACTTTACTTCGAAAGTTTATTATTTCTGCAACTTGAGGGACTTCTTTTTAGGACTCAAACTAGTTATTCTTACTTGTTTTGGGTCCAAATGAAGTGATTTCGATTTACTAGTTATTCATACTTGTTTTGGGTCCAAATGAAGTGATTTCGATTTTTCAGTGAAATATAGTCCGCCCAACACCGCCGTACGGCATTTCCCATTACCGCACGGCAGTGTTCCATGGGTGGAAAATGTGTGGGGTATTTTCCAAGTATTATGGAAGACGAACAGAATAGCTCATCCAGAGCTGCCACGTGACATGCACGAAGAAAGAGACACAGAATGGTACGCCGATGACCAGAATCTCCATAATTCAGCTAGTGCCCAAATCTACCTGCTCGTCGGACAACGCAGAAGGAACGGCCCGACACATGAGAAACCCTAGTAGCATCCTTACCTAGTGAAGATAAGGAAAGGAGGAAATATTCGAAGATATTCCCAGAATCGGTTGAGCTTGTGAGGATAAGCACAATCTTACTCAGAGATGGAAAGCCAGTCAACTTACTAAACAAGGAGCGAACTCCCATGTAGGGTAAAACTCCAAACGAGCAATACGCGGCCATCTTGGCAAGTATCCTTATCAGGTAAGGATACAGAATCATGCAGGGGAAACTGCCCAATAAGGAAGGATCCTAAGCCTGGAAGGATTCCATACAGAGAAGAATTCCACAAGGAATGCAAATACAAACTAATTGCCTATATAAGGAGATGACTCCTAAACGCTAGAGGTATGCTTTAACCTAATCTCGCACTTATACACTTGTCTCATTGATCCTCGAGTTCGTGGGTGCTAACTTAGCCATCGGAGGGCCCTTGCCGCCAAGAGGCAGCGGTGCTCTGACAGTTCGTTCGTGTTGCAGGGTCGAGGTCGCTCCATTTGAAGAGGATTTGATCTCATAAGAGTAAGGAAATAACTTCGTGAGTTTTTCCCCTCTTACAATTGGCGCCATCTGTGGGAAAGTAAAAAACCTCCACCGAGATCATCCATGGACGATCGCGATCTTCGCACACCGCAGAAAAGTGGGGCCGGGGGGAATCCCTCTCAGGAACCTCCTGGCACCCCAAGAAAGCCTCCCCCCTCAAGGTTGGCAAGCCAGGTGGAGCATGTGGAACGTTCTCAGCCTAGCAGATCTTGAAGGGGAGATTCAGAGGTCCAATCACGAAGGGATCAACGGAGAAACTCCCCGCCGAGCCACACCTTGAAAAAGACAGACTCTAGGGTGAGGCGAGATAGGGAATATGCAGAGAGTTTCGTGCAAAGGGAGCAGGAAGTTTCAGACCTAGCACGGCAGATTGCGCAGGAAGAAGCCGCGATCCAAAATCTAAAGGACCGCTTGCGACAAGAAGAGGAAAATCTGAAATCCAAGTCCCAAGATGGAAGAAAAGACCAAAAGCGGTCAGGGAGGGAATTCCCACCAAAAAGGGCGGATTCCAAGGCCAGAAAGGGCCCACAGAGGAAAAGAAGAGCCGCAAGCGAATCCCCAGATAGTGGGGAAAGAAGGCGGCATGGAAGGGACCGATATGAAAGGTCTGGTTCGAATGAACGCTATGATGAGTGTGAAGTGGCCCGAGAGGCAGCTAGGAAGGCTCTAAACCATGTGGCTGCTTCCTCACTCGCTAAATGGATCCAACGGGCGGACCCACCCGCCAGGATAAAGCACAATCCATTCGTGCTGTACGAAACCACAGATGATCCAGTAACTCATAATTAGCACTACCAGCAGGCGATGTTTATGCATGCGAGGGACAACGCCCTGATGTGCAAAATGTTTCCGTCAAGCCTGGGGAAGGTAGCGCTGAGCTGGTATCATCATAAGTTGGCACCAAACTCGATCCACAGTTGGAAGCAGCTCTCCGAGGAGTTCAGGGCCCGATTCTTGACGAGCCGGGCGGCACCAAAAACTTTTGACATCCTGACCGCCATGGGGCAGAGGGATGGAGAAAGTTTGAGGGAGTACTCAAAAAGGTACTGGGAAACCTTTAATGAGATTGAGGACTGCAGCGAGGAATACGCCATAGTAACTTTCAAGACGAGCTTGCCTGTTAGCTCGGATCTGAGGAAGTCCCTGACTATGAACCCAGTCAGAACGGTGGCAAAGCTCATGCAACGTATCGAACAGCATGCACTCGTCGAGGACGACCGTATGCGAGAAAGCAAAAAAGAGAACGCGGCACGACCGGCCACCCCAGAAAAGAAGACGATTGATCAAAGAGGTTTTAGAAAGGAATATCCCACCAGCAAGAGAGACAGTTCGTCAAGTTGACGGGATAGGGCTGCTGTGGAGACCCGCTCTTTCCACAGCATTTACATAGTTTTCAACGTGCCAATTTACAGAATGTTAGTACAAGCTAAGAGATAAGCCATGGTTCCGCGATCCGCCTAAAATGACAGGAAACCCAGAAAGGCGGAGAGCAACGAACAAGAAGTGTAGCTATCACCGGGACTGGGGACACATGACGGAGGACTGTTTCGAATATAAGAAATTCCTGGACGAGAAGGCTGCAGAGGGCCTCCTCGATGAGTACGTGACAGAGGGAAAGAAAAATCAGGCAACCACAGTCGAAGAAGTGGATTGTTTGGCGAAACCCAAGGGTCTAATCCAAATGATTCAGGGTCATGCAAACCCCTATACCGAAAATGAAATCAGATATGTACAGAGGCAGAACGAGCATGCAAAGCACGTGTACAAATTGGGCGTGAAGAGGCCCAGAGAGGAGGTCGTGGCACGTTCAATCACGTTCACGGATGAGGACCTGGAGGGAGTAACGTTGCCACACAATGATGCTTTGGTCGTTACCCTACGTCTAGGGGAATACGACGTTGAGAAAATACTGGTAGATCAGGGGAGTTGCACGGAGATTCTGTACCATGACGCTTTTAGGAAAATGGAATTGCCAAGGGCAAACTTGGAAAAGAATCAAACCCCTCTGATCGGGTTCGGATCACAGCCCGTCTGGCCCATGGGTAAAGTGACGCTGCCCGTACGAGCAGGGTCCGTTGTTTTGAAAACAGAGTTCCTGGTCGTCAACATCCCATCTTCCTATAATGCCATCATCGGCAGGACGTGGTTGCACAAGATGAAGGCAATTTCATCAACTTACCATCAGATGATAAAATTCCCGGGGGCAGAGGGCATTGAGCACATCAAAGGAAATCAGAAAATGGCAAGTCAATGCTTAGTATCAACGATCAACAGAGCCCCCAAGGCACATCTCATTCAGTCCGTCGAAATACCCGATCAACCTACATTCGAAGACGTTGGAGGGAATCCAGCCCTGCGAACTGTGGAGGGTCTGAAAAAGGTGCATCTTGACGACCAGGATCCAGAAAGGTATTTCCTGATAGGAGAAAAGCTTGGCGAGAAGGAAGAAGTAGAGCTCGTGCATTTCCTTAAACAGCACGTTGACGTGTTTGCCTGGACGCCCCAAGAGATGCCAGGCATTGATCCCAATATTATCTGCCATCATTTAAACGTAGACCCCCAGCACAGGCTGGTAGTCCAGAAGGTCAGAAGATCGGCTCCTCAGCATGCTGAAGTAGTTAACGAAGAGGTCGATCGACTCCTGGAAGCCAAAGCAATCAGAGAAGTGAATTACCCTGAATGGTTGTCCAATACGGTCGTCGTCAAGAAGAAGAATGGGAAGTGGCGAGTATGCGTCGACTTCACTAGTCTGAATAAAGCCTGCCCCAAAGACAGTTTTCCTCTGCCCAGAATTGATCAGCTTGTTGACGCAACTGCTGGGTACGAACGAATGAGTTTCTTGGATGCTTACAGGGGATATCACCAGATAGCAATGCATGGGCTAGACGAAGAGAAGACATCGTTTATCACCCCGCGAGGATTGTATTGCTACAGGGTCATGCCATTCGGCCTCAGAAACGCCGGAGCCACATACCAAAGATTTGCAACACTCATGTTTAAGGACTTGCTTGGGAAGACTATGGAGGTCTACATAGACGACATGGTGGTGAAAAGCAAGGAAAAAGCTGATCATATAACCGATTTAAAGGTAACTTTTGATATCCTACGACAATTTCGGTTAAAGTTAAATGCTTCAAAATGTGCATTTGGTGTGAGTTCCGGAAAATTCCTGGGTCACTTGGTCACGGAGCGTGGCATAGAGGCCAATCCAGATCAAATTACAGCCCTCCAGAGACTCGAGAGCCCAAAGACCACGAAGGAAGTGCAAAAGCTGACAGGCATGGCGGCAGCACTAAACAGGTTCATCAGTCGCTCGTCGGACAGATGCAGGCCTTTCTTCCAGCTGCTGAAGAAAAGGAAAGGATATGAATGGGGACCAGAGCAGGAGGAGGCTTTCAAAGACCTTAAGAAATACCTCGGAACGCCCCCATTATTGACAAAACCAAAGAAAGGAGAACGACTGATTCTTTACCTGGCCATCTCAAAACATGCAATCAGTGCAGCCCTCCTCCGAATGGAAGGCACAGAGCAAAAACCAATCTACTTTGTGAGCGAAACTCTCCTGGACGCACACACCAGATACCTCCCTTTGGAAAAGCTCGTGAAGGCTTTAATTATGGCTTCATGGAAACTACCACATTATTTCCTGGAGCACCCCATCACTGTATACACCGAGTTTCCCTTAAAAGCACTGCTTCGAAAGGCAGACTTCTCCGGGAGAATCTCCACTTGGTCAGTAGAGCTCAGCCAGTACGACATTGATTTCCAGCCAAGAACGACCATCAAGGGCCAGGTACTGGCAGATTTCGTAGCTGAGTTTACCCCGACAGAGGGTGAGCCTCCCATGGTTCGCGAATATGAACCAAACCCTCAAAGCGTTGATCAAAGCGCAAGTAGCTGGCACTTGATCGTCGATGGTTCAGCATGCACCAAAGGCTTTGGGGCAAGGATAGTGCTATTTGCTCCGGAACGTCTGATGCTCAAACAATCCGTTCATTTGGGCTTCAGTGCGACAAACAACGTGGCAGAATACGAGGCCCTCCTAATCGGGCTCAAGAGTGCAAGGACCCTTGGGGTCAAGAGGTTAAAGATCTTCTGTGACTCACAGCTCGTTGTAAACCAGCTAAGCGGAGAATACGCTCTAAGGAACGAAAAAATGGCGGCCTACGCAAAAGTCGTACAAGATCTACTGGTGAACTTTAAGGAAGCAAAGATAGAGCAAATCACTTCGGGACAAAACGCCCACGCAGATTCACTAGCTTGCTTGGCCTCAGCACTGCCAACGGAGTACAAGCGCATTGTGACCATTGAATACCTAGCCCAGCCCAGCATTGGGCAGGGGACCGAAACCAACATGGACACAAACCTGGGACCAAGCTGGATGGATCTGATCGTCGCTTATCTAAAGGACGAAGCCCTTCCAGAGGATAGAAAAGAGGCCTACAAAATCAAATTAAAGTCTGCTCGTTTTTGGCTCTCACCACAGGAAAAGCTGTACAAAAAGTCGTATCACGGTCCATACCTGCTTTGTGTGCATCCCACACTGGTACAAAAGTTCTTGCATGAAATACACGCTGGGACATGTGGCGGACATGCAGGAGGCAGATCAATAGCGCATAGAGCGATAACGCAGGGGTACTGGTGGCCGTACATGTAGGAAGACGCAAAAATGTTCGTCAGGAGTTGTGAAAAGTGCCAACAATTCAAACCGATAATCCGGACACCGGCAGAAGACCTGCAACCCCTCACTAGCCCATGGCCATTCGCTCAATGGGGACTCGATATCATAGGGCCCCTGCCCATGGCAACAGGCAAGAGGAAGTTCTTGCTGATGGGGACGGATTACTCCACCAAGTGGATTGAAGCAGAACCACTAGCCAAGATAACTGAGAGCAATGTAGAGAAATTTGTTTGGCAGAACATCATAACAAGGTTTGGGGTGCCCTATTGCATAATCTCGGACAACGGGGCACAATTCGGGCCAAAATTTGAAGCTTTTTGTGCACAGCATGGAATACGGAACTACTACTCAACACCGGCATACCCTCAAAGTAACGGACAGGCAGAGGCCTCTAACAAAACAATCCTCAAAGGGATTAAACGAAGATTGGAGAAAAAGAAGGGCAATTGGCCCGACGAGCTACCAATAGTGCTGTGGGCATTCAGGACCACCCCCAGACGTTCAACGGGAGAGACTCCAGACTCTTTAGCCTACGGTACTGAGGCCGTGATCCCCATCGAAGTGGGGCTACCAACGAATAGGACCGCATTAGTAGAAGCTGGTGGGAACGATCAAGCACTAGCAACAAATCTGGATCTTGCAGAGGAGCGACGAGAACGAGCTCTGGTCACACTAGCAGCCTACCAGCAACAGCTTTGCAGGACATACAACAAAAATGTCCACCCCGGCGAATTTGGAGTAGGGGACCTCGTGATGAGGAAGGTGGTGGGGAACACCAAGAAAGCATCAGACGGAAAGCTTGGACCAAACTGGGAAGGGCCTTACAAAGTGGTTGGCTTAGCAGGCGTCGGAGCTTACAGGCTTGCTGATCTAGATGGGAATCCGGTTCCTCGCCCTTGGAATATCCAGAATCTTATGAAGTTTTTTCCTTAAAGTTATCTTTTTCCTTTGAATAATGCCCTGAAAGGCAGAGTAAGTTTTTTTTCTTCTCTATGAAATTTCCTTGGAATAATGCCCTGAAAGGCACAATGCAACTGTTTTACCTTTATTTAAAGAGAGACTATCATGATTGCGAATAAAATCATCCATTTGTTCTCCTGCAAATCTATGCTTTACTTTACTTTGAAATAAATATGGGCTTTGACCGAACGGGTAAAACCCCATATTGGAGGGCATGATATGTGCTTAATATTGCAGCAGACACAGGCTCGTCCTGAGCTTGTCCATGATTAGGCGCGAATATGCCTAAGCTCGTCCATGGCCTCGTCCATGATTAGGCGCGAATCTGCCTAAGCTCGTCCGTGGCCTCGTCCACGGTTAGGCGCAAATATGCCTATAAATTGTCCATGGTTAGGCGCGAACATGCCTAGACCTTGCAGCGAATATTGCACCCCGTGGCCTCGTCCACGGTTAGGCGCGAATATGTCTATAAATTGTCCATGGTTAGGCGCGAACATGCCTAGACCTTGCAGCGAATATTGCACCCCGTGGCCTCGTCCACGGTTAGGCGCGAATATGCCTAAAAATTGTCCATGGTTAGGCGCGAACATGCCTAGACCTCGCAGCGAATATTGCACCCCGTGGCCTCGCCCACGGTTAGGCGCGAATATGCCTAAAAGTTGTCCATGGTTAGGCGCGAACATGCCTAGACCTCGCAGCGAATATTGCAACCCGTGGCCTCGCCCACGGTTAGGCGCGAATATGCCTTAAAAATCACTCATGACTAGGCGCGAATATGCCTAAGCCCGCTTATGGCCTCGTCCATAACAGTCCAAAGTTAGATACAATCTATGGCGTTTGCTCCATACAAATTTGACTAAGTACCGGAACGCCCAGGTTCTAGGTTGTTTATCTTGTATCTAACCAAGCGCAGGAACACTTAGGTTCCAAATTTGTTTATCTCGTGTCAAACTAAAATGCAGGAACACCAAGGTTCCAAGTTGTTTATCTTGTACCTAACCAAGTGCAGGAACACCTAGGTTTCAAACTTGTTTATCTTGAATCAAACTAAATGCAGGAACGCCTGAGTTCCAAGTTGTTTATCTTGTATCTAACCAAAGGCAGGAACGCCTGAGTTCCAAATCGTTTATCTTGTATCTAACTAAATGCAGGAACGCCTGGGTTCCAAAATATTTGTCCTGTATAGTTTTGATCGCATGCAGGAACATTAAATGCACACCTCAACGGTGCAAACTACCGGTCAAAGCAATAGAGGTGTCAGAAGCAAGACCCAAACTTGCACCACTCGTACCTGTACACAGATTACTCAACCATCGCTGCATAAATAAGTGCAACCAAGACATGCAGAATTAATATAAAACAAGTCACGTCAACGGGCAACCTAGACTCCAGCCCACCTAACACTACGAAGGGTGTACTTACTGTAGTTCCAAAAAACAAGACCACGTAGGGTCAGCTTGTCCGATAAGCCACGCAGGGCATGGGACCAAAAATTGTGTTAAAGTACCATACAAAAGTTAAGGAATGTCAAGAGCTATGATAAAACGGATCAAACAAGCACAAGGCCTCTTCACTGGGCCTCATGTACCTCAGTGGCAGAAATGTTACCTGAACCATCACCACCAGAAGAGGGGAGCTCAACCTGCTGCTCATCAGGGACAGATGTGTTGCCACCAGCTTCCTTCTGGCTGGGGTCAACAATTGCACTCTGGCTTGGCACAGCAGCATTCTGGGGAGCAACGTCCCTGCGTTTGGGGTACTCGATCTCAGTCCAAATTATATCCCGTCTGTCAACATCCTGTTTGGTCAGGCACGCCTTCCAACCCCTGGCAAAGAACAGCTCTTCGAATTGCGGCATCTGGGCCTTGAACTTCGTCTTCGTATCATTCACCCCCAGATTGTAGGCCTGATCAAAAGACGCTTGAGCAACAGCCAATTCAGCCTCCAAAGTTGCCTTGCTCCTCTGAGCGTTCGATAGCTCAGTCTCCAAAAGCCCAAGTCTGGTCATGGCATCGCTGAAATTGTGGTCAGACTCACCTACACGACGCTTCAACGAAGCCAGCTCTTCCTTCATCTTCTCGTTCTCAGTTGTCATCAAATGGTTGGCATTGATCAGGCGATTAGCACTGACCTTCAGCTCGTCATTCTCAGTCCTCAGCTGTGCGTTAACACCGGTGATTGTTTTGTTATCCTTAGTAGCGCGATCGCAAGCGACGTACATGAGTTGCATGGACTGCAGTTCGTCACAAACATTTAACGAAACAATATGTTAAAAAGAAAGAACCCCTAACATAGGACACCACAAGAACGAAGTAATCAAATCCATACCTTGATGTGATGCTGAAAGCCATTCTTCAAAAGCTTGAGGTAACTGGATCCAGTCTCTCTCTCAACATCCCTAGGAAGCAAAACAGCTCGACCAACAGCTAGAGCAACATCAGCATTGTCACAACTATCAGTGGCAAGGATAGGCAGGGTACCACGACGAAGAGGAGGGTTCCAAACGGCCATTTCAGACTCAGGTTCAGGCTCAGGAGTTGGGGGAGGTGGCTGAGCAGAGGAACTCCTGGTAGTACGACGACGCTGCTGAGGAGGGTTTGGAACAGGGACTGACTCTTCTCTGGGCCTCTTCTCCAGGGCAACGTCAGGCTCCCTCCGCTCTGGAGGGGGAAGAGGAGGAGAAGGAGGACGAGCAGAAGAAGAAGCTCCCAGTGGATCAAGAAACTGGACAGGGGACTCATCATCATCAAGGGTTATGAAGTTAGAAAAATCGGGCACAACTCTCGGCATGACAGAAACAGGGGATTGGCCTCTCACAGGAACACTGCTAGTACTCTCTCCAGACAAATCACTCTGAATATTTTTACAAGACAAGTCAATACCAAGATAGATGTTTGTACGAGAAGCGCGGATAACTTGATTACGGAGAAAAAGCTTCTGAATAGGAGAACGCCTTACCCCAACGCGACCTCTTCCCCTATGAAGATTCCGGGCAGAAGTAGAAGCCTCACTTATACGGACACCACCACGGTAGGAGGGATTGTACTTCAGCAAAACGTGCGCAGCCCGACCTAGCCCTTCTGGATCGATCCCCCTGATGCCCGAAAACTTTAGTGCTCTCTCGATATCAAGAAGGTGAACACCGTCGTGCACCACCAAGTGACCCTCGTTAATGTTCACCGCTGTACAAAGAAGTAAACATAATGAGCAACAGGGAAAAGGCTACCACAATAAAGAAATCAAGAAGCGGCAAAAAGAGCAAAACTGACGTGTACGCCCAAACGTATGGGGGCACGGAGGCCCCATGACATTGCCACCGTCGTCCCTGGGTAGGAAATTTCCAGTCACAATAAAAAAATCATCATTCTCCCCACGGCAGGAATTGGGAAGATCGGTCACTAAACAACGCTCTTTGTCCCGGATCTTAAGATAATAAGTCCCATGGGTGGTAGGACAGACACTGTAAAGATGACGGATATCGTACCAACCCAGGTTTGTGCCCAGAAGTCTGTTCAGGGCCACCACTCCCATGACCACGCGACAAAAGTTGGGACAAAGCTGGAGAGGGGTAAAGCGACAGATGCTGCAGATCTCGACTAGCAAGGGATGTAAGGGAAACCTAACACCTCCTTCTACGATGGCTAAAAGGGGAACGTGAACCCTACCCTCGGTTTGGTCATGGGTATCAGCGCCGGAAGGGGCAAGGGCTAGATTAACGTCATCAGGGACCTCGTAACGGCGGCGGAAGGCCTCCATATGAGCCTCATTATCACAGAGGCTCCTAAACCTACCCATGGTGGAAAGCAATGGAGGTACGAGTAAACCCTAAAAACAACGGTGCAAGAAGAACGGAGAGGGGTTGCAAGAAACTTACAGGCAACAGACGACGGTCGGAGAAAGTCTTTTCCGGCGTAAGGGAAGTCTGTAAAGGGGAAAACTCAAGGGACACAATGGCAACAATGTTCTCAAACAACTCTCGCAGAGCAACACGAATATGGAAAGAAGGAAAGTCTGGGAAACGTCTTATACCTTCTCAAATCCAAAATAGTGCTTGCTGACGTCACCTAAAACGGCGGTGTTTTGGTTCCTCACGCCTTTCCACGACAAGGTGGGTTAATGTCAAATCGGGAATTAAAAAGGGTGCAATGATTCATGCCACCCGGACAACGGAAAGGTGCCTCGGAAGTTACACCGGCTCCTGCAAAGACAGACTTATCGCTTGGGGAGTCTGCGCGACAGCTGACACGTGGCGGGCACCTTGGTACGAAGCGTGACGACGGTACGAAAGGATCAACATGGCCACAACTGCACGTCAGCTAGCTTTCAGCTCGTCATGTGCGAAGGTGCATGGACGACCAAAAGCTGGGGAGCAATTGTGTGGGGTATTTTCCAAGTATTACGGAAGACGAACAGAATAGCTCGTCCAGAGCTGCCACGTGACATGCACGAAGAAAGAGACACAGAATGGTACGCCGACGACCAGAATCTCCATAATTCAGCTAGTGCCCAAATCTACCTGCTCGTCGGACAACGCAGAAGGAACGGCCCGACACATGAGAAACCCTAGTAGCATCCTTACCTAGTGAAGATAAGGAAAGGAGAAAATATTCGAAGATATTCCCAGAATCGGTTGAGCTTGTGAGGATAAGCACAATCTTACTCAGAGATGGAAAGCCAGTCAACTTACTAAACAAGGAGTGAACTCCCATGTAGGGTAAAACTCCAAACGAGCAATACGCGGCCATCTTGGCAAGTATCCTTATCAGGTAAGGATACAGAATCATGCAGGGGAAACTGCCCAATAAGGAAGGATCCTAAGCCTGGAAGGATTCCATACAGAGAAGAATTCCACAAGGAATGCAAATACAAACTAATCGCCTATATAAGGAGATGACTCCTAAATGCTAGAGGTATGCTTTAACCTAATCTCGCACTTATACACTCGTCTCATTGATCCTCGAGTTCGTGGGTGCTAACTTAGCCATCGGAGGGCCCTTGCCGCCAAGAGGCAGGGGTGCTCTGACAGTTCGTTCGTGTTGCAGGGTCGAGGTCGCTCCATTTGAAGAGGATTTGATCTCATAAGAGCAAGGAAATAACTTCGTGAGTTTTTCCCCTCTTACAGAAAATACTTAAAATCCCGCCCCTTTGATAATCTTTAAGCCAACTGATGGCTTAGAGGTGCCAAGTATGGTGGGTACATTTCCTTAGTTAATAGTTCACATTATTTTTGTTTATGAAGCTCACAATAGCATTTTCAAACTTTGAACTAAAAAGAAAGAGGAGAGAATATCCATCATTTTTACTCTACTGAGATGCAATTTTTAAAGAACTGCCGTGCGTTAGTCTCTACTGCCGTGCGGCATTACACCATATTTTATATTAAAAAAAAAAAAAAACGTTTTCTAAAAGAAGTTCTATCCAGGCAACATTTGGATATGAAAGCTTACCTCATTAAATGATTTTCTATTAAAACCTTGTTGCTATCTGTCTTATTTAAAGAATCACTTTTTGCAACCAAGAAAATATATATATAAATAATTCCTTCACAATATCTGGAAGTAATGTTTTCTATGCTGATTTCCCTTTAATTTAGTCATTATTTCATGTCCTGATTTTTCGTCAATTATTATTAATCATTTTTTTTTTTGGGTAAATTAGCTTGAAAATAAAAAGAGGCAAAGGAATGTACAGCCTACAAGGAGCATACCCCAGGGAGGACAAAACAAAGAAAAGAAAGGAAAAGAAAATGAAATTGGCTATACAACAAAACAATAGGAGTTTCTAAACCTTCTAAAGAAGATGGACTAGAAACTCTCCCAAAACGGAGCTAACTGGATCTACTATTAGTCTTAAACTTGGAATAGGCTAGGTGAATGCTTCAGTGGCAATGGCTTGAACAGCTAGGTGTTGTTGATGGAAGAACATAACATTACAAACACTCAACCGATTTGAAATGATTTGACTTGAAACTTGATGACATGCTTGAGCTCTTGAACATGGGCCTTGGCTCTTGATCATGCTGATTAGGACTTAGGCTTGTGTAATGGCTTGCAAATGGGCTTGTAAACTACAAAATGGCCTGGCAGGAGTCACGGTCTGTAGACTGGAAATCGGTCTTGTAAACTGCAGCAGCAGCTACATGGCATAGAGACATTCAGAACTTGGGCTTACGACTTGAAATGGTCAAGCACACCTGGGAGGAAGCTCCCTCCCCAAGGGGTTCAAACATGCCATGAGACAACCCCCCTAGGCTAGGTCAGAAAACATGGGATTTTTTTAGAAAAATTGGGCAGCACCTTGTTTGAAAATGTGGCAGCCCTGACGATTGTCCAGTACATCACATCAAACCAATTCTGACATAATTGAATTCTCGGATCCAAGAGAATTTATGGAAGAATTTAGTCGTTTCCGAAACAATCAACAGCAGTAGCAACAAGCTGGACAGATATAGATTGAGCAGTAGACGATATGAGCATCAAATAATGCAATCTGCTACCGTGATCTGAATAGCCATCAAAAGATGCAGATGCAAATATGCATAAGGTGATGCAATCTGCCCAGCAGACCCGAAATCTAATGTAGTGAGCAATACATGAATACACAACAGCTCTGCCCAAGCATGGCAGTCCACAGACAAGCATACCATAGCAGGATACAACACTGTAGCAAACAACTACTTCAATAGTGCTATGAACAGTATCAGCAAAGTATGTTTCATGAAAATCAGAATAGGGGAGACAGGTCCATTGACTATCAAGGTATAAGGTAACAAACCTTCCCTTATGTAGAAGTAAATAAACTCTTGCTCTGGGCCCTTTCGAAGGAACCAACAACCTTTCCTTACCGAATAGTATAGCCCTTATGGATTGGACCACCATGGTCCATTGGTTTGAACCACTGATTCCTTGTGATGGACCTGCATACACAAACTGCTCAATTGAGCCATTAGAACTTAGACTGGCCCCTTGAAATGTCTGAATCATCTGGAGCAACCTGCCACTGGAATCAATTAGTGCCATGAATAATCTAATGATAATAGTAAAACAAACTAGAGCACAATTTTATTAAATGCCACTATGCCACATTCTTGTTATTCAGATTCAGAATTAAGATTCCATGCTTCACACAAGTATAAAGGGCCCTCAGGAATTTTGTTAAGTGACAATAATTTGCATCTAATGTCAGTACAAACTTTACTCACAACAAATGAGATTGTGTGCTACATATTTTGAAATTTCCTAAGATTCCTCTCTATCCAAATGTGGTATAGAGTGACGGTGAAGGATAGTTTGATGATAGTGCTCCTAAGTCCTTTCCCTCTATAGCCAGAGAGAAGAGAGACTAAGTCCTGGAGAGATTGAGGCTGCCATGTGAGATGAGATCTAAGTGATACCTCATCCCAAACCTTCTGAGTAAAGGAACAATTAAAGAAGAGATGATTGTGATCCTCTTCCTCGAGACAGAAATTGCAACAAGAAATGTCCTTAATGCCAGAAAGGACAAGTCTGTCCTCTGTGGCTAATCTATTTTGAATGGCAAGCCAGCTTATCAAACTGCATTTGGGAATGTGGAAAGGAAACCAAACAATGTGACTCCAACCAATATCAGGAAAGTGAGTTCTAAGTTGCTCCCAAAGAGAGGACACAATAAATAAACCATTATTGCTAAGGGTCCATCTATAGGAATCCTGTGAAGGGGAGGGATGTGTGATTGCAGGGAGACTAGCCCTGATATCATTTAGTTCCCAAGTTTGTGTGGTAGGGAATTTCCAATGATTAGGCCTGGACAAAATGGTAGAGACCTTGGCTTCATCAGACAATCCAGAGTCATAGATGATGCGATTGCCAAATCTCGCAACCAATGGACCCAGGGGATGCCAATTGTCATGCCACAGGAAAGTGGAACTTCCATCCCCAATTTGATAAAGGATGAAAGGTTGAATGAGAGGACGCAACTGAAGTAGTTTCCTCCATGTCCAAGAAGGGCTACTTGGAATTTTAATTTTCCAAAAACTCTTGCCCTTGAGTAAGTATGACTTTACCCATTGACACCACATTGATTGCTCACCTCCAGAGACAAGGTACCATATATGTTTTGCCATGGCAGCCTTATTCCATACTTGGAGGGATTTAAATCCAAGCCCCCCTTCCTTTCTTGGAGAGCATAAATGTTCCCATGAGACCTTGGCACCCGTGTGCTTAAGATCAGGACCAGTCCAGAAAAAGGCTCTAAGAATTGATTCCACTTCTTTAAGAACCTTTTTGGGTAAGATAAAAATAGAGGACCAGTAGGTTTGCATTGAGAACAACACAGACTTAACTAACTGGACTCTACCAGCGTAAGAGAGGTATTTGTTGGCCCAAGACTTGGTACGATTTGTGATTCTATCAATGAGAATCTGACAATTAGTGTATCTCAGTTTAGTGGTGATAAGAGGAACTCCCAAGTACTTGACTGGAAGAGTCCCTTCATTGAAGCCCAGGGTTTGGAGAATTGATTTTTTTGATTAATGTAGGGACTCCAGAGAAGAAAGCGTTGCTCTTGCTAGGGCTGGGAGTCAAACCAAATAGTGAGGTGAACTCATTAAGAGCACTTTGAATGCATTGAATGGAACTCAACTCACCTTTGCAGAAGATCATAAGATCATTGGCAAAACAGAGATTGATAATCTTGGTTTTATCACATCTCCAATGGTAATGAAAGTTGAAATTGGGTGATTGCTCTCTGAGTAATTGGGTGAGGATTTCCATAACAATGACAAAAAGGTAAGAGGACAGTGGATCCCCTTGTCTCAAACCTTTTTGACCCTTAATCTTGCCAATAGATTCACCATTGATACTCAAAGAGTAATTAGCAGTGGTAACACAAGCCTTGATCCAATTGATCATAATAGGATGGAAGTTCATGGAGGATAGAATATCCCACAAAAATTCCCATCTAACATTATCATAGGCTTTCATTATATCTACCTTCAGAGCACATTTAGGAGTAGAAGAGTGTTTGTGGTAATCCCTCATAATTTCCTGGGTGAGGAAAATGTTGTCTGCAATTCTCCTACCTTTGACAAAACCAGATTGGACATGGTCTATGAGATGAGGCAGGGAAAGGATTTTTGCAATGCATTTGTAAATTGTGTTGCAACAGGAGATAGGCCTATAATCCCCAACTGGAAGGGTTGGGGACTTTAGGAACAAGAGCAATGCTTGTGGCATTAGCTCTAGTGAGCAGCCTACCAGACCTAAAGAAATTCCTCACAGCAGAGGTAACTTCATGGCCAATCACATCCCAAGATTTATGAAAGAAGCTTGCATTGTAGCTATCAGGACCAGGGGCCTTATTTGGATTTAAAGCCATGAAGATTTCCTTAATCTCCTGATTGGTAACTTTAGAAATCATGGCATTTCTCTGTGAATCAGAAAGTCTAGATGCAACCAATTGGTCCACTCTAGAGGCTCCTGAATATGATGTGGAGTGAGGAGTACCAAGCAGATTAGTGTAGAAGTCAACAAAAGTATCTTTAATACTTTCAGGATCATGAGAAAGACTACCATCAGGAAGTATGAGACTAGTGATTCTACCTCTATTTCTCTTTTGAGTAATAGACTTAAAGAAGTAAGAGGTACATTGGTCTCCTAATTTCAGCCATTGGATTCTAGACTTCTGCTTGGCAAAGCTTTCCTCAGCCCTTGCAAGCTGATTATATTGCCTATACAAAAGTCTCTCCTTTGCTTGGTTACATATATTGCTGGGGTCTGTACCTAACTCAGCTTGGACAATTTCCAGTTGTTGCTTAACACACAAAGTTCTGGTGGAGATATCACTGTATTCCTTGGTGTTAAGCTTCTTGAGCTTCGGCTGAAGGAGCCTGAGTTTTTCACATACCACAAACATGGGATTTCCAATGATAACCCTATGCCAGATCCTTTGGACAAAGCTAAGGAAATCAGGATGATTAGCCAGAAAATTGAAGAATTTAAAAGGTCTGTTGGATTTTTTAGGAGTGGGGTTCATGTATACCACCATAGGAGAATGATCTGAGATGCTAGGGGTTAGAAAATGAGCACTGGAACAAATGTGAGTCTTCATCCAATGCTCATTAACCAAGGCCCTGTCAATTTTAGTGGAGACAAAGTGTGAAGGATCTTGCTTATTAGCCCAAGTGAAGTGACAACCAGTGTACTTCAAATCATCAAGATCACTGTGGGAGATACACTTATTGAAATCCTCCAAATGTGGAGGCCAATGATTATCCCCTCCCACCTTGTCAGAAGGGTATCTCAGGGCATTGAAGTCACCTAGGATAATCCAGGGAAAGGAGCTCCTCCACGAGTAGAGAGACTGCCACAATTCAGATCTCTTAACATAGGTATTGGAGCCATAGACAAAAGTGGCTACAAAATGAGTCCCACTAGGTATAACAACTTGGCAGTGGATGGCTTGGCTGGATTGATCAAGGATGTTGATATCAACAGCATTAGGATCCCAAGCAACAATTATCCTGCCACTAGGGGCCTGGATATAATTGTGAACAAAATTCCAGGAGGGAAGCATGGAGGTCAAAATTCTAGATGCCCTAGGCTCCTTTATTTTGTGTTCCACAAGGCCCAAAAAGGATAGTTTATTAGTTGTAACAAAGGATCTTACCTCTTTTTGTTTAATTGGGTCATTAAGACCTCTCATATTCCAGTAGCCAAAATGAAGAGGATTTATGGTCATAGACAAAATATTTGTTACCAAAAGTGGCAGATAATGAAAGAATTAGTGTGCTGCCAAACATAAAATACTGTGCAATTACCTTTTTACATGTTGAGTGGAGCTACCTGCATTGCCCCTTCTCTTTTGCTTCCTTTTATTGGAGTTTACTGCTGACTTTGGAGAAGCCTGAGACTTTAGCACCTCCTCGACCCTGCCTTTGCCTTCATTTTCAGCAGTTGCACCAAGAGAAGAGCGATCAACTGAAATATTGGGGGGCTTAGGATCCGGCTCCTCTCTGAAGTCTACTTGTGAACCTTCACTAGTATTGAGTTTCAAAAGTGAATTATCCACTTCCACTCCACTGGGAGAGGTCAGAGGATTGTTCTCTATTTCAATGACCTCATCCACAGACTCACTTGAGTCATCATCTGAAGGCTCATAGTCTGAGGGCTTAATAACATATTGAGCATCAGTAGAATTAGGGACAAACACTGTCACTGCCTCTAGTGCTGATATCCCTCCTAGTCATGAGTAGGTAGTCTTGTCTTTATCAACCATTTGACTTTCTGCTTGCTAAACGACAGGTTTCTTGGAAGTTCCTTCATCAATTCCAGGGGGCTTTCCCACCACTTGCCAAACAAGATTGGAGGTACTTGTATTAATACCTTGTTTGGAGGCACAAGAGTGCCCGAAGACTTTACACTTTGTACATTTGGCAGGCAGCCACTGGTATTCCAAGCGAACTACTATAGAATGTCCATTCACCCTTGATATGAACTTCATCAGGGAGATCAGATTCTGCATCAATTTCAACGCAAATATGAGCAAAATCTAACCTCAGTTGTTTCTCCGTAGCCTTATCCACATGTAATGGCTTCCCAATGGTGCTAGCAATACGACCCAGACCCTCTGCAGTCCAGCACTCAAGAGGTAATTTGTGAATTTTAATCCAGGCTGGAATGGTAGATGGATGCTCTGGAGAAGGGATAAGCATTCTTCTCCAGTCCTTAAGTACAAGGTATCTACGAGAGAAAAAGTACGGTCCTCGTTCTAAAACATTTAACTTGGTAGCTTCATCCTGAAATTCGAAGAAAAAACATGATCCAACCTATTTGATATGAATTTGACCGTGATCTTTCCAAACTGCTCTAGCAGTAGAGCTAAGCAGAGCAAATGGCATTTTGCCATCCAGAAATAACCAACAAGACAACGGTTCCAGTTCTTATCATCGAGATGTGATTCATCCAGTTCAACAACAGCATTTTTACCATTCTTTAGCTCAGGATAATGGTTGAGTTGCATACCTTTGGAAGGGCATTGGGCGCTAAATAGAGAAGTGTAGACACCCCAATCTAGACCCTCGAAATTCCGGAACTTCCTCGATGATGAAAATGCCTAATGTGGACACACAAGGTTTGATCAAAAACTTGAAAAACCCCCACCAATAACCTCCTATGAGATTACCAAAATACCCCTTGAAACCCTAAAATTGCCCAAAACTTCACAACACATGCACCTGGATTGCACTTTTAGGCACCTGGATTGGCCAAGTCCAGGCGCCTGGAAATGCACAGTCCAGGCGCCTGGATATCAGTCCAGGTTGAGTGTGGTTCAAGTTGATAGTGGGCGGGAATGCGATCTTGGAGGATTTTATTGCAGAATTCAGTTAGAGGGAGAGTGGGGGAGATCATTATACCTACAACTCACCCCCTAGATGACCCCTTACCCTTTTGAAAGGTCCAAGTGGCCCTTTATGGACCCTTGTTTGCCTATGAAACCAACTCCCCTCTTCCATTTTCAGGGGCTGAAAAACTACTCTCTCACTTTGGCTGTTTCTCTGTCAAAATAACCCCAGAATTTCCTGTTTCATCAACTACCTCTCAAACCCAACCCATTTCAACCCCAAAAACCACTTCTTTACTTCTTAAATCCATCATCTATGCACTCTCATCAACCAAAAATCCATCAAAGCTTCCACAAACTACTTTTCATAGCTCTGTAAAACCAAAAATCAGTAGCTATATCCCTACAAAATCCATTCAAAAGAACCATTTCAAGCCTTTGATCAAGCCTAAAAGGTAGACATCCTACCAATGTGTTCAAAAAGGCCCTGAGGGGGGACTCAATCGAGCTCTCTTTGGTCATCTATACCAGTAGAGGGTTTGAGAGAGGTCAGAAAATCATCAACAGAAGAAATCATTGTGTGTATCAGAGGCTCAATCCAGGCGCCTGGATCATCACCTTCCAGGCGCCTGCATTGAGTCCAGGCGCTTGGATTCACTCCACGCAGGCGCCTGGACCCCCTTTTTCCTTTATCATGTTTTCTGTTCTCTCTCCCACCCTGATCAGCTTTAGTACATCACTTGAATGCCTTGATTATTTGGTTCTTTACGTTTCACATTCTAATTATGGTTTTGATGATCATCTAAAAATGTTTTAATGCTATAACCATGTGTTAAAAGGGGATCACATTAAATAAGAGGCATTCATATGAGTTTATATGCTACTTGTAGGTTCTGATCATTTAATTTTTTAAGGTTTAAAGATGAGATTTTCCATATTACTTAGGCATATCCTCATTGTAGATGTTTAAAATGCATATTATCATTGTGTTATCGTTGCATTTTAGTTCCATTTCGTTACATTTGAGTCACATTCAAGTGTCAAGCCTGTTACTGTGTTGTCAAACATTTGTTAGAATGTATGAGAGTTGATCAAAGCATTGCACTAGAAGATTTCTGTGAGAAATGGGATTTTGGGGTTTGTGTCTGGATGGCAATCCAGGCGCCTGGATTGACCCCTTCCAGGCGCCTAGACTCAATCCAGGCGCCTGGATTGACTCTTTCCAGGCGCCTGGATCCTATCCAGGTGTGATTTGATGAGTACTTATGATCAGTTTCTGAGATATTCTAGGGCATTTTGGGGGGTATTTTAGTATAATCTTAGCATCCTTTGTATATAAATCATCCATGCATAATATTTGTACAAGTATTCACCCATTTCTCATTGATATTCTTGATGTACTTGACGTGCTCTCATATGAATTTGAGTTTGTGGTCCATCCAAATAATATTTTCAAATCTTTTCAACATTTAGTAGAGACCGGTGGTCACACTGGGCGAGAGGGGTGCTTTGAATCCCTTCCCCTCTCGTAACCTAGCTTCCGGATCTGAGACATCTCATTTTAAAGACCGGTAAAATATTTTCTATTCCAAGGGGTAAAAGAGTCATTTTTCAAATGGTTTCTCGGGTATGGTCCTCAAATCCGGGTGGCGACTTTATTCAATCAATCAAACCATTTTCAAAATCCAAATCGCAATCAATTTCGTGGGCATACCCCGCGGGGTGTTCACAAGCTGGCGACTCTGCTGGGGATCGATGATTAACATATATTTTAGTATTATTACACTTATGTGTGATTTTATTAAAATGTATGTTAATTATTGAGAGCTAAGCTTGAAAAATGTTTAAAAGATTTTGAAAATATTATTTTTACAGACTTTTTGCATTGCACGTGCATGGTTACTAGCCTTCGCTGACGTGTTTCGGCAATCCTGCCCGGCTTGCCGGTGACGGGGAATCCCGAAATGCTCAGCACCCCCTGACCGTGATAAGTCACAATTGTCGCTATTACCATCGCCTTGCGGGATACTTGGCGGTGGGAGACAGCTTTGGCTTTGAGTCCAGGGTACCCTTTCAAACCAAAACCAGCCTTTGCATATAGATAACCATAGAACCCCACGTTAGTTAACCAACCCATGTGTTAGGATTATGTGCTCCACCCTGTAATGTGCTACGTGTTACTGTTTTTCTCAGCATGCCATGTTGCATACATGCACGCACCCGCATCTGTACATATGGTCATATGTGTTTTGTGCGCACTGTTAGTTAAGCATAAATTAGGTCCCCGGTAGTTAGTAGAAGGTTGTCTTGGCCCGATGATGAGTTGTGCATCACATATGCGCGTTGTTCTTACGAGTTGGTCTTTAGGACGACTGGACATGGGAAAATTTGGATCGTCAAATTCTTGACAATGATCTAGACGGGTTTAAGGGACATTAGCCCGAGGAGGGTCAATCGCTCTTAGGCATCTGATTTAGATCATTGCCGGAATTCGTGTGAATCATGTTTTCCCAAATCCGCTCGTCCGATGTCGAAGACTTGTTTCTTAAAAGAAAACTTGAGGATTGGGGCAACCTTCCAAAGCTGTCGGATATAGTCTAGGAAACTTTAAATCCATGGAGTTTGAGATACCTCCGGTGTTGGTCGTGCCCGAACGGCCACCCGTGATTCAAACTAGCCTTGAGATCATTAGTAGCTAGATTACAACACCCAAATTGCTCTGTCTCGGATGGCCCAGAAAAGTGATTGGCTCTGATTTCAACAAGCTTGGAATTTAACTTGCCGAGTAATGGCCTACCCGGGGTGTTGGAAAATCTTCTGTGCAGTGATCTTAAGTGAGATTTGGATCCGGTAGACTAACCCTATGTTGTACATGAAGTCTAGGAGACTTTAAATCCATGGAGTTTGAGGTACCTCCGGTGTTGGTCGTGCCCGAATGGCCGCTCGTGTTTCGGACTAGCCTTGGAACCGCTTGTATCTGGATGGCGACACCTCATTGCTTTGTCTCAGATGGTCAAGAAAAGTGCTACGGCGTCAACATTTAGGCTTTAGGTTGAAACGCCGTACCTACCGAGTAATGACTTACCCGTTGTGTTGATACAATCTTCTGTGTAAACGGTTGCAAGTGAGATCCGAAACAGGTAGCTTAATCCCTAGGCTAGAAATAGGACTAATTTTGGGCGAGGAGTGACATACGCATCATAGGCACCCTTTCGTTTGTACTTGGTATTTGAAGGCGACGAACTGAGTCCGGCTTTTACTTTATGATCAGTAAACCATTGGGCCTGCAAAGAAGAAGAAGACCTTACCTGTTTGGACTCGACCTCCCAGACAGAGATTGTCTCGATCGTTGTCACCAAAGTCTGAAGCAAGTATGTCGGCTGAACAGGAGCAAGATCCCCTAATGAATTCGTGCAACTGAGGAAGGAGATGCAAGATGAAAGAGTCCGGAATGATACCCGAGTCGCCCAACTCATGGCGATTATGGTGAACATTCAGAGTCGACTCCCTCCACCTCAACAGCAAATACCTAATGGCGGAGCTCGGAATCAAGAGATTCTTAATGATGAACATCCGCAACAGCCCCCTCCCCCCGAGAATCCTCAATTGGCTGAAATGCTAGCTAAGATACTTAAGCTGGAAGAATCTGTTGCCAAAAGTGAGAAGCGAGCCATCGCTGGTTTTGACATGAGCAAACTCTGCATCTTCCCGGGCGCTAAGCTCCCCAAAAAATTCAAACATGTGGACTTTGAGAAATTTGACAGAACTGGGGATCCAAGAGGACATATCCAGGCATATGTGAGCTCTCTCTCGTTGCAAGATGTTGATGAGCCTGCCATGGCACAAATGTTTCATGAAACGCTCACAGGGCCCGCGCTCCAATGGCTCTTATCGCTTGACATCTCAAAGAGGCAGACTTGGGAAGAAATGGTGGTTGCTTTCATTAAGCAGTATGAGTATTATGTCCAACTCAAAGTCACTACCCGTGAGCTCGAGAGTATTAAGATGAAAGAAAAGGAGTCGTTCGCAGATTTTGTGAAGAGATGGAGAGCAAAGGCTGCGCAAATGATTGATCGTCCCAGTGACAAAGATCAAATGCGCATCATAACCAAGAACCTTCAATCAGATTTAGCACAATACATGGTAATGGCACAAGTGCACAACTTTGAGACCTATTTTGAGATGGGTCAATCGATTGAGGAAGCTCTACAGAGTGGGGTGCTGAAGAAAGGAGATCCTGTCCCTAAACCCAAACGCAACTACATTGGAAACACTTCATCCCTATATGCAAATCCCAGTTACACAGCCGGCGCCTCGTCCAGCTCCATGAATCACCAGTCCCGTAAAACCGAACCTATAAATGCTATCCTGTCCCAACCAGCTCAACTAACTCAACCATTTCAAAACCAAAGAGGACGACGTATTTTCACCCCTCTTCCCCTACCTCTTCCCGTTATCTTCGAGCGACTCGTTCAACAAGGAAAGATTAAACCGCTCCAACCAACCCCACGTCCACAAAATCCCCCACCGTCATATAACCCGAACACCTTTTGCATCTTCCACCAAACACCTGGCCACCCCACTGAAAGATGCCAGCGACTGCGTCATGAGATTCAAGATCTCATCGACAATAAACAAATCCGAGACCCCACTGAAAAACCCAATGTTGTCACCAACCCTTTGCCAGCACACAAGAGGAATGGTGATATAGGCCAGATTATTCTTAGCTCCACTAAAAAAGACCTAAACTCCACTCCATTTGACCCAAGCCAGTTCATTGTGCCGGAAACAGATCCCAAGCCTATTGTACCTATACCAGCTAAACACGAGGCGTGCTTTCTTGACGCACATTTGGACCCCACTATATGGCAAGAATGGGGTGATTTGATAATGGCTATGGAAGCTCGGGAGTATGAGCAGATGGTGGCCAATAATGTGGCGAATGAAGAAGTTTGGCCGCATAATGAACAGCTTAACGAATGACCCCCTCTTAACGCCATGATTAATCAACTTTGGGATCCGATGTTTGCAGATCCGCTTGATGGATTTGCACTTCCTAATCTATTTGAGCCTTTGCCTATGATGCAAAACCAACAGCCTATGGAAGAAGGGCAAGGACAGAATTGGCAAGAAGAAAATGCGGCACCTGATGGCACACAGGAAGATGAATGGGATCCCTCACCAAATGAATGGCAGCTCGTGGACCCCAATGATCCCTTAGATGGGGCCACACTCCCCATGTTCTTTGATGAAACATATTTTCCAATGACGCCGTTGTGGGAGGGTCGCCCTGATTTCTCCATGATGAGTGAACACGCTATAAATCGAATGACGGAGGGGATAGAATTCACACCTTATGATTACATAGTTGACGAAAATCTTCCGGCACCTCAAGTGCAAGTCCCGGAGGATTGCAATATCATGGTGTTGAATGGTGGACTACCCGATGTTTGGGGGCAACAGATGGAGGAAAACGTTGTGGCTAATATGTGGACCAATCCGAATGAAGGCATAGCACTCTCACCACTATGGGTTGGGAATGACGAAGTTTGGGCCGTTAACGAGACAGCGATGGAAAATGGAGATGTATGGAGTGAGGCAACTGTGGAGGGACTTACCAAGGGTTTGGAAGAAGCTAGCATTGCAAAAGGAAAGAGAAAGGCGGAGGGGGATCTTGTTGACGTTTACACGGATTATACCGATTTGTGGGGAGATGACCTTGATTCAGTTCTTCACCTTCTGCGAAGTGGTCGGTTATATCAACCACCTCAAATGTACACTGGGAATACCTCTAACCCACCTCCTAATTTCATAAACCAGCCATCTGTTAACCCAGTTCCACAAAACAACTCAGCTACACCAAGTGATCCAAACAATCTCAGTGACCCAATTGCCAATCCTACTGATTTCCAAAACCTTTTTGACCCGCCAACCAACCAATCCTATGCCACTTCTGCAGCCAATAGTCGTATGCCTCGTCCAAAACCTCCACTAACAACTGAAGAAAATCCCATCCAAAAACAACTTGAGAAAACCCCAGCCGCTCTAACCATTTGGGGGTTGCTCATGAGCTCCAGCGAGCATCGACAGAAACTTGCTCAAGCACTGTCTTGTATGGAGATCGCCCTGACACTACCCCTGAAGCCATGATGGCCGCCGTTGCTACTAAACCTATCATTGCTTCCAAACCCACCAAGCACACTGTAACTTTCACCGAAGCTGATTTACCACTCGAGGGGACTGACCACAATAAACCATTGCATGTCACCATGAAGTGCATGGGGAAGTGGATCCCAGTTGTATTGGTGGATAACGGGTCTGCGCTTAATGTATGTCCTCTCCGGACAGCTCTGTTTGGGACTCAAACCAAAAGACTTCACGCCATCTGATCTCACTGTTCGAGCTTACGATAACACCCGTCGCAGTGTGCTTGGGACTGTCGAAATGGAAATTGCCGCGGAAGGGTTTAAGTCGACGGTGGAGTTTCATGTACTTAAGATTCCAGCTTCATTCAACTTATTGCTGGGACGTCCCTGGATGCATCGACCCGATATAATGGCAGTTCCATCCACTTTGCATCAAAAGGTTTTGCTTGGCTTAGAAAGTGGGACGGTTGCTCTCTATGGAGACACAGGCATTCGCCCTCATGCCGAAGATAATGCTCCTTTGTTAGAAATTATGCATGATGAGAACGACGTCCAACTCGGAAGTTTTGCTTTTGATACATCCAGCGGTGTGTGCACACTCCGTATTGATGATGATTTTTCAATCAGCTCCACTGCTCTCGAGATGATGAGAAGGGTGTCTTATCTGCCAGGCACTGGCTTGGGTCGAACTCATCAAGGGGTGGCTCAGTTCCCAGAATTCCCTTCTCAGCGAGGCCGTTTTGGGTTGGGGTATGAACCTACATTAAAGGAGATGCAAAGGGGAAAGACCAATGAGACAAGTAGCAGTGCAAGCTGTCAGATTCGCTTCGTCAAGGAAGGGTCAAATGCACCATATTACGGCCAGCCTGAGCCATTTGTAAATGAAATAAGTGGAGAGGTGCACCCTGGGTTCGAAATCTTTGCTAATGATGCTTGGGATAGTGAAGATGAACATGAGAAAGTGGAGAAATTGGTGAGAGAACTCAAAGCAGATTGGATGGAGGCTTTGGATGGTGGGATCTTGATGTCAATGTTTGACGAGGTCAGTCTGACAAGTAAGGATAAAGAGGAGCCAACAGTGATGATGCTCGGGCAGGAGGCCCTTGAAGACCCCAGCATGCTGATTGTGGATGCTGTAGGAGGATATAAGAATTGCACTTTCACACCTGTTGTAAAATTCACTGGCACTTTCACCGAGTTTGAGTCTAATTCCAAGTTTGAGTCTGTACCTAGCTTTGAGTCGGAGGTCGTGCCTCACGCCACTCCATGTTATCGCTTCTCTTTTGAGTTTGAGTCCATTGCTATGTACCGCACCCCTGAGGGTTTCATGAATGAAATGGATTGTGATTTCGCTTACTTTGCTGTGCCCGAAATAAATTGTGTTGACCTTGACGATGATGAGACTGAGTTCAAGGGAGAAATACCCAAAGAACTTAAGTCTCTAATCGAAAGGGAAAATGAAAGGCATGCTCAGCCAACAAAAGAAGAAGTTATTTCAATAAAATTGAGAGACGAGGAAAATCCTCGCATGGTTCAAATCGATTCCGGGCTGTCTTCGGAGGAACAAAAATCACTCACTGATTTACTCAAAGAATTTGAAGATGTTTT
The DNA here is from genome assembly GCA_020921065.1 of Vaccinium darrowii. NCBI lineage: Eukaryota > Viridiplantae > Streptophyta > Magnoliopsida > Ericales > Ericaceae > Vaccinium > Vaccinium darrowii. Next base: position 23,846,907 of record CM037162.1, on the reverse strand, counting down.
CGCTTGGTCCCACGCAGATATGCCCGGAATTGATCCTGAAATTGTGCAGCACCGAATTCCCTTGTATCCCGAAACAAAACCAGTGAAACAGAAATTGAGAAAATCAGGCCAGATTGGGTCGAAAAGGTCAAAGAGGAAGTTACCAAGCAATTAAATGCTGGCTTTCTGATGGTGACTGAATATCCACAGTGGGTTGCAAACAATGTGCCAGTGCCCAAAAAAGACGGAAGAGTCAGGGTGTGCGTAGATTTCAGAGATTTGAACAAAGCCAGCCCGAAAGACGACTTTCCCTTGCCACACATTGATGTACTGGTGGATAACACGGCAGGGCATGCACTACTGTCATTTATGGATGGGTTCTCGGGATACAACCAGATTCTGATGGCACCAGGAGATCGAGAGAAAACAACTTTCACCACGGAATGGGGAACGTTCTGTTATCGAGTCATGCCGTTCGGGTTGAAGAATGTCGGGTCAACCTACCAACGAGCCGCAACAACCTTGCTACATGACATGATGCATAAAGAGGTCGAGGTGTATGTGGATGACATGATTGTAAAAGCAAAGGAGAGAGAGGGGCATCTCCCAACATTGCGCAAGTTCTTCGAAAGGATACGAAAATACCAAATGCGTCTCAATCCACAAAAGTGCACATTCGGGGTCACTGCAGGAAAGATGTTGGGGTTCATGATTACCACCAGGGGAATTGAGGTTGATCCATCAAAAATTAAAGCGATATTAGAAATGGAGCCACCGAAGACAGAGAAAGAAGTCCGAAGCTTTCTTGGAAAAATTCAGTTTATCAGCAGGTTCATCGCCAAGTTAACATCAACTTGCGAGTCGATGTTTCGTCTTCTCAAGAAGGGGGTGCCGTTCAAATGGGATGACAAGTGTCAGAAAGCGTTCGAATCAATTCAGAAGTACCTCCAAAATCCCCCAGTATTGATGCCACCGATACCTGGAAAACCGTTGATTCTGTATTTGTCTGTGACGCAATCAGCAATGGGATGTATGTTGGCACAGGAAGGAGAAGCCGGAGTGGAAAAGGCTGTTTATTACTTAAGCAAGAAAATGGTAGGAGCAGAAGAGAGATACACCCCATTGGAAAAGACGTGTTGGGCTCTTGTTTGGGCCTCCAAGAAGTTAAGGCATTACATGCTAGCTTATTTGGTGCTGTTAATTTCTCGGATGGACCTTCTCAAATATCTATTCGAGAAACCGGCACTCACCGGAAAGCTGGCACGATGGTTGCTTTTATTGGCCGAATTTGAGCTCAAGTACGTAACACGGAAGTCAGTAAAAGGAAGGGCTGTAGCAGAATTTCTAGCAGATCACCCAATTGAGGGGCCAGAAGATACGGAATTTCAGTTTCCTGACGAGCACGTCATGACGGTATCAGAGGACATTTGGAAACTATACTTTGATGGAGCCGCCAATCAAAGAGGATTTGGGATCGGTATATTATTGGTTTCACCAGAAGGGCCACATATTCCCCTTTCTTTCAAGTTAAACTTCGAAGTCACCAATAATCAGGCGGAATATGAGGCATGCATTGTAGGTATGGAGGATGCATTGTAGGTATGGAGGCTGCCCTTGAAATCGGGGTAAAGAAGTTAGAAGTAGTGGGAGATTCGAATTTGGTAGTTTCTCAGGCCAATGGTGATTGGAAAGTGCGAGAAGAAAAGTTGAAGCCGTATCACAAAGACCTCGACGATCTGATTCATCAATTTGAGCAAGTCACTTTTACTCATATCCCGAGAATGAAGAATCAGTTTGCCGATGCACTCGCTACTTTAAAATCCATGGTAGAGTTGCCAATAGGAGTAAGGATGAGGCCAATCATGATTGAACAGAGAAATAGACCAGTCTATGAATATGTGATGAATGTGGAAGAAGTCAATGATGGTCTACCTTGGTACCATGACATTTGGAATCTGGTTGAGAAGGGAGAGTACCCAGAAGGGGCAAACAAGAAGGATCGAATAGCACTACAGAGATTATCATCCCAGTACATCATCTGTGGTAGAAGGCTATACAAAAGATCATATTGTGGCATGCACAAGCTATGCATCCATGGTGAGGACACAAAAAGGGTAATGGAAGAGATTCATGAAGGAATTTGTGGTCCCCACATGAGTGGGTTGATGACGGCAAAGAAAATTCTGAGGCAAGGGTACTTCTGGTTGACCATGGAAATGGATTGCGTTCAGTATGTGCGGAGATGTCATAAGTGTCAAGTCCATGCCAATCTCATGCATGTTCCGCCAACTGAACTTCACACGATGGCAACACCTTGGCCCTTCTCAGTGTGGGGCATAGATGTGATTGGAAAAATCACGCCATCAGCATCAAATGGTCACAAATTTATCTTAGTGGCGATTGATTATTTCACAAAATGGGTGGAAGCAGCTTCATATGCTACATTAACTGCAGTGCAAGTGGCTCATTTCATTAAGCAGAACGTTATCTACCGGTATGGGGTCCCTAATGCATTTGTGTCGGACAACGGGGTACATTTCAAAGGAAGGGCAACTGAAGTACTTGAGGAGTTCAACGTTCAGGTGCACAAGTCAACAGTGTACATACCACAAACTAACGGAGCTGTAGAGGCAACAAATAAGTCAATCAAGAATATTCTGGAGAAAACCATCGAATCATCTAGGGATTGGCATGAAAAACTACCACTGGCACTATGGGGGTATCGCACTTCTATCCGTACTCCGACAGGGGCAACACCTTATTCGTTGGTCTATGGTATGGAAGCAGTACTTCCCATTGAGCTTGAAGTACCATCCCTGAGGGTGATGATAGAAAGTGAAATTGATGAGGCAGATTGGTTGAGTGATAGGTTTGCAGAGTTAATGCTATTTGATGAAAGACGGCTGCGGGCATTGTATCACATTCAGGGGTATCAAAGGAGGATTGCTCGCGCATTCAACAAGAAGGTGAAAACCAGGGATTTGATTGAAGGGGATATGGTCGTAAAAGAGATCCGGGCACCAATATTTGATCCACGAGGGAAGTTCAGGCCGAAATGGGCGGGACCATACATCATCAAGACTATGCTCGACGGTGGGGCAGCAGTGATCATTGATCTAGATGGTAATGAGTTCAGCAATCTTGTTAACCTGGACCAGCTCAAGCGATATTACCCCTAAGAGATGCTCGTTGGGCGGAAAATCGCAAGGGCGAACCAACCCAAGCAAAATTCAGAGCAAGCCTGCTAGGCTGAAAACCCACACTAGGCGGCCTAGGCAAAATTTAAGGCAAAAATTCAAAAGGAGCTCGCTGGACCGAAAACCTGAAAAGGCGGTACCAGGCAAAATTTAGAGCGCAAAAAGGAGAGTGTTAATACCCGAGTGAACCTTTGCTTGAACTACGCCATGACCTGATTCCTTGAAAGAGGATACGTAGGCAACCCTATCCTGGGGTTCGGTCTAAATCTGCTAAGTTGGTCCACATTCTCGCAATATCTGAAGGAGATAGCATATGGAATCAAATGAACCAAGAGGGGGAAACCCTTCATAGTTCAATTTTATTCAAATCACTTTTTCGATTACATAAGCTGAGCAACATTCAAAAAAAAAAAAAAATGGATGCACCATTTATTTCGGGAAACAGCTTAGTTGTGTCGAGAAAGTCAGTCCACGTTGTTTCCAAATCTTGCTTCCAGTTCCCCTCTGAGCCATTGGCGGTACCTTCCTCGCAGGTTAATGCTTGGATACTGGTCTCGCACCCAAGTCACTCTGCCTCCCCAATTACGGCGATAAGCCTCAATTACTGAATGTTTGAACTCGGGGAGATGGAAATCAGCGGGATATGAGAACTCCACTTCCTGACGAATCCCAAACTGGCGAAGGATGCGCTGAGGGAAGTAGAAAGTGAAGCCCGACAGCTCGGCCAAAACCACCCATGAGTGTCCCATATGGTTGGCCGTCATGTCTGGCAAAGGCAGCCAATGACACCTCCAAATGACATGTTCTTCCTCCACCGCCATAAAGAAATCCAACCATTCCTCCATATTGTGACAAATCACCACAAACCCCCTGCTTCTCCAATCCCTAGCCTGATAAACCCAGTCATTTGCCGGATCCGCAACCAACTTCATTTTGTCACATAACCACATCTGATAAATCAAAAAAAAAAAAGAAGAATGAAATGAACCAAGCCCAGTCCAAAAATACACAAGCCAAAAATCCAAAACCAAATCCAAAATACCAAAAACCAAAATCCAAACCTGAAGCAAAAGAGGACTTCCGGCAAAAACGTCGATTCTCCCGGATTTCACTGCATCCAAACCCATAAGAGTCTCTGCTAAAACCATGGGAACAACATCTCTTCGTTGCTCGATCTGCACAGCAACTGAAACGATTGAAGGGTTGGGGCTGCCATCATTTGGAACCAACAGATAAGTGGCAAGGAGGCACATGCACAAGGCAAACATACGGCGATTCTGAACAGTGTAGTCTAGCGGGTTGCCACGAGGATTGAAATCTGCAAAGAGGCGAAGAATGTCAAGAGAACCTCCACGAATCAAATGCCTTGCAAGACCATCACTCAGACCGAGTTTATCTTTAAGGATCTTAACCAAGTTGACGCGGATTGAAGGGACCACTGGTTCGGTCTCGGGATGAGTTTCGAGGTATGCATGGAATTCCTCGACAGTGGGACAAAGCTCTTGGAGACCAAAACGGAACACATGAAACTCGGAATCCCAAAACTGGGCGGCGGCATGCAAAAGCTCGGGACGGATAGGAATGGAGTGGATATGACGTAAGGAGTTGAGATGGTGGCTTCGAAAATTGAACCAATCAATGTTTTCGAAGCTTGCAATCCATGGTTGAAGCACGGCGGACGCAAACAAGGCCATGGCGCGGAGTTGAAAGAGAAAGAAGTGGAGAATGGAAGTATAAAGAGTGGGATAATTTGTCGAGTAAGACAAGAGGCTGGTTCTTGCACATGGGAATTGTACCAAGGCAGGGCTTGCACGCATAATTTGTTCAAAAAGTGGAGATACACAGCTGTTTAGCTCCTAGCAATCTATTTGGTGGTCAAAATTACACCTTGGTCCAAGAGTTACAACTTGACCACATGTTTTCCTAAGCGTGGTTTTGTGCCCGATAAAACCATCAGTGGCCTTTGTGCCCATTAAGCGAACAGAAATGTTTACACTGCTTGGAATTTTTGTCCATTATTAGTCCTATCCTAGCGGGTTGTGCTAGGACCTCCAAATTGCCCACCCCGGTGGGTTGTGCTAGGGAGTATGCATTTTTCTTTCTTTTCTTTATTTTCATTTTGTCCTCCCTGGGGTATGCCCCTTGTAGGCTGTATATTCGCTTAACCCCTTTTATTTTCAAGCTGAATTATCCAAAAAAAAAAAGAAGTGGAAAATGGAAGTATAAAGAGTGGGATGATGAAATTGGTGTGGAGAAAATGCTTGGCAATGCATAATATTTATAGTGGGAGTGTGAGGAGTAATGACAATTCTACATTTTTTTTTTGGGGTAAATTAGCTTGAAATTAAAAGGGGTTAAGCGAATGTACAGCCTACAAGGGGCATACCCCAGGGAGGACAAAATGAAAAGAAAGAAAGAAAGAAATGAAAAGAAAAGAAAAGTGCGTGGTCCTCGAAAAATGAGTAGTACTGGCACATCCCGCCAGTATAGGTGTAAATAAGCAAAAATGCAATAATGTAGTAAGCGTAATGCCATGCACAACCCGCAAGGCTAGGATAACGTGAAAAGCATGCATATAAATGAATAACATGTAGTGAGTCCTGAAAGGCACCACTGTAAGGAATGTGATTAGCCCGTGCTCGCGTCCCATTAGCCTAGCCATTCCAAAGGAAAGGGAGGCATCAAGGACATGAGCATGGGCTTTGCGGAAGAACATAACCAAGTGATGATAGTGTCAAATACCTCACCTAAGTAAGGGAGGTACTCATATGCGCAAGATCTGCCTGATCTCCACCGCGGTAGTAACAACAACAAAACTCGGTGCCAAGGCTATGAAAACACCCTCATCCAAGTACCACAGTCGTCGCAATCACCCCAGAGAGATAGAGCAAGATCATAAAAATAAAAGGATAGCCCGCGGTGCATCATAATATCAAGGATAGGGCTAGAGGTAGGTGAGTTCCCCAACCAAGCTGAAGATCATGATTGACAGAGCCAGCCCCAAGGAATAAACCTTGGATCAGAGAAAACCAAGTCACCTCTATGCAGAACACATCTAATGGTAATCTCCGCCATTGGGCTCTGAACATACACAACCAACCAAACGGTGCAACTATCCTAATCCAAGTAACCCACACCCGGTAAATGTAACAGTGCCCCCTGTAATGAAAGTAGTACACGCAGAAGGAGCTCGGGGTCGGAGGTGGATGAGACCTCTGAACCGTGCTAAGGTAGAACCATGACTAGGGTCAGCCCTAGAGTAAACTCCGTCCCCTTCGGAGAACCCCAGCCCATGGAAACTTGGCCCATCACTCCAAAGTAACCACGCCTTCGGACCGAAGTCAATATCCACCAAACGCCGAAAACAGCCACAACCAAACTCCAATCGCACAACCACCACCAAGCAGGAGAAAATAGAACCATAAAATGTGATAATGGAATAAATCCAAGAGTGCCCCCTGTATTGAAAATAGTACGACGCAAATGGAACTCGGGGTCAGAGGTGGATGAGACCTCCAAACTGTGCTAAGGCAGAACCATGACTAGGGCCAGTCCTAGAGTAAACTCCGTCCCCCTCAGAGAACTCTAGCCCGCAGAACTTGGCTCATCAACCTAAGTAACCACGCCCTCGGACCGAAGTCAATCTCCACCAAACGCCGAATGCCCTAGAGCAAATCAGCCACAACCCAATTCCAAATGCACAACCATTACCAAACAAGAGAAAATAGATCCAATATCCGAAGTGAATCCCTAACAGAAGTAACTCTGAGGACAAACATGCTCCATTAGCAACTTCAGCTTGTTCCAAACAGAATCAAAATAGGATTTTGAAAACTTCAACACTAGCACACTAGCAAAACCAGAACCAATACGGAATTACCCCTTATGCCGTGACAACTAGGGGTGCTCACGGTCCGGATCGGTCCGGATTGGCATGAATCCAATCCTAATCCGCGAGTCACGGTTTTTTGAAAATACAATCCGTGTCCGATCCAAAAGTCTCACGGTTCGGTTCCAATCCGAACCGCGAGTCACGGATCGGTTCCGGATTAATCCGCGGATTTTTAACTTGTTCGGAAAAATAACAAACAAAGGCAGTAAGGCACTAGCAAGTAGCAAATGCACTAAATAGAAAGTTCAAAGTTGGAAATCCCAATAAAAAACAACAAAGGCAGTAAGGCAGATAGTTACAGAGATAACAATATTCACACCATAACTCCTACAACAGTACAACCAAACCGTAAGTCTGCTAAATTAACAATATCTATGTAACTATAATTATAAAAGTGATAAAATTATATGAATTTTGTTAATGTGTGCCCCCAAGGCACATGATAATGTTCATTAAATAAGTTTAATTAAATCCACTTTTGCTAAAAATAGTAAAAGTACTTTACATTAACTTCTTTGTTTGCATGAGAAATCTAAGTTTGAAATACAAGTCATAAATTACTTTTACTATTTTTAACAAAAGTGGTTTTAATTAGGTTACATTTAATGGACATTATTATGTGCCTTACGGGCACACATTAACAAAACCCAAATTATATATATTTAAAAAAACTTAGTATATAATAAAATTCTCACGGTCCGGATCGGTTAATCCACGGTTTCAAAATCAAAATCCGTGTCCGATCCAAAAGTCACGGTTTTTTATTTTTTGAATCCGTGTCCGGACCATTAATCCACGGTTAAAATCCAAAAGGTACGGATCGGTTCGGTCCGGACCGGATTCACGGTTCACCGGTTTTTTTGAGCAGCCCTAGTGACAACAATGACACCTAACAAAGAGAACTAGAACGCAGGTGCACAATCGAAAGTTATATCGTAGATCCCAAAATGAAACACACCGATTAGTTAATGGACTACCAATTTGAGATATGAAAGTCTACAGTGACAGCCCATTTTTAGAGTTCTGAAATTGTGGTCCAACTTAATGGCCCAATGAAATTTGTTCCACTAAATAGCCCTTGCCATACAAGACAATTTGTGTAACACCCCGGATTATTTCAAAAATATTTGATACACATTTTGGAGTACTTATGAGAATGTTATTGGATAAACCGAGACCGCGGTTAGTCTCAAGGTAATTTATTGGAGCCATGGTAAAATTTTTAGAATTTTCTGAGGTAATATCTGGACTGCACGGTCGGAGCGGAGCTTGTTTCCGCGGTCGCGGGAGTTCCAGCCGCTTGCTGGAAGTGGAAATTTCTCAATTATGGGAGTGGGTCCTACCCCACCCCCTAAGTCGTCTCTTCTTTCTCTCTTTTTCTTCTTTTCTTTTGTTTTTCCTTCTTTCTTTTCATTTGAGTGGGAGATTAATCAGAGAAGAGAGAGAGAGGGAGAGAAAGGGAGAAGTGGGCAGAGGAAGAAGAGAAGAAGGAAAAGAAGAAGAAATAGAGGAAGGAGAAGGAGGATGGACCGAAAAATTGGAGAAAACCCAAATTAAGGTACGGATTGGAGTTTAGTGTCAGAATTCTTGAGTTATGCTGTGTATTTGCAAATTAATTTGGTGTTTTGCATCTCATAAGGGTGAATTGGGGTCTGTTTTTACGAAAATTCGTGGAAGAAACGTAAGGGTGTTCACTGACAGTTTTATGGAATACAATCTGCCATGGTTTTTGGCAAATTTTAAGATATGGTTCCCAAATTTGGAATTTTCTGGAAATTTAACTGGAGGTACCCATATGAGTTCTAGACCTTGTGTTAAATTTTAGTGATTTTATGAGAAGTACAGAAAATATGAAAAAATGTTTTACCGAGCTGTTGTCGGGTTCGCGTCTGTGCAGACAGCACTGACACTCTTTGGGAAAACGGTTATAACTTTTAGCTCGGGTATCCGATTGGTACACCGTCTTTTGATTATGAAACTAGACTTGTAAGGCTTTCAGAATTGATAGGCCTTGTAGCTTGATTATTTCCCAGTAATAGCAGTTTTTAATTTGAAGTTGGAGGAAAATCTGTTTTGGGAAGGTTTTAGCAGGTTCTGGGCTAGTGTGACGGTTGATTAAAAATAGTTGCAGAGCTTAGAAAATTCTGAGTTTTTAGTATGTTGTTTCTGCTTGTGTCTATGGTCTACGGTTAAAATGTTGGGATGTTTGGACGGGTGGATTAATTCTATAAATTCGTAGAGCGCAGCACTGTTGAGTCGTAGGATGCATTTTCATGCATTTCATTTGCATTTGGGCATGAGTTTTGGTGGTGAGTCTTACGAGTGCTGTATATTTGGTATTATAGGTGATGATATGGTAAGAATGGTCGTGATTACGCCTCTGGTGCGTAGAGGTTAAGTCTATGGCGGAGTTGGTCCTGTTGTGGCAGGTGAGAATGTACAGCCTCTATAATAAATAGAAATGTGTAGTATTTATGTGGTGTTTTCAAATGTGTGGTGTGATTATTGATGTTTTGAAAACTCTCCTTGTGATTTTTGTATATGTTAAAAGTATTGTGTTTGGACGGATTAAATGAGTTTCAGTGATGGATCAAATGATTTCTGGTGGGTGAAAAGAGAATATTTTATGCCTCTTGTGCCAATGTTTAGTTTGCAAGGTTGGCAACTTGCATTCGTGGGCTGTGCCATCTGGCTGTGTGCCAGCATTTTAGCCAAAAAGTTACAAGGTTGGCATCTTGTAGCGTGGGCTGTGCCAATATTTTAGTTTGCAAGGTTGGCAACTTGCATTCGTGGGCTGTGCCAAATGTGAGCAGTGCAAGCTTAGTTCTTGCTTTCTGTGTGGGCTGCACCTACCATTGGTGATAAAGAATGGCCCTCGTCACCGCCACTATATGTGAGCCTGTGAGCGAGGTAACGGTACCGTCATAACTCCCGGTCGTGAGGTTGGCGACTCGTTGGCACATTGGGTAAAATGATAGGATATTATTTTATATTGTGAAAGAAAATGTGAAATATTTTGCAAAACTTACAGAGGTGTGTTGATGAAATGGGCCGGTGGGCCGTGTTTTTTGACATGAGCCGATAGGCTGCGTTTTTTTATAGATGGGCCGGTGGGCCGTGTTTTGAGATGAGCCGGTGGGCTGTATTTTTGAAATAAATATGGTGTGCTGTGTTTTGAGATAAAAGTGTGGGTGTGATGCTTTAAAAATTGTGATCCATCTAAATTGTTTAAGCAAATGTGTTGGTGTGTTGTTTATACATCGATCCATCTAAACACTTATCATTTCCATTTATTATGTTGCTAAGGTACATTCTCCTGTAACCTTTTTGGTTGCAGATTTCCAGTTGAGCTAGACGTCGGTCCACTACAGTGCCAGAGTGCTAGTCAGGTGTTCCTAGAGGTTGTGTTCTGTGATTTTGTCAGTCAGTGGGTGATGTGGATAATCAGTATTTTGTAGAGTTAATGTGGTTGAGTACATGTCAATGATTTTGAATGTACAGTTGTTGAGGAGGTGTGAACACCTGTTTTGGTTATGGCAGTTGAGTTTGGTGTTATAAAATCTTTTGTTTGCATTTGTTCGAGTTGCAGTTGAGCTTTGTATAATAGCTTTTGTGAGTAGTCTAAAAGGCGTACAGGTGGTGACAGGTGTCCTGTCACTTTGTGCAGGTTATATCCTGCCAGAGTGGGGTGTGACAATTTGGGCCAAAAGGTATGAGTGCATACAGCATGTGAAGGTATGAGTGCATACACAAAACTAATCACATGAAGGACCAGTGGTCCCACCAAAGCAGATCCCAACCCGTTTGTCTATTGGAAGCCACTGCCTAATTTGCCCAAAGGGCCCACTGCCTATTAAACAATAGAGTAACAGTACACAGTACATCAGGCTAGAAAGAAAATTGCCCCACCGACAGCTATTCGAGTGAGACAGCTGTGTACCAACATCAGCCAATCTTTGAAAGAACCACCCTCACCCAGAAGTGCGTGAGATGCACTTTCTCCTTCCCCAACTAGGTTTTACGAGCTCCATCTGGATTACAGCAGATAATCATAAAACAGATGTACCCACAATCCAGATTCTGCTTTGCAGATTGAAAGCAAGTAACTAATTCTTTGCCGAAAGTGCTATTACCTTGAATCGTGTAGACATGACGTATTGTCGATGATGGCTGAGGTGATATCTAGTCTGGGCAAAGCGGAATCAAGCCACAAACTCAACCACTTTGGAGTAGGAGTCCAGATCGTGTTTCCCAAAGCAAGAACTCGCGCAAATGAGGAGGCCCAGCAGAACCCCCTTGTGAAGAGATTTTTCAGATCCCCCTTTGGCATATGTTGGTAACCCATCTTTGTTTGAGCAGCCATTGAAGCTGACTCTTGAATAAACATCAAAATCTTGAATCGCGTAATCATGAATGTACTGTCGATGTTCTCATGGAGTAGTACAACACTCTGGTTCTTGATTTTGGGGAAGCCCAGCGGAATCCCCTTGTTGATTGACAGCTCCCCGAGAAGACCCATTTACATGATGAACAGAGAAACTGAGATGTTGTAACCAAATCAGATTTGAGTATTTTGTGAAGATTTCTAGTGAACTTGAGCTCCCCACTTGTATAAGATGGTAACCCATCTTGTTTGAACAGCCTTGATGCCGACCTGTGGAAAAACTCCCAAATCTGGTTGAGATACATCCAGCCCCAATGCTGTTGGTGTGACGCCCTTCTCATACAAGTGAACGAGATATGTGGTGGAATGAAACTAAAAATAGGCATTCAACCAAAGTGATTGAAACCAGATCTGAAAAATTTGTGGAAGGGGGAGTGCATTCTCTCTCTATTTCTACATGCAAGGATGGGTGAAGAAAACTCAAGTTTCAATGAATTCAAAGTTGATTTTCAAGAAATTTACATAGGAAACCATAAGAAAATCTTGGAAAAAGGTGGCATTTGTTGGAAAATGAAGGAGAATGCCTTGGAAATATGTGTAGGTGGCTTGGGAAGGGTATTTGGAGTGTTTATATGCAACTTGGGGCAGAAGAACGCCATGCAATGGGCAAGAAATAGCTTTGGGAAGAACAAAATTTCTGCCAGGAAGCAGGTCCAGGTGCCTGGAATTGCCCTTTCCAGGCGCCCAGACTCAATCCAGGCACCCGGATTGAGTGATTCCAGGCGCCTGCATTCAATCCAGGCGCCTGGACCAGCCTAATGTAGGCGCCTGGAAACCAGATGACAGCATTCAAGTTTTGATCCCCAAACTCATTTCCATGCATTTTTGGCAAGTTTCATTGATTCCAACATGATTTAATGGACATTTATGACTTGCGGGGAAGTTCCATTCGTGGAAGATCCGGAAAACGAGATGTTTAGGCTGGTTTTTCCGCGAAACAAGCTCGGTTTGGCATCTCCAAATCATGGTTAAAGGTTGCGAGCGGATTTTATCAAGTTCAAATGGTTGGTTTTGATAAATATGACATCACGCAAGCAGTGGTATGGTCGTTCTTCGAGAGAACGCGTGGCAATGGAGGACCGTCTTTTCAAACAAGCCCTATGGACACCAAATTCCATCCTAGGGTCATTTGTGTCATTTAGTCAATTCAGTTGCATTGTATCTATGTTATCGAGTCGCATGAAAGTGTCATGATTGTCTGTCATTGTTATGTATATTTGAATCACTTGTGTCGATATTTGTCCATTAATGTGTTTCGAAGAAATTCACGAACACTCGTGTCAATAATCGAGTCTTTTTGTATTACTTGTGTGTACTGATGTTCATTACAGTTATTGGAGATCTTTTTCTTGTTATTCGTGAGTGTTACAACTGGTGTTTTGTTATGATTCCAATAATGAAACGCATGAACAACATGAAAAGTGCAAAATCGTATATCGAAACATGGCATCCATAAAAAGTCAATGCAAGTCAAATGTCAAGTCATGATCCGTGAATGTACTGGGGCAAACACACGCCCGAAAAAGCAAAACAGGCGCGCAGGCCCGATCTAAAAGACTACTTGGGCATGCAGGCCCGAAATGGTAAAAGCAAAAGCTGATCTAAAAGCAAAACCAAAACTCAAAATGCCTCGAGATCACTAAGTACTAACTACTGGTCACCTATCTCCTGGTCATCCTCCTCGTCGTCCTCGCTCTCCGACGTGTCCTCGGGGACGGGCTCCTGTGGAAGAGGCTCATCTGCAACGGTCTCTGTACTCAGCCCCTCAACCACAGTCGATGGCTCGCTGACCCTCTGACGAACTGACCGTCCATCCGCGCCATCCCCCTCCTCAGTACCTCTCATCACAACGTAGCCTACCTCATTCTAGCGGAATAGGCGAATGGTCGTCATCCAGGACCTGCAACACCACCTCTCTCACGCCTCCGAGGCGCCTGCAAGCAAAGTCAAGATACGAAGCATTTCAGTATTTTGCAATCAGATATGTGTTTGGATTCAATATGAGAAGCAAAGAGAGATACCGGGATACTCCTGGAAAGAGGAGGACTGGGAACAACCGGAGGGACAGGGTCACCCGGCCGTCGGAGCACCACGTCTGCCCCAGCCACCAGCTGGCGAACTAGAGATCGCAGACTGTGAGTCTACTCATAGTAGAAGCGCGTAGTGTCCTGGGAAAACTGCAACAAAGGACAATGGTTTCAACAAAGAGATCTCAAAATAAGGAAAAGCTAATGAAGTAATGAGACCATGCATACCGGGCCAGTAGGTAGCGGAAGGTCAGCGGCCGGTTGAGGGATATCAACATGCCCTCTCTCTCCCTCAGGAATCTGCATAGAAACCTGCCATAACCTCATAACCTCGTACTCGGACCTCCTGAGAGGCTCAGACTCGCCCGCCGCAGCACCACCCCATCTCTCTCTAAGAATAGGCACAAGACCACTCCCTCCGGGTACCACCTCTCTCTCCTCCTCCTGGACACCAGCTCTTTCAAAAGGAACGTCCTCCATCGGCACGTCCTCGCTCACCCTCTCTCTCTCTCTAGCTCTCTCTCTCTCACCCTCAGTAGAAAATCCTCCTCTCTCTCTCACAACGGAAGGGCCAGCCCTCTCCCTGACTCCACAACCACCACCAACCGGCTCCTCGACTCTGGCCCTCTCCGCCTGCTCAGCATCCAGAGCCTCCGCAGCCTCCAACGCAGCAGCCTCCAGTGCGGCTCTGGCTCTCTCTCTGAACCCCGCCACGTCTAGCGGGCCAGCCAAGTATCGCCGCATGTGCGCCTCGTAGTCCTCTGTCAGTCGGAGGTACTGGTCCAAAGCTGTATCGAGGATAGTGTATCGCTCGATCTCTGCCAGAGTGTAGCTCTCAGTCCTCAGAACCAGTGGCAGGAGAGGTCCAGGCACCACCTGTGTCGGAGCACGTATCGACTGGCGCAGTACCCTATCTCCAAGATACCACTGCCAGCCGTTCGCACACTCCAGTAGAACCCTCCCTCATGACAGCTCTCTACTCGTCGCGAGGTACTCATCATGGATCCCATCCCACACCTGCCAGTGTACCTGCATAGAAAGCAAGAAATTCATGAGATAGAAAGCAATAGGGGTATAACGAGACATTGAGGTAATATCTGAAGCATGCATATACCTCTGTGTAAGTAAGACGGTCGAGCTCCCCGCGGAAGAAGTCTAGTTGGCCGCGCGCGGCACTCTTTCCTCTGTATCCCTGCCCCCAGCGAAGAGCTCGAGGAATCACACATGGATCTCGGTAAGAGGACTCCGGGGACGTCAGTCTCAGCACCTCGTAAGCCCATATCTGCAGAACAGTGTTGGAATGGTCAGTAAATGTGCAATGTGCAAGCAAGCAGAAAATCAGCAAAGTATAACTGTGAAAGGTGAAGTTGATTGATTTACCTCCCAAACCAACCACAGTCCACCTATGCTCGTCGCCACGCCTCGAGAAACGGACCCCATAAAAGCATAGCACGAGGCCAGAGCCCAACCTCCCCAGTCATATCTGGCAGCCCGCTCGAAGTCTCTCAGCGCCGCTAAGTAACCCAGGTGCGTGTGGTGGCGTCGGTTCGCGAACAGGGTCGCGCCGAACATATAAAGCAGGTAACACCGGGCCTTTGCTCTGCAGCAAGCTGAGACGTGGGTCTCCCGAGACAATGGTTAGCAAACTGACCATAACCAGCGGAGTCTGCCCGGTGATTGGGCTTCTAGCCCAAATAGTGCCGTAGTGCATCGTCATCCTAGGCAATCCCTGAGTCAAAGGGTAGTGGCTCTCCACCGACTCGCAGACCCGTGATCGCTGAGAAGTCCAGAGGCGTCATCGTCGCCTCGCCAAACAACAGGTGAAGGGTATTTGTGGAATCCCTCCACCTCTCTGCCAGTACAGTCACTACAGCGTGGTCACGCATCGTCTTCGTCTGTGTCTCTATGAACGGCTCGAAACCCGCAAGTACCACCAACTCCCTCATGTCATGGTGGAGGTCCACAAACAAAGACAACGTCCTCCCGGATGAGCCGTTCACCCTCAAACACCTGTTCACCTGTTGAGACAGAGAGAGAATTCATCAGTATCAAGGGTTCATAAAATTCATAAATTTACAGTGCATAAGCTATAAAGAATTCAACAAATGGAAACTGTGATGAACCAAGTCTGTACCTCCAAGCAGTCACAGGAAAGGTGCCTCCCAACGTCCAACAAAACCTCCTCTCCATCGTATCTCTCCTGCAGTGAGCTGTATCTGTCTATCGCCAAAGGAACTATGTGGTGCACTGGCGAGTCATAGGTATCCGCGTGAAAGACCGGCCTCCCCAACAGCGCCCGTCGGGCCACCTCCACTATCGACACTCTCGGGCCTGCCACCCTCTCTCTCTCCTCAGCCTCAACCTCCCTCAACACCTCAGAAACAGTCTCCTTAGTCACTGGAGGATCGTCCGCTGTCTCCATAGAAATCCCCTTCCCCTTATCCTGCCTACTCGTCCCCGCACCAGAATCACCTGTAAGGGCAACGGGCGTCGAACCATCGCCGCCACCACCATCACCAGTACCACTCACCAAACTATCACCACCATCTCTCTCACTTGTACTAAGATCCTCCATCACAACATCCTCCCCCACAAGCACATCCAGCCCACCTAAACTCAAAACCCGCTCACCTACACCGCTGACGGCTCTATCGACACTGCCAGTACCACCACCACCACCACTATGTCCTATACCACCTATATCCCTACCGGCAGCATCTCTGCTCACTAAACTACCCTCACCAACACCACCGCCACCAACAACACTACCACCAATACCACCAACATCACCAACACCACCCGAACCTCCCACAGCCACCAGATCAACAACATCAACAAGAGGCAAAACAATACTACTACCAGGAGTATCAATAACAACATGCAAACTGCTCGAAGTACTCAGAAAAGCGCGAACATCACTTACCCGGTCCAGATCTGAAGTTTCTGTGGGGTTCTGCGCCGGCGCAGGGCCCACTACCCCCTCCCTCGCGCCGCCGGCAGTCGTGGTGGTCGGCTGGGTTTCATCTACTTCGGCCACGACCTCCACAGGGCCGTGGGTCCCACTCACGGCTTCCCCCGCCGCTGCATCATCTCTCACGGTGGTCTCCACCGCCGGTGGGACCACCTCCGTCCTCTCTTCCACGCCACTGGCACCGGAGGGGCCCATAGGAGGATCATGAGTACTCGGCTCAGCCATGGATGTGCGATTTATGAATCGAAATCGTGCAAAACCGAATGGATCTAGGTTTGGATGATGGGAAATCGAGTTTTGGGTGAAGGATTTGTGCGAAATCGTGAGTTTGAGACCGAGAGAGTTGAAAGAGAGAGAGAGGTGATCAGGTTTGGTCGGAGAAGAAAGAAGAATAATCGAAAAAGTGTGAACCTGGACTGATTATGTGACACCCGAACGGTTGTGACTGTTCACGTTTTGAGGCAATGAATTTCAATAAATTATCTGAAGAAAATTTTCAATCATTGTTGAGGATTTTGATTTAATTAAAATCCATTTAAATCATTGTTGAGGATTTTTGATCCGTTTAAATCATTTTTGAGGATTTTGATTTAATTAAAATCCATTTAAATCATTTTTGAGGATTTTTGGTCCATTTAAATCATTTTTGAGGATTTTGATTTAATTAAAATCCATTTAAATCATTTTTGAGGATTTTGATTTAATTAAAATCCATTTAAATCATTGATGAGGATTTTTGATCCGTTTAAATCATTTTTGAGGATTTTGATTTAATTAAAATCCATTTAAATCATTTTGAGGATTTTTGGTCCGTTTAAATCATTTTTGAGGATTTTGATTTAATTAAAATCCATTTAAATCATTGTTGAAGATTTTTGATCCGTTTAAATCATTTTTGAGGATTTTGATTTAATTAAAATCCATTTAAATCATTTTTGAAGATTTTTGGTCCATTTAAATCATTTTTGAGGATTTTGATTTAATTAAAATCCATTTAAATCATTGTTGAGGATTTTTGATCCGTTTAAATCATTTTTGAGGATTTTGATTTAATTAAAATCCATTTAAATCATTTTTGAGGATTTTTGGTCCATTTAACTCATTGATGAGGATTTTTGATCTGTTTAAATCATTTTTGAGGATTTTGATTTAATTAAAATCCATTTAAATCATTTTGAGGATTTTTGGTCCGTTTAAATCATTTTTGAGGATTTTGATTTAATTAAAATCCATTTAAATCATTTTTGAAGATTTTTGATCCGTTTAAATCATTTTTGAGAATTTTTGATCTGTTTAAATCATTTTTGAGGATTTTGATTTAATTAAAATCCATTTAAATCATTGTTGAGGATATTTAATCCGTTTAAATCATTTTTGAGGGTAATCTGCCCATTTTAAGTTATATCCCGTATCAAATGTTCCCCAAGAACTACGCCGGTCTGATCCATTCATACAAGGTACGTAGGCAGCTCTGTGAGCACGACCGAATTTTCAATATTTTTGTGTGTTTTGGAAATACTGGGGGAATGGATTGGGGGCGTCTTTGTGTTTGACGATACTCACATCAAATCAATGATGTCAAGTCATGTCAAAGAGGGGCAACTGTAGACACCCCAATCCAGACCCTCGGAATTTCGGAACTTCCTCGATGATGAAAATGCCTAATGTGGACACACAAGGTTCGATCAAAAACTTGACGAAACCCCCACCAATAACCTCCTATGAGATTACCAAAATACCCCTTGAAACCCCAGAATTGCCCAAAACTTCACAACACATGCACCTGGATTGCACTTTTAGGCACCTGGATTGGCCAAGTCCAGGCGCCTGGAAGGAGTCTAGGCGCCTGGATTCCATAGTCCAGGCGCCTAGATTCAATCTAAGCCCCTGGAAATGCACAGTCCAGGCGCCTGGATATCAGTCCAGGTTGAGTGTGGTTCAAGTTGATAGTGGGCGAGAATGTGATCTTGGAGGATTTTATTGCAGAATTCAGTTAGAGGGAGAGTGGGGGAGATCATTATACCTATAACTCACCCCCTAGATGACCCCTTACCCTTTTGAAAGGTCCAAGTGGCCCTTTATGGACCCTTGTTTGCCTATAAAACCAACTCCCCTCTTCCATTTTCAGGGGCTGAAAAACTACTCTTTCACTTTGGCTGTTACTCTGTCAAAATAACCCCAGAATTTCCTGTTTCATCAACTACCTCTCAAACCCAACCCATTTCAACCCCAAAAACCACTTCTTTACTTCTTAAATCCATCATCTATGCACTCTCATCAACCAAAAATCCATCAAAGCTTCCACAAACTACTTTTCATAGCTCTGTAAAACCAAAAATCAGTAGCTATATCCCTACAAAATCCATTCAAAAGAACCATTTCAAGCCTTTGATCAAGCCTAAAAGGTAGACATCCTACCAATGTGTTCAAAAAGGCCCTGAGGGGGGACTCAATCGAGCTCTTTTTGGTCATCTATACCAGTAGAGGGTTTGAGAGAGGTCAGAAAATCATCAACAGAAGAAATCATTGTGTGTATCAGATGCTCAATCCAGGCGCCTAGATCATCACCTTCCAGGCGCCTGCATTGAGTCCAGGCGCTTGGATTCACTCCATGCAGGCGCCTGGACCCCCTTTTTCCTTTATCATGTTTTCTGTTCTCTCTCCCACCCTGATCAGCTTTAGTACATCACTTGAATGCCTTGATTATTTGGTTCTTTACGTTTCACATTCTAATTATGGTTTTGACGATCATCTAAAAATGTTTTAATGCTATAACCATGTGTTAAAAGGGGATCACATTAAATAAGAGGCATTCATATGAGTTTATATGCTATTTGTAGGTTCTGATCATTTAATTTTTTAAGGTTTAAAGATGAGATTTTCCATATTACTTAGGCATATCCTCATTGTAGATGTTTAAAATGCATATTATCATTGTGTTATCGTTGCATTTTAGTACCATTTCATTACATTTGAGTCACATTCAAGTGTCAAGCCTGTTACTGTGTTGTCAAACATTTGTTAGAATGTATGAGAGTTGATCAAAGCATTGCACTAGAAGATTTCTGTGAGAAATGGGATTTTGGGGTTTGTGTCTGGATGGCAATCCAGGTGCCTGGATTGACCCCTTCCAGGTGCCTAGACTCATCCCAGGCGCCTGGATTGACTCTTTCCAGGCGCGTGGATCCTATCCAGGTGTGATTTGATGAGCACTTATGATCAGTTTCTGAGATATTCTAGGGCATTTTGGGAGGTATTTTAGTATAATCTTAGCATCCTTTGTATATAAATCATCCATGCATAATATTTGTACAAGTATTCACCCATTTCTCATTGATATTCTTGATGTACTTGACGTGCTCTCATATGAATTTGAGTTTGTGGTCCATCCAAATAATATTTTCAAAATCTTTTCAACATTTAGTAGAGACCGGTGGTCACACTGGGTGAGAGGGGTGCTTTGAATCCCTTCCCCTCTCGTAACCTAGCTTCCGGATCCGAGAAATCTCATTTTAAAGACCGGTAAATATTTTCTATTCCAAGGGGTAAAAGAGTCATTTTTCAAATGGTTTCTCGGGTATGGTCCTCAAATCCGGGTGGCGACTCTATTCAATCAATCAAACCATTTTCAAAATCCAAATCGCAATCAATTTCGTGGGCATTCCCCGCAGGGTGTTCACAAGAAGCCCAATCCTTTGCTTTTGTCTGAGGATTGTTAGTGGCCTGCGGGTTGGTGGAATTAGTTGGTTTCACAGTGCATAGATGCCAAGGGGAATTGCATCCGGTTGCCACGAATTCACCATCAACTATAGCATCATTACTGGAGGACGTAAGCCCTACCTCCCATACCTGCAACATGTGGGTTTTGAGTTGAGATAGATTTACATTCACTCCAGATTTGTGTATTTCATCTTCCAAGGATTGCACCAAAGAGCATATGCGATCGTCACAGGTTTGGTTCTCCCCTTCCTGTTGAAAGACCTCCTTTAATTTATGGGCTGGGATGGAACTCGAACGATTGCACTTAGATGGTGGAGACCGAGTAAGTGTGAGGTGAGTTCCTGAGTCGGCTTGAGGGTAAGGGTTATTTGGAGTTAGAGTTTGGACCTGAGTTGGGTGCTCGTCTAGGTTTTTGAGGTTAGGGCTCTTTGGGGTGGATTTTAGAATAGGTCTTAAGACTCCTTGATCGGCGATCGTCTGATGTTGCAGGTATAGATCTTGGGGTTTG
Organism: Vaccinium darrowii; assembly: GCA_020921065.1. NCBI lineage: Eukaryota > Viridiplantae > Streptophyta > Magnoliopsida > Ericales > Ericaceae > Vaccinium > Vaccinium darrowii. Next base: position 23,826,169 of record CM037162.1, on the reverse strand, counting down.
AACGGGGTAATCTTGGTGGGAGTGGAATACACCACACTAGGATTCAAAAGCTGACTGTAGATCGGGTTGCTCAACTGATCTGTGCTAAGAGGAGTATCGGGGACTTCAGGGCATATATCTGAGTAGAGTTGAGGTGTGGCTACGAGAGATGTAGTGTTCCTTGAAAGTGGATTTTGCTTCTTCCTGACTTCATTAGAGTCGACGACGCTGGAACTAAGGGCATCAGGGCCTGTGATTAGGTCTTCTTCCATGTTATCTCTTCTAGGGTTTTCTCTTTCCATGCCTAGATCTGCCATGCGAGTAGTTGGATTTCCCATAACTAGGGTTTGCTCAGATAACGGGAAGAACATCTAGAAAGAGAGAGACTGACATTTTTTTCGTTTTTGTTATTCTTTATTAATCATTATTAATAAGATTGAGCAACAAAACAATTTGTAAAAAATCCCACAAGCATTGAGTAAAAGATCAAGTTTTTTTTTTTATTGGGCGAGCGGTGTGCCTTAAAAACCTTCCCCACTGGTAACCTGACTCCCGAACTTGAAATTCTCTGTTTTTCGCAGGCCAAACCTTTTCAAAATTATCGGCACGAGAGTCATTTTATATATTTTTCAAATCATTTTAAATGGTTTCTCAGGTAATAAATCCATTTTAAAAATAAAAAAAAACCAGGGTGGCGAGTCTGAAATTATATTCCAAACAAATTTTTTTTATTTCGCGGCACCATCCACACCGAGAGAGAGAGAGAGAGAGAGAGAGAGAGAGAGAGAGAGAGAGAGTTTTTATGAAAATACCGTTGTTTTTTTAAACTAATTAGGAATCTACCGTTGTTTTCAAATTATTTATAAAACTACCATTGTACTTCTCATTTTCAACCTGAGATCTTTAACCAATTCTCATTCTCAACTTTAGACGCTTCATAAAATTTCATCCGGCGTGTCACCGTCCAACGTGGATGTTTGGCCAGCGTGTCTATACATACTTCTCATGTCTAAAATGAGAAGTCTTTAAACATCTCCTTAATATGTGAAATTTCTCGTGTACTAATTGAGAAGATACTTCTCATGTTGGACCTGAGACGTATTTTATACAACTCATATTGGACATGAGAAGTACTTTAACTATCCTTTTTTCCCTTCTCCAACCAAAACATTACGTCTTTCAATTTTTCTCAACTAGCGTATTGAGAACTGAAGCAGAGAAGAACGTGGAGCTTTTTCCTCACTCACTGATCTTGCTCATCTCTCTTCCACCAAGGTACGCAGTACGTGTTTCTCTCTCTCTCTCTCTCTCTCTCTCTCTCTATATATATATATATATATATATATATTAATCTCTTTCGTACCTCTTGAAAGGGGTATGGGTTGGATTGATTTAGGGTTTCTGATTAGGGTTATGCTAGTTAGGTTTGTGGTTAGGGATGGAGATTTAGGGTTTTCCTTAGTTAATTAAAGTATTGTATTGGTAACTAATGATGTTTATAGCGTGTTACTTCTTGTTTTTAGTTCATGCAAAGTATCAAATAGTGAAATACAGAGTTGAACCCACTCGGGTTTGATTCATTTTCCATTCGGACCAGGTAGACGAAAGCTTGCCTGGTGTGCCACTACAATAGTTGAAACCATAGCTGGTCTCCCATAATATTGAACTTCATTAAAATATATAGGAAAATCAAGTTCTTCTAGAACTTCTGAAAGGTGATGACTTTTCGTCGAACATTGTGCTTCAACTTGATTTGGCATTTCCCTAAAATAGCCTGAACTTCAAAACATATTTGGTTTTGAGATCCCAATATCATCAAGAATAAACATGCAAATATCGTGTATGCATAGTCCATGTTGAAATCTGGTTCATAAAAAGGAATTAGAGGCATTTTTTTGATTATTTCCATTCAAAATTTCCTTGTAGTATTATCACCACCATTGTTTGATTAGCAGCGGAAATGACCTCGCTGGCTAGATTTATATCACTTCATATACGCTAATGTATTTTTCCTTTTTCTTGATTCTTTTTTAGCATTCACTTCAAAAAAATACCTAGACAAGCATATAGTTTCTCTTTTGTGTATTTCACTTATGTGTTTGAAGAGATATTAGCAATTCATATTCTACCATCGAATGAGTTGAACGTTGTGTAGATGATGATGCATGTACAATTGGAGTTTGGCCCTATTGACGACTCTGTTTTGACACGACAGGCTTCACACCGGTCATCTTGCGTGTGGGATTTAAATGTATGCCTTGGTTTAGATATTCAGTTATTATTAACTATGTCATTATTTAATAATTTATTTCCTTGTTAAAATACAGGGGTTGGAAGACTCGGTGGTTCTCACTTGTCAACGTCGCGAGTTAGCTCTTAGTCGAGTTGTAGTTGACCCGCGCTTACTTCCTTTCATTGATGTTGTAGGCTTTACAAGGTTTTTAAAGGTCTGTTGTGAAATTTTAATGTACTCGCAAGCGCACGAATCGTATTGAAGTATAGCAATGCAAGTGCGAGGTCGAACCCACAGGGACTTGTGTTTTTTTTAATAGGAAAACTAAACAATCCAAAGTTGATTAAACCCTAACCTAGTTCCCAAAAGTGTGATTGATTTGGAAGATAAAAATTAAATAAATTAACGATAAAAATACTTAAACTATCACGGAAAAGTAGTGGAGATTAACGGTTGAGAAAATTAACTAGGGTTTCGGAATCCACACCCATAAACATTTATCAAATTATCTTACGCAATAATTTTTCCTATGATTCTGCACAATGATATAGAGGCTAATCTTATCACCGTGGAAAATATTTCAATAAGCACTTTTTCTTTTTAACAAAGGTATGTTCCCCCTCTGCTTCGGAATTTTAAGCCAAAATCATCCACTGTATCCGTAAAAATGAATCACAATGGATACCCCGTACTTAAATATCGCGCTTTTAATAAACCAAGCAATCGATTAATATGATGATTTCAAATCATGGAAAAAACCCTTAACGATTGAATCCATATCCAAAGTTCATGCATATTAATTAATGAGTCGAGAACAATAAACGACAAACGCATGTAGGAAAAATCATAGACATAAAATCAATTAATAATATTTATGGGGTTTCATCCTCAACCCTACTTTAAAAGTTTAGCCTAACATACATAAAAATAAAGCCTCACAAAATTCTCCTTTGGTCATTTTGTTCCCTAGCCGTGAACTCCGGTGTTGTCCGATTGGATGAGATGGTGCAGCCGTACTTTTCTTCTTCTGTTCCGTGATCTCTGTCCCCTAGCCGTGCTTCTATTGCATACTCCCCTTGCGTCCAAACCCTATGCAATAATATATAGTGCTCGAACTTCCAATTGGAGAGAATCCAAAGTTTCCTAAATAGTTGATATTTTCCCTCTAGCCACTAAGGAATCATTGGCCTTTCATAATTCTATTCAAATCTAATTTACTTAGGCTACACGTGCAAGTCATGGGCTTGTTTTACACTTCTGTTAAAACCCATATGTCTTGGGTCACCCATTAACCTTTTCCATCCTTAGCCACGTGCAAAGAACCATGGAAGCAAGCTAAATTTAGTCCCGTTTTAGCACATGATCATCACTGGCTTTATTTTGACATCAGGTAAAATATGACTTTGTGCTTTTTGATTCGGCGGCCGAAATCTACGTGGTTATCATTTTTTTTCCTGCAAATAAATAATTCAACGTGAATTACCAAAAAGATAACAATAATATATAATTAAGCATGATATAGGACTAACAATATGCGATATATAGATTCTATCCGTCAATATTTTGGGCTCATCAAATACCCCCAAACCTACATTTTGCTAGTCCTCGAGCAAAAGAAATTTAAAAATACTAATAATAAGAAAATAAATAAAAATTAACTAAATCCTTTTTCGGAGGAATCCGATTGCATTTTGCATATGCAACAAGCCTTTAAACCCCTAGGTGACCCTAGTGGATGAGTTAGAGTCTCGTGAGGGTTTGCAGCAGTGAACACCCACAAACACGAGAGGAAAGACATTCAATCCTGACCCTAAACTTAATCAATGGCCTCTCAAAGTAACTAGTACAAGTGTAACACAAGTTGGAGGCAAGATATTTCATTCATTAATGGAGTTAAACAAGTGAACATTCTAATCCGAATTAGCACAAAAATTGCTCCTCTCACAGATATTTGGATAGGGAAAAATCACGAGGCATGCGTGTAAGTGAAAATCACACAAAGATGTTCATCAACCTTGAAAACAATACACGCACCTTCAATGCCTTAATACTCATCAAAATGCCCAACTTAACACATAACCCCTCCCCTTATTGTAATATTTTTTTCTTTTTTTTTTTTTCCTTTTTTTTTCCAGGTGTGGTCGTGCAATGCCTGGATTCCTCGGGCTTTCTAGTTGACCCCTTTAGCGAGCTTTAGGCCAGCTATCCCCAAGCCTTTCGACCTTAGAGAGCTAGGTTTTAAGGGACCCCTTCGGGCTTAATTGCTCGAGTCAAAAAGGCTTATCAATCCAAGCTAACCCACATAACTAATCCGAAATTCTCCACCGTTTGACGCCAACACTCACTGCTTACTGAGGCAAGAGGCTCGGTTACTAAGTGAAAAACCCGAAAAAGCATTCATTTTATTCACTTCTTCTTTTTTTTTTTTTTAGGAAAAGGGTGTTAACTATTTCATTTGAAACATCCGATTCATATTGAGGCACCAAAAATATGTGTATGGAACTTGAGGTCAAACACAACTCTAAGTGTGACGGTGCTCGTGCAAAGACATGTACACAAGTGATAAATCGCTATCCAAGCATATGTGATAAAAACAAGTCAACGTGCATCTCATCAATGCTATGTTCACAAGCTTAAATCTACCAATGAAATCGTATCAAGACTCTAACTCAAGAAACAGTCACACTAGCCCTAATCAAAAACCAATAACCAAGTTGAAAGTCAAAATCAAGTATCCACCTCAAGTTATTTCTAATCTTTTCATTTTTTTATTGGGAACAAATAAAATAAAATAAACTCTCTTTTTTTTTAATTGACAAAAAAAAAATAATAAATAAATAAATGAAACTTCAATTGCAGCAAATAAAATTTTCCAAAAATGATAGTCCCTCCCCCAAACCTAAATGATGCATTGTCCTCAATGTAGCAAAATAAATAAATCATGAAAAGTTTAGGGGGTTACCTCGGATAGTGAACAAGTTGTTCTCTTATTTTCTGCAATTGGTTAGCGACACAAAGAAAGGGGAAAAGAACAAAACGCAACACGAGACAAGAAAAATAAAATGAAGAATCTTCAACGTCACTACTAATCATGAAGTACAAAATTTATCTCAATTAGTTTAATCCGCTTTTTGTAATTTACAATGTACAGATCTTCCCAACAAAAAGTATTAGACACAATCAAAAGAAATTTAGTGAATTGCTCAATCATTTGTGTCATGTACATAGCAAAAATAAAGTCAAGATCGCCATACCATGGGAATGTATGTTTGAAAATCATTGTCTCTAAACAAAACTTGTGAGTAGGAAGTAAAAGATCAAGTCCAAAAATAAAATCCCTCTCAAGTCCATAGTTGCAATAATCGTTTACTACCATTTTCTCTTCGGTTTGATCACCATGTAAAGAAAAGACATAGGGATTGACCTCTATCAGCACTAAAAACTCAACACTAAGATCGGGTGGTAGAGGTTTCAACTCACAATTTATTGACTCGATAATATATGGGAGTGGTGGTGATGATGGAAGTTGAGGAAGCTCGCCATTAGATATCCATTCATTGATAACAGTCCAAGGAGCTGACTCCACCAATTGTTTAATTTGTTCAATTGGCTCTGCAATTTCAAAATCATTACCACAATGGTCTAAATAAGCCTCTAGAGGATCTTCGCGATCGAGTTGGCTAGACATAACGTTGGCAAGACTGTCTATCATACAAACGACACTTACATCTTCCTCTAATTGTTTTTCACCAGTGTAAAAAATAGTAAGCTCAAAAGTCACATTACCAAACGACATTCTCATCACCCCATTTCTACAATTAATTTGAGCATTGGAGGTGGCTAAGAAAGGACGTCCTAAGATTATGGGAATTTGTCCACGTGAGTGATGAACAGGTTGAGTATCTAAAACGATGAGGTCCGCTGGAAAATAAAATTTATCAACCTTAATCAACACATCCTCAATGACTCCTTTAGGCATTTTAATAGACCCATCAGCCAATTGTAGTCTTATTGAACTAGGTTTTAGTTCCCCCAATCCTAATTGTTGGTAAACTAAGTATGGCAGTAGGTTGACACTAGCTCCCAAATCTAACAAAGCTCGCTCGAGGTGATGATTACCTATTGTGCATGAAATTGTAGGACACCCAGGATCCTTATACTTAATAGGGATTTTGTGCTGTATAATGGAGCTAACTTGTTCAGTCAACAATACTTCTTTAGGGGTCTTGCTCTTCCTTTTTATAGAAACTAGGTCTTTTAAAAATTTGGCATATGAAGGCACCTGTCTAATAGCATCTAAGAGTGGAATGTTGATTTGTACGTGCTTAAACACTTCTAGAATGTCTCCCTGGTCTACGTCCTTCTTAGGGGCTACTAGTCGATGAGGATATGGAGCTTTAGGGATGAAACTTCGAGGTTCAAGTTCTTTAGGAGGTTGGGGCAAACTAGATTCTTGAACTTTGTTTGGACCACTCTTCCTTTCTTCTGTCTTTGACTCCTCTATACTATCCTCTATTGGCATATTTACTTTATTATCAACCTGTTTTCCTGACCTAAGAGTTACAATGGATTGAACATGTTCATTCGCGTAGGTGGATTTAGAGGGGTCAGTAACAACAAATTGCCCTCTTGGGTTAGGTATCGGTTGACGAGGAAATTTTTCTTTCTCTATTTCTGCAATTTGACTAGCCAACTGGCCCATTTGATTTTCAATCTTGGCAAGGGCTTGAGTAGTGTAATTTTTAACCTCTGCAATGGCTTGAGTATTCGAAAGAGTGGCATTTTCAATTTTTGCCATAGATTGACTAGTCATTTGTACGAATGTTTTAAAAAAATCCTCTATTACTGCTTTAAGAGAGTCCTCTAAGGATAATTGTTGTTGATGTGGTGCCACAGATTGAAAGTTAGATTGAGGAACCTGAGACTGATTAGAATAAATTTGGTTAGGAAATGACTGATTCGAAGTATGAAAACCTGGGGAGAATTGGTTCTGTGGGTGGAAGGATTGCCCACCTATATTTGTAGGAGGTTGATTATGCCTCCATGAAAAGTTTGAATGATTTCGCGTATTTTGGTTGTACGTGTCTGACAAAGGACTACCAAAAGATTTTCCATGATTATTAAGTGCATTTGCTTGTTCAATGAAGTTTTCAGAATATCCTACCGTAGAAGGACATGTTTGTGTCGTGTGCATGGGACTAGCACAATAAAAACATACTTCACTTTGAACTCGATTGGCAGACTCCATAGTCCTACTTAAAGCTAATGCCTCGACCTTTCTTGTGAGACTATCTAGTTTTCTCCTTATATCAGTATCTTCTTTCACTTCATACAATCCTCCTCTTTTGAATGTTGAAGTTGATTTGTCTTGGTGAGAAGTAAAATCCCATTGTTGTGAGTTATCAGATAAATTTTCAAGAAATGCATAAGCCGCATCATGATCTCTAAGATTTAAAAAGCCACCACCATTCATGGATTCTATCATATTACGATTTGATTGAGTCAAACCGTTGTAAAAGTATTGAATAAGTCTCCATGTCTCGAAACCATGATGGGGACACTTAAGAATACAATCCTTAAATCTTTCCCAACTTTCATAAAACTTTTCATGTTCCTCTTGACAAAAATTAGCAATTTCTCTTCTCAACTCATTTGTTTTGGACATTGGAAAAAATTTGGAGAGGAATTTTTTTACAAGAATCTCCCATGAAGTTATTGTGCTAGAGGGTAAAGATTTCAACCATCCCTTAGCTTTATCTTTTAAAGAAAAAGGAAAAAGTCGCAACTTAACCGACTCATCAGAAAAATTTTGGAATTTAAAAGTAGAGCATATGTCAATAAAATCTTTGACATGCGTGTAAGGATCCTCATTTTCCATACCTCGAAATGTGGGCAACAATTGAAATATTTGCGGTTTAAGCTCAAAATGTGTTGCATTGGTGGTGGGTAGCACTATGCAGGATGGTGGGTCTGTGGTGATTGGTGCAAATAAATCTCTAAGAGTTTTATTATTTTCGACCACGTCTCCCATTTTTAATGGATTATGTTCCCGTTTTTTTTTTATTCTTTAAACCGCGTCTAAAGGTTCTCTCAATTTCCGGATCAAGAGGTATTAATTCTAAGTTTTTCGAATGGCAACCGAGCATAAATAAACTCACGGGGAAAAAAAAAAACAAAGAGAAAAAGAAACTATGCAGATTGCTATACCAAAAGTAGAAGACTTTGTTTTTAAATTTTCTTATACTAATAACAATGCAAAAAAAAAAAAGACTTACTTATCTTAAAAGCAAATAAAAGTAAATAAAAACACAAAAACAAACCTGGCTGCTCGGAAACGTGGAAAAGCAACCCGAATTTAGCTACTAATGAGACAAAAGGCAAGATAGTTAGTAACAAAAACAACCGAATACTTCGAAGCACAGTAATGTGAATGCAAACTATGAACTAATAGTTATTTTTTTATTTTTTGTATATATGAGGATGCTAACTACAACTAGTAAAAGGAAAAAAACAATTCAAATATCTAGATTTCCTTTTAAAAAAATTAAGTCCCCGGCAACGGCGCCAAAAACTTGTTGTGAAATTTTAATGTACTCGCAAGCGCACGAATCGTATTGAAGTATAGCAATGCAAGTGCGAGGTCGAACCCACAGGGACTTGTGTTTTTTTTAATAGGAAAACTAAACAATCCAAAGTTGATTAAACCCTAACCTAGTTCCCAAAAGTGTGATTGATTTGGAAGATAAAAATTAAATAAATTAACGATAAAAATACTTAAACTATCACGGAAAAGTAGTGGAGATTAACGGTTGAGAAAATTAACTAGGGTTTCGGAATCCACACCCATAAACATTTATCAAATTATCTTACGCAATAATTTTTCCTATGATTCTGCACAATGATATAGAGGCTAATCTTATCACCGTGGAAAATATTTCAATAAGCACTTTTTCTTTTTAACAAAGGTATGTTCCCCCTCTGCTTCGGAATTTTAAGCCAAAATCATCCACTGTATCCGTAAAAATGAATCACAATGGATACCCCGTACTTAAATATCGCGCTTTTAATAAACCAAGCAATCGATTAATATGATGATTTCAAATCATGGAAAAAACCCTTAACGATTGAATCCATATCCAAAGTTCATGCATATTAATTAATGAGTCGAGAACAATAAACGACAAACGCATGTAGGAAAAATCATAGACATAAAATCAATTAATAATATTTATGGGGTTTCATCCTCAACCCTACTTTAAAAGTTTAGCCTAACATACATAAAAATAAAGCCTCACAAAATTCTCCTTTGGTCATTTTGTTCCCTAGCCGTGAACTCCGGTGTTGTCCGATTGGATGAGATGGTGCAGCCGTACTTTTCTTCTTCTGTTCCGTGATCTCTGTCCCCTAGCCGTGCTTCTATTGCATACTCCCCTTACGTCCAAACCCTATGCAATAATATATAGTGCTCGAACTTCCAATTGGAGAGAATCCAAAGTTTCCTAAATAGTTGATATTTTCCCTCTAGCCACTAAGGAATCATTGGCCTTTCATAATTCTATTCAAATCTAATTTACTTAGGCTACACGTGCAAGTCATGGGCTTGTTTTACACTTCTGTTAAAACCCATATGTCTTGGGTCACCCATTAACCTTTTCCATCCTTAGCCACGTGCAAAGAACCATGGAAGCAAGCTAAATTTAGTCCCGTTTTAGCACATGATCATCACTGGCTTTATTTTGACATCAGGTAAAATATGACTTTGTGCTTTTTGATTCGGCGGCCGAAATCTACGTGGTTATCATTTTTTTTCTTGCAAATAAATAATTCAACGTGAATTACCAAAAAGATAACAATAATATATAATTAAGCATGATATAGGACTAACAATATGCGATATATAGATTCTATCCGTCAATATTTTGGGCTCATCAAGGTCCCCTTTATACAACTAGATTGGCATCTTATTACATCACTAGTAGAGCGTTAGCGACCAGAGACACACTCATTTATTTTGTCTGGGTAACGAATTGGCAGACAATGTCTGTGAGATAGGGTTAGGATTCATATTGATTGCTAGGGGAATGTAAAGAAAACAAAAAGTACAAAACATCTTCAGACATTTAAAAGTAGTAGTATATATTGAAAAGATTCCAAAACATTTATCACGTTTTCACATATTTTAGATTTTTTTTTTAAAAAGTTGTATATTAATTACTTAAGTCATAAAATAATCTCAAATCGGTTAATGGCCCATAGATATTACCACCCCAAACTCTAAATAAGACGATTGAAGTTTGTAAAAATGAGAGTTAAAAAGACTTCTTAGGTCCAATATGAGATACGTTAAACACTTCTCAGGTCCAAAATGAGATGCATTAAAGACTTCTCAGGACCAATACGAGAAGTATTGGAAAATAAGACAAATATGTTTGGCCAGGTAGTTAATAAACTTCTCAAGTCCAACTGAGATCTTGAAAATGAGAAGTGGTTAAAGATCTCATGTTGAAAATGAGAAGTACAAAACAACGGTTGTTCTATAAATAGTTTGAAAACAACGGTAGATTCCTAAATAGTTTCGAAAACAACATTATTTCATAAAAAAAACTTATGGAGAGGAGGGGTTTTGGAGCTATTTATCAAAATACTGTTGTTTTCGAAACAATTTAGGAATCTACCGTTGTTTTCAAACTATTTATAAAAATACTATTGTTTTGTACTTCTCATTTTCAACTTGAGATCTTTAACAACTTCTCAGTCTCAACCTTAGAAGTATCCTAAGATTTCATCCGACGTGTCCCCGTCCAGCGTGTCCATACATACTTCTCATGTCCAAAATGAGAGGTCGGTTTTATTTCAATTTCACTAACTGCGAACAAACTTCCCGTATACTTATTGTATACCATACAAACTTCTCGTATACTTATTGGATACTATACATACTTCCCATTTCTAAAATGAGAAGTTGGTTTAATTTTAATTAAAGATCTCATGTTGGACATGAGAAGTTTAATTAAGTACCTGCCAAACATATTTGACATATTTTCCAAATACTTCGCGTATTGGGCCTGAGAAGTCTTTAATGCATCTCATTTTGGACCTGAGAAGTCTTTTTAACTCTCATTTTTACAAACTTCAATCGACTTATTTAGAGTTTGGGCTATGGGCTATATTAATTGATATGAGTTTATTTTATGACTTAAGTAATCAATATGGAACTTTTTTTTTTAAACAAAATCTGAAATATTTTGAAAACGTGTTAAATGTTTTGAAATCTTTTTAATATATACTACCACTTTTAAATGTCCGAAGATGTTTTGTACCTTTTGTTTTCTTTACACGTCTCTAGCAATCAATACGAACTTCGACCCTATCTCACAGACATTGTCAACCACTTCGTTACCCAGAAAAAATAAACGTGCCCCATCCACCAATTACGTTAGTAACAAAATAAATGTAAAGTTTTTAAACAATAAATAAAAAACGAGACCAAATATTTATTAAAAGAAAAACTTGTTATTTCTTTTTCCCTCTAGTAAAAATAAATAAATAAGTGTGGATTACATATTTAATTGGAATTTTATGTGTGGATTACATGCTTCTTTCCATAGAGGAGCAAATGGAGATTGATGCTTGCTTAGTTAAATCACGAAAAATAACAGTTGGAGTTAAATCTTCAAGTTGCATTTAATGAGATTGAAGAAGCAAAGAAATCAATGTCCTCAGAGGGAAGCAGAAAGGAACATTGCGAACGCATCCTTTGAGAAGGCAATGTTGGAGCTTCGACAAAGCTGGAATGTGCTTTTGTAGATGTAACTTTACAGTTAAGTGTAACACCAAATTGTTGAATACTTTGTAAATGTAATGTGTTGATCCTCTCTCTCCCTCTTTTCCTTTTATCTTTTTCAAGAGTTATGGCTTGTTCCTATATTATGTATATTCGCTACTAATTGTTCCTTTGTTAAGTGTTGGACCCCTTATTTGTCGAAGAAGTGTATCCTTTTTGGACTCCCCCTTATTTCTCTTATTCAATCTACAAACAAGAAAACCAACAATGTTGCAATTGAACATAACAGCAATACTTCATTAAAGACAGAAACCAACCCAAAAACGAACAACTGCTGAACCTAACAACAATACTCAATACTTCATGAGGTTAACGGCCTTTGAAGTATAAAACACGAAATGATAGAGTTACATGAATTTTGTAAAAAAAAAAAAAACCACCACCCTAACTTCCCTTTTTAAGTAATACTCAATCCAACATAGATTTTTCAATCACACATTGAAGGTTTGCCAGTGAGATGTTCAAATATAGAGACTTTGGTGTACGTCGGAATATAACAATCTCCTTCAGTATGATACAGGTACCTACTTTAAGTATCCCTGGAAACTATTCTTCATCACATGCCTTTGAATGGATGCCGGCCCATACTGATCCTGTGGGGTCCTATTTAAAAAATTCCATTACAACCCGAAATTATGTTTTGCATTTAAAAATATATGGACAACTGGGTAACCATGATTTACCTTCAACTCCAGCAATGACTCTCCTAATTGGTTACGCACACATGATTTGACCAATGCAACAACCTAAACAATAATCAGTGGTCAACTCACTAATCCCGAATTGAAAATTTTACCATGATTTGTATATTTAAAAAATAAGGCGGGTATACGACAACTCACGGGTGGGACCCGTTTCAGATTGCTCATTTTGTTCACAGTAGCTAAATATGTGTATTTAGGATCTTGTAGGTACCCTTGGTGCACTGCAGTTAGCCAAGCAGAGTTATCCACAAAATCAGTGTCCTAACTTTCAACCGTAAGGGCTCGATGAAGGAATTCTTGTGTGTTCATAGTTTCCACACCCACTCCAGCAGCTCTTCATTCCATTGCCTTTTGAAGAACACTTGCTGGCCCTGGAATTCTATGTCGAAGAGATAGTCCTGAACTACTTTCTTCTTTGCCCTTCCTTTTTCATTTGGGGTCGCCTCTGTTTACCATTGTAATACACGTATCTCATCTCAATCAATCAACCTTCTTTTATAGACAAAGGGCTGATGCATGATAAGTTCGCATATATTACATGAGATGTGTACCCAGTTGTCATTTCAATTGGGTCAGGGTTACCAATTGCAAAAAACATAGAACTGATAAAGTGCATAGTTGGACAAAGTATGCTTTTACAGTATTCCTGACATGTAAAATTATTGAACCCTATGCAACTTCTCAGGTTGAACATGATAAGTAATAAGTTCTCATTTGTAGTCTGGAGTTTGTTGGTTACTTCTCACGTGTAGTTTGAGAGTTTGTTGGTTACTTCTCACGTCCAGCATGGGAAGTATTTTATTTCTCATGTTCAACCTGAGAAGTTGCATAGGGTTAAAATTCAACTACTTATCACTGAGGAATCCTGTCAGATGAATTCAGACCCCTTATGATTTCTATAAATTTTGCATGTGTATAAAAATGCACAATACTTTTATTCCAATTCTTAAGTTACCATGAAGTATACAGTCCGCGATATATTTGAAGCTACGAGTCGCCATTGGACGCTTGATGATGAATTTCAATATCCTTTGAATCCTAACTTGCGATACACATCCGTCTACGTTATAGAAATGCAACGAGAGTATGAATTCTGAATTCAACAATCTGAAGTGCTAATTGAAAATTGTAGATCATTTAACCTTCCTATTCCACGTCGGCGAGCAGTTGCCATGGCAACAAATATTCCCCAGTTGTTACAAAAGAGCCTTGCATCATTTTCGTGAGGAAGTCAACTGTATGTAGATACGTTTGTCTCGACACAGCTATCAAATTTTAGCAAATGAACGAAGAGAGGAGGGGTTATTGGCTGAAGCTCGTTTCTATATGGAGTCCTCTATGAACAAAGATGTCCAGTCCGACATCGAGATTTCTGACGATGATTATGAACCAGGAAAATTATCCAACATTTGGATTTTTCCCATTATCTCATCCCATTCCGTTTTTATGTTAATGCTTTGAACCTGGCAATTATTTTCTTGTAATGACATACTCTACTAACTTTTGGAATGCAAGTATCAATTTCTTTTATATATTTTCTATTTTGAAGTCGTTGGGACGATGCAAGTTTGAATTTTTTTAATATTTTTTCTATTTTTAAATGGTTGGGACGATGCAAGTTTGTAATTTTTTTTAAATTTTTTTTTTATTTTCAAGTGGTTGGGACAACCAGTTGCGAAGAAAGTACATCGAAAATTACAACAAACTTAAGAAATATACCACATAAACTAATTATAATACCTAACCACAAGCTACTACATAGTTGAGTAGTGATCAATCTACATATCTTCATCAGACATGTCGTAGTCAGATTTATACTTGTCATTGTTCAAAGTGGCATTGCGCTCGTGTTCAGTTAGTTCTCTTCCACTCGCCTCAGCCATCTCAATTGCTAGCTGAAGCATAGAATATCGACTTCTGCGCATCAGCATTCTATTATTCTCCTCTTTAAAATATCGACTTGAGTCTCTTGTTGCTCGGTTGGTCAGCCATTATTTTCTCTGACAAGAGGAGTACCGGTTTTATTTGGAGAAAAGCGGAGCCTATTTGCAACGATTTTCGAAAGATGGGATTTTTATTTTTAGGTATTCAGCCTAATCAGAGACTATCGAGGCAATCCTCAGGTGAGTGGAGTGATAACCTAGGGTCAATCTAATTGGTGTATGTATGCAAAATGAGAGCAGCATATACAAAAGCAGTAGACAGGTAGCATGATATGTGCGGCCAGTACCCATGGGGGTGTCCATCCATTTCACGCAAAAATTCTTCCCTCATTGGGCCCAAAATCTGCGCAGTTAGTTCACCGAGTTGCTGGATATCATTGGACCGACTAGCTGGAAGAAACCGTAGCACGGAAAATGCAGTCTATTTCATCTCTATTGTGATGCATGGTAGCACTAGTGCTCCCTTTTCCATGTAATCTTTTGTATGGTGTTTGCATTCCCTCTTTATAAGGCACTTGGTCAGAGCTTTTACTATTTTCTTTTCCTTTAATTTTATTTTTTCTTTCCGCTTGGGTATATCCCTTATAGGCT
Organism: Vaccinium darrowii; assembly: GCA_020921065.1. Taxonomy (NCBI): domain Eukaryota; kingdom Viridiplantae; phylum Streptophyta; class Magnoliopsida; order Ericales; family Ericaceae; genus Vaccinium; species Vaccinium darrowii. Next base: position 23,810,875 of record CM037162.1, on the reverse strand, counting down.
ATACATTCGGTTATCTTCTTTTTATTTCAAACTGATTTACCAAAAAAAAAAAATCTCAACTGTTCCATTTTGCAAACCTGAAACTGACATAAGTTCCCTGGTAGCCATGTTTTTTCTTAAAGGAATAATAAGTTTGTTTATGGGATGAGACAGACTGCGCAATACATACGGTTCGAAGCCATATACGTTGAACTCAAAATGAAGGTAGGTGGTACTAAACACAGTCATTGACCTTCTGAGCATGCCCAATTATTTTTTTTCAAACTTCGTTTTTTCCAACATTAAGATAGGGATGCTGTGGAATTTAGAATCCACTCGCAACCCTTAAAAAAAAATCTCAACTGGTTCAGGTAAACTATAGAAAACATAGAACCAATATTTCTAACGTCACTCTGTAAATTAATCAAGCACTTGGTGATCTGTTTTCTCCAATAATTTTGTACACAAAGAAGAGTCCAAAAAAAAAAAGATCCAATCTTATTCGAGAAAGAATTAGCTGGTATTCATGCACAAGGATTAAAGAAGAGAGTGTCCCCAGTCGTCTATGTAATTCACTCTCTTGAACAATTTGGTTTATATATAAGTTGTTTCTTGACCAATTGCAAGCCCTCAAAAAATAAAGGCCAATTCTATTAGCAACCCATTATTTTCTTCACACAACCCAATTTCTCCAAGTAACCCACATTTAAAATTTCCCAAACAAATTTACTCCATAAAACCGACTAAATACACCTAAACTTCTCACAATACCCCTTCCCCCCCCCCCCCAAAAAAAAAAAAAAAAAAAAACCCTAAATAATCAATATGTCATCTGTTCAATCGTCACTCTCTCCCTCCCCTCACTCCCGTCCGTCTGCCATAGCCACCACTAACAGTGTCGAACTTCCATTGCCGTCGAAGCATACCAATAAAGTCATCTCCTCTCTCTCTCTCTCTCTCTCTCTCTCTCTCTCTCTCCATTGTCTGGTTACGATTTGTACTAGAAATTACTACAAGAGATTACACCATTGGCGAGTAAAAATACCGACTAAAATAGATTTGCTCGCCAATGTCTATACCATTACCGAGCAAAAATATTTTGGTGGCCAATAATGGTCTTTATAGCCGACCAAACTAATTTGCTCGGGGAAAGTATACTTTTGCCTAGTAAATTGGGCGTTGGCCGGGAAAAAAAAGGCTCTTAAGTCATTTTTTGGTAGGAAATTAATTGCCGACTAAATATTTACTCGGTAAATGGTAGGTGCCCAATTGCCGACTAATGGTTTACTGGGGATAAAATAGGCGCGTAAGTCCTCCTTTTGACTTTTCCAGAAAATGTTGGCGGGAATAAAAGGGACCATTTCCCAACTAAATGTTTACTTGGCAAACCAAATTAACATATATGAGCCATAGTTAAGTGTTCCTCGCATACATGATCCAACTCATTACCATATACGTTTTTTTTGTATTTTTGCAATTATTTTAGTGATCACGTCTGTTGCTTTTGTTATTTCTGTTGATGAAAAATCAATCGTCTAATTTTTTTCTTGATCGTGTTTAAAAAACTCGTCGATCGGGACCAAATTGTGTTTTTTTAAAAGAACTTTCGTCCGATTGAATGCGTTCCAATACACGATCTTATTTTTTTGTACAACTGATTGTATCTGTAATGCGTAAAAAATAGACGGTTCTGATTGCCAAAAAAACTTTAGGTGGAGCTAGGATTGTCCACTATACGACTTTAAGGCCTCTTAGATGCATTAAATGTGATTCGATCACACGATCGCCAATATCTGATAGTCTCCAATTTTGGTGACACTAATAAAATCAATAGGGCGTGAAATTCTAACGGTTCAGATCGACTATTGTAAATACTGATTGGGTGATGACCTTTAAAATCTATACATTGAATGTAGTTGATATCAAACTAAGTCTTGCGCTATAGTTGAATGTATAGTAGCCACATGACCGTGATACAATTAAGATGATCAGGTCCGTTGATTTTGTTGTTCTCTTTAGTTAAATCATCATCGTAAATTTTTGGCAGAATTGGGTGTATAAAGGTCATTGATCGGGAAACAGTTTCATTAAGTAAATGAGTTCTTATGGCTGATCAAGTGTGTACATTGTAAAAGATCGTTGATCCTGATGATCGAGTCCGTTGATTTTGTTGCCCTCATTAGTTAAATAATCCTCCTAAATTTTTGGTTGAATCGGGTGTAAAAAAGTCATTGATCGGAATGCAATTTCATTACGTAAATGAGTTCTTATGTCCAATCAAGTGTGTAGCAAGACTCGAATAACTTTATTCTCAATATGAATCATCTAATATATATAATGTTAAAAAATTGATGATTCTGATAGCAAAAAATAGCTCACGTACATCATAAAAATTCAATGTCTCGGGATGAATTAAAGGGCGCATCTCCGACTAGTTTTTTAGTATATATACTAGTTAAAAAAAAAATAGTTTTATAGTTTTGCTGACTTAAAAGTTACTCGGTGAAGATAGGGGTTAATTGTGCGCGCATTCTAAAATATTGGGGAAATTTCAGGCGGCAGCCCCCCAAAAGCACGGTACTCTCTCTCTCTCTGGTTCCCAAATCCAACGCCACCCCCTTCTCAAGTCCCTCTCCACCCCCAATTTTCAGATCCTACCCATTGCTAAATCCCTCTCCAGTCTGCACCCTCGATACAAATCCCAATAGAGAAAGATTAAGGAATCGATTATGGCGGGGGTTTCTAATTTACTACCAATCAAAGCCGATTCTGTCTCTCTCTGGACAGCTCTCTCTCTTCTCTCTCTCTCTCTCACACATACACACATGCACACATATGCACACACATCTACAGCGCGTTCATAAGCTCGTTATTTTGTTTTTCCCCTTTCAATAGGTCTCCGATTTCAACATATTTGGGAAACTTGTGAAGCTCGTTTGATTCTGCCGTCAACGCCGTCTCCAAAGGTGAGATTTTTATGCCCATTCTCTCTTTGTTTTAAGTGAATGTATATATATGTTTTTTATGGAGAGCTGGGCGCCAGAAAACTCTTCTCAAATTACCTATAGCAAAAATAAGGTTTAAGTAAGAATAGCTGGAATAGGGTTTTTTTTTTTTTTTTTTTACAGGACTCTCTCATGATCTATTCTCTTTCCCTTTGATCTGCCTTCCTTTTCCCAGTATATTAACCTCCATCACAGAGACCTTACCGACAATCAAATCGAGACCCCCATTGGTCAAAACTATACTTGCATGTCACAGATTTTTCAGACAGCAGTTTCAGGCTATTGTTATCCCATTTTTCTCATAGTTAAACTGATAATGTGGAGAAACGTCCTTCATAGCTGTTAAACTAGATCCCGTTCGCAACTTTTGGCGTAAGAATCATCAAAAAAAAATTAAGAATCCGATTTATGGTGATTTCCAAAGTCAGGCTGTCTTAGACTCAGTTTTCAGTACCAAAAAACGTAACTGGGATTAAACCATTTCAAATCCTGAATCTATAATTTTTTATCCTGAATACCCATAGATGTTACACCAGTTAAGGGTCAGATTTGGATTTGTTAGGAAAGTTTACCAAAACCGTAGTTCTTTTCACATCAAGAAGGATCGAAGATCATACGTCTATAGGGGGCAGGTTAAGGTTTACTTCTCTATGTCAATAGTAGTCATAAGAATTCCACGGAGATCTTGCGGTTGATGTTTATGGTTTGGGTTTTTTCGATTCAATACTAGATTGTGCAAAATTTTTACTAGAATAAGTGCAGCGTTTTTTGTCAACTACTGCTATTTAAGAATTGGTTGTTGAACATTGATATGTATAACCTCCAAGTAATTTTGTAGGCCACAAGAAATGGAAAAAGGTTGGATGAAGATAACAAATAGGTGGGCAAGTGCGGAGTATAAACTAGGGGTGGAATCTTTTATACAATTTGCGATGGCGAATTTAGGTTCAGAGGCTGAGATTCGGTGCCCGTGTATTGATTGTCTAAACACCAAAAAAGTTAGCAGTGTGGTTGTTAAGATCCATTTGATACGAAGAGGAATTGACCCTTCTTACAAGACTTGGGTGCACCATGGGAAACCTATTCCGGTGCGTGAGCCTCAAGATGATGATAATCTCGAACACAATGAAGGTATTAGGAATGAAACAAGTGGGGAAGTCCCTGAGGATGACAACCATTTGCATGACATGCTGGAACAAATCTATTTTGGGGGTATCTTAGATGATGATATCGATGAATTGCATATTAATCATGAGAGGATAGATATGCATAATTTTGATGAGTTGTTCAATGCTGCCCAACGTAAAGCTTATCCTGGGTGCGAAACGACTGTACTAGGATTCATTGTCAAGATGCTTCATGTTAAAGTGTATAAGAAGATGAGCAATGATGCATTCAATTTGATTATGCAAATTATTAAAGAGATGTTACCAGCAGATTGTCATGAGACTATTCCTTGGACCATTTATGAAGCGAAGAAATTGTTAAGGGACTTGGGCTTGGGATATGTGCCCATTCATGCATGTGTAAATGATTGCGCACTCTTTTGGAAGGAGAATGCAAATTTGGAGAATTGCCCTGCATGTAATGAGTCTAGGTACAAGGTAAATGATGGTACGGGTCAAAAGATCCCTCACAAGATATTGCGCTACTTTCCATTGACTTCAAGATTACAGAGGCAATATTTTTGTAAGAAAACTGCTCCTGATATGACACGGCACAAAGACAAACGTGTAGATGATGGCGAACTAAGACATCCGGCTGATGGTCAAGAATGGAAGGAATTCGATGAGCGATTTCCTGATTTTGCTGCCGATGCGCGAAATGTTAGGCTCGGGATGGCCACTGATGGTTTCAATCCTTTTGGAAATATGAGTCAATCATATAGTATGTGGCCTGTTTTCATGGTGCCTTACAATCTTCCACCATGGAAGTGCATGAAAGAGCCCTTTTGCTTCATGTCTTTGTTTATTCCTGGTCCATCGGCAATTGGAAGAGACATTGATGTTTACTTGCGCCCGTTAATTGATGAATTGAAGGAGTTGTGGCAGAATGGTGTGCAAACTTATGATTCGTCTAGTGGACAGACTTTTACAATGCGTGCATGTGTGTTGTGGACCATCAATGACTTCCCTGCTTATGGCATCATGTCTGGGTGGTCTACAAAGGGTTATTTGGCTTGCCCCATCTGTAATTGGGACAACATATCAGTTGGTTTGAGGAGTAAAATTGGTTATTTGGGTGCTCGCCGCTACCTACCTGAGCATCATGTTTGGCGAAGAAGCAAGCTATTTAATGGTAAATATGAGGATAGAACTAGACCTTTGGAGTTGTCGGGCAAAGAAATACTGGAACAAATTAATTCAGGTACATATAAGCCATTTGAAAAACATACAAACAACAATAATAGCAAGAAAAGAAAAGGGGATGAATATGAGAAAAATTTGAATTGGGGGAAGAAAAGCATTTTATTTGATCTGCCTTATTGGGAGACACTCAATCTTCGACATTGCCTCGATGTCATGCACATAGGGAAAAATATATTGGATAACTTGTTGGGCACGTTAATGGGCATAGATGGAAAGAACAAGGATACGGAAAAGGCACGGAAGGATTTGGAAGATCAGCAAATACGAAAGGAGTTGCACCTAAAGAGGCGTGCAAATGGGTCATTTGAGAAGCCCCCAGCCATGTACACATTGTCACGAGCAGAGAGAAGGCTTTTGCAATTTCTTAAAATTGATCAAGTACCCAGATGGCTATGCAACAAACATCTCTAAATGCGTGAACACACATGGTGGTAAACTATCAGGCCTCAAAAGTCATGATTGTCATGTCCTTTTGCAACGACTTCTCCCGATCGGAATGCGTGGCTATTTGAACAAGGAAATTGACACCACATTGTTTGAGTTAGGGAACTTTTACCAACAATTGTGCTCAAAAACGGTCAAGATGAGTGATCTGGATAAACTTGAGAAGAACGTTGCACTTGTACTTTGCAAGCTTGAAAAGATTTTTCCTCCCCCTTTCTTTGATGTTATGGTACACTTGGCTATTCACTTGCCTCGTGAGATTAAGCTTGGAGGGCCAGTGCAATATCGATGGATGTACCCCATTGAAAGGTATGGTGGAATTTTTTTGCTAGTTGTATCATTTAATAATAGTCATATTCATAATTAAATACTGATGTGGTCTTTTATATAGACTTCTTGGAATTCTAAAACGATTTGTAACCAATAAAGCTCGTCCCGAAGGTTCAATTGCGGAGGCTTACATATCCAAAGAATGTACAACCTTTTGTTCTATGTATCTCGATGGGATTGAGACAGTTTTTAATCGTGAAGAAAGGAATGACGATGGTGGTGACCGTGCACCTGGGTTAGCGGCGTTCACTCAAAATGTTCGTCCCTTTGGTCTAATCCGAAGAGCACTTGATGAACCTATCAACCAACGTGAAATGGCTCATTGGTTTGTCTTGTTCAATAGCCCTGAAGTCGAGCCATATATAGAGTACGTATTTATTTAAACATTTTGCTATATTCAGTTTTTGGTTTTAGTATTCATTGTTGATCCTACATGTTAATTAGGCTACACAATAATTTGTTGGAGAATGACAATACAGTTGATATTCCAAAGAGACAACGCAAAGAGTTTCCCAAGTGGTTCCGAAAGCACGTAAGACATATAAATCAAATTAGCCAACCTTCATTTTAAGCTATATTTTTTATTATCCAAAGTTGTATAATACATTGTTCAATGTAGATGAATGAATTGCGAGAGCACAAGTCTCCAAAAGCAAATGATGAGTTGTGGTCATTGGCCAATGGACCGGATTCAATAATAAACACATATTCAGGGTGCATTTCTAATGGTGTCCGATTCCACACTATTGAACGTGACAACCGACGTACCAGTCAGAATAGTGGGGTGGTCGTGGAAGGGGATCATGGAGGGCAAACAATAGATTTTTACGGGTATTTAACCTAAGTATGGGAATTGAACTACTTGTTCGGCCATCAAGTTATTTTGTTCCAGTGCGAATGGTACGATAGTAGTGATAAAACTATGCGAGTTGATGCACATTGCACAAGCATTGATATAAGAAGTCGATGGTATGAAGATGACTCGTTCGTTTTACCAAGTCAAGTCCAACAGGTATTCTAAATTCCAAATACCAAGTTGGGGGACAATTGGAACATGGTGGAACGAATTCAACGTCGAGGAATATGGAATGTCCCAAAGATGGAAAGTTTGGAAACGAACGGTGTTCCAAATGAAGTTTTCCAGCAGGACACAACTATTGAGGTTCCAACGATTGTCATTGAAGATCCCATTGTAACGTCTTTGCGGAGAAATGACATTGAACCTGCAATTGTTAGTGAGGATGTGGTTTTACAGCTTGATACCCGACGAGCACAAGCTGAGGGAGTAGACGATGAGGATACCTTTATGTATGATGACGAAGATGAATTAATGGGTGATAATGACGATGAAGATGAGGAAGAAGATCACAGTGATTATGATGTAGATGTTGATATAGAACCTTACTACTGTAAATTGAGTGCAGGTATTTAATGTTAAATGCTATTTTTTATCTTGTTTGCTGCAAATATAGGTTAAGTGCTGCTATGTGATTTTATACTTGTTGAAACTATGAAATTACGTGCTGAATTTAGTGCATAGAAGTTGTAACGGTGATATTTTAGTATTTATTAATCATCACATGGTATATATTTCTCCTTATATTCATTTCCTTTATATCGATCCTTATTTATACTTAGGTGTTTCGCAATTCCACAGATTGCATCATGGGTCCTGGATTAAAAAAGAAAAGTGTATCATGCAGCACCGAAGAGGAACAAACGCGTGGTGCAGGTAAAGTAACGCGTAGATGCTTTTTAGTCACTTGTAGATGCTTTTTATTCCCTTTATTAGTCACTTGTAGATGCTTTTTTGTTAAAAAAGAAAAGATGCATCGTTTGACGTTTGGGAGATTGCTTATTTGCTTGAGGTAATATTTTGTATTCCTTCTTTTCTTACTCGCTAAGGGTGCAAGTGGGATACCCCTGCATCCCCCTCAAATGTATGTGATTGTGTTGTGGTTCTGGCTAAGGGTGCAAGTGATGCAGGGCTCCCCCCCTTTCTATTATTGGTTGTTGATTATGGATCATTTTTGTTCATTGTAAATGATTGGACATGTGATAGAATATACTTCTCTTTCATTAGATATGTAGTTAGGAAAAACAATTCGAATTGATATACGAAATGCAAGGGTAATAGTAGTTGCTCTTGTGGTTGTTGCTTATGCTTATTGGTCATTATTGGTTCTCAAAATCTGGATCCCCCTCGTTATCTAATTAATACAGAGAGAGAGAGAGAGAGAGAGAGAGAGAGAGACGCTATTTTTAGTTGCTGGAAATTAATTGGGATGCTGAAAACTGCACTGTAGGTGCTGAAACTGTTTGTTAGATGCTGAAAATAATTTCGTAAGTGCTGAAAATGTGTATTGAGAGGTGAAAACTGTACACGGATACATGTATTTGGTATATATATAAGTTAAGAGGGGGATTTGGTATATATCTGTACGCGGAAGTGAGAGAGAGAGAGAGAGAGAGAGAGAGAGAGACGATGTTTTTAGCTGCTGGAAATTAATTGGGATGCTGAAAACTGCACTGTAGGTGCTGAAACTGTTTGTTAGATGCTGAAAATCACTTTCGTAAGTGCTGAAAATGTGTATTGGGAGCTGAAAACTGTGGTTTAGGTGCAAAAAATAGTTTTTTTTTTTTGGTGATCTAAAGTGCTGGAACAGTTGTCCATTGTTATAGTTTTTGGAAACCAACAGTGCTCCAAATGAAGTTTTCCAGCAAGACAACTAGTGAGGTTCCACCAATTGTCATTCAGATGTTACCCTGGTTTAGTCCACTTTTTGCTAACTTAATGTTGTTAAATTTTTGTCCTTAAGCATCTTAATTAGTTCTTAATTAACCCATATTTGCATCTACATATATTCTTCTGTTAATAGCTATTTACCTGCTTATGCAACTACAGATTGTTACACCGTTCTGTTTGCTAAAAACTGACCAAAACTGAACTCCGAACTGGAATTTTAAAGATTTGAGAGCCACTAAATGGAGTGTTTAAGATGATTAAATTCTAGAGATTTGCCCAGAAGAAGAGAGGAAAACCTGGCGTAATGTGAAGGTATTATTTTCCAGAACCTTCTTGTCTAATTGGACTAATTACGTTGTCGCCTTTCTTCAAGCACCTGAATGATGAGTCTTGATAAGTACTGTATACAGAATTGTCTGAAATTCTTGTGTGAAATTGCTATTTAGTGATCTTAGCTACTAGGGAAAAAAATGTGTACCGATAAGCTATTGCTACTTTTTTTGCTGCCGTCTCATAGACACTTTCTGCTGCCTGCTGCTGTTACTCTGTTGTTGCTTTGGTTTTCACTGCTGCACCCTCATGTTTTGCTGCCTTGATACATATTCTGCTGCTGCATCCTCATATACTGATATTGGCTGCTGAATTTTTACACTGCTGAATGCCTTGGCTACTGGATTTTTACACTGCTGCTTTCTACTTTTTTGAAAATATCTATCCATGTATAGTCTTTTAGTGTTTTAAATAGTTTTGATCAAATTTTGAACAAGTGTCTGCGTAACGACAAGGAATTAGCCATATCGTTATGTTCAGCGAGCTTTTCAATCTGTGATCCAAAATCTTCAGAACAGTTCATATTCCTGTTTAACTCACATACATGTGCAAACACAAAGCTAAGGCAAGGGACAAAATTGTGCCAATGAAGGGCGAGATTGACAGATTCTCATGACTCCACTAAACTGAAATTCAAGAAAAATGTTACGCGGAATATATAATTTCCTATAGGAGATGAATTAAAAAAGTGAGCATATAGGATCCGTGCTTTATAATTGTGGCAAACCTCAATTGTGTCCTCTATGAGGATTTGATGAGATTCTCATGACTACATCTAATTGTTCTTTTTTTTTTTTTTTTAACAGATTGATAACACTTTGGTGGAGTATCGCTGCTAGTTTTTCTTAATTAAAGTTGTACTTTGGTTGTGGATTCTACGTACTTCAGTGTTTGGCCAAAGATCTTGCATTTTGGGAGTTTGGATACACTTTGTTTAATATTTACATATGGAGTAACCCTGCGTGGACAATCCTTTTAAATTTTCGCTTGAGGAATATGGATTGAAGATGTTATGTAATGATCGACCTCTATTTATGGAAGTTATGACTGAAATTATGATTGTGAATTTCAATTTCTTATAATTGTACTAGGTTCGCAATTGTGGATGGAATGATTGTTGATAGTGTATTGCATGGAAATGAAAATGTAGAAAGTTTGTAGTAGTTTTTGGAATTTTAGGATTGGTTTTCAAAACCTTTGCCCAATAAACAATATTGGTTGCTTTGTCATCTTATACCGGCTAAATTTTACTCGGCAAAGTGCAACTGTTTACCGAGTAAAATTTAGTTTGGGGATTGGTGCACCATTTACCGAGTAAACATTGGTCGGGGAATGCAACCATTTACCGAGTAAACTTTGGTCGGAGAATGCAACCATTTACCGAGTAAACATTAGTCGGGGAATGCAACCATTTACCGAGTAAATTTTGGTCGGAGAATGCAACCATTTACCGAGTAAACATTGGTCGGGGATTAGTGTACCCTTTACCGGGTAAAATATTTTTTGCCGAGTAAAACATTGTTTAGTCGGCAAATACATTTACCGAAGGTCTTTCACCGATTAAGTGCCTAGTAAAAAATTTACTCGGTAATGGGTTTTAACGACTAAAAAGCAGCTTTTGCCGAGTAAATTTTTACTCGGCAATGGTGAAATTTGTTGTAGTTTAAAAAGATCTAAAGTTTGGATAATTTCTTCTCTCTGCAACCCTAACATGGCCTAAATTGCAGTTTGTTTTTGTACTCTAGTCTGTTTGATAACCTGAAATTCACCATCTAGGTTTGTAGAGTGATACAAATTAAAGTCCCAAATGCCACCAGTTTTCATACATTAAGTGTTAAAATAAATATCCATTTTCAACAATCATATGTCGAATTATATTGAAGGTGGACTTTACATATGTTCCCTGTCTATTTTCGACAACACAATGTCAAAATCTATGTTTTTTTTCAGCTTGTAAATGTCGAATTCCATTTTCGACAACCATATGTCAATTTGTATTGAACATCATATATTCCCTCTCTATTTTCGAAAACACCATGTCGAGAAATATGAAAAGTTTCAGTATTTGAAAACCGAAAACATTATACAAAGACAGTAAGTAGTTGTCGAAAAATTGACACAGATTCGACTTACACTTATCGAACTTGTGTCTATGGGCTAAATATATAGTAACGACATCCAGATACCAAAACATTGTACAAATTTCGACATTTGGTTGTCAAAATCGTATAATATTTACGGTTTTAAATTACTGAAATTGTCTAAGATCATTACGTTCTTTTGTTTCGGTTTGCAAACGTCAAAAAAATGGTCGGTTTTCGGACCTGAAATGTCGTGGTTTCTCGGTGGAATGAGGTGGCGATGGCGGTGGCGGGTTGAAGATCTTTCGGACCTGAGAGGTGGAAGGGGGTGGAGATGGTGGTGGCGGGTTGAAGGTTTTTGGACCTAAGAGGTGGATGGAGGTGGAGTACGGCTGGTGCCGATGGGTGGTGGCGATGGCTGACAAAGGGATAAAGGGGGGAGGGGGAAGAACGGGGAAGAAGAAGGAGAGATTTGAGGTGTTTATTTTTTGGGGGCATTTTAGTCTTTACACAATAATGAAAATTGAAAGAGTTTTTAGTGGGTTGTATGGAGAAAATAGTGGGTTGCTAATAGAATCAGCCAAAATAAATCATGAATTTTTTAATTTGTCTATCAAAATCACACACAAAGCAAGAAAAAGTTTGAGATTCATACCTGTTTTTGATAGCAGAAACTTGCAATCCAGACACAAAATGGGAGCATAAATATTTCCTCCGTCAATTTTTGATGGCATTTTTCTGAGAGTTTGTGCTACCTTTTTAATTGATTATATTTTCTAACACGGATCTCAAAAACTATATAATATAAATCTTGTTCGATAGATCTCAATTAAAAATTATTCAAAGTTCAATAGTGTTCGGTAGATAAGCCATTATCATCAAAGACGGATATTACGCCACCCGAAACGTATCGAATCATATTCGGCTATCATATTCTCCCTCTTTGTAATCTCTTTCATGATCTCTCTCTCTCTCTCTCTCTCTCTCTCTCAATGGCGGACAAGCCGAGCAGAGGATTGGTGGTCTACGGAGATGGGTTGGGTCGTTTCATAAATGAATCACATACCCATCTCCACTCCCTCGCATCTCGAGGTTGCTGTGGTTTCTTGTCCCTCCCAAATTCCCCTCCTTCAGGTTCGATCATCTCTCTCTCTCTCTCTCTCTCTCTCTCTCTCTCTCTCTCTCAATTCCACACCCCTTACCCCTACGCACAGATTAGGCGGCGGATCAGACTCTTACTATTTATTCGGACTAGGCGGCATGCATCGGATACAATCTTGTGAGTGTACAAATGCCACAGGATGTGATGTGATAATACACATAACCTCAGGGATGTGGTATGATTAACTCACTATTATTACTCCAAAGGGATTTATCGTTCACCAGTGGTCCCGTCTAACAAACGGCCCTTTGCATTTTCCAAATATCTGTATTTGGGGGCTTTCCTCTTTGGTAGATGTAGGAGTAATCGTATTTGAACGTCATCATCCCCACTCATTCACCAAATGTTTGGTAAATTTGAATTGTTCTATCAAGGAGTAAAAGTGAACTTCAACCTTTGATCAATTGGGTTTCGGATTAAAAGTTCTTTCGCCAGATTTGTTGAAAGAAGCTTTGAAGTTGTTTAAGGAGATTTGATGGGTTTTTTTAAAGGGTCTGGATTGGAGCATTCAATTCCTCTTTTAAAAAAAATTAGATGAAAAAACTTTGAGACTGGAGCATATGGAATCTGATAGATTATTTGAAGAGTGAGGATGCAATACCTTCATCATAAAGAGTTAATATAGACTTATGCCCAGTTTTCCAAAAGATTTTAGCACCCAGGTGCTAAAATCATGATATTTGAAATCAAAAAATGAAGTGGTTCCGTGTATCGTTTTCTGATTTTTTTTGCACCAAATTAAAGTACACGAGTAGTACTTTTATTTGGTGCGAATGGTGCGAAAAAAATCGGAAAACAATACACAGAACCACTTCATTTTTTGATTTGAAATATCATGATTTTAGCACCTGGGTGCTAAAATCTTTTGAAAAACTGGGTCGGGTGGGCAAGTTGGGGAACTTTTGCAGATGATGTGATGAAATACCATTTGACAGTGAAATATCAGTTCAAAACCAATTTTCCTCTAATTGATTTTGAAATAAAAAGAGGATCAACGATTATGCACGGATTATAAAAGGGGGACGAACATTGAGGGCAACAGTGGAACATTGACTGTACATAAGAAATGGACGCCCCAAAGTTTTTATTTAGTGTAGATTTGAGGAATGTAAGTGTAGTTGTCAAACAGCAGAATAGATGACAATATTGACAAAGAGTAAGCTTTTCTTTACAGAATTTGTAGGACTTGTGTTTTTCACTGACCCTGATTGAATTATTTGTTGGACCACAATTGTTAGACCTGTGTTTGGTTGCTTGGATGACTCAGGAACTACTAAAAGAGCAATTGAGTACGGGTTTTTTTTTTTAGGGTTTTCTGATTAATAAAAGCTCTATTGAGATTCAAAATTGTATTGCACAAAAGAACAAACAATTTTATTTTTTTGGTTTAAAAGAAGATGCAAGTATAGAATTAGAAACAAAATACTTGTTGATTTTTATGGATGTTATTTCTCCTCTCAATGGGTTAAGGATAACACATTCTTTACCATCTTAATTTTGAGATTCTTATTTTGCTGAACCTTGGATACAAAGATTGTACTCTCTGGACTTCAGTTCCTTTTGCTAGAGTGCTCTCTCTCTCTCTCTCATGGGTTTATTTTCTCTTTTTTGATACACCACTATATCGGTTGGTATTCATCGTACAATATTTGGAGGGAATTGGTTGCAAAAGTTAATGGGAAGCTTTGGTCTCGCCCAATTCCAATCAATTCCTGAAAATGAGTTTGTGTGCTTTCTTGTCTCATATGTCATATTTTGGGATTTGCTTGGATTTGAGATTGCAGAAAGTGAGGCTGCAAGAATAGTTAGAGAGTTTGCAGAGATACTGGATGCTTCTGAAGCTTACCACAACACGGTGAGAATGAGCATTCAGGGCCTTATTTCCAAATGTGATTTCTTCCCATGTATAAAATGACATTTGTGTTTTATTTTCTTCAGTGTGGGGGAGATACTGCTGAAATTCGACGTCAGAAGTATGTGGTGCCTAGCATTTCAGACAGGTTGCCAGTGCATGAGTTCTTTGAAATGATTTCTACATGTGATGTATGATCGGTTTGTTTTAATCGCATAACTTCAGGTTCATGGGAATGAGATCAGCTATAATTACAAACAACTCTAGCTTGGAAAATTTTGGAGGCAAACTAGGCTTCACTATGTTGCAATGGAGTGACATAATTGACAACAGTCATCCCAATGTAGAATCACCACCTGACGTTGTGGCCTCTGAGTTGCTGAAGTTACTTGGATTTCAACAAGGGAAGACTTCAGAAACAAGCGCATTCGATTTAGTCTTTATTCACATTGGAGAAGGTGATCAGAATGGTCAGAAAGACACAGGCAAGCTGAATGGTTTGGTTGGGCAAATCATGCACATTGAGGAACAAGAACCTGAAATCAGTTCCCGTTTGCACCTGTCCCTTGTGATGAGTTATGGTCCTGTATCGGATGTTGATGTTCCTAATTATTCTGTTGGGTGTAAAGTTGAGAGCAACTCTAATCTTTCATTACTAATCCCTCGCCAAAGTTACACAGTGAAAGGGAGGAATCTACGGGACAATGTTAGGTAAAAATGAGGTCTTGATAGTTTGCATCCAGAACTTTATGTGCCTCCTTATCCAGCTGATTTTTTTTTTCACAGGCATTACTGTCCAATGTTAATTGCGCAATGGCAGAATGCTGTAACGCGGAAGGATACAGCAGAGACATTTTCATTTGAAGATTTTAAAGAGGTACAAAGTGGCATAGATTAGAGTTGCAATGCTTGATTGCTTCGATTGAACCTTTGCGTTCCGGATATTAGATGGTGCCCTAATGTTGTGTACATGGAATCAACTATGGTGTTGGTGTGGATGAATGTGTAGAGTGTGTAAAATGGGATTTACAAGTGGCAATACAGCATTTCATGCATACGATGAGAGATTTGTGCATTGGTATTTAGTAAATAGCATTACTTCCTATGCTTGTTGGTGGATGTCCAAGAACTTATGTCAGTCCATTTTCCCATACCCTTTCTAAAAGTAGTCTGCGTGTTTCCGCAGATACTTACATATTTTTTTAGCCGAGTTTTAAACAATTCCATCTTTTTCTTTTTCTTTTTCTTTTTCCAATATCCCACACCCTTACTCAAGTTATCTGAATGCAGTGCTACATATTTTTAGTAGAGTTCATGTAGGATAGGTAACGTCTTATCATTTCCTTCTTTAGCCTTGACTGGCTTGTAATTCAACGCACCTAAGTATGCTTGTAGTACACGCACCTAAGTATCCTAGACCATCAAAATGGCAATTTTTATTACACATTTCAAGGTACTTGTCCACACCATATATAAAGTGGCCTCATACTTCATATTATTAACCATTTCCCTTTTTCATTCAGCATGGTGGATTCCTTACAATACCAGCAGATAAGTTTCTAGATGAAATAGCATTTAAGCTCTGGAAGGCCCCCAAATATGGAGCATGAGGTAGATTTGTCAAAATCTAGATGAATGATTGGATCACCAATTTCTAACTTAAACCGAAGTTACGATAAGGGATGAGGAGCCACCCAGATGGTAAAAAACATTTGACTGCCTAAAATGTTTTGCTCAAGGTTGGTATTGCGAAAGCAATCCTAATAATAGATGCTCTTCACATATGAATATGTACTTCCATTAATCAGTGTTGACTGGTCACCATGTGATACTGCACTTTATTCTCATGGTTAGAATTTGATAATTAATTTTTGTTTATGCTTTCGAGCAATCTGGATTATTATCAATTAATGTTTGACCTTATTCAGAGGATGAAGTGCATTGGCTTTTTTGTGGTTCTCTTTTTAGGATGGCCATAGAACAGTGGCAACATCTCACTAGATAGTCGATTTCAATTAACTAAGACATCTCGTTGGCAAATCACAGTTCACTTACTCACGATTTAGATATACAGGACTGTGCAACATTTGCATGTAAACACTTTTCCGATACTTCTGAAATGACCTCCGATAGAATCATTATGAGATCATACAAAGTGGCAAGATAACATAAACTTTATGAGAAATATCATGAAGGTTGGACCAATTTAGGGCCAAACTGTCAAAATTCATTGCGAGAAATCAAAATGGGTGGGGTACCTCTGCCCCTAAAGGTTGGACCAATTTTGCCACTTTATGAAGTAAAGAGGCACAAATATCATGAAGTCAATTGCGGAAAGGTTTTGAATTGTGATATGTGCGCATTACATCACGCACACGATGGCATTCTTAGTGACACACTTGGTACAGGCACGTGTGAACAAGATCCTCTGGCGATGTCTTTTATTGCTGAAGTGGAACCACTCGGAAGGTTTATTACAGGCAGCAAGCCAAAACTGGTAGTTCATTTTGTTTCATGAATGACGAGTCACTGCACAAATGTTTATTTGGCATTTGCTACGTGCCAGAAAAACTTCCAAGTGTTGTTGCACTGAGACTTTTGCATCCTTTCACTATAGTTTGTGAGCTTTGCCGGTCAATTGAAGTCCTCTCTTCACATAACATGCATTGTCTGAGTTGCTTGGGCGACGGAAGTCAGGTCTATTAATTCTATGGTGTCAATTAGTAAATTTTGGCCATCGACTAGATGGAACTTTCTTGCAGTACCCTTGCTCCCGGGCCATAAGAGTGCTATCTTGAACACTATATAGGTCTTTTGAGTCACTATGGCAATAGGGGTCCCAGATATTGCGGCTCGACTTCATGTCTTTTGGGTGTCTGTTTGTGGCTTGGTTAGTATCTTGAATCATATTTTTAAGCCTGTTGGATAAGGTATATCACACACTTAACCAATTTTGTTGTGGGCTTAACATTGGGCATATGTATTAGGTTCCCAAACCACGATGTCCGTAGCACCCGCTTCCTTATCCACTCCCACGTTGATTGAATCCATAGACAGAAGAGAAGGTTTCATTTGCTAGCAATGAATTTCTCAGCAATTGTACTCCTGCCTTGTCAATTCGTGGCAGAGATTCTATGATTTGTGTGTGTGTGTGTGTGTTTTGATTATTACTAGTTAATTTGCTTGCGGGCTTGGTTTTCTGTCCTTTTGACTTTCCTGTCCAGAAGGTGAGGAGACAAATAGAGATGCTTGATGCCTAGCTATCTTAGACTAACTGAAGTAGGTGAGGGTTCATGTTCATATTTATGGATATTATATGAGACTCGAATTACCAACAGGCCCGACCGTGAGATTTTCGAGGCCTGACCCTAAGATTTTTGGGGCCCGAAGTTACAAGTTTTTAAAATGGGCCTCCTGGAATTTGTATATATTTTAGTTATTCAACTAGAATTGCGACAGCTCTTTGTGGTGCTAAGGTCAGGTATAGTGTTTGGAACCATGAGGTCAGAGGTTCCACTCCCATTGCCTATGGAGAGGTCAAAAAATGACGTCTAGAAGGATCGAACACGCGATCTTAGAGTATAAGTCAAATGTCTTACCTGTTGAGCTACTAGAGCATTATATTCTGTCACGACCCAACCCGGAGAGTTAGAAATCATGACCGGCCAGTGATTCCAAATCACCCCAGGCCTCTATAAAAATCACATTTGTACAACTTTTCTAAGATAATCAAATCTAAACAATTGTAAAGCCAAATCATTAAATTTGACAAAATACATACAGAGCTGACCTCCAAATCATTAAATTTGACAAAATACATACAGAGCTGACCTAATGTGCAACAAGAATACCACAGCTTTGGCACCACCAATACAAATTAGAGATACAATTTAGGAGCACCTCAATTCTATTAGAAAGTGAAACTGATTCACATAAAATGACGGCAGTAGGAGCAACCATTAATCAATAACCACACGATATCCAGAGAGCCTTCTTTTACCTATTGTTTCTTGGAATGGATTCATAAAAACAAAACCATTCCAGTGAGCGTCACGATATACAAAGATTCCATAATTCACATGGGAAAATAGTTTAACAAAAATTAACTTTAAATACAAGTTTTCGAGCTTGAGATTGCAAACCATAAAATAATCAATAATGCAGTTATTCAGGCTCAAAACTGCCAAACCGTAATTTAATCATTTATGCAGTTATTCAGCAAACTGCCAAACCTCTACCATATTTTATGGGCGGAAACCGGCAACTGTTTGGGGGAGCGACCCCACCGTTTGGGAAATGATATCAAGTCCATAGGATACCCGGATATATCCTCTCATTTAGGCGCCAAAACTCAACGCCCAGATGTTTTGCCAAAACGAACAATATAGTCCGTTCACTTTTTCCTTTTCAATTGATCCCACGTTTATCTTAAAATTTTCACTTCCAAATTGTGCTTATTATGCACTATGATGCTTCCGTACAAGACATCTATTTTCAACATATCTTATCAATCCAATTTGCAATTCATAATTCACAAAACATTTAAAAAATAAAAAATAAAATATGTAACCAATGTATATTCGCAACTCACCGTTGTAGCGTGTATCAAAGCACTACCACGTGGACGTAACTTTATAGCAAGTCCCGGAACCCGTTTGGTCACTACCAGGAGAGAGAGCGTATACAGGTGAGTGTTTGCCGGAATGAAAAATGGTAGAGGTGAAAGAATATGGCAGTGGAGTTTTTCTTTTATTTTTCGGTGAGGCAGAGAGTATTGGTGCTTTGGGTTTTCTAAGACGATGACATGGGCATAGGTACAGAGTAAATTCTTGGGTGTCAAAGAATTGTGCCTGGGAGAGGTTTTTAAAACTAAACATAGGAGACACAGATCCAACATATTGAATGTGCATATTCATTGTGCATACTCAACCATTTTTCTCTGCCCATTAAGGATAAGAGATAAGTGTTCAGCTAGGAAAGAAAAGAAAAATTCCACCGACGATGTGTAACTGGTCCCCAATCAGTTGTACTATCCGGGATTGTTCATAGAAAATCCCAAGAATTTACCACCGACTATAAAAATTATTCTAAGATTATCCCCGGCATCGGAATATGGAGGAAAATTTATAAGAACAGAATTTCATATTGAAATGACAAAAATCGGGTTATCACATATTCAAAACATTTGACATAATATTTAATATATCGCAAATTCTAGGGGGCCTATTATTGGACCAAAAACTGGGGGCCTAAGTAAAGCACACGTCTAGTGCATGTATAATGCATATAAAATTAATAGGTGGCCATCCAACTTTTAGTCACCCAATAAATGCTGCAGACCCACACACATCATCATGCTCATACAACGTGGTGCAAGGCTTCTTAAATTAATTTTATGCCTTAATTTGTCTGCCCTCCACCATATAGCTGACACAACTGTAATCATGAGTTCACCAATTTACTCTTTTAACACCACACTACTGTATTAAGAAAATGAATGCTCATGCAACTGTATTAAGATTTCTTCAAAATACCTAATCACCACACTGGAGAAAATGAATTATTTTCAATTTCAAAAACTCTTTCTCAAATGTAAATAATTAGAGACCCTTGATAGAAAATCCGCTGCATTATATATAGACATACATATATATGCTTTTAACATATGTAGCAACCCAACAAATAAAATTATCTACACACATTGTACATATATAAAATTATCTACACACATTGTACATATATAAAATTATCTACACACATTGTACATATATACTTATCCATGCACATTTAGATGCAGATATGCATATGCCCACGAAATGTTATGCAAGAAATTATTTCAGAAACTATAATTATGATCACAAGCTGCATGGGAACCTTAACTTTAACTGATTATTAATTTGCTCATATTCAAACGCAATCCTCCCTTCTACCAGTGAAACGAGTTTAGAAATGTTCAATACAAATAGTAGTGGTTACTCTAAAAATGTAACTAGAATCATTCCCCAAACCAGGTGCAACTCCTACTTTCCATGACAATAAGTATGTAGGAAGACCAACGATAGTGAAATTACAAAATCTTTCTTTAAGCATTGTATTTAACAAATGGGAAAGCAAATCATGATTTGTTGCGTCAAATCATTGGAAAAGTAAAAAAAATTAGACGCATTAGGTAAAAAGAAGATGACGACTAGATAAATTGTGAACAAGTAAAAAAAATTTTTTTTTTTTGGAAAATGATATGAGATCTGATAATGTCTCTCAATAAATACTCAAGCAATTTCTTTTGATAAAAAGAAACAACAAAGAATTATCTGATAGTATCAATTCCAATGAATTGAACTTTCGTACAATGCATACATTTACAACATTTATTGATATAATATAAGTAAACTAGGTATACACCCCAATATTCTTAACTTATGGAAAATTTGATCTTTATATTATAAACCACTCCTCTCTTCTTCCTTTCTCTTTGGACAGTAGCTGAAGTTTAGTCAAAACGAAAAATACAATAAAATAAATAAACTTACTTTTCATTGACTCATTAAACACCACAAGGAGGAACATATTGTGCAAGACATCTTGTATCATGTTATGGTCATCAAATCATATATAGTGCAAAAATTAGTACTATTTTAAACCGGTTGAACTTTTCATCACATTATATAATACGGAAATGAGTTGCACAATTGAAATGTCTAATGAAAACTACAATCATATTAACTAAGATATTCAGGTTTCCAATTTTTTTTGGAGAGGATTACTAGTACAACCCTAATCATTCAAGCTTCACATAATCGGTAAGCGAAACCCACATATAAAATGCATGATAGATCACTAGATGCAAAGCTTAACTATGCCCATTAAACACACTCCGTTAATTATCCAAAGAACAAATTATTAGCTAATAGAGGAGTACGTGTATGTACAAAAGCAACATAGGCGTTGGACAGCTAGTGTTAAATTCTTTGTAATTTCATTTAACTAAAGATCATAGCTTCTAGAAAAATGATCTTCAAACTCTTTTACCTTCCCCATCTTAGGCTGAGTCCTCGCGTTCATACCATTCGCAAAGATAATTCAATCACTTTGTGGAGTTCAAAACGTGACCTCATGGAAGAAACACAAGACGTTTGATCAACCAAGATTTGAAATAGGAAAACATTTAAAAATCCCCCCGTCAAGTCCACGTGAAGCCAAATGCCAAGATTTTCCCATGAATATTGGTCAGGAAGTCATTGAAACTGAGATGTGGGGACAAATCGAGATATAAATTTTGAAATTGCGTCGGCCGAACGCATTTCAAAATAACATCAAGATAAGCCGCCGATGAGGGTTCAAGTGTGGCTGATTCAATGATCAAAAGCTAACGTTCCAATTGAATCGTCACGAAGAATCAATTTAATCAGTGCCTTATGTCATACTCCTTTCGAATGGCCCATACTCCCACAGCTCAAAATTAATGCACATGCAGGCATAACCAACCACTCAACTCCCTTATTATGTTTCCAATATATGATTTCCACTTATACGTCTGGAACTAGCGTATAAGATACTCCCTCCGTCCCTTTTTAAATGATCCATATGGAAATACGTGCAATTTCAAACCCCTATAAAACATATTTCTCTATATAACTTTTTAATTTGTTTTATAGCAAATTAAAGTGCTCATTGAGTACTTTAATTTGGTGCAAAAAAAAATTAAAAATGTTATACGAAAGTATAATTTTAAACGTCCGCAAAAATACACGTTTCCCCAGTGGATCACTTAAAAAGGGACGGAGGGAGTACATATTGACGGTAAATATCCATTTAGCACATTATTCAATCGTCTATAAAAATAGTCAATCTACCTATAACAACACAATGATAAAGACTCTTATTTGAGGACCCCACAAGCATCCATGATGATGAAAAACTTTAACTAGCATGTGGTTGGTGGATATTAAATATCAAGCAAGTAAACCCAAAATATCAAATAGTTCAAAACAAGAGTAATAAGCTCGTAAACATATTGACCCTATATGTTATAACTTAATTACATTTTTAATTCACACTTAGTAGCTCTCATCGTTAATGTTTTTTTTTTTTTTTTTTCTCGCAAGGATCTATTTTCATGCAGCTAATTATAACAATGGGGAAAATATATAAGGCTTTGAATCTCCAAGTAAATCACAACCAATTATTGTTTCCAACAAATTGAAAATAACTTTAAAATCTCAAAAAGGTAAACAAATATATACCCTTTAAAAAAACCCTGCACAAAATGTAAACAGATTTATATAGTATAAGTACATTAATTATTGTTAAATATTTCTTTTACACTTTTTTTTTTAAAAAAGTAGAACTTTATTGCGTTGATATGATTTTCAAATTTACACACAAAGATAGAAAACTATTTTTTAACAAAAATCAAATTCATCACGAATGAGGACTAGTAGAAATTGTGAAGACCCGTAAAATTTATCTATTTATAAGGAAAACACAATCACACAGGAAGTCTACTACACATAAGGCACATAAGTATACTTTTATGGTGTGCGCTCCTATATAGCTCTGAAGTTTAAAAATCACAAGTTCAAAATTTAAGGACCATGCGTTTGCTTTGCATTTTTGTAAATATCATATTCTCAATTGTTCCCGTCTAAGATCTAAAACCGGGCTCTGATACCAACTTTGTCACGACCCAACCCGGAGAGTTAGAAATCATGACCGGCCAGTGATTCCAAATCACCCCAGGCCTCTATAAAAATCACATTTGTACAGCTTTTCTAAGATAATCAAATCTAAACAATTGTAAAGCCAAATCATTAAATTTGACAAAATACATACAGAGCTGACCTTATGTGCAACAAGAATACCACAGCTTTGGCACCACCAATACAAATTAGAGATACAATTTAGGAGCACCTCAATTTTATTACAAAGTAAAACTGATTCACATAAAATGACGGCAGTAGGAGCAACCATTAATCAATAACCACACGATATCTAGAGAGCCTTCTTTTACCTATTGTTTCTAGGAATGGATTCATAAAAACAAAACCATTCCAGTGAGCGTCACGATATACAAAGGTTCCATAATTGACATGGGAAAATAGTTTAACAAAAATTAACTTTAAATACAAGTTTTCGAGCTTGAGATTGCAAACCATAAAATAATCAATAATGCAATTATTCAGGCTCAAAACTGCCAAACCGTAATTTAATCATTTATGCAGTTATTCAGCAAACTGCCAAACCTCTACCATCTTTTATGGGCGGAAACCGGCAACTGTTTGGGGGAGCGACCCCACCGTTTGGGAAATGATATCAAGTCCATAGGATACCCGGATATATCCTCTCATTTAGGCGCCAAAACTCAACGCCCAGATGTTTTGCCAAAATGAACAATATAGTCCGTTCACTTTTTCCTTTTCAATTGATCCCACGTTTATCTTAAAAATATCATTTCCAAATTGTGCTTATTATGCACTATGATGCTTCCGTACAAGACATCTATTTTCAACATATCTTATCAATCCAATTTGCAATTCATAATTCACAAAACATTTAAAAAATAAAAAATAAAATATGTGACCAATGTATATTCGCAACTCGCCGTTGTAGCGTGTATCAAAGCACTACCACGTGGACGTAACTTTATAGCAAGTCCCGGAACCCGTTTGGTCACTACCAGGAGAGAGAGCGTATACAGGTGAGTGTTTGCCGGAATGAAAAATGGTAGAGGTGAAAGAATATGGCAGTGGAGTTTTTCTTTTATTTTTCGGTGAGGCAGAGAGTATTGGTGCTTTGGGTTTTCTAAGACGATGACATGGGCATAGGTACACAGTAAATTCTTGGGTGTCAAAGAATTGTGCCTGGGAGAGGTTTTTAAAACTAAACATAGGAGACACAGATCCAACATATTGAATGTGCATATTCATTGTGCATACTCAACCATTTTTCTCTGCCCATTAAGGATAAGAGATAAGTGTTCAGCTAGGAAAGAAAAGAAAAATTCCACCGACGATGTGTAACTGGTCCCCAATCAGTTGTACTGTCCGGGATTGTTCATAGAAAATCCCAAGAATTTACCACCGACTATAAAAATTATTCTAAGATTATCCCCGGCATCGGAATATGGAGGAAAATTTATAAGAACAGAATTTCATATTGAAATGACAAAAATCGGGTTATCACATATTCAAAACATTTGACATAATATTTAATATATCGCAAATTCTAGGGGGCCTATTATTGGACCAAAAACTGGGGGCCTAAGTGATTGCTTGGTAAGCTTTCTCCAGGGCCGGCCCTAATTACCAAGTAGTTCTATTGCACATGGATGTGTACGCATCCTACGTCCTTTGACTGAGCTAGGTGCTTTATACTACTAGAACAAGAGTCAATCAATGCAACGGAAACCCCTAGTAATTGGAGTATTTAGCTATGTTTTCTCGCGGATGGAAAAGGCCAAAGAAAGAGTTTGATAATAACCCTGTTCTCTCTCTCTCTCTCTCTCTCTCTCTCTCTCATTACGAGTTGAAATAGCTTTTAAACCGACTTGATCAAAGAGAGAATTCTAGAAGCCAAGACTTGAAGTTGGATCAAGGCAGACGTACATGAATTGTTGGGGGTGGACTGGTGACACAGGTCATTTGAGATGAGAATCATGAGAGAGAGATTTTTGTTTTTGTTTTCTTTAGTTTGAAAATGTATTTTCATTGTGTGAAAGCAGTGGAACTAGGGGTGAAAATCGGTCGGTTCGGTTCAATTTTTGGGGTGTTCGGGACCAAACCAATCGGTTCGAGGTGATTTTGCTGGGAACTGATCCCGACCGAAAAAAAACAATGGACCGATCGGTTTGGGGTGGTTCATTTTTTTCGGTCCGACGTTAAGATTGAGATGGACGGCTAGGATTTGTTATTTTTTGGGGGTCAAGATCGGTTTTTTCAGTTTTCGGTCCAAATAGGGGTGGTTTCGGGGTAATTCGGTCCAAATCGGCATGATTTTTAGGGTATTTCAGTTCGGTCTGACAAAAATTCCAGAAAACTGAAACCGAACCGAGATGTATTTCGGTTTTTTCGGTTTTTTTTTCCCAGATTGGACCGACCGAATACCGAACCGAATTTTCGATTTTTCGGTCGGTTCGGGTCCCGTTGGCTTTTGTTTCACCCCTAAGTGGAACAATTGTTGAGTCCGTTCCATGGTTCTCCACACTCAGAGCTACACTTGTCCTTCCATCATAATACTTAGGGCCGGCTTTGAGCTAAGGCGAGCAGTTGATTTAAGCCTCCGAATTTCGGTCCTAAATTAGGATCCTGGATAAGTACACCAATGTATGTAATATATATTTAATCTACTGCTTATGCAATCAATGAGCTAGCTAGTCCAGTGGAAAAACTTAGTTTTCCTATCCAATAGGTATATGGTTCAATTCTTGGAGCATTTGTTTCTCCATAAGAATATTTTTTCTCACAAGCTCACAATTCTAATCGAACAACGAAACGAATCATAGAAAAAGAAAATATATGCGACCAAGAAACTATCATTTTGAGGTTAGTTTTATTTTATATTTTTTTTAAAAGAGAATATAGGGCCCCGAAACGAATCATAGAAAAAGAAAATATATGCGACCAAGAAACTATCATTTTGAGGTTAGTTTTATTTTATATTTTTTTTAAAAGAGAATATAGGGCCCCAATTTTACAAGTTCATCTTAACCCGTGAGAATCTCAGGGTCGACCCTGATAATACCACTATGATTATTACTCCCTCCATCCGTCCATTTTTAAGTGTGTAGCCTTGTAATTTCAACTTATTTAACTTTTACAACTTTTACATCTACTTTCCACTACTTACCATTATCAATATTATAACACTCATTAACTTTTCAAAAAAAAATCTACTTTTAAGGACAAAATAAAAAATGTACCCAATAACTTTTCAAAACACACACTTGCTAAGGGGCGGCCTAAAATGGAAAGTCAAACATTATAAAAGGGACACAGGGAGTAGCATGTAATGTAGCCTTTTGTTCTTTTGTAGACCCAGCTAGTGAGGGTAAATATCACCGGGTGAGCCCCACCACACATGTGAGAGAGGGTGTGTACCTATTATTTTTGATATCTTATTTCGTTTGTGTATTTCTTAACGTTCACCAGCAAATCCATTTCCCCCCTCACCTTTATTGATTTCTAATCGACTTAATTTTCTTACTACGTACTGCGCACCAAGAAACTCTACGAAGTAAACGGTTCAATCAAGGTTATGAATACCGTGCCGTACCGGTCGGTACCGGCCGGTACGTACCGGTTTTGTATAAAAACGGTACCAATGACCCTCAATACCGTACCGTGTTCAATACCGGCCGGGTACCGGCCGTACCGGCAAATATCGGGAATACCGGCTGGTATCAGAAAATACCGGGCAAATATCAGACAGAACAGAACTACCACCGTATTTCGGCTATAACTTTTTACTCCGAACTCCAATCAAGGCAAGTTATATTTCAAAATTTAAGAGAATTTCATGATCTACAACATTGTAGTTAAACACTTTTTCTAATTTGGTATCGGTGTGACCCAAAACTATGATTTCTGAATTGGAAGATTATAAAAAAACAGGGTATGTACTAAATATACATAGATTAAGTGGGTCTAAGGGGGCTACGTTGGTTTTTAAGAAAATGGGATTGAAAATGTCATATTCTGTGACAAATTTTGTGTCTCTTGAACCCTCTCTCTCAATATATATATATAGTTGCGGCAAATCCGATACGGTACCCGGCATTGACCGGTACCGGTATCGTACCGTACCAATAGGAAAACCGGTACTCGAGCCGATACGGTATTCAGAACCTTGGGTTCAATTCCATTTTTGGATTCCGTTCAATGCCCATTCAGCGAGCACAACTGCCAACTAGGGGTGAAAATCGGTCGATTCGGTTCAATTTTTTGGGTGTCCAGGACCGAACCGATCAGTTCGGGGTGGTTTTGCTAGAAACCGATCCCGATCGAAAAAAACAACGGACCGATTGGTTCAGGATGGTTCGGTTTTTTGGGTCCGGTGTTAAAATTGAGATGGACGGCTAGGATTTGTTATTTTTGGGGGGTCAAGATCGTTTTTTTGGGTTTTCGGTCCAAATAGGGGTGGTTTCGGGGTAATTCGGTCCAAATAGGGGTGGTTTCGGGGTAATTCGGTCCAAATTGGCATGATTTCGGTTCGGTCCAAACCAATTTCTAGGAAACCGAGACCGAACCAATAATTTTTCGGTTCAGTTCGGTCCAAACCGAAGTCAGCCGACACAGCTTTTCCCCGACCAAAAACCGAACCGGTCGGTCGGTTTTGTTTCTGTTTTTTGGTTTTTCTTTCACCCCTACTGCCTACCGTGCCCAAAGGTAGATCAGGCACCCCGGTTCCACCTCACTGTAGAAGACTACGTATGGTCAAAATTCCCTATCAAAAAGTTACCATGTTTGCACGCAGTAACTACTATTGCAGTGGTAAACTTTCCGGTTCTTCCTCCGCCCATACCCGAATTGGGGGACGGCCCAGATCGGACAACATGCAAAGGGACAGCATGCACCCCGTGTCCCACCCCATACCCATCGATCAGAGATTAAATTAGTATTGCTATTATTGTTGTGTACCAAATTACAGAGCTCATGCTGCATTCTGTCTTGACAAAGAATTTCAGATGTGCTTCTCTCCGTGCTTTACCAACCTATATATTTTGCAGAATACAGGAAACAGATGCAAACCTATCATTCAAATTTTGTTAATTCTTTTTGCACAACAGCCTGCGGAGACCAAATGTTTACAATTAAGAACGCTCAAATGCACTACTTACACTAATCACCGCAGCAACTACGTAACACAAACAAGTTTTTTTTTTCCCCTTTAGGATTCGTTTATAAATTCTGTCGATTTCTTTTCTTTTCTTTTCTTTTTTCTCATTTTTTTTTTTCACACTTCATTTTACTGTTCACATAATAGGTTACCTACTTTGACCACCAAATGGTATCCCCACAGCATCTTATTGGAGGATTGTCCATTCTGTCCCGAATTGGCTGTGCTGACCCTTCTCTTTGAGCGAACCAACACTTCCCAATCCTGACATTCTCTTACCTTCTTTTGCATCTACCTTCTGCAACTAAAACTTCCATTGATAGGTGGCTCTTCGAGCCCACAAAGAAGCTCAAGGGCAATTTTACACAACTCCTCACTTCATTGTTCAAGTGAATGAGTTTGAGTTCTCTGAACAGCTCGAATCTGAAGACCCTGAAGACACCTGAGACGGGAAATGAGCTGACCAAAAGAGGGCCGTGATTGTGGGTCGCTACGAGAAGAAACAAAACCACATATCATTAAAATGGAAAAGAATAAATCATTCCCAGCAGCTAATTGAGTAAGAGTGTCTCCATTAATCTTGCCAAAGCCATTATTTGGCAACCGTTGCGCCATTTCTTCAAATCAAAAAATTGGCACAAAAATGACTGATTTCACGTCTCAATGAAAAGTCTATGATATCATTCTATGTCTAATGATCCAACCGTCATAGCAGATTAAGATTTAACAACAGATGGTTTTGGTTCCCTAGAGCAACTTTGCCAAAATTTACTGAAATGATTCTGTACGAAGCCAAAAAATAGCTTTGGCCTTAAAAAGATGGATTAAGGCATTGGACATGCTCTAAGAGCATTGTTTGTCAAGGTCCTATTTATATGAAAACAAAACACATCATATAAACTTAAAGAGTTCCAAGCAATTGTCATTAATGTTGGCAGTCTTGGAGACCATTACACCAAGAAAAGAACGAATTATTTTTAAGGTAGAGAATTCCAGGATTAGAATCCTATAAACCACGAAAAGGACAGATAGTTACAAGGTCGAGAAAGAGAACTTACGGATGCCAACAGTCCATTATTATCTGAGCAGCTGTTGGATTGATCTCCTCTGTAATCTCGAGGTGTCTATTTTGGAAGCCAACAGCTCCCACAACTTGCATTGAGTTCATCCCAGTCCATGGCACTCGCAAAGTTGCTAACTCCCACAATATCACGCCAAAGCTGTACACGTCAGACCTGGAAACCGGCTCATATCATTTAGAGCAAGACATCAATGACTGAGACATTAAATAACGAGTTACATGCTCTTCAGGGCTTTTAAGTCTCATAAAAAGCGACTTCACTTACTTCTCATTTGATGGCTCATTCCTCAGAACTTCGGGTGCCATCCATTCAGGCTGCAATCCAAGGACACATATTCATCACGATGAATGTAATATTTTCACACCCCAATTAAAATTCTCTGTGTATGCGCATATGTGTGCGCGTGCTTGTCTCTGTTTCTACTTATTTATGCTGGTGGGGAGGGTAAATTAAAACGATTAATAGAACAGGCAACAAAGAATTGAATACAGCGCCTAATCTTATATTGAGTTCGTTACCGTTCCAGCAATAGACTTCGAAGATAGAAACGTATGGTGCTGCATGCGTGACAAGCCAAAATCGCAAACCTGTAGATACAACTAATGCGTTGGACAGTTACCAAGGGACGGATTAAGCATTAAAAAGTGCAGGGCACGGTGAAAGCGGAAGTGTCCACAATGAGTCACGATAGCGTTGTCTACGCAAAAGCAAACCTTAACAACCCAGTTTTTATCAACAAGAAGGTTCGGAGTTTTCAGATCTCGATGCACAATAGTAGGATGGCTGGTGTGCAAATAATTCATTCCTTTGGCCTACAAGTAGTTAAAAGCAACAATCAAGCTTAGTGACAAGAAACTGAACCGGATAGCAGAAACAAGAGGGTAACAAAATACTCCAAATCATACCACATCAAGAGCCATTCGAACTCGCCTCTTTTCATCAAGTTGATTATTTGGACGATGCAGTAGCTTGTATAAACTTCCCCTGCTTAGAGTAAACATAATTGAGAAACACCACATAGCGATGCAATAAACAGATTAGTAATGAGCCTGCGTTGAATTCCATTTTCCTGTATGGTCAACAATTCACTAAGTCTCAGTCAGGTGGAATTTTTACCGCCCAATAAATCACCTAACAAAAAATTCTGATTAACCAAAGCAACTTTGTTCTTCATATACAAAAGCTTAGAAATATGTCTCCCCGTAGGCGGTTCTTAATAGTTACTCCGTAATGCATATTCCCTAGAGGGATGCAAGTTGGAAAACTATGACACCATTAGAAATATAAAGGCAAACCTGTGATGAAAAGGCAATAAAATAGCCTGCTTTAAATTAGAAATACTGATCCAAATCAGCAGAAGACATCTACCTCGGCAGATACTCAGTCAGTATAGAAAGATTTGGTGGATGGGTGACTGCTCCCATGAAAAGAACAACATTAGGATGTCTCAACCTCAGCATGATTTCAGCCTGCACAAAACAACCACCAGGTGTCAATTCATTCGGAAAAATAAAACGATTTAGGTCATTAGAAAGAAATATAATGTAAGAGATGGATTTGATACCTCGCTTCTGAACTGAGCAAGCGCATCGCCTGATATATCTTGGTCCATGAACTTCTTCACAGCAACTTCCTGCCATGGAATAATGTCATCAGAATAATTGCAAAATGAAATCCCAAACCAAATGAACAGTTAGAAAGTCGTTACTTAGAGTTCCTGTAACAAAATATTGAGGAAATGTAAAATGATGTTCACTAGGGTATCTAGATTAAAACTTACAGTTCCATTCCAATCTGCATGGTAAACCTCGCCATATGAACCTGCAAGGTGGGAAATAGCAGCAAGTCAATATTCAAGCAAAAATACACAATCCATAGATCTTATTTACAGGTCAAATGAGAAGAAACCAATAAATAAATCTGTCTACACTAGAAGATCAGATATATCACGACTTGGTCAGAGTAAGCACACTAAAATGCAACTTTGGTGACGTCTGAAATCTATGTTGGAGGGCACCAATGACCAGTAGGACAAAGTTGAATTCAGTACGGATGGCTGAATTAAGCCAGTGGTAACTTACCAATTCCAATTCGTTCTCCAATCTGAAGATCTTCCCAAGGAATTTCCCAGTCTGAAACATCACCCAGCTCTGGGTTAATCCTCTCAACCTGAGTACTGCAAGCGACAGTCAGACCACAACTGGCTGTTTCTGTCAATCTGACAATAAATTGTCTCTCTCTATCAATGTTATTGAGAACCTTTCCCACTTTATCTCCAACATACTGTCCACCATCACCAGAGAAGACCACTTTAGATTGTCCTTTGTAACATTCCATTGAAGAGGGCATGGAAGATTCCACAGATTGAACCCCATGCGAAGCTCTTACAATAATTCCAGGTGAATCAACAGGAAAAAGACCTAAACCCACATCTTCAGTCTGCTTCACGTCATTAGTTCCACAGTTAACAAGCACAAATCCCTCACTTGAAGTATCAGAAGGAAATGAATTTCCACAGTTGTCAACATTAGAAGCCAATTCCAGTTGTTCTGCTACATCTGCACAATTTTGAGCTCCATCAGCCACTTTTTCACAATTTGACAGTTTGTTTTGTTCAAGCATTTGCATATCCCTCAGCCCACGGATATTCGCATCAGGAAACAAACTTGAAGGTGGAGATAATACTTTCTTTGACAAAACTGAATGTGGAGGTGGTGATGGGACACCCTCTAACAAAACTGCATGAAGTTTCTGAGCAAAATCTGGGTTTTTAGATGCACTGATAACATACTTGGAAACATCTTTAACTTTCAATTTTTGTGCATCAGACGCTTTACCGCCGGTTCCAGTCAAGCCTTCATTTGATCTACGTAGGGATGGAAGAAGCTTACCAAACTCATTCTCAAACTTTTCGGTACAGTTTTTCTCATCAACATTCTTTCCATTGCCTTTTATCTGAATGGCTGAAAAAGATGCTTCTGCTGAACCGCCACCTTTGGCAACTAGGCCAAGATTGGATAAAAATGCAGCTGTCCCAATTTGTTTTCCAAGCACCGGACACAAATCTTTTACAGTTTCAGCATAATCTGCACCGCTTCTTCTATCTAACCCTGAATTCTGAAGATGATCACAGGGTACCTCAGCAGGAATTAACGTACCCGGAGCACCCATGAGATCTATAATGTATTCACTGCATCAGACAAACGATCAGCCATATTATCACAAACTGCTTTGTCAAAAACAACCCTAGAGAGAGAGAGAGAGAGAGCTCAGAGGCAACCCTAGAGAGGGGGGATGGAAGCGGAGAGCGGGCAACCAGAGAGTAAATGTTATAAGTATGCACTAAAAGTGTATTGATTTGACATTGCAAACGAGGGAAGAGAAACAACGTAACAAAACAATCTTATTGCATTAGAAAAGCTTGAATGATTACAAGACTAATGAAGGGATATAGGCTAACCCTAATGACCTTAGCAAAACCCTAATAACACAAAAAGTCTGAACTATCCTGAACATAAAAGATAAATAACGATAACCTTAGCACAACCCTAATAACACAAATGGACTAAACTACCCTAACATAAAAGATAAATAACAATAAACTGAAAACCCTAACACCCTGTTTGTTTGAGGGAGATATAGAGAGAGGCTGGATATAGAAATCCGGGTATTTCATATCCGCCGTTTGTTTTGTTTTTTGTTACCTGGATATAATATCCTGGGATTTCTATACCCCTGTGCAAGCTGTCACCTTTTACTGCTGCCTTGAGAGAGAGAGAGGCAAGGCTGGTGGCAGGTGACCCCACCACTTTTCTCTTTTTTCTGTTTTTTAATTGGGACAAAAGGGGTATTTTACACAACTTTTACATTATCCAACCTCTCATATCCCTTCTATAACAACAAAACAAACCGAGTAACTTTTTATCTCCCCTTGTAAAATAATACCCCTCCATCCATATACCTCTCTATATCCCCCTCTTGTTATATCCTCCCTCCTCCCTCATATACATATCCCTCAAACAAATAGGGCGTAAAGTCATATTTCACAATTGAATTGCCTCTCTCCAGGGCGCATTAACTCCTCTTTATAGAGGAGCCTCGGAGAAAAAGGGGAGCCAGCTGCTTAGCCTTCTTCTCTTTGGTGCAACAATGTGCAAGCTCACAGTGTCTCCTTGAGCCTTCTAGTAAGTACTGGGTTCTGTATCATGGGTCTCTAAAATATAAATTAGACGATATATGCAGGCTCATATCATATAACAAGTGGTAGGTATGATACGGGCTCCCATAGGGCTGTAAACGAGCCGAGCCAAGTAAGGCTTCACTATGTTCAGGCTCGGCTAGGTGGAAAATGGGTCAGCTTGAACTCGGCAACACGAGCTGGAAATATCTAGGCGATACATGGAGGTTCATATCATATAACAAGTGGTAGGTATGATACAGGCTCCCATAGGGCTGTAAACGAGCCGAGCCAAGTCGAGCTTCACTATGTTCAGGCTCGGCTCGGTGGAAAATGGGTCAGCTCGAGCTCAACACGAGCAGGAAATATATAGCTCGAGTCAGCTCTGTTCCACCTAGAACCCAGAGGTGAGAATCTGTTTAGGGTTGGGCTCTCTACTTAACATTCTTTGAGTTCATCTCCCTTGAGAAGGCGAAGTGGGACTGAGGATTTGAGAATTTGGAGTCTTCCTTTGCACAATTGCTCGTCCCAGGTCTGAAGACAGATTGGAAGGCAAAATACTTCCCTATAAATACTCCTATGCGGCCACTACATCAAACCCATCTGCGCCACTCACATTGCGCTGCCAAATGGCAATTTTTTATGCAAAACATTTTGGTATAATACCTAAACAGGTTATATATATAATATAAATGATAACAAATATATAAATATTAAATATAAAACTTGGTCCGCAAGCTCATTCGAGCTGAGCCTTGGGCAACTCGAGCTTGGCTGATGTACCAAATGAGCTCAATAACTTGGCTAGAGCTCGTTCATTTACCTAGCAAGCCGAGCTTGAACGAGCCAATAGCGCTGAGCTCCGTGTTGCTTGAAAGCAGCTCGGTTCGTTTGCAACCCTAGGCTCCTAGGCGTCAACTGGTCGTTGCAGGGGTCATTGAGCCACAGCTTACCAAATGACAACATTGTCAGACAATGCCCCATCTACTCTATGGCCGGTAAAGGTAGAGCTCCCCTCGTGGAGATGAACCTTGACAACCATTCGAGCTAGCCTCCAAGCCACATACCTCCTTAAGGAAACAAGACCTTGCTCCCTACCAAGGTGTTGTTGGAGTCACAAAAAATATTGTGAGCTCATGGAGCTATAAGTGTTTTGGAGTTGGGCGAGACTTGATGGAGAGCAATCCTTGGCAACAGATGAGCGAGCTCAACAGATAGACCACAATGGAGACCTCAATAACTAGTAGACTGAGATTTCTCCGACGGTATGTTGTGGCGGAGGACTTCCACATACCCACAAAAAAGAACATACAAACCCAGCCACTTAAAACATATGACGGTGAAGTAACTTCATTTACAATCCATATTATTCCTTCTCTTTGAAAGTATAACAACCTTATGTAAGAAATTATTACCCTTCGAAAGTATGTGACATGTTGTAGGCTTGTAGCTCAAATTTTG
The DNA here is from genome assembly GCA_020921065.1 of Vaccinium darrowii. Classification (NCBI taxonomy): domain Eukaryota; kingdom Viridiplantae; phylum Streptophyta; class Magnoliopsida; order Ericales; family Ericaceae; genus Vaccinium; species Vaccinium darrowii. The sequence continues at coordinate 23,776,024 of CM037162.1, read as the reverse complement.
AAATGCTACTGGAGTGACTATAAAAGCTCATAGAACAATGATCATCAATTTAAAAAAAAAAAAAACATGTAATACAAGAAACAATATCCTTCCAGACGCAAGTGATGCGGAGATCTACTAAGTTTGGAAAATACTTGTCTCAATGATAAGGCTGAGTTTGTTTCGCGAATAGAGTTAGTGGACTTGAATATCAGGGACAACTTCGCCTGTAAACAGAAAATTCAATCTAATGCTATCAGACTTTCATCCAGACAAGATCAGATTATAGTAGGTCAGCTTTTATTTCCATTCGATTTTGTGGTAGCCCTACCCCGCTCTCATCTATCTTAATGAATTTCCCCCAAAAATATGGGATAGAAGTCCAAACCAAATTACCAAGCCCATCAAATTTCCGCAACCCAAAAGATAGATATATAGGTTGAGGATTAATCCACCTGTCACCTTATCAAAAAAATGTAGCCTAGAAGTATCTGAAGGTAAAGCCATTTACAATACTAAAAGTTGGAGATACGGGTGATGGGCACATAACATAACCCAAAGTAGTTTATCTCTGCAATCAATTTTTGGCTTTTTCCTCATTGGAAGCATGCTTTGGTTGATAATTCCTTGATACGATATTGTCCTATCACTCAATGAAAACTTGGGACGACAATAATTAGGGAAACTGCCTTTGTATGTGGTTGCTATTCACAATAGCTTCTTTGGTCTTAGAATATGCACTAAGAAGAACATGGATTAAATCCTGCCAATGGGCTCGGAACATTGTAGAGGTAGGTCCATAGTAGTTTTTTTCCCTTTTTTTTTTTTGAACTGGAGGTCCATAGTAGTTAAACAATGATAACTAGTGACTACATGGAGCATAGGTGCACTGGAGAAGGTTACTGAAAACAGAACAATAAGGGAATTAAGGACACTAAGCTCAATTGTTTAACACCACTAAGGGGAATACTTGCTCACAAGAAACCAACAATTTCGTTTCCAAACCCGCTTACTTTGCTATACTTTGATTGAAGTTCCAAGAAAGACAGGGTTATTGTAGTCAAGACTGCAATGCATCTTCTCAAGCTTAGTGTAAATGGAGTAGGTGGCCTCTCCATGTAAGACCACCCAGTCTATTGAATGAAGCGGAGTTGACGATTGCGTAGGCAAGTATGCCCATAAAATGACTTTAGATCAACCCCTTCAAACGTAGTTAAGGGAAATGGATAGCCTACAAGGCTACAATCGTTGCGGAGAGAAATTTATAAAGAAGCTTGAGGAGAGGACTCCGTGACCCAAACTTGCTAGGGAAGTTATATTCTTTCTCCAAGCATATTCAGTCGTTCTTGGCTTCACTTTGGCAGTTTGGCTAAACCTTATCTTTGTATGCTTAGTCTGTGTCTCCCTCTTATTGAGGATTTCGGTTTCTACCTTTCCGTATCTTTGTGTGCCCCTTTGGGGTGGTGCTTTGAGCTTTGTCGTACACGCATTTCTTTTTGTAATACTCTTGTGCTCCAAAAGATCAAGATGAGACAGGCAAGTGAATGTATAAAGAGGAATTTTTATTATTTTATCACTCAAACTAAACGAATGAAGAAATTTTCTCAACTGTGTAAGGTTTATATGCCAGCAAAAAACAACCCAAATCCCACAATACAATAACCTGCAGAATCAATTTTCAGAAGCATTTCTTTTAGCATGCTTAAAAAGACTGAGTTGGATTTACTACCTCCCACTATCAAATTTGATCAGGTTCACAGCTCCTTCATCTGTGCCAGTATAGTAGCTTCCTTTGACCAGCATACATGGAAGGCTAATCCTATCAGCGAGGACCTAGCTCCGTAGAATGAAATAATTAAATATCGCAATTAAGATTCAAGGATCAACGTCAATATGCTAAAATGTTACAGAAAAATGCCACATTTGTTTCACCGCTATAAAAGAGCACTAAAATGACTAAGAATTGTGAAGTTATAGTACACACAATATCCTATTTTGAGTTCAAGCAATAACCTATTCTATACTTCTTAAACATGGTGGAAACCTATACGGAGAAATAAACAAGCGAAGATATTGATCAGAGGAACAAACATTAGGAAACCTGACAACCTCAAGTTATTTGAATCATGTGCAAAAGCTTTTAATTGTTAAAAATCAATAGCAAGAAATTTCACTTAACTTTTTGAATTTTAAAGATTTGAGGATAACAAGACTACGAAGTCCATATGAAGAATGCACTGCTAGATCAACTCTTGGAACACTCGGCTTCAATGCGTTATGCATAGATGTTTAATTTAAGTTAATAAGGTGTATGTGTTAGTGCACTGGATGCTCTGATTTAAGTACTACTCTACATCCATTGGTTGTGCTAAGCCCCAGCTAAATTCATCCGGTGTGAACGCTAATGAAAAATAAACAGATTTTAAGCTACACATTCTATGAGGACTGACACTTTGCAGCAAAACACAAGAAAAATTAAGATGCACATAACTCAACCAAACCAAATGGGAGAGAAACAATTAGTCACATTGGCGGAGCTGTACATTTACATGTAATGACCATTTGCATAATGGCTTGTCCCACATTAGTTAATTATAACCATAAAACGAGTATCTGAGCCTAAGCAACCTCTCCACTCATTGCAAATTGGTTTTGCGTTGGATTCTTTAACTTGGTATCAAAGCTAGGTTTTCGAAGCCTTTTGGACAAGAATCTCTTGATTGATTGCCCCATTGTTTGTGCCTTAAGCGCACGTTGTTTTGTTGTGATCCCAATCTTATGTATCCATTGTTTACTTCTCCACGTCCGGGTCAAGGGTGGGAAGATGAACCTTCACTCCAAGTAACTTTGTTTTGTAAAAGATTTAGGTTTATTTATTTGAATAAGTTGTTTAACTAAGAACCCATTTCATTACGATCAAACAGAATGATTTTTATACTTTCAATCTATTGTGTATTTGTGTGTACGATCTCAAATACCTAGTTAATCAACAGTTTTCTTCACTTGTGCTTGGGTAACTGAGATAGGTTATGCTCGTTAGACGGATTGTGCCACTGGATAGCCTGTGAAAGAGACGCGTTGTGCTACTGAGCCAGTCCGTGCTATGGGATAGCCCATGTCTATTAACAACTCAATTATCTTCTTGACAACTGCGATTCAAATAATAACTCTAGCCTATACATAGCCTAGTTACGTGGTCGGGGGTTGATTCGAAACCCTTGATCCTCTCTCCATTAATTTTACTCAATTTCATTATTGCTTGTTTAGATTTAGTAATTCACGACACCAATCAATCAATCTCTTTTCCGGATTAAATTAGAAATTAATCGAAGCTAGCGTAATGTAACCAATCTGTCTCTGTGGATCGACCCTTGGACTTAAACCATTATTCTCTGGAATAAGGGTTAATTCTTAGTTATTATAAATATATTTATGACTCAGCACAACACGGTCAAATTTTGGTAGGGATTACTTTGTCATTTGTTTATACTTAAAGTCATAAAAAAACAATAAAAATAAAAATAAAAATAAAAATAAAAATAAAAATTTTAAAAATCCAAAAATAATGGGATCTCTTTTGCTTGGAATTTGAAACTTGTGTGTTTACTTGTGGATACTTGAGTTGAGGTGTTTTGCTTGCTGCTTTGCTGTACTTTGTGAGCATAATGAGTTCATTTTGCTAGCTTCTTGTTAGAAGTGGATCACGGCACACATACATAGCACCGTTTCACCGCACTTTTGGGGTTTGATCACTTGTGAACTAGTGAGTTGATTGCTTTAGATGACTTGATTAGTGAAGACTTTTGCCCATGTAAGCTTTAGAGCCTTATCTTTTGTTGGAGTGGTGTCAAATAATCTCTCATTTGTCATGAAAAGCGGCATTGTTGCGATCTCATTATCTTTGTTGCCAAATCTTGGAATTGCGTGCATATCATATCATCATTTTGGTTTTGGGTTTGTTGCATGGTTGTATCACCTCTTGAAAAGGATTATAGGCAATTTTTGACATTTTTGGCCCAATTCGTTTCTTTGTAGCATACTTTTCCCTAGTGAACTATTTTGGGCCTCCTACACGTAAACCTCTCTTAAGCTCCATTACCTATATTGTGTCTTGAGAATGGTGAATATGTGAGGGTAATCTTTGAGAAGGAGGTGAATAGTAAAGAATTGTTAATTGGTGATGTTTTTCCTCATTGCTGACAAAAGAAGATGAAAAAGTGTTGGATATTAAAAACAAAAAAAAATGATGAAAAAACAAAAGCATACATGAGAGAGGAGGAACACCAATTGCTTCATTGTAAGAAGAAACGATTAACTCCACTACGGATTGTGATGAAACGGTTGGAAAGAGAGAAGGTACGTGAAAGGAAGAAAGAGGGCACAACATTGATAAATATGCCCTATGTGAGTTTTTATTAAGTCATTCTCTGACACTTGAATGTTTTACCTAGCCTTGAAACACTTTCTATTACCTAACAATACAACTGGAAATAAAGTCCTATTTGATCCTTGGGGTGACGGGATGTGGAGTGTGGATGGAATGAGCATTCCGGTATTTGGCATTCCTTTCATGAGATTGTCTCTACTTTAAAGAGCTTTCTTTTTGTGTTAATGTGTGCGGATAATTTGCTTATATTTACATTACTTTCCACCGCACATGAGAGTACATAAATGCACCTTGTTTATAGTGATTTCATTTGATTGAGTGCATGACATGGTGAGAATTTGAAGCCGAGACTCGGTCCGGAAAGAGCGGTTAACCATTGTTCACTTGTGATCGAGGCCTATGCACACACACATGCTAATACTAGGTGCCGTGGTTTATCTCTCAATTTGATAGCACTTGGAACTTTTGTTGATGGTTAGTATCTTTGCGGTAGCTTTGTATCTTGGCTTCATGAATCTGTGAGTTCCATGATAGGTTTTTGGATTCCGTATAAAAGGATTCACGGTGTTTTGTGGGTTATCACTACTAAAAACTCTCACGAGACTTCACTCGTCCTACCTGGGCCGCCTGGGGAGTTTAAAAGATGTATCAGTTTTATTTTGTTTTTCTTAATTAGTTGCATTAATTTTGTTTTGCTAGGGACTAGCAAAATGTAAGTTGGGAGGTGTGATAGGCGCGTAAATATTCACATTGACGCCCTAATTTGTTCTTGCTAAGTGTATTTGTATTATTATTTGGAGTTTAACGCTTTGTTTGCCCGATGTAGGTGTTTGGAGGCTTTTAATCAAATTTACCTACTCTTGTTCAAAGTATAGCTGACCAATGAATTCAAAGGATGGGGTAACTACTGAGAGCAATTAATGAGATTTTACACCATCTAATTCAAATACCAATAGAAATTGGTCAGCGCCATATTTTATATTCAGCCTATAATATGATTGGTGGGTTCCGATGGCCACCAAGGCACATAGAATCCATGCTAATTCATCGTGGTCAGCATAAGTTATGCACGTGAATTAGTCTTGGCCCAGCCAAGATTGGAAATTAATTGGCTAGTGGTATTGGACTAAACTTCGGGGCCAAGGCAAATTGGAAAGGGATTGGCGTAGCGTGCATATAAAAGGCAGTAGGGTTGGCTTGGCCAGGGAATACGACGTATAGCAGGGTTATTCAGAAAAAAGAGACTCGCGGCTGCAATCACCATGCTCGGCTAAACTACCCATCTAGGGGGAAGATGAAGCTTCGCTCCAAGTAACTTTGTTTTGTAAATGATTTAGGTTTATTTATTCGAATCAGTTGTTTAACAAAGGATTTAGGTTTATGCTTTCAATCTATTGTGTATTTGTGTGTGCGATCTCAAATACCTAGTTAATCAACAATCTTCTTTGCTTGTGCTTGGTTAACTGAGATGGGTCATGCTCGTAACACGGATCGTGCCACTGGACAGCCCGTCTTCTTGACAACTGCGATTCGAACAATAACCCTAGCCTATACATAGCCTAGTTACGTGGTCGGGGGGGATTCGGAACCCTTGATCCTATCTCCATTAATTTTACTCAATTTCATTAATGCTTGTTTTAATTTAGTAATTTACGACACCAATCAATCAATCTCTTTTCCGGATTAAATTAGAAATTAATCGAAGCTAGCGTAATTTAACTAATTTGTCCCTGCGGATCAACCTCAGATTTAATCGCTACTCTCTGGAATAAGGGTTGATTCCTTGTTTTTATAAATTTAATTTTAATACGGTACGACACGATCACAGGGAAGTGTTAGAGCTTGTCACACATCAGTTAATTATAACCTCCAAAACAAATTATGAGCCCGGGCAGTCTCTCCACTCATTACCAATTGGTTTTGAGTTGGATGCTTTATCAGTGTTCTACTCTTGGACTTTTTCAATTTTATATGAATTTAAAATTCAAACGTGTGAAGGATGAAGAAGAATATTGGAGTCTGCTCAAGTTTACTAACTTTGAGTGTGAGGTCGATAGCATACTACATTCCCAAAGAAAAGCCTAGTGTAATGCCCCGTGAAGACCACTGGCCAGTACCTTGATTTGGATCCACAAACCACATGGCCCAAAATGCTTAAGCCGAAGGTACTAGTAGCAGCTTGTATGGTTCCTTATATTCCCAAGATCACCCATGTAAAGACTTTCAAAGTAGGTTAGGGCATCACAATCTCCTCACCTTTATGGCCTATCGAGGGGTTGAACACTATGGTATTTGAGTATTTCACAAGTCTTTTCCCCAGTGGCCAGAGTCACCACGGTATTTCGCGGGTCTTTTCCTGGTGGCCATTTGCACCCCGACTCCAAAGTCACAGGGTATTTCACAAGTCTTCTCGCTGGCCCGAGCTCACACGATTGTGTACATGGGTCGCTCTGATATCATTTGAAACGCCCCATGTAGACCACTGGCCCAGTACCTTGATTTGGATCTACAAGCCATACCACATGGCCCAAAATGCTTAAGCTCAAGGTACTAGTAGTAGCTTACATGGTTCCTTATATTCCCAAGATCACCCATGTAGACTTTCGACGTGGGATGGGGTATCACAATCTCCCCATCTTTATGGCCTCGCGAGGGGTCGAACACTAGGGGTCAAAGGGTATTTCACAAGTCTTTTCCCTAGTGACCAGAGTCGCCACGATATTTCACAGGTCTTTTATTCCCCACCTTTATGGCCTCGTGAGGGGTTGAACACTAGGGTCAAAGGGTCTTTCACAAGTCTTTTCCCTAGTGACCAGAGTCACCATGATATTTCACGGATCTTTTATTCTGATACCCATCTCACGTCCGAAGTCTACATGGGTGATCTTGGGAATATAAGGAACCACGTACGCTATTACTAGTACCTTGGGCTTAAGCATTTTGGGCCATGTGGTTTGTAGATCCAAAGCATGTAGACTTTGGATGTGGGATGGGGTATCACAATCTACCCACCTTTATGTCCTCGCAAGGGGTTGAACACTAGGGTCAGAGGGTATTTCACAGGTCATTTCCCTAGTGAATAGTCACCACGATATTTCACGGGCTAGTGGTCTACATGGGTTTTTCAAATGGTATCAGAGCAACCAGTATACACAATCGTGTGGGCTTGGGCCAAAAAAAAAAAGACCTGTGAAATATATTGTGGTGACTCTAGTCACTAGAGAAAAGACGTGTGAAATACCCTGTAACCCTAGAGTCGGGGCGCAAGTGGGAATACAAGGAACCATGTAAGCTACTACTAGTACCTTGGGCTTGAGCATTTTGGGCCATGTGGTGTGCCTTGTGGATCCAAATCAAGGTACTTTTTATAGTACATGGGGCAGTTCACTGAGTGTGAAACTATAAAAAGTCCCCAACATATGGTGGCGTCATAAATAAGGCATAAATCTAAGCTGAGAAAATAATATATACGAACCCATGACCATCTTAGCTATGATGCACGGACACGGACATAGGAGCCGTGTCGATGCTTCATAGCATCTTAGGTTAGAGATGAAAAGCAAGTTGCAAGCAATTGCTCCTAGTCAGAAATCAAATATAAAAGTTGCAAATCACAAGGCTAAATATAGTGACAAAACCTGCACCATCTAATGAAGTCACACCTTACATACGTACAAATGCATAGGATCAATTTGAACTTCCAACTGCCGATGGGCTCCAGCCAAGTTGGCTCTTCCTAGGCTTTCCCAACAGGAAGGTCTAGGATTCAAACCTCACTATCTACAAGGCAATGTTTCTGTGGTGGATTATTCCCCTAATTGTAGTGGTTTATAACCCGCATCCCCTTCCCTAAGATATAGGCTAGTGTAAATTCTCCTAACATATGACCAAAAAACATTCAAACTTCCAACTTATAAAGACAGCATTAACATCTGCCTGAGTTATACATTTGAATGTTTTGAACATCATAGACAGATTTTCCTTATACGTTAGTTGTGGAAAAAAGAACAGGTGGGAAAGTGGAAGACAGAGAAACAGAAAATAAAGTCCTCAATTTGGTTATGCAAAGGAAATTGTGTGCGTTCCAAACAAATCTACTAATTTAGTAAAGGGAAAAAAAGAAAATTGGTGGTTCCAAAAAGAAATTTCTTGGAATATTATCTCCCCAATTTCCTCTCATTTCTTCTCACGTTGAGAATCATGAAGGCCATTGAAAGAAAGAAAGGAATACAATCTCCTTCTCTCTTACTCACGTACAAACGTAAGAAATGAAGCATAATCACTTGACTACATCTGATTGGAACAAGTACAAGAATACACAGCATTAGGATTTACTATTCATGACTAAAGCTAACTCTTCAAGCCTCTCTTTCTTGTAAAATTCTTTAAGAGACTATAACTGCCGGGAAACTTGAATTCAACAATCGACAAGTAGAGTGAAAGTTTGAGCAGATCAAATAGGTGTGCATGGTAGTTGGTTTTATACCATACGATAGTCTAAGCACGATGCATTTGGAAAACATTTTGCCTCTTATCGTACTTCAATTAAAACAAGAAAATTCCGTCTCTCGTTATAAAATGTTCTAGCAAAGTTCACAAGATAGGAAACAAGTCGTAGACAACATTTTTTTCTACAAAAGCAACAGCTTTGTCTGTTGCCCTAACCACATGCCAGAGAAAACTTCCAAAACTAACAAATTAAATTCACTTTAGCATCTATGTGAACTAGAAGAAAGTGACAAACATCTCAGGAACGTGAAATGCACCAATTATGCAGCAATAAAACGGTGTCTATAAATTAGGCAAAGCTAGAATAACAACCTTAAAGAGCAATGCCCGGTGGCGTGAAAGTCCAACATCGAGGCAGCCCAGGGGAAGAATGATACTATTAAGTGAATTACGCAGTTCAAAACCCCTTAAAGTCCATCTTTTCATCATTTCGTCAGCATCACTAACCGAACCACCCAGCCTACTAACAACAAGATCAGCAACTTTTTGAATCAAGCCACCAATAGAGCCCTGTTCTGAAACCCTCTGATCAACGGAAATAGCATACACTCTTTCCTCAAGCTCACGTAGAGCAGGATCAATGGCACGGTTCACTATAATAACTTCGTAATTAACATTCTCTGAAACAGAAATAGCTTGGAGATCTAGAAGGAGTGGCATATTCCCTTGCACGCCTGAATTTGAAGGAATACCGTAAACGTCGTAAAACCCATCCATCACTTTCTCATCATAGTTCACAAAATTAAAGCTCTGCACATACCAAATACATGGTTACCCAATTCAGTCAAATCCCAATAAGAAAGACTGCAGTACCTCACATAGATGGAGCCAGAATAAACACAAGCACAAGAAACATGCAGGCACATGTACAATACAAGTAATGGTATGTAAGTTCTATTTTCATGGATAACAAATCAGTTAATAAAAAGAGTGCTGCTATTTTCCTGCACAAGTGGCAGAATAGGATTCACTTTAAATTCCCTGTGCACATAATCTTTTCTAAATGTAAAACCGAAATACAAGCATCCAACTAAGTGGTGCCACAAAACTGTAATAAAATCCCCGGCACATGTAGCATTTATACTTGGATACTATGAATCGGCAATTTTTTTTTTTGATAAGTAATAAGTAATCATATTAATAAGAGCATAAGGGATGCTACCCAATTACAAAAAAGTCCCTATACGCCAACACGGACAAAAAGGCCCTATACGCCAACACGTGGCAATAAAAGCTCAAACCAGTCAAAAAATTGGTCAAGAGAAGGATAACAATCTCTCTTGTCCCAACTATACAAGCTATTCACCAAAAAACTAATGATTCTGAACAAGGGTTTTTCTACTCCTTCAAAACATCTTTGATTCCTCTCTCGCCAAATTATCCACATCACACAGAGAAGAATCGTATTCCAAACACACTTTCTTCTCACACCCACTCTCCCGCCTCTCCAAGCAATAAGAAGTTCCACCACACTTCTAGACATTGCCCACTTAATACCAAACCAAGACAACACCGCCGACCATAACTCCCATGCTAGTGGGCAATGAATGAAAAGGTGATCAATAGTCTCTGCATCCCTCTTACACATACAACACCAATTAACTATGATTACCCGCCTACGGACCAAATTATCGATAGTGAGAATCTTTCCTTGGGCCGCACACCAAACAAAAAAATCCACCTTTAGAGGGGCCTTCGTCTTCCAAATAGCTTTCCATGGAAAGACAGATCTGCCACCCCCACATAAAGCTTGATAAAAAGACTTCACCTGAAACTCCCTTGTCTTGGAAGGCTTCCAACAGATCTCATCCTCCCCTTCTCCGATCCCACGAAATCCATACACCCTAGAAAACAAAGCCATCAAAGTCTCCATCTCTCGATCAAGCACTTCCCTTCGTAAGCGGATATCCCAAACTACATTTCCTTCGACAAATAGAAGGTACTCAGAAACGGAAGCTTCCCTATCGCAAGCCAAAAGATAGATGCTTGGAAAAGCATCCCGCAAACTCTCATCCCCACACCAAACATGCTCCCAAAACTTCACCCTTCTTCCATTGCCAACCCTCAACTGAATGAACTGTACAAAAATCTCCCATCCATTCATAATACCCCTCCAAAGCGCCACTCCATGCGGCAATCGCACCAAAAGGGAGGACCAACCTCCCCACCCACTACCATACTTTGCTACAATCACCCTCCTCCACCATTTCTCCCTTTCACATGCAAATCTCCAAAGCCATTTTCCCAACAGAGCTTGATTAAATAACTTTAGCCTCCTCACACCCAACCCTCCCTCTCTAATGGGAGTACATACCGTATCCCAATCAACAAGATGGTATTTGAACTCCTCTCCCACTCCTCCCCATAGAAAATCTCTTTGTATTTTTTCAAGCCTCTTTACAACCGAAACCGGGATAACAAACAAGGACATGAAATCCGTAGGTAAACTTGACAAAGTACTTTGATTAATGTAAGTCTACCTCCTTTTGAAATATAGTGACGCTTCCAACCCGCTAATCTCTTCTGAAATCTAACCACAACTGAATCCCAAACTGCCTTGGCTTTAAAGGAAGAACCCAATGGCAAACCCAAGTACATGGACGGTAGCTTCGCCACATTGCAACCCAATAATTGAGCTAAACCATTAATATCATCAATCGCTCCTACTGGAATCATCTCCAACTTTCCCAAATTTACTTTAAGGCTAGACACAGCCTCAAAACACAAAAGAACACATCGAAGGTAACCCACTTGTGTTGGATCCGCATTGCAGAACACAAGAGTATCATCGGCATATAAGATATGGGATACCATCAACCCCATTGCATTCTCCCTTCCAACCTCAAAACCTTGTAAAAACCCACCTTGTACGAATCGGCAATAACTGAACTCTAATTGCAAAAAATGTATAGCTTGGCCTCGTATATATAGCAAACGCGACAAACAACTCTATAGTAGAATCTACTAATCCATGTGAATTATGAAGTAGTATGAAATTGAATTGCGGTTTACTATTATTATTATCACAAAAAAGAGAATTACTAGATCAATCCTTCAAAATGCCCTGCGCTCCCCCTCTTAATTCTTGCATTGTGCTCGCGCTCAATCCTCGCCCTCACCGATCTTATTAGTTTGAGATGTAATTCAAAGAGCTTTTGCCCTTGCACCCCCGCATGCTCTCAAATTATGTGACTTAGATGAGGACTATGAATAGTGAAGCAAATTACATCAAATTCGACACACAAAAAAAAAAGAAGCGAAAATGAATATTGGAGTATACATACCCAGTAGCGAAGAGAAAGAGAGTCGACGAGGGTTTCAGAAGGCGCACATCCCAAGCTAATCTGCTTGGCGGCCTTGATCTGTGCCGTCTCTGGATCGTCGCGTGAATCAGGATCGGAAACGCTGATCGCTAGGGCAAGTTGGACCTGGAACTCCTCTTCGAAGAAATTGAAATCAACGGAATTCTCTGCCTCCGGTTCAACGCCTCTTGTCGTCCTCGTACATGTTGAATCCGATGCCGACGAAGAAGACGCCGCCGGAGACGCTGTCGGCGGCGCCGTCTGCACCGGCGGCGGAGGATCCACCCTGTGATTGTGGTGGATGTGAAGCTTTCGCAGCAGATGCTTCATCTTTGACATCGCCAATCGACTCACATAGAGAGGGACCAACACACAAACCCTTTTCTCTCTCTCTCTCTCTCTACTTTCGCACAGTTGGATTGATGAAAGGGAGAGACCATATATTATAGGGATTTTATTAAACTGCGCACCTTCTTCGTCAAGCTTTCATTCCACCACTGGGAATTATAAATTAACCGCTCACCCCTTCCCTCCAACCCACTGTAGCAGCCGGAACCGAAATTTTTGCTAGGAGTCACTCGGATGTTTGGCCGATACATAGGAAATATTGAAACAATCACCAAAATATACCATTTCTTAAACTATTTTTAAAAATACGTCATGCTGCATGTGGCAAATGCGGCATCCTACGTGGCACGCGAACTCCGTATTCCACGTGGTCGAGCCGTCCACCCAAGCAAATGCCACATATCGGAAATGCGGTATTTAACCCAATGCCGCATGTGGCATATGCGGCATTGCACTGTAGATAGTATGAGGCATATGTGCTGTACAATGTTGACCCTATATATATGTGTGCATATTTCGCAGATTGTTATGCGAAATGGATCCTAACTTTTCATTTGGAAGAAAGTTAGAACAGGGAGAGAATTCTCGTATCAACGAAAATGCAAATGAATCGGATGCAAGAATTCGATTTCGTAGACGTAGATTAGAAGAAGATGCAGAGCGTGTTGGTTTGAACAGTAGATTCAATGGTACGCTTGTTCATTGGAGTCTTCCTCCCCATCCTTCTAACAATATTCGCCCCACTCGAGTACGACCCGAAAGACATAAGAGTGATGACAACAGTGCTCCTGCACCCCCTTCGCACTTGGATGCTTGGCTTGCCCGCCACCGAGCCAAATCCCGAGATGATTTGTCTGTTCATGTAATGACGGGTTTTCGCAGAATTGTGGTGGGAAATCGAATTCGTAGGATGTAAGGACCAGCCCAACGGTGGGTGTCGATCCGCGTGAAGACCATCGCAACTACCCTCAATTAAACTACAATCTTTCTTTTTTTGATCGGCGTGGTTGACGACGTTTTGTGACTCCGAAAGAGCAGTACGATGCGAACGGAGATTTTGTATTTATGTTAGACTAGAACCAAACACCTTACTCAAGAGATGCAGCTGCTTTACTTGAGTGGCCAAACTTATTCGTCGAGCGCAACAAGTTGGAAGCCAAGTGTCGGCAGTACATGCAGAAGATGCCTAAAGCGCGTTTCGTGCAAATGATGAACGGAAGAAGGTTGCAATGTCTCCACAATGATGTTTGCGAAAGGTTGCGGGTGGAGATTAAGGCAATGACAAAGCGGGTTACACGTTAGGAGAAATTTATTGATGTTGTGAAGGAGGTTGAAAGAGATGGTTGTAATCGGAAGGAGTTGATTAGAGCAATTTGGAATGATGAGGAATATGCAACTGATCCGGAACTATCTGATTATTCTGATGAAATGTAGAAGATTTGTTTGTTTTATTTTGTGTGACAATTTGTACTAGATGTTTCATTTTAGTCATGTGTGTGATGCAAATTTTAGTAATATCATTTGGTTTTGTTTGAAATGGTCTACGACTTGACTACTTGTTTACATATAAAATTAACAAATCCAATAGTTATTTGACACGTAACTAAATATGCCAAACGTTGGCAAATACTTGATAATGTAGATACATTGGATTAATGGAACGGAGTTGAGTTAATACGATGTCGTATTAGTCTCCAATTCAAAAGACAGTTATTGGCAGTTACGAGTTACTGCTGATATAAAAGATCGACTTCGAAGCCATGATTTAAACTGCCAAATGCATAAAATCCACGTGTAAACTTGTAAAATAAGACAATGGGCAGTTAAGACACGTGGAACATACCCTGAAAGGTAGTTATCTCCTTACAACGTGATTATTTAGGTCAGTTTGAACAAATGTGCAGATTCAAGTTTTAGCTTTTCGAAGAAGATTAAAGGAATTCAAATTCAAATGTGGAGGAGGGAAGAAACTGTCAATTCAAAGTATAGAAGATGAAGTTCGAAGCAAGCCAAGTTCAAATTCTTTGAGCGGGAAGTTCAACTAACAAGCAGCATCTATAAATAGAAGAAACTGAAGAGAGAAAAACCCCGGACAAATCTTCAACAAACAGCTATCAAACAAATGATGCTTGGTTTGTTCATTGGCAAGTAGTTTTAGGATTTTGAACTCAGTTCGAAGTAGGATAGGAAGTAGTTAGGATTAATTTTGGTTGTTCTTGTAACAATCATCTGTTCGAGGTTCTCAGTATCTTGTATTTGAAGTTGAAGGCAATTTCGAAGTAAGTTTACTTTTGATTTGCTAATCGAAGTGTCTTGTTTCTTTGTTGTTCTTTAATTTCCTAAGTATATTGGTTTGCATTTCTTCACTTTGAAAGAAAAATCCTCTTAAGTGAGGTAATTGAACCATTAAAACACAATCGTCTGATTAGATTTGGTTTTCCAAAGTTAATCTGAGAGAGGAGATTGAGACTCTCTCTGGCACGCTCGCACACAATTATTTTTCCATTGTAAAGAAGTAAAAGAACCAAACACATTTTTTGGCACGCCCGGTGGGACCCCTGAAAGTGTTGAATGGCTCAAAAACTTAGGAAGCAAACAGATGATTCTCAAGTTGGCCAAACGCCAGAAGATGAGAATAATGTTAACTCTAAAGAAAACGAATAGGTTTAAGGACCTTAAAGACCTGTAATGGTCAAGATACAAATGTTGGAATTGGCCAGAATTCTCGTATGAACACTAGGAATAACAAAATAGTGCAAATTGATGACCCAAAGAATCTAGAAAATGGAGGAAGTGTGTTATCAAACCAGTTTGCAGAAATGATTTCTACATTTAAGGAATTGGCTCAAACCCAGAAACTTATGTTTCAAAAATTGGAAGAACAGTCAAAATCCAAGAATGAATCTTTGCATTCTTCTGAAAAAGACAAAGGGGAAGTTAGTTCTAGCAAGCATAAGTCTAGACCTGGGAAAGAGCCTATCAATGTGGATGAAATACCTGAGTCTTGGTATGAACCTGCAAAGACTTATGATTTTCAAACTCCCAAACCTAAGAAAACATAAGCAAACCACTTATATCCCTTTCGAACCTAGCTTTGATGGTATAGGTAGGGATAAAGGTTTTAAAAACGATGATTACGGTTTTGAAGAATACAATTATTCTACAGGCAACCATTTTGCTGATAGAGCCAGTTCGAGGAGGCCTAATCCAGAAATTGGAGTTCCTAAGTATCCATGGATACCAGAGATGGGAAGGGTGCATTCAAACCACCTTTATGAACCTTTTACAAGGCAAGAAGGAGGTTATAAACAACCCAAACTTTTTGATGGTCCTCCTGATAGGTTTCCAAAAAATCACATGACTAGAAATGTGAATTGGGAACCACACGTTAATACAAGGGTTCATTTAAAAGGAAATCCCACCCTTCGAGATGAAATACTTGGCCTTATGTAAGAAGTTTATGGACCTCTAAACCGAGGGGTACAAACTCAAATTTATAGGAAACCATATCCGGAATGGGTAGACATGCAGTTCAAAGTCCCTAGGGGATTTAAGATTCCAGATTTCACATTATTTCATGGGGATGGAAAGCAGTCAACAACTGAACACATTGCTAGATTTACTACTCAGTGTAAAGAATTAGGCAATAATGAGTTCATTAAGTTGAAATTATTCTCTAATTCCCTGACAGGAACAACCTTCGAATGGTATTCTAATTTGACACCAGAATCAGTTCCAAATTGGCAAAGAATGGAAGAATTATTCCATGCACAGTTTTATCAGACCGAACCTAAAGTCACTATGGCTGATTTAGCTAGGTTAAAACAAAAGCCCGATGAAAAGGCTGCTCAATTTATTGCTAGATTCAAAGGGGATAGAAATAAATGTAAACTTCAATTACCAGAGGTTGAATTTGTTAGAATAGCTCAAGATGGCTTGAGTAGAGAACTTAGGAAGAAGTTCGATTCTACAGAGTTTAAGGATTTGGTTGATTTAACTTATAAAGCATCTAGATATGAATCTTTGCTAGAAGAAGATGTTGATAGAAACAATTCTTCTTATTCAACTTATTACAAAGATCCTTCCTATGAAATTGATGCTGCTGAAATTATTGAACATGATCCTTGTGTGTGTGAATGTTTAGTTCGAAAAGATTCGTCTATAGCACCAAGGACTAATAAGAAAGCAACTAGCAAAGTATATTCATTTGATGTTTCCAAATCAGACGAAATCTTTGATTATCTCTTAAAGAAGAAGTTTATCAAACTGCCTGAAAATGTGAAGCTTCCAACTTTGGAAGAAACAAAAGGAAAAAATTATTGTAAATGGCATGCTTCTTGGACTCATTCAACTAAGAATTGTAATGCTTTCCGTGATAGGATCCAAGAGCAAATCAAGAAAGGAAGGATCATGTTTCCTGAAAAGACTATGGGAATAGATACAGATCCATTCCCAAAGATTGAAGAAGTGACTGCTAACACTAATGTGCCAACATCTTTGGTGGCCAAAACTGTGCAAGAAATATGGCAGAACAAACAGGTACATGTTGGAATGAACTCTGTGCAATTCGGTAAAGGAAGGCCAAAAGTTGGTCAGCCTCGAAATGATACTACAGAAACAGTAGGCCAAAATATGCATCAAAGAGCTCATCCCAAAAGGGGTTCAAGCAGTCTCACCTTTCTATGCTTGAAGCTTCCTTTTTAGAATGCTTATAGATAGAATGTCGAGCTAATTATTTGGTTTTCAAAGATCTGGATCGACAGGGGGTTGATTTCTTTCCAAAAAGGATGGAAAGAAAAGCTTTGGATCAGAATAATGAACGAAAACCATGGGTAAGCATTAGTCATGGAAAAAATGAGAAACCTTGGTTGGTTTTCAAAAGGAATGTACCTTCTAGTCCAGTTCTACCCACTTCGAAGAGAGATTATCCTCCTTTGAAGAGGGTTAACACTGGAAAGGCCCCAATGGGTCAAGAAAATGAAGGACAAGAGGAACAGTTTACCTTAGCCAAAGGTGTTCCTGATTGGTTTCTGAAGAAAGTCAAACCAGAACTCTTTCAAGGGTACAAAGTTCCTTCTAAAGTTGAAAATAAAATGGTTAAACCTCCAAATACTCCTGCTGGTCAATGGGTAGTTATTAGAGATTCAAAGACCAAGACACCTCAAATAATTCCTATGTTGACTCGAACTCAGAAGAGGAAACTGCAAAGGAGATATACTAGTTTCCAAATGGAGAAACATGCGTCTAAGGAGAACCCTAATGGTTCTGATAAGTTCAACCCAAGGTTTAATAGAATTCGAAGAGAGGATTCTGAAGAATCTCTTTGAAGGGGGTTTACTCAATCAGAAAAGAAAACACTGGAAAGTTTGGCTGCAAGAATGGACAGTGAGGTGCCTCAAAATAGCCCAGCTTCACCAAATTCCTTGGCTAGCTATCAATTTGGATTACTAGAAGCCATGATGGTGGAATAGGAAGAGGGTGAAGGAATGAATTCATCTCCTATTATGACATGTTCTCCTATAGAAACTTCTGCAATGGAAGTTGCTGAGAAGACGAACATAGCAGAAGACATATCAGGGTTACCAGTACAAGAGAAAAGGACCATTCAGTTTGGAACCTTACCTGAAATACAAATTAATATGGTTTCTCCTTCCTTCATTAACTTTGGACCTTTTGGACCAAATTGCTCACCAGTTCGAAGGTTACCACAACCAATAACTGTTCCTATAGAGATTATTGATGTATCAAGTGATGATGAATATGATCTTACATATGATAACGGCTGGAATGATGGTTGGGGAGCTTTGATTTCTAAAATTCAAAAAGAAGAAAGAGGAAGAAGAACTGATGATTATGGCCAATGCTATGGAGGAACCAGAGGTTACATCTAAGGAGAGAGCAGTTTTTATTCCTGAAACAGAAATTGGTTCTGAATATCCTTTGATTGTTGATTTAAATTGTGCTGACATTTCTTATCCTTTTAAGTCACCTTCAAATGATATGAGGCACCATTTGAAGCCAGTATACATATTAGCATTGCTTGATGGGATTTTATTAAACAAAGTTCTTGTTGATAATGGGGCAGCTGTGAACATTCTGCCATTCAGAACTTGGAAAAAGCTTGGGAAAGAAAAGGTTCGATTGATCCTTACAAGCACCTCTATTGCTGGGTTTACAGGTAAAAGTCCTAAAGGAATTGTTTTTATACGCCTGAAAGTTGGCCAAGTAGAAACTGATACAACTTTCTTTGTGGTTGACACTTTTACAAGTAAGTATAATGCTTTACTTGGTAGGGACTGGATTCACGTCAATGGTTGTATTCTATCTTTGATGCATCAAGCCTTGATGATTGTGAAGTATGAAAATGGGAAAGAAGTGGGGGTTGAAGAGGTGAAAGCAGATACACATCCTTTCAGTACTTCAGCAAATTGTGTAGAAGCTGAAATGTATAAACCCGAAATCATTCCTCTAAGTGAAATCGCACAGCCTGCCACCCCTCCATCCAATGTATTGGAGATTGGAGAATTGGTAGAGTTAAAATCTAAGCTCAAGCAAGCAGTTGATTATGAATCAAACAATCCACCAGATGAAGCTGCTTGGATGTGAGTCCAAGACAGAGTTCGAATAAGCCAACTCATTGGCTTTAGTTAAGTTTATGGCTCTAGAAATAGAGCAGAAGTTACAAAAAACAAATGATTGGGAAGAGTTATTGGCTGAGAAACCTGACTGGGGGTTGAAGCCATTTGAATTCAAAAAAGCCTTTATTGGCCATGTCGATTCCCAAGATCCTTTAGAAGAAGTGGAATTGGGAGAAGGAATTGTTCCAAACACTGTACAAATCAACAGAGAACTTGGTGTTGCTTCAAAGGCCAAGTTGATCACGGTGCTTAAAGAGAACAAAAAGTGCTTTGCTTGGAGTTATAAAGAATTAACAGGTTTGAGTAGAAATTTGGTTGAGCATAGATTGCCTATTAAATCTAATTGCAAACCTTTCAAGCAACTTCCAAGAAAGATGTCTCCTGAAACCATTTTATTGGTTAAAAAGGAAATTCAAAACCTTTTGAGTGCTGGCTTTATTAGAATAGCAAGATATGTAGAATGGCTATCAAATATTGTTCCTGTTATAAAGAAAAATGGGAAGATTAGGGTCTGCATTGATTTTAGAAACTTAAACACTGCAACCCCTAAAGATGAATACCCAATGCCTGTAGTAGACATGCTTGTGGATAGTTCTGCAGGCCACAAAATCATGTCTATTATGGATGGACATTCAGGGTATAATCAAATTTGTATAGCTGAAGAAGATGTTCATAAGACTGCATTTAGAGCCCCTGGTAACCTTGGGACCTTCGAGTGGGTCAAAATGCCTTTTGGGCTAAAAAATGCTGGTGCTACTTATCAAAGAGCTATGAACACTATTTTCCATGAAATAATTGGGGGTTTTCCAGAATGTTACATAGATGACATTATTGTTAAATCAGAATCTATTGATGATCATGTAAAACATTTGAGAATAGCCTTTTCAAAGATGAAGCATTATCAACTGAAGTTGAATCCTGCTAAATGTGCTTTTGGAGTAATGGCAGGAAATTTTTTAGGATATCTAGTCCATAGCAAAGGTATTCAAGTTGATAACAATAAAGCTAAAGCTATTATTGAAGCAAAACCTCCTTCGAATAAGAAAGAGCTTCAAAAGTTTCTTGGTCAATTGAATTTTCTTCGAAGATTTATATCTAATACTGTAGGGAAAACTAAAGTCTTTTCTTCTTTGTTGAAATTGAAGGATGGAGAGGACTTCAAATGGACAAAGGAGCATGATGATGCTTCCAAAGCCATCAAGGAGTACTTGGTCAATCCACCAATTCTTGTTCCACCTAAACATGGAGAGCTTGTTAAATTGTATTTAGCAGCAAACTATGACTCAATAGGAGTTCTATTGGCTCAAGATAATGAAGAAGGAAAGGAGCAAGCTATCTATTAGCTAAGTAGATTTCTTAATGATTGTGAAAGTAGGAATTCTGCAGTAGAAAAGTTGTGTTTAACTTTGTTTTTTGCTTCGAAGAAACTCAAGTACTATATGATGCCTAGAGTAACTTACGTAATTTCCCAGACTGATGTTATGAAATATATGTTATCTCAACCTGTATTTAGTGGTAGAATTGGAAAATGGATTGTATCTTTAATTGAGTTTAATCTAGAGTATGTTCCTCAGAAATCAGTTAAAGGACAAGCTTTAGCTAACTTTTTGGCTGATCATCCAAATGGAATTGAGACTCCAAACATAGCAGATATTGATACAATAATAGTTAAGCCATGGAAAATGTGGTTCGATGGTTCGAAAACATCCCAAATGGCTGGGATTGGGGTTGTTTTGGAATTTCCTCAAGGCTTGAAAACCAAATTTGGATTTCAGATAAATGAAGGAAAATGTACAAATAATCAAGCAGAGTATGAAGCCTTAATTATGGGTTTAGAACTTTGCTTATTATCAAGGCTGACATAGTCGAAGTATTTGGAGATTCTCAGTTGGTTATAAATCAGGTCAATGGAGAATTCAGTTGTCATAGTTCTGGTTTAAAACCTTATTACCAATACATGAAATTGTTAATTAAACAATTTCATATGACTACTTTTACATATGTACCAAGATTCTTTAATGGAGAAGCGGATGCAATAGCTCAAAGAGCCTTAGGATTTAAGTTCATCACTGATGAAAACAGGGAGTTTTGTCAATTAACCTTGAGAAAATTTCTCCCTATGCTCAAAGATAGAAGTGTGGATTTCGAAGTATGTGCAATCACTACGTCTTCTAGTCAAAATGATTGGAGACAACCCTTGATTGATTATTTAACAAAACCTGATGCTAAAATAGATAGAGCAACAAAGTTAAGGTCTGTTAATTATATTATGTATAATGGAGAATTGTTCAAAAGGGGAGCAGATAGACTTTTGCTTAAATGCTTAAACAAAGTTGATGCTTTCAAAGTTATGGCAGAAGTCCATGAAGGTATTTGTGGTGCCCATCAAGCAGGAATCAAGATGAGATGGTTGATTCAAAGGTATGAATATTATTGGCCTTCTATTCTCAAGGATTGCATTGATTATGCAAAGGGGTGTCAAGCCTGTCAAAAAACAGGACCCGTTAGACATTTGCCTGTTGCTGAATTACAATATGTAGTTAAACCTTGGCCATTCAGAGGTTGGGCAATGGATATGATTGGCATGATTTATCCTGCTTCTAGGAATGGGGATAAATTCATTTTAGTGGCCACTGACTATTTTACCAAATGGGTTGAGGCTCAAGCCTTTGAAAGTGTATCTCAAGAACAAGTCATTGAATTTATCAAAAATATAATTTATAGATTTGAATCTCCAGAAACCATTACTGTAGATAATGGATCCATTTTCGAAGGTAGAGCAGTAAAAGCTTTTATTGCTTCTCATGGGGTTTCTTTAATCAACTCTACTCCTTATTATGCTCAGTCAAATGGTCAAGCAGAATCAACCAATAAGATTATCAAAAGAGGTATTCAAAGCATGGTTGATAGAAATTCAGAGGAATGGCCAAGCTTGCTATTAAATGTTTAATGGGCATATCGAACCACTAAAAGGACCAGTACAGGGACCACTCCTTTTGCTCTAACATATGGGCATGATGTTGTTTTACCAATGGAGATTATAGTTCAGTCATAGAGAGTTACTTCTCAAAATGGTTTAGATATTGGAGCTTACCATCAAGCAATGTATATGGAGCTTGAAGAAATAGATGAAGAGAGAATTAAAGTTCTAAATCAAATTCTGCTACAAAAATTAAGAGTAACTAGAAGTTATAACAAAAAAGTGGTTGTTTGAAGCTTTGATATAGGCGATTTAGTATGGAAGGTGGTGTTGCCTATCAAAGAAAGAAAGCAAGGACTCGGAAAGTGGGCTCCAAATTGGGAAGGACCTTTCCAAATATATAGAGTTCTTAAAAGAGGGGCATACCATTTAAAGGATTTAAATGGTTATGTTCATAGAAGGAAAATTAATGGGAGATACTTGAAAGCTTATGTCCCAACTATTTGGGAATCTTTTAGCAAAAGATAAAGTTAAAAGCAGTTTGTCTTTTGTTAGCTTGTGTTGGTCAAGGTTAATCATAAGAACAAGCAAATTCAGTGATCGAAGTTCAAAGGAAATGAGATCAACATACCAAGTATTTCAAACAATTAAAGTTCTGAAATAAGAAAAGTACAAGCATTTCATTCAGTACTTAAGAACTGTACAATTATCTTTTAGGTCACTCAGTACATGAGCACCTTTGGTACAAACAAAGTTATAGATTTCATCTTGATCAGTGGTTCGTTGCAATTGATCTTCTAGATCTCTCATATTGGCAACTGCTAAAGAAGCTTTGTTCATAGAAGCCTGCAGTTTGGAAGTTGTTTGGGCAATCTCTCTTTTGACCTTAAGCAAGGCTTCCTCTAACTGAGCTTCTTCTTCTCTCAACTGAAGTAGTTTAACAGCATCTTGATCGTAAGACAAAATCAAACCTTGTGCTTCATCATCTGCATTTGACAATGCTGCTTTCAAATTCTGCCTTTGGAGATGCCTCTCTTGAACTTCACAAAGCTGATGGGCTTTTATTTGAAACTCAGAAGCCTGGACCAAGAGCTGTTTGTGTAAATCTTGGTGGGAAGGTTTCAATACCCAGGCAGCTTGATAGCATATGTCCAAATGCATCTTCAAATTTCCCTCAGCCACTGTCTCAAAATCTATCTTTAAGGATTGTTGAAGATGTTTCCTCAATTCTTGAATTTCTTCTGGGGTGAAAACAGGCTTGACCAACTCAGGAGGAGATAAACCGTGTCGAGCTTTGAGTTGAATGATGGGAGACTCTGGAGAATAAGTTGGAGCCCTTGGATTAGTGATTCTCTGACAGAAATCACTTATCTTCAACTTGAACTGCTCCAATTCAGGAAGATCACCAACACTAGTACCAATAGGTACACCAGTGTCCTGTTAAGAGAAATATATATACACATATTTTAAGTAGCCCTTAAATGAAATATGGTACTTATAAGCTGAAATTATAATGAGTTATAATACCTCAAGTGGAGGGATCTACTCCGTTAGAATTTGTTCTACTAGAATATCAGTTCTTAGAGCTTGACCAAGAGCAGTCTCCTCATTCATCACTTTAGCCTGATCAGAAGCTTTGGCAACCAAAGTGTTGGGATCAATCTCAGGAAACAAACTTCTATCATCCTTGGGGGAACAGAAACATCAACATGCTGAACAGGAATGTCAGCCTCTGAAGTTTTTTCAGTCCCAATATCTGAAAGGTTTTTGGAAATAGTTTCTCTAGCCTTCTCAATAGGTTGATCTTGATGCAATATTGTTTCAGTTAAAGGAATTTGCCCTTGTGAAAGCTCTTTGCCAAGAGGATCTTTAGAGATATGTTCGATGTCAGGAGTCAAGAATCCTGCATCAATATCAGTAATACTGTAATAGTAGGGATTGGTGTTTCAACATGTCTTTTTCTAATACTTTCTGAAACGATGGCCCTTGCCACGGTACTGACAACAGGAGGAGACATGCCTTGCACTATAACTTGTGGTTGAGTTTTGAGAACTCTTGTTTTTTCAACAAGTTTCTCTATGATGACAGAGGTAGTCTCTTGTGTTGCAGCTATATCAAATTTTGAAGCTTCAGTGGCATCAGTAGTAGAAGGGCCAACTGTCTTTTGAATTTCAATAGGAGTGTGTTGGAGTGGTTCTGAAGAAGCCTTCGAAGCTTCAACATGCTTAGATTTTGCTTTCTTCTCTAAAAATAGATTAATAACCAAAAATGAGAAATATGAAAATAAGTTCAAGGGCCTTGATGAAAATTGAAGTCACAAAAGCTTGCCTTTCACAAATTGGCCTATGGTGACATCTTCTGTCCCTTCCTCCTCTGGTTCCTCAATCAAAATTTTTCTTCTTCTCTTCGAAGCCTTATAAACCTTGGCAAGTTTTGCTTTTTCTTGGTTGGTTTCTTGCTCTTTATCCCCTTTTCTCTTCCTGACTGTTCAAAAGGGAGAGAAGAAGGTCAAATGCCTCATATAAGAGATTCAGAAATCAATGTAGATTTTAGGAAATAAAGAACTACCTAACTTCGAAGTGGCAGAAGTGGGGGTTTGAACAAATTCCTTCTTTTTCCTTGTTCTTTCCTTCGGAATAGACTCTGCATATGTGAATCATACATGAGGAACAGAGAAGCTTTCAAGTTGTAACAATCATACAAGCTATTAAGAAGTTACCTGGTGGAGAAGCAGAGGTGGTTCTTTGTTGGTGAGACCTAGTAACCATTCGTGGCATAGATTGAAGAGGTTTTATGTCTAAAGCAACAGGTATTAAGTCTGAGGATGGTACTTCTGGCATCTCTCTTTCTTGATTTCCTTGGGATGTATCTTTCGAACTTTCCCCAAACCCATCATCTGATATTGAATCAGAATGAGCCACTTCCTCAATAACAACACCAATTTCCTTGGTAAAAGCTTTAACAGCTGCAAACTTATGGTACAATTCTATGGAATTGTGCCACCATTGAGAGAAGGATGGGAGAGGAGGTTCTACACCAATAGCAAATCTATATGGTTGGAATTGTGCTCTGAAATCCTTAAACTCTGCATTACGGTGTGCAATGTGATCCTTGTCAACTCTGTTCCTTGCAGAAAGTTTAATGTTGAGCTCACTAGGATAGGGACAAGGAATGCACCAACCCAAATTGCCTGGCAAATTGTACAGGACAATAAATTTCAACATGAGCTTGTTTACAGCCACCAACATAAGCTCCTATAATGATTTCCCTTGGAAGGAGAAAACTTGCCCAAGCTTCATGATAAGTAGAGCTGCCTCTCTATTCCAAGATCCTCTTTATCCATGATGGCCCAATATCCCAATTATCAAAAGGAATAAAATCCTTTTCTTTTTTATCCTCCCTCATTTGGTGAAAATATTGCAAGTATTCCACCAGGGTAAGAGGGGTCGAAGCTAAAATTGTAAACTTATCCCCATATATACTTAGAGGAGACCTTTCTGCAACCTTATGATCTGGAAAATAGGCTAATAACCAGAGCTGTAAGAACCAGAGAGGGCCTCCCAAATTATAAGCGAGTGGTTTGGATGATTATCAGACCCAATTTTGTAAACATAGCCTAAAAAGTAGGAAGCCAGATCAATGGCTTTACCTTGTGAAAGGGTATAGGCTAAAGGTGCAAATTCAAGCATCATTTTCTTGCCACCATTACAGAATATCATTTTGCATAGAGTATACCAAATATATGCAAAGAATTCTTTACTGGACACTTCCTCTCCAAATTTCCTTTCAGCATCCAGAAAATTGTCATATGAAGCATGAGTTTGGGTGTATCTAATCTCACTTAAGAAAGGAATATCATTGGTTGCAGTAATGTTGAATGCAGGTCCATAAGGGGGAAACCCAGTAAGGAAAACTACATCAAGAACTGTGGGGGCCATCATTCCACAGTTAAATCGAAAGCAGTTGAAAGATGGGTCCCAGAAAGATAAAGAGGCATGAATGAGAGTAGGGTTTTGTAGTATACCATTTTGAAGCAAAGAAATGACATGTGCTAACCCAACATCTTCTAACTCCTTTCTCTTAACTTTGAAAATGCGAATCGTCTAATCCTCCCACTTGTCGTCATAATTCGGCCAACAAACAAAATTTTTCTTGGCCCATTTGGAAAAGCTTACCGACCTATCCTTTACAATATTGCTACCTTCAAGAATGGGATAGCATGTTGTTAAATCTAGAGGGAGGTCAAGAAATGCAGGTCCAAGGACTTGAGTATTAGGTAGGACAGGGTGTTCAATGAAGGCACGGTTTTGCAACTCACCAATATCAGATTTGGCTTTTAGAACCTCTCTGGTTACTAACCTCCTAAGAACAAAGGAAGGAGTTCCTTGGGTTGTTTCAATCTCAGAAGGAGTAAGTGAGAGAGGGAGCGTAGGAATGTTTAAAAATTCTTGAACGTAGAACTAACAATGGAAACGTTTCTAGCCCTAGAGTTATGCGTTGCGATGAAATAATATACCTGTTCGGGTCAAGTATTCATTTAAGGGTAATTGGGCCTATATCACTTTTTGGGCCCAAGTGTTAAATTTTAACCTTTAAGTTATCTACAATTTCAGATTTGGAATCATCATAAGCTTTAAACCATTTTATTGGTTTAAAAATCATAACATATACATTGTCATGTGTTGTTTATCATGAGTTCGAACTGGTTTAAAGCAATTTTAAAGTGCTTCGAAAGGCATTAAGCAGTGCAAATTAAGCCATAAAAAGAACTAAAAGTGCTTCGAAAGGCATTAAGCAGTGCAAATTAAGCCATAAAAAGAACTAAGATTTCATTTAACATAAAGAAATTACATGCTACGAAGAAAACCCTATTACATCAAAGAAAATCAAGCATCTACTAGTGGTGGGGCAACTGTTGGAGTAGGAATGATTTGGAAATAGTGAGGAAAGCTCCAAGTCACTAAGGCATGAAACCTTGCCCAAGTGAAATTAAAAAACTCCTTTTCCTACATTCTAACTTCGTTTTCTCTAGAAACTTTCTAGAGAGAGAGTGCACTCCTCTTCTTCCCCCATCAAATTTTTACAAAAATCTACTAGACTATCTGTTTGGTTTGATCCACTCCTATCCACAATGATTCCCATCTGTTCAAGAGGGGGATTCAAGAGTTGTTCAAGCCCCATTTTTTGAATTCTCTCAAACAATCTCTCATAAGTTGCTGCTGGGCTATTGAATCAGTCCACTGCATTTTTATCTCCTATCCTATCCACTTTACTCGCAACCCCTTGTCAAAATGGGATCTATCTTCACGGGCTGATTACCAACGTTCAGCTTCTCTCCGAGGGCTGGATATTCACATGATATTTCACACATTGTGTGAAGGTTACCAAAGTTAACTAGTAAGCCGTGGGTGTGACGCTAGCTTGAGCTCCTTCCGGGTGAGTTCAGGGGTGGATCATCCCAAATACAAAGGATTCATGGAAGGGTTTCACGCATTACAGATCTAAGCTCTAGTTCTAGCACAACCGCTGTTCTTCCTCGCGTATCAGTTCTCCTCCTCTATGTGTCGATGGTGTCACAGTGGAGGGGTAATGCCATTGTGGACCCTAGCGCTACAGGTAAGGCTATGGCAGTTTTAGATCTGGGTTCTTTTATTATGCGTTGGTTCTGTTTTATGGAATCCTTGAGCTCCATTCTTTTGGGGCTTATTTACATTAATTTAGGCCATTTTTAATCATCAATTTCGGATTGTTGTCTGGATATTTTGTGTAATCTGGGTTTATGTTGAGAAATGATACTCTGGTTATTCACGCCCTTTGTGAGGAAGATGACAGTGGGGCCCACGACCCAATTTTGCAAACCCTTTTTGGTCAACACTCGGTTCAAAAATGGGGGCAAGGTACAGCGGTATGGGCAGCAAATTACTTCCAATTTCAACTCACGTGATCCACTGCTGCGTTAAAAGTCCTGTTGGTTGGTCAAATCAAGGCAAATCAAAGGCAATTCTACACGTTCTGGGCCACTCAACATGCAGTGTGCAGCTGTAAATTGTTCAAATTGTTCACATTACCTCAGCCTTTCACATTTTTTAATGTGCACGGCCCCCACAAGTGTCATTTCAAATGTTTGTGATGACAGCTGTACGGGGTAAAAACCACGTAACTCTGGATCACGTGCTCCCTTGAATCAACCCTCAGTCTGCAAGACAGAAAAAGGGTTAGAGCACCTTTGCCTCTCGTCGGCAAAAGGCCCTCCGATGCCTAAGTTAGTATCACGTACTTTGAATACTCAAATCACAATGCGTATGAAAATAGGTTTCACAGCGTACCTTTCTTCATGGGTATGTTGTTGTATTTATAGATGCAGATTGCTTTGTTGACTTAGGCATCCCGTGCCCTAGTTTCCTATTAGCTTCAGGAATCCATCTCCTAATAGGACTTTCTTATTAGGGACGAGTTCCCATATCCTGCTAGATCTCGTCTAGCAGAGGTTTTTCTTTCCATATAGGATTCTTTCCCATATGGGGTATACTCCTAATCACGTTAGGACTTCCCATATCAACCCCTTACTTACGGGGTTGCTCCTTATCTCATAAGGAGTCGCTGTAGAATATTCTGGAATGTCTCACCGCCCTACTCGTGGCGGTGCCGTGCTTCCACGTAGCTCGGAATAACTCGTACATAGTTCAGTCCATTACGCCGAGCTAAACTATGTATTCCAGGATGCTTCTCAAGCTACATTCGCAGCCTCTTTAGCTCGGCCATATCAGGGGCATCCCACATGCTTTATACCGAGCTGGTACATCTTGGTGCATTAGTTTAATTTACCTCTGACCTTATTCATGGCAAAACCAGCTCGGCACAGGGCTCACATGTACCCTATGTGGTGCCGAGCTATTCACCATCTCGTGGTGAAGTCATCAGGCACGTGCTATGCCTAGTAGTAGGGTAATCAGATTTTACCCACTCCAATTGCTCCCCAGCTCTGCCACTACTGTTACGCATCAGTAGCGTGCAGAGCTTCAACGGTTCTCGATGTATCCTTTGCACGCCTTCCCTCCACGTGGGTGGCAACGTCGTTTTCATAGTAAATGTGAATGACCCTTTGGTGGCTCGGATAAGTTGAAAGGACGATTCTACTGACGTTTTACGTATGTCACGTTCCACTTTTACGGGGTTTCGGGAGGGATAATTATTGTTTTTCCCTCCCAAAACCTCCTAAAAGCAAAAACCCCTTCCCCTTCTCCTTCACTTCATACACGCCAAAAAACAAAGAAGGAAGAGAAGACTCCATCTGCCATCAACGACGTCCAAGCTTTCTGCAACCTCAGTCCTTCCTCCATTCTTCGTCGGAAAGCACCGACACCTTCCATTTCCTCATCGGAAAGCATCTCCCTAAGTTCACTTTCCCTCGTAAGTGCCCTTTCCTTAGATTTTCCTGCTACTTGACCGTCGAAATTTCTGTTTCGCCCAATTCGTTTTTCCTAGTGCTTGTTCATCTTCTTTCCTGGTTTTCGACTGTGAAACCCTAATTTCTAAAAAAAATGGGTAGACACAGGGTCTTTCTAAGTACCCCTGAGAGAGTGATAGAATTCTGTAGGACCTATGAGATCCCCGCCGATGTTTGATTTCGGCTGAATGGGTCTGAAGACTTAGAGGAGGAAGGCCAGGATGAACTTAAAATCCACATCCCTTTAATCTTCATAGTAGAGGGCGGCCTGAGATTCCCCTTACACCCCTTTTTTAGAGAAGTCTGCTACAGGTGCCAACTGAACCCTATGCAGCTCTGCCCTAATTTCGTTAGGGTAGTTATGGGTACCATTGCCCTAAACAGGCTGCTCGGCCTACATCTTGACTGGTGGGACTTACATTACCTGTATAGCGTAGTCCCTACAAATGATAACAACTACTACTTCAAGGCCAGGGACCCTAATCAAAAGCTCATTACCGACCTGCCAAATTCCTCAAAGGGAGAGGCAGATGACTACCTCATAGTCACCGACAACTGGGAGCCCAGAGATGCCGAGGGGAGGCCCATTGGCTTCGGCTGCCCTACTGCAACAGGCAGACTATGTTAGTATTTTCTCCCGAGCTGTCTTACTTTTTTATTTTTCCAAAACTTATAGCTGATCATCTTCTTATAATGTCTGTTTTGCAGCAGACAATCTTAATCACGGTGGACGTTTGATACACGGCAAACTCCACTGTGAGGATATCGCCAGAGCTCTCTACTTTGACGGTTTTCCTCCAACTCCAGTTGGACTCGGCCGTTCCCCTCACATTCTGCTCGGTTACACTCCGTTTTATTGGGGAGGAATTCGCAGAAACGGCGAGCCGCGTTCAAGACATCCCTGGCCGCCAGCTGTCCCATTGACCATCACAGGCCGACCCTCCGACCGAGAGAGGACCCGTGCTCGCAGGGGCCGAGCTAGAAGGGGATCTGCACGCTCTAGAGCCCAAGTGGACCTCCAGCAGCAGGTGACTTTTGCTCATATCAAGGAGATCCCAACTGCCATCCCGATCCTCGTTCGAGCCGACCAAGAGCCCAGCACTTCCGGGAGAGTCTTTGAAGAAGAAGAAGAAGAAGAAGAAGAAGAAGAAGAAGCTGGTGGGTTCGACCATCGCGGGCTCGTCCAATCTTTGGCCGAGCAATCGGACCGTCTTGCAGATTCAGATGATTCACCAGGCTACTCCCCCTCTCCCATTCGCGAAGAAATGCCTCGTCAGCCGATCAATCTCCTGGACACCCTCAGCTTGGGCAGGGCTTCCCGTGCTCCGCCCCCTGCCAGCGCTATCACTCCTCCTGAGGCACCCTCTCCTCTATCCGAGCGGCAGAGGGAGAAAAGGCCAGTTGATAGTACTTCTGATGATCAACCTCCCCTTCAGAGGCGAAGGACAGGGAGCCTGGGCTCAAGCCAGCCTCTCGTTGACTCTCCCCCTTTGGTGCAGCCATGGGAGCCTCCCCTAGTCCGTCCTGATGGTACCCCCCTCTGCTCGACCGACAAGATTTCTTCCACCGAGGTGGCATTCGGCGTATCTAGAGCTGCCCTTCTCCCCCTTGATATGGAAAGGGAGAGAAGTAGCTCATATGATACCTTGATGAAGTCTATCTTTCAGTCAAGCGTTAAGGTAAGAAGTTTGATTTCCGCTATGTTTTTGAATACCGAATTTCTTCTTTGCCTTCCCGCCTTTAGCTATGCCTTTTGCAAATTGTAGATTATGCAGAAGGCCTCTGCCGGTTTCGACCGAGCAAAAGAGGTCGAGAAAGAACTGAAGAAGGAACAGAAGAGGGCGGACAAAGCCGAAAAGGAGAATGCTCAGTCTTCTCAGTCTCTAAAGGAAGCCCGAGCTGAGGTGGAGACGCTGAAGGGGGAGCTTGCTGATTTGAGGAAGAGGTCGGAGGAAGTGGAGCATGGCCTGAGCGATCAGTTAACTGCGGCAGAGGCCAAGGCGGAGGCGGAGTACGACAGAGCTGTCCTAGAGGTCACAGAAAATTACAAGGCCCAGATGCCCGCTGTTCAGGATGCTATTTGGGGGGCGGCGTGGAAAAGATGCCTTACCAAGCTTGGTGTGGATCCCACCTCCCCTCTCTGGATAGATATGGAACTTCCAAGTGGTGCTAATGTTGCCGAAGTCGATCTGGATGCCGGTGCTCTGCCTAACTCGGAAGCCCTTGTTGAGCCACCTCAGATTGACGAGACTGGTGCTGCTGATGGCTCTGCTGCGAGTAATGCTGCTGATCCAAACGCTGCCACTGTTGCAAATGAGCACAGTGAAGAGGCTTGATGCCTTTTACTATTTTCTGAAACTCTTTCCCTGGCCCTGCGTGGTCTTTGCTCGGCCGTCTGTGGCCCGTTCAATACTTTGGTTCGCTATGCTCGTACTTCACTTTTTTTGGTTTTGCTGATAGTTGGTCCTGGGTGACCGGTTTTGGCCATATGTGGCCTGGTGACATTTCTACTCTTTAATTCTGCTTTTTAGGGATTTTTCTTGCCCTTTGTTGCAATATTTGTTTGCCGAGCTGAGTTTCTTCATACTACTCATTTTTAGACTAAGGCTCTTCATACTTAGCATTCTGCTCAAACTAAGGTTCTTCATATTTAGTAATTCATAATACTAAGTTTCTTCATACTTAGTAATTCATAATACTAAGTTTCTTCATACTTAGTATTTTGTTGTAAACACTAAGTTTCTTCATACTTAGCATTTTGTTGCAATACCCGTTGCAAACTAAGTTTCTTCATACTTAGAATCTTTTCGTGCAATATTCGTTGCAAAACCCTAAGTTTTTTCATACTTAGGATCTTTTCGTGCAATATTCGTTGCAAAAACCCTAAGTTTAGGATCTTTTCGTGCAATATTCGTTGCAAAACCCTAAGTTTTTTCATACTACGGATTTTTTGTGCAATATTCGTTGCAAATACACATATTCACTGCTGATATACATATCCTCTGCTCCCCAATAGGAATCCAAATTTTGAAGTGGAAATTGCGGTTCATATTAACCAAAATCATGATAACATTTCATTAATGCTAGAAATATCAAAAAATCTGAATAACTAATGTTGGTGATTTTACTCGTAATCCCAACTAAAAACAAATGCGAATTTATTAAAAGAAATGTGATTGTATTCGTAATCACACAAACAAATTACTGGAAGAATTTTCTAAGGTTCTGGACATTCCATGGTCGTGGGACTGGGTCCCCATCCAGGTCGGCCAAGCGGTAGGCCCCAATGCCAGCGATCTCCACGATCTTGTATGGGCCTTCCCAGTTTGGTCCAAGCTTTCCGTCTGAGGACACTTTGGTGTTGGCCAAGACCTTCCTCAGGACTAGGTCACCAACTTTAAATTCTCTTGGCTGCACCTTCTTATTGTAGCTCCTTCGTAGCTGCTCTTGGTATGCTGCTAAGGTAATGAGTGCCCGCTCTCTCTTTTCCTCGGCGAGGTCTAGCTGCTCGGCCAGGGCTTTATCGTTGCCCCCTGACTCCACCAGAGTAGTGCGAATGGTTGGCAAACCAACCTCTAGGGGAATTACTGCCTCTGTTCCGTAGGCCAAGGAGTACGGCGTCTCTCCCGTAGATCGCCGTGGGGTGGTCCTGTAAGCCCAAAGCACGGCTGGAAGCTCATCTGGCCATTTCCCCTTCTTCTTTTCCAATCTCTTCTTGAGACTCTTCAGGATAGTCTTGTTGGAGGCTTCTGCCTGGCCATTGCTCTGCGGGTAGGCAGGGGTCGAGTAATAATTTCTGATGCCGTATTGAGCACAGAAGGCCTTGAACTTCTTGCCAAACTGGGACCCATTATCTGAGATAATAGAGTAGGGTACCCCAAACCTTGTGATTATTTTATTCCAGACGAACTTTTCCACCATAGCTTCTGTGATTTTGGCAAGAGCTTCCCCCTCTATCCATTTAGTGAAGTAGTCAGTGCCAATAAGCAGGAACTTTTGTTTCCCTGTTGCCATAGGGAGAGGACCTACGATGTCCAATCCCCACTGGGCAAATGGCCATGGACTGGTTAGAGGCAACAGATCCTCCGCTGGAGCTCGGATAAGAGGGGAAAACTTCTAACATTTTTCACATGTCTTGACAAAGGCCTTTGCATCCTCTTGCATGTATGGCCACCAGTACCCCTGGGATATTGCTCGGTGGGCTATGGATCTCCCACCAGTGTGTCCCCCGCAAGTTCCATCGTGGATTTCGTGGAGAAACTTCTGAACAAGGGCCGGGTGTACACATAATAAATATGGGCCAAGGAAAGACTTTCTGTAAAGCTTACCTTCTGGAGAGCGCCAAAAACGTACTGACTTGGTTTTGATTTGTGTGCTTCCCTCTTATCCTCTGGCAAGGTCCCATCTCGTAGGTATGCCACTATTGGGTCCATCCAGCTCGGCCCAAGCTCTGTTTCCATCACGACTTCTACGGCTAGGCCAATGCTTGGTTCGCCCAGATAGTATACTGTAACTGTGCGGCGATACTCCGTCTTGACCGCTGACCCAAGACAGGCCAGTGAGTCTGCATGTGCATTCTGACCCGAGCTGATCTGCTGGATATGGATCCTATCAAATTTGTCTAGCAAATCCTTGGCTGCTTCTGAGTACGCAGCCATCTTTTCGCTTTTCGTAGCATATTCCCCTGAAAGCTGGTTAACAACTGGTTGGGAGTCACAAAATATTCGTAATTTATGTACCTTGAGCTCCAGAGCACTTCTCAGTCCAGCCAGCAAAGCCTCATATTCTGCTACATTGTTTGTGGCACTAAATCCCAGCCGTAGTGCATGCTCCAGGACCAATCCTTCTGGAGAGAAAAGCACAACCCCTGCTCCAGATCCTTTGTTGCAAGCTGACCCATCGACGTAAAGCCTCATTCGTCTGGATCCAGGTCAGCCATTCTCGTTGGCGGCTCAGGATTACTGACTTGCTCCTTCTCGTGGAGACCTGGTGGTGGTGGGGCCACTGTTGGAGTAAACTCGGCTATGAAATCAGCTAAGACCTGCCCCTTGATTGCTGTCCTGGGCTGATAATCGAGGTCGAACTGACTCAGCTCTATTGACCACTTGGAGATTCTTCCGAGAAATCTGCCTTCCTGAGCAAGGCTCTTAGTGGATACTCGGTGAACACGGTGATGGGGTGCTGCAAAAAATAGTGAGGCAATTTTCTTGAAGCAATAATGAGGGCGTATACCAATTTCTCCAGTGGTAGATAACGTGTCTCAGCCTCTAACAATGTCTTGCTCACGAAATAGATTGGAGCCTGCTCCGTCCCTTTTATTCGTAAGAGGACCGAGCTGACCGCATGATCAGATACTGCTAAGTATAGTATCAACCGTTCCCCAGCTTCTGGAGTAGAGAGCAAGGGTGGTGATGATAGGTAGCTTTTTAACTCTTGGAAAGCCCGTTCCTGCTTGGCTCCCCACTCATAGCCTTCTCTCTTCTTCAGAAGTTGAAAGAAAGGTCTGCAGCGGTCTGAGGACTTGCTGATGAAACGATTGAGAGCTGCTGCCCATCCCTGTTAGTCTTTGGACCTCCTTCGTGGTCTTTGGGCTTTGAAGTCCTTGCAGAGCCGTGATTTGATCTGGGTTGGCTTCAATCCCTCTCTTAGTCACTAAGTGCCCGAGAAACTTCCCCGAGCTGACTCCAAAAGCACACTTCGAGGCGTTCAACTTTAGCTTGTATTCTCTCAGAATATTGAAAGTTACCTCTAGGTCGGCGAGGTGATCAGGCTTCATCTTGCTTTTGACTACCATGTCATCGATGTAGACCTCCATAGTTTTGCCGAGCTGTTCTTTGAACATCTTAGTAACCAGCCTTTGATAGGTTGCTCCAGCGTTTCGTAGCCCAAATGGCATAACTTTGTAGCAGTAGAGTCCCCTGGGGGAGATGAAAGATGTCTTTTCCTGATCGGGTTTGTACATAGCTATTTGATGGTATCCTCGATATGCGTCAAGGAAACTCATCCTTTCATAGCCTGATGTAGCATCCACCAGTTGAGCAATTCTGGGGAGTGGGAAGCTATCCTTGGGACATGCTTTGTTGAGACTGGTGAAGTCCACACAGACCCTCCACTTCCCATTCTTCTTTTTTACTACAAACCGTGTTAGCTAACCAATCTGGATAACTCACCTCTCGTATGGCATTTGCTTCTAGTAGCCGTTCTACCTCCTCAATCACAGTGTCTGCATGCTGTGGTGCCGACTCCTTGCCTTCTGCACACTGGTTTGTGCTGAGGGTCCACGTTCAAGTGGTGGCAGATGACTTCAGGATCTATCCCAGGCATCTCCTGGGGGTCCAAGCAAACACATCGATGTGGTTCTTAAGAAAAGTGACCAAGTTTCTTTCTCTAGCTTGGAGAGGGTCTCGCCGATCAGGAAATACTTTTCTGCATCATCCTCCTGAATCTGAATTTTCTTCAGCCCTTCCACCATCTTCTTGGTGGGATCGCCTCCGACGTCCTCCAAAGTTGGTTGGTCTGGGACTTCAACCGTTTGTACCAGCTCGGCCCTTGGGGATTTCTTCAAGACCATCGTGAAACACTGATCGGCCACCTTTTGGTTACCCTTGATGCACTCTATTCCATCCGCTCCGGGATACTTGATCTTTTGGTGATAAGTTGAGGAGACCGCCTTCATTTTGTGCATCCAAGTTCTCCCTATAATCATTTATAAGAAGAGGGATGTCCACCACAAGGAAATCTGTTTTTAGCACCACTGACCCAGCTCGGACGGGTAGTGTGACCTTTCCCATAGGCCACACTGTCTGTGTACTGAAACCAACTAGGGGGATAAGGCATTTCTGCAACGAGCTTACTGGGAGCTCCATCCTTTTGAAAGTATCGTAATACATAATTTCGTGCTGGAAATCTGAAAATTTTGATTTTAGCATATGTATCCCTATTCTAGCAGGTTGTGCTGGATTTCCTATTTCCCACCCCGACGGGTTGTGTCGGGGAGTACGCAATTTTTTCTTTTTTGTTCTCTTTATTTTGTTTTGTCCTCCCTGGGGTATGCCCCTTGTAGGCTGTACATTCGTTTAACCCCTTTTAATTTCACACTAAATTACCCAAAAAAAAAAAAACTTCGTTTTCTCCATCTAACTTGAGTTTTTCTCAATCAGAGGTCTGATTTTCAAAACTAGGGCTTTGGCTTTGATTTCGAACTTAGCCAATTTAAGAGCATTCCTCTTCATGCGGTTTTTGAACTTCCTTCAAAGCCTTTTAGAAATTCCAGATGGAATTTCGAGGGAGTCTCCCTTTAGGTTTTCCATTTTATTATGAAGCTTGATAACTTGATCATGTGCAATCTCATAATCATGAAGGTCTTGATTAAATCCAAAAGCAGCACTGTTGTTCTTCATCCACATTCGAAGAAGAGGGAATTGGTTTAGAAAAGAATGAAGAAAAGAGCCAGTTTGACTAGAGATGGTGCATTGAAGGGTCTCACAAGCCCATAGGAAATTTTTGCAAGGGATATCTTCTTCAAGAATCTCTATGTCTAAGAAAGCAAAAGCAGCCAATAGTTCTTTGGCTTTAACAGAGTCAGATTGTGGATAAACAGAGTAAGAGTAATCAGCATGAGAAAGAGTGGAATCGAACTTAATGTTCTTCAGCTCTTGAAACCAATCTGGGTTTTCTGGAAGTGTTCGAAGAGAAAGATTGGCGAGATCAACGAAATTTCCTTCAAAATGAGGCCTTCGAACCTCATTTAGCCAATATATATATTGGCTACTGGCTCTCTGCTTAAGTTTACCATAGCCAGCAAAACCAGATCTTTCTTCTTCACAAACCTTAAAAAATGCAGGAGTGAGACAAGTGGCAATAAGGCTATCAAGCATTATTATATTAGGATCACGCCTAATGAAAGGAGACAAATATCTACTCATAGCTAATGAGCGATAGCCACTCCAACCTCTATATCCAGCAGGGTGATTCATCCTCACCACCACTATTTCAGATGGTAGACCCCATAGAAAGGGCTTTGGGGTAGGAGAAATTGGAGGATTCCAAGGATCTTCCACTTGAACCACTTCATAAGAGCGGTCCCTTCGAATTTCACCAATGATTGGTGTGACGGCATTTCTAGTATCAATAGGAATGCGGTCAATAAGATCCAGGTTTTCAAAAGCATTTTGGGTATTGGAAATGTCAAACATGGCTAAATTGAGTTTAAAGAGCAAAGTGAAGTTTAGAACGAAAATTGGTATTTGATATTACCAGTAATTGAGTTCTTTTATAGGCAAAGTTTTAAGTTTAAAAACGGGTCAAATTCTCAAAGGTGGAGGATTAATGCCCATTATCCATAAATTCTTCATTGGAAAGGTACAAACGGCTCATGATCACTTCACTTGAAATAAACGGCCAATAAACTCTCACTTTTGAAGTTTACAGGAATTCAAAGCAGCAAAGACACATTAACACTTATTCAAATTCTTTGAACAACGATGTTAATGTGGGGGTATGTTTACATATAAAATTAACAAATCCAATAGTTGTTTGACACGTAACTAAATATGCCAAACGTTGGCAAATATTTGATAATGTAGATACATTGGATTAATGGAACGGAGTTGAGTTAATACGATGTCGTATTAGTCTCCAATTCAAAAGACAGTTATTGGCAGTTACGAGTTATTGCTGATATAAAAGATCGACTTCGAAGCCATGATTTAAACTGCCAAATGCATGAAATCCACGTGTAAACTTGTAAAACAAGACAATGGGCAGTTAAGACACGTGGAACATACCCTGAAAGGCAGTTATCTCCTTACAACGTGATTTTTTTTGTCAGTTTGAACAAATGTGCAGATCCAAGTTTTAGCTTTTCGAAGAAGATTAAAGGAATTCAAATTCAAATATGGAGGAGGGAAGAAACTGTCAATTCAAAGTATAGAAGATGGAGTTCGAAGCAAGCCAAGTTCAAATTCTTTGAGCAGGAAGTTCAACTAACAAGCAGCATCTATAAATAGAAGAAACTGAAGAGCGAAAAACCCCGGACAAATCTTCAACAAACAGCTATCAAACAAATGATGCTTGGTTTGTTCATTAGCAAGTAGTTTTACGATTTCGAACTCCGTTCGAAGTAGGATAGGAAGTAGATTAGGAAGTAGTTAGGATTAATTTTGGTTGTTCTGAAGTAGTTAGGATTAATTTTGGTTGTTCTTGTAACAATCATCTGTTCGAGGTTCTCAGTATCTTTTATTTGAAGTTGAAGGCAATTTCGAAGTAAGTTTACTTTTGAATTGCCAATTGAAGTGTCTTGTTTCTTTGTTGTTCTTTAATTTCCTAAGTATATTGGTTTGCATTTCTTCACTTTGAAAGAAAAAATCCTCTTAAGTGAGGTAATTGAACCATTAAAACACAATCGCCTGATTAGATTTGGTTTTCCAAAGTTAATCTGAGGGAAGAGATTGAGACTCTCTCTGGCACGCTTGCACACAATTATTTTTCCATTGTAAAGAAGTAAAAGAACCAAACACTACCCCGACTATATTTCATAAATTAAGACCTATCACTGAAATCAAGTGGACGATCCTGTTTTTGTTTATTTTTTTTAACAAGATTTGTTGATACTCATGTGGGCATTCTCAATTCTATATCATCATATGTGGTCACCAATAACTAGGGCTCACAATAATTTTGGTGAACTGTACGTTTTGGTCCCAATTCATGGATTAATGGTTTGGATACATACACAAAAATTTGAAATATATGGGTCGTGTTAAGCAATTAATTTTGACTTGGCATTTATTGCCAAAGGTTAGGTCTGTCTCCAATCCATCTGTTTCAGTGGTATTCTGGGAGCAGCCACTTTGTGCATTTATTGCCAAAGGTTAGGTCTGTCTCCTATCCTTCCCCCGCCCATACCCCCAATTATTGGGGACTAAATGGGTTATGTTATTGTTATTGTTGTAAATAAAAAATACCCAATGTGTGGTGTAATTCACAGAAGTAAAAAAGAAAAAGAAAAAAAGTGTTCATTTGCTATAAACCATCCATGTAACATGGAGAACATGGGACTACCCAACGTGGGTTCATGGAGAAAACTGTTCCACTTTGTTCTCTTACAAAAAAAAAAGAGAAGTTAGAACATGCATACACATGTATGCTTACAAGTGCTCTAATTGTTGGATAAAAAATATAGGAGGGGCACGTATAATAGTTCTACTAAAAAATCAGTTAAGCATTTGAAACAAATTTGAGGATGAAAATGTGGGAGCAAATTACCCCCTGAAATTCAGATTTATAGTTACGATGTCGATAAATATATGATCAAAACACATTTGTCTTCTGATTGAGTTCATTCTTTTTCTTTTTCTATCATGGATTTATTGATATGAAAAAACTTAAATTTTCATAGTCTTATTATTTGGGTGAAAATTTTAACCCAAGTTTATTTTCATGAAGTGCTACAACAAAAGCCATCAGGAATAGTTCAAGTAATTTGTACCCTAAAACAAACCAAACATAATTAAATACAAAAATCGTCATTAATTGAATGGGAAAATTATTATACAAACAAGAAATATACTTGAAACAAATGTCCTTCTCCTGATGCACGGATATTTTGATCGAGCTTTGCACCTAAGTTCGATCAATGTGTCACGATCAACTCGAAGTTGTGTTGTGCTCACCTAATAAGACTTGTTTCTTATATTTGAAACAAGTGTCCTTCTTCTTGGAAATCTACTCTCCCAATGCCGGATATTTCTTTCAAGCTTTTGTTAAAAGTGTGCAGCTAGCATGGAAGTAGATAGGTTTTGCTGCACCCATATTAGGAGAGAGTCTAGTCACTCTGACAACCCGAGTGACATTTCGTGACACTTCTACGTAATTTGTGATGATATTACATTATAGTATCATCACAAATGGTAGATAACAATTACAATATCATCACAAATGGTATACTATTTCCCATTTCAAAAAGCAATTGTTGTGTAAAACAAAATTTGCCCATGTGGACTTCCCACAAATTGCAATTGTAGGGTAGTTCGTCATCGTTAGGTAGTGCTGGACGCCACATCTTGGAGAGTCACCGATATATAAGACTTACAGTATCATCTCAAATGGTACATACTCAATTTTTATTTTTAATCACCCAAATTGAAACAAACTACTATAGGAGTATGACCAAAAACATTTAGTAAACAATTGGAAGAAATAATGAAAATTTTATTGCAACAAGAATGGGTTTAATGGAAGGTCAATCCATAATAAAGGCCTACTTGAAACAACGTCCAAAAGTGTTTAAGTGGTGTTATGAGGAAGATAACACATAAAGTCCTACTAACCTCATCAGGCTTTTGCATATTCAACGAGTGCCTATAATGGCCAACAACGTGGGTCGCTAGGTCGGGGGAGTGGAATTTTTCATCCCACCTGCAATGAAACCATACGAACTTAAATAAGTGATAGCATTTGTAAAATGAAAAATACAATAAACTCAATATTTCACTTGACATATACATGTAAATACAACAATGTGAATGTATGAAAAAAATATACCGTCTAGTTAGGGCAGCTCCGTGGCGAGGGGGTCGGTCCCCAACACGTCCAGGGGCAAGATATGGCAGCCTCTCCCAAGCCCACACTTGAAGCAAGACAAACAAGCCTCTTGCGTCTTTAATATTTGACTCGGAAAGATGGCATAGGCCTCTGTACAAGGAACCTAGCCTTGCACTACCCCAACTGTATTGCCCCGCAGCTTTAAGGTCCCGAAGAAGTTCTATATAGCATAAATGCACGCGGGATGACAATTCATCGAGCACTAACACACTCCCTATTAGCTGCATAATGTATCCCGGTGCCTTCTGCTCAATCTGAACTTGTGTATCTGTCTCTTGAACTTGTCCATTAAAGTGTCCCCACAACCATTGCAGTGTTACCTTGTTCCCTCTTCTCCATGGTGCATTTTGAAGCTCGAGACCCAATAGGTCCAGCACCATTTGCTCCCAATTCAAATCTGTACTCCCTGTCACCGGTCCACCATCGACTGAGAGACCAGTTATTATTTCAACATCTTGGAGAGCCACGGTTGCCTCAGCCGAAGTGAAATGGAAAGTGTGAGTCTCTGGCCTCCAACGCTCCACTAGTGCCGTCAACAACGCAAGATCTAACTGCATGTACTGCATGTTAAGTAGGCCACCAAATCCTGCCTGTGTAACAAATTCTACAATAGGAGCTGACGGGGGAGACCCAATGAACGCAACTCCCGTTTGCAACGCCGAATGGTGATCGTATCAGACTCGCGTGGACCCGTCCCCTGAAATTATGAATTCTTATTAAAACTTGTACACGACAAAACAATATTTACTCTAAAAAGGGGAATTGGCACTTACATTGTCTTGCCAAACCGCACGGGAGCGATAGCCTTACTATAGCACAAGGACTGTGTCGTCAATGGGCCCCTGGCGTAAATATTGGAGCTCCATCATATATATAAACTGCAGTAAATGTTGTATCATATTAATTAATATGAATCTCACATTCACCAAGCTCATTCTAAATTTAACAAGTATACAACGCAAAAACTGCATATATATGTTCAAGCTTAATTTGGCCACCATACACATCAAAAAGAGGTTAATCATTCTATTTTGTTCTACTCTAACATGCTCTACTACATGATAATTAAAATGCTTCTCATTTTTCTGGATATGTTCTTACTTCTTAGCAGGATTTTATTGGTAAAGATGAATGGTGTTTGTATGTGTCTCTAGGTTTGGACTCTTTATTTATAACTTTTCCAAAGAAATGTGCTCTGTTAACTTAAAGTCCTCCTTTTGGCAATTAACTAAGGTATCCCAGGCTGTGTACGCCCTTAAATCATATGCCAAAGATAGAGACAAAACAAACCTAAGTTTTTCATATCTTAACTAATTTTAGAGACCAATTCTATGTCGACTAATGGTAGGTCTAATTAAATTCAAAGTAAAACTCTGTATGGATCAGTTGTAAAAATATTGATAGCACATGAGTGGCTTTGAATCTAAAACCTTAAAAGAAAGCAAACCCCTAAGTCTCAAATCTTAACCACTAGGCCAACAGTTTGGGGTTAGGCTTAAATTGTGAGTGTGTGTACGCAAAATGCGAGTAAGTTAATTTTTTCCCACCACTAATCTGCCATGTTCATATCCCTTGAAGGTTGTGGCCGAGCAAAGTTGAATTTGGAGTAACGAAAGGGTAAAGTTTTTTATTTGTTTGATAACTTAGGTGTCTGAGTCAGTTTTCACGCACTTCAACTAATCCAAGAGCCCAAATAAGTTGATAGTTGAGTCGAACCTAAAACCTTGAGTCGAACCAAATAGTGTGTGGGTGGGTGGTTTACAATCACATAAAGGGTGAGACCAACTAATGCACATATTTGAGTAAATTACATTCCATGGCTGGAAAATAACGTACAGACTGGTGGCCTCTTTAGGCTGTATTTGAGACAACAAATCGTGAAGGATCGAACTCATCAAAATAAGGGGAAAATGACGAAAATATCTATCTAACGAAATACATTTTGGCTTGTCATTAGACAATCATCTGCAGGAGACCATAAACAACCATCACTAGTGAAATACAACGGTGTATGAAAATCAGAGGACTTACACAGAGACAGCGAGAGAGAGAGAGAGAGAGAGGGCAACACCAACGTCGGCGGATGGAGATACAAACGTCGCTGGAAGAACGGCAGAGGGGAGGGCGACACCAACGTCGGCGGATGGAGAAACGAACGTGATCGCCCGAGATCGCCCAATCGCTGAATCGCAGAGCTTTGATGGGGAGAATATCGAAATGACGTACGCTTCTCCGATCTGCGGAATTCAAAATTCGAAACCCTAATGTCGCATATCCAAACTGCGGCATTTGCATATCCACATGGGATACGGGGTTCGCTTGCCACGTAGGATGCCGCATTTGACACATGCGGCATGACATATTTTTAAAATAGTTTCAGAAATGGCATATTTTGGTGATTTGTTTCAATATTTGGTATATATCGGCCAAAAATCCAGAGTCACTCCTATAGTTTATTGGTCTTGCTACTCAGGGCCGGGCCAGGCCAGTCCTCACGTTTGGGTTGTCCAAGCCCGGCCTTCGGCTTGGTTGTCCATTAACTATTAAGTCATACAAAATAAAAATATATAGTAAAAGTCAAAAAAATCAATATTACATTGTTTTTTAGCTTGAATCATATCATAATGTAACCCCGATCATAGTACTTTATGGTTAGCACGATCCGGTTCAGAGAAACCAACTTCTCCTTACATTTTTTGAAGTAAATTCTTCAATTGAGTCATCTTACTTTACGCATCCAAGAACTCTCAGGGCCCGTTCCACTAACTCTAACTCTTTTTTTTTTTTTTTTTTTTTTTTTTACTTTTTGGACTTTTTAGTTGATATATATGAGAAGAATGACATGTCTCAAAATGAATGAAAAGTAAAAATAAAAAATAAAAAAACCCAAAAATCCACTTAGTTGAACCGCGCCTCATTTTCAATTGAGATCATAGGTAGTCCATTTAATCTCTCTTGTGACATCATGGTAGGTAAGTTTTTATTAGTTTCAACTTAGATAATCGCAAAAGGATATGATTGGAGGAGTTTTTTTTTTTTTTTTTAACAAAAAAGAGGTAATTAAATATCTATCCGCTTTTTGGGTACCACTTAGATTTTCATCCCCCATTCTTTATAGAATTATGTTTCCATCTTCTTATAATGCGATTTACCTTTATTATCCTTCCTTTATATATATATATAGGGTCATCTTCTAGTGCGGGATCCGGACTTCCGGACCTCCATGATCCGAGCATTTTTTTGACGATCCGATCCGTCCAATGTGTTCAGAAGGTGTTTTCCAAGGTCCACGCGAGAAATCTTCAAAAACAAATACCGGGAAGGGCTTGATCCAAGCAATTTTTCGCAAAAACTGTAAATAAATACCGGGAAGGGCTTGATCCAAGCATTTTTTCGCAAAAACTGTAAATAAATATACTGTAAACTGTATATTTATAGTTTTTGCGAAAAACTGCTTGGATCAAGCCCTTCCCGGTATTTTTTTTTG
The DNA here is from genome assembly GCA_020921065.1 of Vaccinium darrowii. Taxonomy (NCBI): domain Eukaryota; kingdom Viridiplantae; phylum Streptophyta; class Magnoliopsida; order Ericales; family Ericaceae; genus Vaccinium; species Vaccinium darrowii. The sequence continues at coordinate 23,731,403 of CM037162.1, read as the reverse complement.
AAGATTTCTCGTGTGGACCTTGGAAAACACCTTCTGAACACATTGGACGGATCGGATTTTGCCAAAACAATTGGCAACACAAAAAAAACACCACAAATGCTTCAATCCGGGATCCCGGATTAGAAGCAAGTGGTATATATATATATATATATATATATATATATATATATATATATATATATATATATATATATAGAGAGAGAGAGAGAGAGAGAGAGAGAGAGAGAGAGAGAGAGAGAGAGAGTAAACTTTCGGTCCAAACTCCCTTAACTTCTTAAGTTACGGACCTCATTGATCCCGATCGAATTTCGATGGTCCGAACCGTCCAATGTGTTTAAAAGGTGTTTTTTAGAGCCCCCGCGAGAAATCATAAAAAAAAATACCGGGAAGGGCTTGATCCGAGCCGTTTTTCACAACGAATAACACAACATTTGACACAACAATAATCGGAGCCCCACGCTTATAATCGGACCCGTTCAAATTGTTTAAAATATGTTTTTAAGATTACCTGTAAAAAATCAACTCATTTGGATATCGGTAAAGGCTTGATCGGTTCATTCAAATTTATCCAGTAAAATCTGACAGGAATCAACTAAATGAACTGATCAAGCCCTTACCGATATCCAAATGAGTTAATTTTTTTACAGATAATCCTAAAACCATGTTTTAGATAAATTGAGCGGCTCCGATCATTCGTGTGGGGTTTAAAAAAAAGAATTTGTCTCAAATGTTGTGTTATTCGTTGTGTTAACGGAACCGCCCCCATATATATATATATATACACCATCCGCTCCTTAAACGGGATCGCTGAAATGGGATGAAATCCAGTCTTCCATCCTTAGTCGTTGGATCTCATCCAACGGCTCTGACAAAACAAAGGAGTTCACGGGTCAAAATGGGATCCGGGTCAAATTAGTCGCGGGTCAAAACACCATCCGGATCCTCACTTCTCAGTTCACGCGTTCTGTTAAGGGCGAGAGAGAGAGAGAGAGAGAGAGAGAGAGAGAGAGAGGCGATTCGCGAAGGGAAGAACAAAGACGAAATCGACATCCCAGGGAAGAACAAAGATGAAATCGACATCCCAAGGTCTCTCTCTCTCTCGCTCTCTCTCTCGTTTTGCTAGTTCGAACAGATCTAGAGTTTCACAAATCTCTGCTTCGAAATCGAACAAAGGTTGATGTTTTGCAGTTGAAATATGGTTTTGTATGCTATATATTTGACGTTTTCCTAACAACCACTGAGGATTTTGATTTAGGTTCAATTTCACTGAGAAACGAAATCCTAGTTTTTTAATAACACCCTTGTAGGCTACACGATCCAGAAAAAAGAACAAAAGAAGAAGAAGATTAATGATTTTGGAAGTGTTGGATGTTAAAAAAAAATTCGATTGCGGTTGAGGGCTTTCTGTGATTTTTGAATGTTGTAGCTATGTTACCGAATTCACTTGATCTACTCTGGAAGTTGAAATTCAGACTATTCATTGTGGGATGGCAAATGAGAAGCGGTGGTCCAAAATCCATCAAATTGTTACTCTTGACATCAACATTTTTGCTATGGCTGAAAATGTTTGAATTCTCAGGTGGTAGCAATTTTGTACCCCTCAGCATTGGTTCGGTTAACCACCTATTAGGGTAGAATAGTACCTTTTTTTATTTAAAAAAACAAATATGTTTTTCTGACTTGGTGTTACTTGATAGGTTTATGAATTATGAAGAAGATAACAAGAACCAAAGGAGAAGATCGGGAGAGAGCCAATGAAGAACTCTTGGAGATTTTCAAATTGCTGGAAGGAGAGCTTCGGGCCAAGCCTTATTTCGCCGGTGACGAGTTTGGGTTGGTTGACATTGCAATGGTGCCATTTCGACATTGCAATGGTGCAATTTTACAGCAAGTTTTATGCAGTAGAGACCTTTGGGAAATTCAGCATAGAGTAGAGAAACAATAAGTTTTCTGAGTTTGTTTTGTATGTGAATAAGAAGTAAGGAATAGAGTAGAGACTATATTTGTTGGAAATGGCAAGTATCTGCCATGAAGTTGTATCTGTCATGAAGTTGTAACTGCAACTTTTTTTTTATTTAAATGTTGTAACAAAGTGATGAACTTGGCTTGAATGAAATGAGATGACTTTTTGTCAAATATTTGATTTTCCTAGCCTTTCTTCTATAGTAATAATGTATATTCAGTTTTGGAAAAGGATGGTTGTTCATGGAAATTTCTATATTCTTCTATGTTCTACTGATTCCAATTGCTATTTTTCATATCAGTTTGTGCTGCCAAAAATGAGGGTGACAACTACCATGATTGCCCCCACTTTGATTATGTTCTAGAGGTCAACGCAGATTAGATTACTTTAGATGTGGTCTAAACTGAACTTTAGCCATTGCCATGGTGTTGAGAATGGTGTTGATGTACTGTTTGGCCAAAGTTAGAACAAAGTCAACAAAGGTAGGAGTTGATGATGCGTCCAACTGAAACATCTTTTTCCAAAGGCAGCATGAGAAGGTTTTCCTTGATCAGCTCCACGTCAATAATAACAAAATTGTAAATGAGGAGTTGATGATGCATCCAATTGATGACGCATCCTTGATCAGCTCCGCATCTACAAATTTTCCCAAATCAAGGAGCCCTGATAAGAAGCTTCAGGTCCAAACTCTTGGATGGAGCCAAAATGGGGACAAAAAACGCTGGTCGTTGGATCTGATCCAACGGTTGAGGGAAGAAATGGGTAAAATTTCGTTCGCGGGTCATAGGGTTACGGGTTAAATGGTACCGGGTTGTGAAAACGGGTCAATATAAGATCAAAAGATCCACCACTTTCCCCACATTTCATGTTTTACAGAGAGAGGAGAGAAAGAGGCGATCTGCCATCTCCACGTTCGACGAAGAAGAAGATGCGAGAAACCCTAGTTCAAGGAAGAAGAAGACATCGATCAAGGTCCATCTCTCACTCTCTCCATCCAACGTTCTCTTTGCTTCGTTTTTTTTCTGAAAAATCCCAATTATTATTTTTTGTTTCAGGTCGAAACCCTAGACAAACGACTAAGACAAAGCACAAAAATCGACCTTAATCTCCATCTCCATCTACAACCAGGTCTCTCTCTCTCTCTCTCTCTCTCTCTCTCTCTCTCTTGCATGCGCGCGCGGAGGCGGGCTCTCTGTGTAAGGGCAAAAACCTAGATCTACGAAATTTTGAAAAAAAAATTTGGAAATTTTTTTTCGAAATTTTGAAAAAAATTTAGGGTTTATATCTCTGTACTGAGTTCCTTGTCTTTGTTTTCAAATTTTTTGAATATCTCTGTACTGAGTGCCAACTTATAGCATTATTAGACTTGGTAATTTTTGAATATTTCTGAGTTCCTTGTCTTTGTTTATGTCTCTCTACTGAGTGCCAACTTATAGCATTATTAGACTTGGTAATACTCCATTTGGTTGAACTCTGGAATTAAATCCCTTGTTCATGTTGTTAGTTTGGACTGAATTAAATCCTCTTTCTGTTGCTGTTAGTTTGGATTGAAATTAAATCCTCTTTTTGTTGCTGTTAGTTTGGACTGAAATTAAATCCCCCTTTCACCGTTGTTAGTTTGGCATGACTATATGTATGGTTAAATTCTTCTTTTGGTTAATTATCTTCTTTCTATTACCAAACAGAGATGCTAATACATTAATTCATTCCATTAGCCATATTTGTTGTGGTTTTAGTGTAATATTATTGCTAGCTAGTAGCAGCTGCTGCAGGATTACCCAGTTCAGCCATATTTGCTTTCACTTCTTGCATTTTATATTCTGCAGCATGCAGCTTTGTCACATGAAGCAAAGAGTTAGATTTAGCAGTTTACCTCATTATTACAGATTTCGTGACTGGTATCAACAATGGATATTAAAAACATGATTCTTGCATCTTTCTGATTATACAGGGCTGGAGGCTTGGAAGAACATGCCCTTTTGTATATTCCAGCTGCTGTTCCTGATTTGGTTATTGACAATGCTTCTGTAAAAAGGTGAAATTATGGATTGATCCACCCCCTAGAGAGATACATTTGGAGAAAAAGATTGAAGTTTTTCAAAGTGGAAATGATTGTCTAAATTTGAAGTGCGAAGGCATGGGAGAAATCAACCAAGATTTAGCCAAAGAGAACAAGAAGATGAAGAAGACGTTGATGGCAGCAGATGCTAAAGCGGATTCGTACAAATGGAAGTTCTGGATTCTGTTAGTTGAATGCATAAATTTGTGGTTAACAAGGATGTAAAAGTCAACCATACTGTAACTTTTTTTTTGTTGAGTCCTAGTCTGTTACTGGAATCAATGCAGTTGGGATTTCTAATATGAGAACTGGTAGTTGCTGAAACTACCATTAATGGAGGAAAGAAACTTTCTTTGAACTTGTTTCAATATTTCTAACATGATAGCAGCTGAGTATTATTACTTTTTGAAGAACTAGAGAGTAACATTGTACCTTGACTGAGTATTATTACTTTCATGTACCTTGACTGCTATTTCGTTGCAACAAAAAAAAAATACGCTTCGCGACATGCCTTGCCCCATTTTGTAGTTTGTACTAATTTTTTTTCGAGCAGCACCATTTATGGTTCATCCACATATCATACATATGCTAACCACTTCCAATTGAAAAATAAGACAATAAACTGTGCAAAATGGAAGATCTCTCCTCAGCATGTGATGACCTATGATTGGAGCTGATTGTGAACATCAAATTGCAAGGAACACAAAATGGAAAAATTGCAAGATCTTGTGAATAAATAACCAATATGAGAAATTTTGAATGAATATTGTGCAGGTCCATTATACAATTCTGCCTAATTCCTAATTCCTGTCGATTTTCTTGACAGATCAAAACAGATTACCTAAAGTAAGCACGCTAAAGATAAGCTATAGATCTGAGCATATTCCACGACAGCAACTGAAAGTATACCCTCCAAGAAGGTTGCTTCATGTCCTCGAATTAAGGAAACAAAGCAGATGGAATTTCCAGTCAATGCCCACATACAATAAAATTCCACTTGCTACGCTTCTTGGCTTCGATGTATAGGATCACTCCGATGACTCTGAGTGAGGAGCCCAACATCCCGGTAACTGACACAGGATTTCAGAATATTAAAATCGAGACAACCACAGCCACAACCCCTTTTTGCGTTTCCCAGTACCTGAAATCATCAGGAAATAATCAATCAGAAATCTAGCTTTTGACTATTGCACTCCAACAAGAACGAGCTGATATTACAAGGCTATACCCTCAAGCTATATGACAAGTGCCATACTCTCATTTTGAAGTGCAATACGAAGAGACGCCAACATGAGTATACATTTGTATTGGAGTTCTCTTTCAATTACACGACTATTGCACAAATGTAGGTCAAAATTTGACTGGCGAGAACGATTTCAGTCAGCTGTATTTGGATCATGAATTCGAGTAAGGAAAAGTTTGAGTAGAAAAGCTAAAGATTCTAACAGCTCACAATGATTAGCTCTTTCCACCTTTTTATTTCTTTTGCTTTTTCCTTACCCAAACCCTTTATCCATATACAGCCTAAAGATCAAAATGTGATGCCGTCTCAACATTAAATATAGCTGGAAAAAAAAAAAAAAAACCAACTCCCACAACAAATGCTATCCAGAGCAATGGTGTTATTTTTTCAGGGGACCATGAAAGAGAGTTACATTTCCAACATTAATCAAACAAACAAATTTGACAGGAGAGAATACCAATTGCTCACCACAAATATTAGAAATGTATCAAGAGTAACTAAATTCAGCCCCTATATTACCTTGGTGATATTCATTTCTTCAAGAATGGGGAAGGTCAATTAACAGCTACTGCTATACAATAACAAATTTCATCTTGCTTTCAAGTGCATGACCTATCCACTCACACATTTTCCCTACCAATCACCTTATAGAGCTCTCAAAAAACATATATAATCACAACAATCATCACTTAACGAGCAACAATATTTGATAGTTCCAAACTTTTGACCGATAATTGATTCTGTGGGTTCTTCATACTCCAAACGCTAACCACAACAATCATCAATTAATCAGAGATAATACTAATGCTAGTTCCAACATTTGAAAAATCTAGGGTTTCAATTTTTCAAATAAACCGAAATTTGAAACTCCCGGAAAACAGAGAGGAGGATTTTGGTTTTTGAAAAATTTCGAAATTTTTCAAAAAATTTCTTAGATCTAGGTTTCAAAAATTTCAAAAATTTCGAAAACAGAGACAAGGAACTCAGTACAGAGATATAAACCCTAAATTTTTTTTCAAAATTTCAAAATTTTTTTTCCAATTTTTTTTTTCAAAATTTCGTAGATCTAGGTTTTTGCCCTTACACACACACACACACACACACACACACACAGAGAGAGAGAGAGAGAGAGAGAGAGAGAGAGAGAGAGAGAGAGAGAGAGAGAGACCAGGCTGTAAGTGGAGATGGAGATTAGGGTCGATTTTCGTGCTTTGTCTTCGTCATTCATCTAGGGTTTCGACCTGAACCAAAAAAAAAATTGGGATTTTTCAGAAAAAAACGAAGCAGAGAGAATGTTGGATGGAGAGAGTGAGAGATGGACCTTGATTGATGTCTTCTTCTTCTTCCTCGAACTAGGGTTTCTCACGTCTTCTTCTTCGTCGAATGTGGAGATGGCAGATTGCCTCTCTCTCTCCTCTCTCTGTAAAACGTGAACACCCCGTTTGGATGCCGGAGATGATTTCGGTGGATTTGTAATGAGGGTGGATTTGGTAATGAGGGTGGCCCCACCTCCTAAGAAGGGTGGATTTGCAAATGAGGTGTTTGGATGTTATTTTGAGAAGGGGGATTTATAAGGTGGATTTGATAAGATAAGTGACCAAATGACCTATTTGCCCCCAGTTTAACATTTTATTAAATAAATGGATTAATTTCGTTATAATAACAATAATTTCATAATAATTACATAAAATTTTTAAAAATACATAATAATTACCCTACAATATTATAAGCATATTGAAATTATTAAAAGACATTATGTTCTTCAATTTTCTTTTAAAATTTTATTGAATGTTGTTTTTAATAATTAAGTCTTTATTTGCACAAATGAAACCACTTCCATAATGTTCAAACATAGAAATATATATATATATATATATATATATATATATATATATATATATATATATATATATATATATATATATATATATATAATGCAAAAAAATTATATGTCTCACACTACATTTTGCTAATTAGTTAATGAAATCCCAAGTCTTCTACTAATTGTGAGAAATAATAACTACTACTTGGCCCAATTTGTTAATTTAATGAAAAAATTGGATAGTTTTATTATAATTATAATAAATGAAAATTAATCCTAAACAAAAAAAAGTTTTATTAGGACACTTAAAAATATCCCCCAAAAAGAGACAAAAATCCATCTCACCAAGTGTTGCATTTACAATGAATGCATGAAAAACTTATTACTTAAAAAAAAAAAAAAAGAAAGAAAAAACCCATCTCACGATTCTCACCAGTTTTTTAGGGATAACTCTCACATTTATTAAACACAAAAGACCCCAATCCTCTCTCTCTCTCTCTCTCTCTCTCTCTCCTCTGTTTGCTTCGTCTTCCTCCTTTTTTTTTTTTCTATCAAAAGCTTCTCACCTCTCTTCTTCTCTAATTCAATGGTTTCTCTCACACTCTCTCTCCCTCTCAATCTCTCAAATGAATGGGTTTTCAATTGACAAAAGGAAAAAAAAAAAAAGGAAGAAGAGCAGATGGGTTTTGAGCCGCCGCCGACCACCACAACCCAGATTAGCTCCGGCTCCGGCTCCTCCTCCTCCTCTGGTTTGTCCCTCTGTCCTCTCTCTCTCTCTCGCTCTCTGATTGATTTTGCTAGCAAGAAGGGGGAAAATGCCCTGATTTGCAGGGGTATAATGGTACAAAAAATGCTCAAAACCCCCCGGATTTGTAACAACAGGGTATGGGCTAGTGTTAGCTAATCCGGGTGAAGACGGATATGTAGACCGAACAGTAAACAAATCCGGGGGAGAAAAATGCAAACCAAACGCTAGAGATGTGGTGGGACCTGTACCCTATGACCTAGGAATGAAATTTTACCCGTTTCTTTCCTTAGCCGTTGGATCAGATCCAACGACCAATGTTTTTGGTCCAAATTTTGGCTCCATCCGGGAGTTTGAACCTGAAGCTTTTTGTGTGTGTGTGTGTGTGTGTGTGTGTGTATAGTTCCCTTCCTATCTAAACCCTTAAAATACGGACTTCGTCCGTACCTCATAGTTCTGAACCAAATCTCAACGATCTGAACAGCTCAATGTGTTTAAAAACGTGTTTTAAAGGGTCCCCCCACGAGAAATAAAAAAAAAATATTGGAAAGGGCTTGATCCGAGCAGTTTTACATAAAATTGTACATATGCAGTTTTATGAAAAATTGCTCAGATCAAGTCCTTTCCGATATTTTTTTTTGTTGATTTCTTGCGGGGACCTTTAAAAACACATTTTAAACACATTAGACGGTTCGGATCATGAAAATGTGATCGAGAAAGTGGGGTATGGACGTTAGGTCCGCATTTTAGGGTGTGGATAGGAAGCTTACTTTGTATATATATATATATATATATATATATATATATATATATATATATATATATATATATATATATATATATATATATATATATATATATATATACAATTTCCTTCCAATCCGGACGCCCTGAAATTAAAAAAATCCGGACCTCTAATCTGGGCCGTTGGATCTCATCCAACGGCTGTGGGGAAAAAAAGACCTCGCGGGTCATGTTCCGGGTAAAAATAGTTCTCGCGGGTTGAACTCGGGTTGTACTACACAACCGGGTCATGACCTCCCAGCCACTTATCGTCTTCGACAGAGAGAGAGAGAGAGAGAAAGAGCGATCGAGGCGATTCCAATCGCGACGACCAAACTCCACCACCACTCCTGTCGATCTCCAGGTATCGTGTCTCTCTCTCTCTCTCTCTCTCTCTCTCTCTCTCTCTCCATCCATCTAAAAGCCCTAGTTTTTTGTTTGTAGGCAAACCAAAACGAAGCATCTCGCTCCGTCGATCGATCATCCTGAACTCCATCGCAAAAAACAAGGTCTCTCTCTCTCTCTCTCTCTCTCTCTCTCTCTCTCATTATTTGAATTTCCGAAACCCTAGTTTTTGCAAAAATTTTGAATTTTTGAATTTTTGAATTTTTCAAAACCCTAGATCTTGTTTGCACTTCATACCATTTGCAGAGACTAAGGTTTTTCAAAAACCTCGATCTTGTTTCCTAAATTTTGAATTTCTTGTGCCTAGGTGCTTGCTTGTTGGTGTTCTGTATATGATTTCTGATATTTTAACGTCTTGAATTAGGCTTGACGATTCTACTGCCGTGGTTAGCCTTGCTTGTGGCAGTCTTTGTGGCATTGCATCATCATCAACAGGTGTGTTGTGTGACCTACTATAAGTACTGTGTATGTTTTGCTGTTCTGTAGACTGTTGTTGACTGATGAATGTCTGAACTCGCAGTTGATTTGTATATGTTCTTAGATGGTTATGTCGAACTGAAGTTCTTAAGTGGTGGATAATGAAGCTTAGTTTTGCTGTTGCATACCTTTACCTTAGCCTGTTTTGATGTTTACAATGAACCTTTTTTCATTTGTCTTTAGCAAATACAAACAAGCAAGTACTTGTAGTGGTGATATTAAGTACAACCTAGTAGATGTTCAAATCTTCACACTTTGTTTTTTTCTTTAATGTTGCATGGCTGAACTTATTTTTAAAGTTACCTTCTTTTTTCTTTCTAGAATGGAGTGTCCAATAGATGATACAGAAATATGCTCACCGTCACCATGTCAACCATTGGGTCAATCATCTTCTGCTAATTCTTCTCAACAAGTCTACACTCCTCAAGTAAAAAATGACTTGATACCGAAAATTGGGCAACATTTTGACAATTTAGACGAGGTTCAAACCTTCTACAACACTTACGCTAGAGAATCTGGATTTGGTACGCGAATTAACTCTAGCAAGAAGAATAGGGACAATCAAGTCGTTAGGAAGGAGTTTTGTTGTTACAAAGAAGGGGTGAGAAAAACTAAGGCAAACAATTCTGAACCCAGCACACGGAGACGGGGGCTTGCTAGGGAGGGTTGTGGTGCAAAACTAGCTGTGGTGAAAGACAAGTCAAGTGTGGGGTTTGTTGTGTCCCAATTTTTTGAGGGTCATAACCACCCTCTTACAACGCCAAAGAGGGTGCATTTGTTGCATTCTCACCGGGAAGTGTCCTTGGCCAAAAGGGCTTTAACACAACAATTATCCGCTGCAAATGTGCCAACATGCCAACAAATGAGTATTTTGGCGGTCCAATCCGGGGGTATTGAAAATGTAGGATGTTCACAGCAAGACCTTTATAACGCTGAAAGGGATAGGAGGAAAGAGTTATTGGGACAAGACGCCAATATGTTGTTAGAATATTTTAAGCTTGAAAAAAAAAAGAATCCGGCTTTTACATATGCGATTAAGGAAGATGATGAAGGGAAATTGCATCATTGTTTTTGGGCTGATGCCACTTGTAGGAAGTCGTACCAGTATTTTGGGGACGTGGTGGTGTTTGATACCACGTACAAGACAAACCGATATGAGATGATGTTCGCACCTTTGCTAGGAGTTAATCACCACGGCCAGACAACTCTTTTCGGGTGTGGCTTTTTAAATAATGAACTCACTACTTCTTTTGAGTGGCTGTTCCAGCAATGGTTGACAGCAATGCCAGTAGGCCCCCCCCGGATGATCATTACTGATCAAGATCCTGCAATGACAAAGGCAATTGCTACCACTCTTCCAAACACTCATCATAGATATTGCATATGGCACATTGTCAACAAATTTTCTGAAAAATTAGGTGCAATATCTTATAAAGAACATTATGATGAGTTCAAAAGTTGCATATGGAAATCCGAAACCCGACAAGAGTTTGAAGGTAGATGGTTTCAAGTAGTGGAGAAGGCTAATTTGACATCCAATGACTGGTTAAAAGGCATGTACACAATTCGTGAGAGATGGGTTCCGGTTTACATGAATCATATGTTTTCAGCCCATATGACTAGTAGCCAAAGGGCGGAAATTTCACATGCTTTCTTCAAGAGGTATCTATCTCCACATAATTCCTTGTGGGATTTTGTCACGCGGTTTGAAAGGGCACTTGCAACTTTACGTCATAATGAATTGGATTTGGATCACAAAGAAATCAATGAGAAGCCAATCTTAAAAACCTTGTGGGGCATGGAGGACACAATGAGTCAAATTTATACACGGAAAATGTTTTACAAGTTTCAGGACGAAATCTTCCAGCTCCAGGCATATGAGGTAACTTTAACATTTGAGGATGAACATCGACGCTTGTACCGAGTTAAGAGGGATGTAGAGAATGCTCCAAAGGGTCGCGAGGTTTCGGTAGATAAGTCGTCAAACTATGTTACTTGCAGTTGTAAGATGTTTGAAACTGACGGGATTGCATGTCGGCACATGTTTGCATACTTCAATTTCATGCATATTAGAAAGTTGCCTGATATTTACATCTTAAGGAGGTGGACGAAATCTGCAAAAGCTGGTAGAGTAAGAGACGACTTGGGTGGGGGGAGTAAAGAAATATGTGACACTTCAGTGCTAATGCGGAGAAGTAAGCTTTTCCTTCGTTCTTCTTATGTAATTGATGATGCTGTATTAACTGAAGAGGGAACTGAAATTTACAATGAAGCATTGGACGAGGCTGAGAAGAAGCTCGCTGCCCTGAAGATAAGTAGGGGGGAAGATGGCGAACAGAGTGGTATTCAAGTGTCTATTCCTCTTGCAAGCGAAGGTTGTAGTTTGAAGGAACCAAATGTGTCTAGGACAAAGGGTAGTGGTAAAAGACTACAGGGAGGAAAAGAGAGGAGTGTCAAGAAGAAGGGTAGGCGTTGTAATGGTTGCGGGGAGGTAGGAGTTTCGCACGACAAACGAAATTGTCCCAAACTTCTAGCCATGTAAGTGTATTCATACGTCACTGTTACATTAAATGTTACTTGTAGTAATTATCTTTTTTTTTTTTGTCTATAGGTCTTCCCAAGCATCACAGATCTATGACGAGGACGAGGACGAGGACGGCGATGACGAAAGCATGGACTATGATGAAGATTGTAAGTGGCCCTTTACTTTATAATTTAAAGGAATAATGTTTTTTTAAATGAAATTGGCCTTATTGGAAAGCTTTACTACAATGCAAAAGTTGGATGTTCAATACATTTGCTCACTGGAAATGCTTACTGCTGGTGCATTTGCTCACTGGAAATGCTTACTGCTGGTGCATTTGCTCACTGGATATGAAAGGGTCACTGGGATCAGTCAATGTTGTTTTTTACTAAATCTGTATTCTGTTAGACACTCATCTGTATTCTATTACGACTAAATCTGTATTCTGTTGGGACTAAATCTGTATCGGGACACTCATCTGTATTCTGTTGGGACAGTTTCTATTCTGTTTCTGTTGGGACAGTTTTGATATTGTTTCTATTCTGTATTCTGTTGGGACAGTTTTTAGAAATGGTGATAACGAAGAAGGAGAGTGTGAAAGAGATGTGCTAGACTTTCTAATTAGTGTTTTTATTTTTTTCTATATGGGTGGTCGGGCTAGCTGCACTTGCAAGTTGATTAATATTTTTTCTGATCTCGTCAAAGATAGATCTATTAGTTTACACGCAACTTGATTAATCAACCGAAATAAAGCTACAAACTTTCTTATTGTTTCTGCATAAAAGTTCAGTGGGAAATGCATTAGGCTATTTTATTTTTGTCCCTTGGATGTTACAAATTTTTCTGGAGGATCCTACAATTGTATTGTCAAAACCTAATGCATTTCCCATTTGGCAGCTTTCGAAACACCAAGTCTGGGAATGATTAAGGAGGCTACCAGTTAAGTTCATGGATATGAAAGTATGCAAGCATTTTCGTGCCACATCTAAAAGAAGCATTTTTTTATATATTTTGGCATCAATATTAGAGTTAATTATATATATATCAATACAGAAATTTAATGACTGAATCATTTTTTCCCATAAAGAATTTAATGTATTTTTTGGCATCAATATTAGAGTTAATTTTATATATATAAAGCAGCAGCTTTGTCCATACAAGAAGGCCTACAAAATGATACTACAAAATGAAACTAGTACATCTAAAAGTAATATTACTTAACAGTTCCCAAAAATTACAGTCTTCCTGGCAGATACATGCCATTTCCAACAATTACAGTCTTCCTTGTTAACCACAAGATGATGCATATACATAGAAGAACCACGCACTTGCATTTGTAGGAGAACACTACACCTTCTACTGCCATCAACTTCTTCTTCAGCTTCTTGTTCTCTTTCACCAATTCTTGCACAAGATTTTCCCTTTCTTGACACTTCAAATGTAGAGCATGTTTTTCACTTTCTAAAGCATCAATTTTGTCCTCCATTTGTTTATCTTTAGGGTCTGGGTCAATCCAATAAAAGTAATCGCAATTTTTCTTCCCTTTCTGCGATAGCATAACAATGCAATTAAAAAGTACAATTTTTTAGGTAATTACCATTTAAATCTGCAAAAGTAATTTATTACCTCATAGTTGCCACGGCCTAAGAATCTTCTTCCTGGATTTTCTTTAGTCTTTGACTTCCTCATGGGAGAAGGCTTCCCACAATTGCAAATAGGGTATTCAATCTAGAAGGTTGAAGAGGTAGAAGAGGACGACGGCATGGCTTGCAAAAATAACAGGCGAAAACAAATAATCAAATCCAACTTACTTAAACTAACTATGTAGTACCAAAAAGAAACACAAAAGATCTCACAGGACTTGCAAAAGTTAAAACTGAAATTTTATATCCAAGAAAGAAATGATACTTTAAAAACCTTGTTACTACAACAGCTCTACAACAGAAATGATACTTGGTAAGGTTTTTTTAGCTATAACAGAATAGGAATAAAGAAATAGTGGTGCAGAATCAACATCATGCAAGGGCATATGTCAACTTATAGTAGGTCACACAACACACCTGTTGATTATGATGCAATGCCACAAAGACTGCCACAAGCAAGGCTAACCACGGCAGTAGAATCGTCAAGCCTAATTCAAGACGTTAAAATATCAGAAATCATATACAGAACACCAACAAGCAAGCACCTAGGCACAAGAAATGGTGCCTTGTTGATACAAAGAACTATTGCTATACCTAAATGGGATCTCAATGCCTCGTTCACAGAAAAGCTTATTGCTATACCTAAATGTGGGAAGAAACAAAGCCATCATGGAACACCAATAGGATGCCATTATAGATGAATCTTACCAATAATGTTAAACTAATTGAGAAGCCAAAAACACAGCTCAAACATGAAATTAAGGCATAAGGCTTTGCTTACACATCTCCCAGACTCCCACTACATAGTCGAATAAGCAAGTAAAATATACAGTGAAAATCGAAAGAACAGGATCTAGGTTTTTTTCCCCCAAAAATTCAAAATTTAGGAAACAAGATCGAGGTTTTTGAAAAACCTTAGTCTCTGCAAATGGTATGAAGTGCAAACAAGATATAGGGTTTTGAAAAATTCAAAAATTCAAAATTTTTGCAAAAACTAGGGTTTCGGAAATTCAAAAAATTCGAGAGAGAGAGAGAGAGAGAGAGAGAGAGAGAGAGAGAGAGAGAGAGAGAGAGCTTGTTTTTTGCGATGGAGTTCAGGATGATCGATCGACGGAGCGAGATGCTTCGTTTTGGTTTGCCTACAAACAAAAAACTAGGGCTTTTAGATGGATGGATCGAGAGAGAGAGAGAGAGAGAGAGAGAGAGAGAGAGAGAGAGAGAGAGAGAGAGAGAGAGAGAGACACGATACCTGGAGATCGACAGGAGTGGTGGTGGAGTTTGGTCGTCGCGATTGGAATCGCCTCGATCGCTCTCTCTCTCTCTCTCTCTGTCGAAGACGATAAGTGGCTGGGAGGTCATGACCCGGTTGTGTAGTACAACCCAAGTTCAACCCGCGAGAACTATTTTTACCCGGAACATGACCCGCGAGGTCTTTTTTTCCCCACAGCCGTTGGATGAGATCCAACGGCCCAGATTAGAGGTCCGGATTTTTTTAATTTCAGGGCGTCCGGATTGGAAGGAAATTGTAATATATATATGTATATATATATATATATATATATATATATATATATATACATACACAATAAACTTCCTATCAAGGATCCCGGACCGTGTTACGGTCCGGACCTCCACTTTCCGGGCCAAATTTCGACGATCCGAACCGTTAGATGTGTTTAGAAGGTGTTTTTTAGGGCCCCCGCGAGGATATGGCAAAAAAAAATACCCGGAAGGGCTTGATCCAAACAGTTTTTCATAAAAATGCATTTATAGCGTTTTTATGAAAAACTGCTTGGATCAAGCCCTTCCGGGTATTTTTTTTTTTGCCAAGCCAAATCCTTGCGAGGGCCCTAAAAAACACCTTCTAAACACATCTAACGGTTCGGATCGTCGAAATTTGGCCCGGAAAGTGGAGGTCCGGACCGAGTCCGGACCGTAGAGGTGTGGATAGGAAGGAGACTCTATATATATATATATATATATATATATATATATATATGGGGCAAATCCGTTGCTGCCGCGCGGCCAACTGCTTCCTGTACTTCCTCCCCACCTTCCCCTTCCCCTTCTCCTTTTCTTTTCTCTGTCTAGAAACCCACCCCCAAGCCCAAGCATTTGCATGACAAAAATGTGGTGATCAAATTACAAATAGAATATTAGGTGTTATTTACAAATCAGGTCAAAAATTCAAATTGGAACAGCAAAATGCTGGATTGAATCACAGTACAATCTCCTTCAATTTTTCAAAACTAGAGACCGCTACTGGAATCTAATCATCTTTTTTTTTTTTTTCCCGGGAATCTAATCATCTTGAATCCTTCATTTTTATTTTATCCTTCATTTTTATTTTATTTTTTGATTTGCAAGTTGAATTCTTCAATTGAATACAAGTAATTCCCGTGGTACTCAAATAGCACCATCCTTGTGATTGTAAACATTTGTGCTTACTGATAAGCATAAATCATAAATTACAAGCCCCACATAAAAACAGAGCAATAGAGAGACCCATCACTTCTTCATTTCGCAAAATTGAAGAAACAAATTACACAATGATTGCTATACAATCCTATGAATCTCCCAGACCATTTCGCCCTAGGCCTGCTCTCTTGGTCCACTGTGTCGTAGCTGCGAACATGTGATGTGGAGTGTCAAATGGTGAGAGAGGGAGAGCACGTCAGAAAGGGTGGGCTGCGAACATGTGATGTGGAGTGTCAAATGGTGAGAGAGGGAGAGCACGTCAGAAAGGGTGGGTTTTTAGACAGAGAAAAGGAAAGGAGAAGGGGAGGTCTTTTTAAGTTTTAGTCTCATCCCTTGGTTTCAAGGGATGAGGTGAAGTTTCAAATGGAGAGTGCAAAATAAGTGTCCACGGATCCGCCCCCTATATATATTAGAGGATAAAAAATATCAAACAGAAGTAATTTCTGAATTCAAAGTTGGTTACTTTTGATTGATCCATACACCGTAAAATTAAGATATTTTTTGAATTGACGGATTACTCTCCTTCCTAAAATCAAGGAATTCGAAATGGTGGAAATTCAAAAGAGGGATGATATCTTATCATAATTGTTGTTGGAATCACGTTTAACCATATTACTGGCTCATTATGTCAATCATTTTAATTTTTACCATACTTTCTCGATTTTATCATTTTACCATATGTTATGTTTTGTATTGGGTTTTTATCATGATTATTTGAATCATGGTAAAACATATCAATCACATAATTGATATTTCATGGTAAAAATAAAAAAAATGATAAAAAAATATGGTAAAAAGATCAAAACAGCCACTGCAAGGGCCTATATAAATAAGGAGTATGTATGCTCTCCTTGTACCTGTAAACATGGTAATAATATTGAATTAACATCTTGAGTCGTGGTAAAAAAAATGTCAAAAACTATTGACATGATTGCTAGTTTGATTTTAACCATGATCGCTTCCCTTTATGAATTTGGCTCGCGCAAGCGGCACCCTAAAAAATTTTAACCATGATTACTGGATCAAGGATTTTGAGATGAAAATATAAAGAACAACGGCAAAAATAATTTATATTTTCATCCCAAAAATCTTTACCCTATAGGCCTAGAATTTTTGGATGGAAACATAATTAATTTTGGATGAATTTCATCCCAAATTATTTATGTTTTCATCCAAAAAATCTTTACCCTATAGGCCAAGAATTTTTGGATGGAAACATAATTAATTTTGGATGAATTTCATCCCAAATTATTTATGTTTTCATCCAAAAAATCTTTCTCCTATAGGCAAAGAATTTTTGGATGAAAACATAATTAATTTTGGATGAAAACATTCGTTTTAGTCCTTAATCTCCTAGTATAATCAAGGGCAAAAGTGGGTTTATTTGAATCTCGGGATGGAAACATAACTCCTAAAAAGGCTCAGGATGATTTTCTAATTTCAAGTGAGTAAAAGGATGATTATTTAAGTACCACAAAACAAAAAAGAAAATAAGAAAGTTAGCATCATATTTTAATTTTGATTTAGGTGGAAAAAGTAATAAATCATGTTACATCACTCGATTTTTTTCCCCTAATTTTTCATCATTGTGATAATTTTTTAATCAAATGTAAGAACATACTCCACATATACATAATTTTGCGTTTGTTAAATGTAAAATTCTTACCAAAAGTAATTTAGCAATGCGATTATTGTGATATTATGGAATGGGAGGAAAACAAAAAGAGAAAATAAAAAAGTTAGAAAAATGAGACAAGAAACCAAATTCAAAAAATAGAAGGCGGGGGAGTGCCAGGACTTAGGCGTAGTTTTCCATTTAATAAAATGGACATTTGCTAAAATCAAGTGGGTGATTTTATCAAATAAAGTGGGGAGGTGATTTTATCTCCAATGAATCTGGACTGAGAAAACTTAACCTTAAACCACACGTACTTTGGAAAAGTGGTTTTGATCCAGTGTTTTGTATCCATTTGTGTTCAAGTGCTGGCACTCCCCCGGATCTGTTTTTGACGTTGTCTGTTAATGCATGTGCATGAGTGCGACCGAAGCAAGCAAACTGTGAAAGCGTTTTCCAAAAAGAGTCTTGTAAGCCTCCACTCATTACGTGAATGACAATATACATATAATGATAAGCAAAGTCAGAAATCAATAGAATATCACACATTTCACAACGTCAATACACTTTTTTCATGATTCTGATGCACTTTTTTGTACATTATCCTCTGCCCTAAGGGCTAACTAACTAGGTTAGCAATATTTTGAAAACATTAAAATTTGCAAGAACAATTATTGAAGTAAGGATTAACAACATGAGCAAAAAGATAAATGAATATAACCTCAAGGAATTGACCTGCAACTCTAGACCTAGTTCTTAGAAATTTACTCTCTCCTAAGGTTATGTTCAAAATCTGTCCGTATTAGCAAATTTCGTTAGGGACTTTATCTCGTCTTTAATTTGGCACTTGCTAAAGAATGATGGAATTGGTCCCCTAAAAATAATTGAGGTTTTTTTTTAAGAGAAAAAAATAGGAATTTTATTAATCTGGTATAATCTAATACTAATTGAGGCTAGTGTAATTTAAAAACAAAAATTCAATTGTCTAGCTTTTCTTTCAAAACTAAGGATTCTAGTTTTGAATGAAAAGTTAGATGATGGGATTTAGCACTTATTTTATACAATTAAGCTGATTTTTGCGGGGCAAGCTAAAAGATTATTTTAAAATTAATGAATAGCTTGGACTATTTGAGTAGATCCAAAATGAGCCCCACAATGCTATCCATACCCCATTGGTACAAGTTTGATCGGTGTAGTATTAAAGAAAATCATAGGATAATAGCATTATTTGATAAAATTGAAAATTGAAAATTGAAAAAATTAAGTGCTAAAAGTTGAATGCTGAATGTTTTAAGCTGAAAAACTGTTTGATAAACATAGTACGCACTGAATAAAAACAATTAATGAATTAATTTTACTTTCATTAGTTATCGTGATTCTCTATTACTTTTACTAATGGTCACCATGTATTTGTGATGGTGGTGGAGTGGTGATTGTGGCAGGCGCGAGGATGGAGTTGTGGAGTGCTAGTGGGAGTGGTGGTAGTAGTGAAATGATGGTGGCAGTGGCGGTGGAGTGGTGGTGGTAGTGGTGGTGATTTTAGGTTTTGGCCGGGTCAGACCTCTTACCAGTTCTCCTAAAACCAATTCAACACACTTGTATATAAAGAGAGACGGTGGGTTGCTTGCCACTTGAGTTAAATAACTATTATACCCTGAGAAAGCTTTCAGTATGGTGTGTTAATTTAGTCCTTTTACAATTCTGGAATTTTGAGTGTACTTTTGTTGCTTCTGAGTATGGGTTAAATACCTTTTCCAATTGTTTGGCTCGAGACAATGCCTTTTTTGTTGTGGAAATATGTGATTGGATGATTCAATTCATTGAATCACATGGAGGGAATCTTAAGAGGTTTTAATTCATTGTGTTGTGGAAAGATGTAATTGGGCCACATGTCAAAGAACAAAACAAACTTGATCCTTTTCCAGCCAAATCCATTGAATGATTTAGGGATAAGAATTACACCTTAAGCCCCTGAGATAATGACTTATTACAGAGCAACCCTCGAACCTTCTCCTATAAATAGGCCTTTAGTTTCCTATTTTTATGTAAGAAAGATTCAAGGCCATACTATTGTAAAAAAGAAATGGCGAGATTTGTGAGAAATTTAATAATAAGATTCTGTTAGTCTGGAAGACTAACCTCCGTTTAGATAGTTCCTGGAGAAACTATCTTTATAATATATCTTGTGTTCTGTTGTTTTATTTTTACTTTCATAACACGTTATCAGCACAACTCTAGCCAGCTGCGATAAAGGTATGATAATTTTATCCTCCTTATATTTTGTTTACTTTTATAGTACATTCCATTTACTTGAAAGGGGAAAAAAAAAAAGAAAGGAAACTAAGTTAGTTACAAAAGAAAACAAAACTCCTAAAAAAAGGCAATCTAGTCTTCTGGATATTACACAACTCTTTCTAAAAAGTAAGAAAGAATGAGGGAGTTAGCATCTTGCTAATTGTTGTATGCCTTGTGCACTACGGTTTCAACACGACGGCGGAAATGGTTATTATTTTTTATAATTGGTTATACCTTCATCTAATTACCAGAATAGTTTAACCGAAAAATTGATACTTGAAGTATCCACCCATCCAAGTTGAGGATTTTATTAATTCGTTAACTATATTTCAGGAAGTACCAGAAGTACTTTACCCACACAATATGAAGTTAAAAATAAAATGAAATAAGATAAAATAAAAACATCTGAAGTGTTTTGCAACATATGAAAAATAAAATACCCGAAGTATTCTTAGCAAAAGGGTGGGCGATTCTTCAGATATTGAATCCACCACGTCGAGCCTCAAACTCGTGACCTCCTTAAGGGAAAATTATGAGTTTGGTTGCTGAACAAACTTAGTGGTTATAAACTTTGGCTACACCAATGGACTGGGCTCAAGTCTTCTCCTACGTGCTTATCCCTGTTACTTTCATCCTATGTGCACTATAAACCATCTGAATATGTGCATTTTCTATAGTTTAGCTTGTGTTATAGTCTGCCTCGTTACTCTGTATGTACATGCGGGGGTTGAACGTGAGGACCATGTCAAAGCTTGACTCAAAATGGGGATAATAAAGAAAACAGATTGGAATATTTGCATATTCACATCATGTACTTAAAAGTTATGACCCTTGAGTGAATATCACCATTACATGAAAATTTCTAGTATGCAAAGTAGCCAATATGTTGTTGCATGCCTGCATCTAATTGATTCAGATGACACCATAACCTGCTTTGCTCTGTCATATTTAGAGTTTTAATTGTACATGAGCAAATTTACTTATGACATGTTTTTAGTTATTTTTCTATATGAATGCATAGAATGAGTAATTTATTTACTTTAAGACCACCAAATGAAAATTTTAGTATTGCTCCTTTTAGTTAATTTTGCTCATCACTAATGAATTGAAATTTTGATACTTTTAGAAAATGACAAACCTCAAAAACCTGGAGTTCACACCACTAGACATTTCTGGAAGAAATTACTTATCTAGGATACTCGATGTTGAAATCCACCTGGATGCAATGGAACTCGGGCAGACCATTGTGGAAGGGAATAGTGCATCCCTAAAGGATCGCGCTAAAGCTATAATGTTTATCCGTAGTCACATTCAGGAGGACCTGAAAAAGGAGTACCTCACTGTAAAAGATCCGCTTGAACTGTGGAAGGATTTGACAGAGAGGTATGAACACCAGAAAACGGTGATCCTTCCACAAGCTTGTTTTGATTGGTTAAACTTGAGGCTTCAAGATTACCCATCAGTTACAGAGTATAACTCAGCAATGTTCAAAATGTTTCTCAACTTAAATTATGCGGTGAAGAAATTTCTGATGCTGAAATGCTGGAAAAAACATTTTCTACTTTTCACCCCACAAACTTGCTTTTGCAACAGCAGTATAGAGAACGTTGTTTCACAAAATACTCTGAACTGATCTCATGCCTCTTGGTAGTTGAACAAAACAACGAGCTTTTAATGACAAATTATCGGGCTCGACCTACTGGCTCTACACCATTTCCTGAAGCAAATGAAGTCAATTTTAATAGACGCCAGCGTAACTGTGGTCGTGGACAAGGAAAACATCACTATAAAATCGTGGCGGATCCAAACCATCTTTCAAGAAGAATGTATCTTTCCATCAAAAGGGAAATAATGATCTTGAAGCATCAACGTCAAAGGGAAAGAATTTCAGGAATAACCCTAAGAATTCTGATAATACTTGTTACCGATGTGGTGGAAAAGGCCATTGGTCACATACCTGTCGTACGCCCAAACACTTGGTGGATCTCTACAAGGCATCGAAGGAAAAAGGAAAAGGGACTGAAACAAATTTCACAGATGGAATGGATATGGAGACTAATTTCACAAATGATTTTCCAAATTTGAAAAATCTTGAAATTTCTGACTTTATGGAAGATATTGACTAATTGGTGGTAGAGATGCCTAAACCAATTAAGCTATCTACTATGCTTAAGTGTGGCGTGTTTTATTTTCTTTAGGAGTGGTGTGCTTCATTCCCGTCAGGGGTGGTGTGTTTTACCATCATAATGTAGTAGTCATGTTGTTGCTTTCAAATAAAAGTGCTTGTTTTATATAAACAATTAGTTTTGTTTATGTTTGAAGCTAAATGAAAACAACTGATGATTCAAAGGTGAACGGGGAAGATATTTGCTTAGTGGATAGTGCAACCACACACACTATTCTTCGGAATGCCAAATATTTCTCCAATTTAATAAAAATGGAAGCTAGCGTCAATAAAATATCGAGTCCTGCAGACCTAATTGAAGGCTTTGGAAGAGCTAACATCATATTGCAAAATGGAACAAAATTATGTATTGACGAGGCTTTATACTCTACTAGATCCCGAAGAAATCTGTTGAGCTTAAGAGATATATGTCGTAATGGTTATCATATCGAAACCATAAATGAAGGAAGAAATGAATATCTCAATATTATTTCTATGGTGTCCAACCAGAAGTTGGTACTAGAAAAACTCCCTTCCTTTTCCTCTGGTTTATATTATACAACGATAAAGATAGTTGAATCACACGTTGTTGCGTACCAGAAGTGCTCTAACCCAAAGTTGTTTATGCTATGGCATGATCGCCTTGGACATCCGGGAACAATAATGATGCGTCGGATCATTGAAAATCCAAATGGGCATTCGCTTAAGAACCAGAAGATTCTTTTGCCAAGTGATTATCCTTGTAGTGCTTGTTCACAAGGAAAATTGATTATTCGACCATCTCCCTCAAAAGCAAATATTGAATCCCCTTCATTTTTGCAAAGAATTCAAGGGGATATTTGTGGGCCGGTAAATCCTCCCTGTGTTCTTTTTCGTTATTTTATGGTTTTAATAGGATGCATCCACTAGATGGTCACATGTTGCATTACTTTCAACTCGTAATACTGCATTTGCTAAACTTTTGGCTCAAATAATTAAATTGCGAGCAAATTTTCCAGATCATCAAATTAAGACTATCCGTCTTGATAATGCGGGAGAATTTACTTCTCGGGCTTTTAATGATTACTGTATGTCCGTAGGAATAGAAGTTGAGCATCCTGTTGTACATGTACATACTCAAAATGGTTTAGCAGAATCTTTAATAAAAAGACTGTAGTTAATTGCTAGACCCCTACTTATGAAGTCAAAATTGCCGGTTTCTGCTTGGGGACATGTTATATTGCATGCTGCATCTCTTGTTCGTATTAGACCCACTGCATATGATAAATATTCACCATCACAACTTGTTCATGGTCAACAACCCAACATTAGTCATCTAAAGGTTTTTTGGTTGTGCTGTTTATGTACCAATTGCACCTCCTTACCGTTCCAAGATGGGTCCTCAACGTAAACTTGGAATATATGTTGGTTTTGATTCACCATCTCTTATCAGATATCTTGAGCCCTTAACAGGTGATGTTTTTAAGGCACGTTTTGCAGATTGTCATTTTGATGAAACAGTCTTCGCAGCATTAGGGGGAGAAAAGTTGCAGCTTGAAGCTCAACATGAAATCAATTGGAATGTCCCGACGTTATCACATCTTGATCCTCGGACTAATCAGTGTGAACTTGAAGTTCAAAGGATCATTCATTTGCAAAATATTGCAAACCAGATACCCGATGCATTCACCGACACGAAACAACAAAATCTCATATACCTATTGCTAATGTCCCAGAAAGGATTAAGGTTCCTATAGGACAAGTCGCCGGCGCAGTAGCTAATGAGCCTAAGACATGCCAAAAGCGTGGTAGACCTATTGGTGCAAAAGATTAAAATCCCCGGAAGAGGAGAAACCAAGACAATGAATTTAGTGCTTCTGAAGAAGCTATACCCACAACTGCAACTACAAGTGTCCCCAAAAATGATAAAATTGACATATCCAAAATTTCTCCTAGAATAACCCCGGAAGAGGAATCTCTTGAAGAGTTAGCCCCAGAAGATGAGGTACCTGAAAATAATGAGATCTCAATATATTACATTAGTACAGGAGAAATATGGGAAAGAAACAAAACCGTTGTTAACAACGTGTTCTCGTATAAAGTTGCCCTCGATATTATCAGAAGTGATTATGAAAGTGAACTACAATTCATGGAAGAATGTTGACAAAGAAATGATTGGCCAATGTGGAAAGAGGCAATTCAAGCAGAGTTAAGTTCGCTTGCAAAATGAGAAGTTTTTGGACCTAGAGTCCAAACCCCTGAAGGGATACAACCAGTTGGTTATAAGTGGGTATTTGTGCGAAAGCGTAATGAGAAAAATGAAATTGTGCGGTATAAGGCACGCTTGGTTGCACAAGGTTTCTCGCAGAGACCTGGTATTGATTATGAAGAAACATATTCACCCGTAATGGGTGCAATAATTCAAATTTTTTATTAGCTTGGTAGTTACTGAAAATGTAGATATGCGCTTGATGGATGTGGTAACAACATATTTATATGGATCATTGGATGCTGATATTTACATGAAAGTCCCTGAAGGGTATAAAATGTCTGAAGCATATAATAAACCCAGAAGTGTTTATTCTATCAAGCTACAAAGATCTCTGTATAGGCTAAAGCAATCCAGACGCATGTGGTACAATCTTCTCAGTGGATATTTATTAAAGGAGGGTTATATAAATGACCCAATTTGTCCATGTGTTTTTATTAGAAAATCAGAAACCGGCTTCGCTATCATTGCGGTTTATGTTGATGATCTAAATCTTGTTGGAACCCCAGGTGAGCTCATAAAAACTGCTGAATATTTAAAGGAGGAGTTTGAGATGAAGGATCTTGGAAAAACAAAATTTTGCCTTGGCCTACAGATCGAACATTTGCCAAGTGGAATTCTAGTGCATCAGTCAACATATACAGAAAAGGTCCTGAAGCACTTCTATATGGATAAGGCTCATCCTCTAAGCACTCCAATGGTTGTTCGATCACTTGAAGTGAACAAAGATCCCTTTCGTCCTCCAGAAGAAGGCGAATCATTACTTGGTCCTGAAGTACCGTATATGAGTGCAATTGGTGCACTTATGTATCTTGCCAATTGTACCCGACCGAATATTGCATTCTCAGTAAATTTATTGGCTAGATATAGCTCTTGTCCAACTAAAAGGCATTGGAATGGAGTTAAACATATCCTACGTTATCTTCGAGGTACCACCGATATGGGCTTATTATATTCAAATGGGTCAAAGCCAGAGCTAGTTGGATATGCAAATGCTAGCTATCTATCTGATCCACATAAAGCTCGATCTCAGACAGGGTATGTATTCACCTATGGCGGTACTGCCATATCTTGGCGTTCAGTGAAGCAAACATTAACTGCCACTTCTTCAAACCACGCTGAAATTCTAGCAATTCATGAAGCAAATCGGGAGTGCATATGGCTAAGATCTATGATTCAACATATTCGAGAAAGGAGTGGATTATCTTCAATTAAGGATAGACCAACCATATTACACGAAGATAACTCTGCATGTATCACACAAATCAAGGGTGGCTATATCAAGGGTGATAGAACCAAGCACATTTCCCCCAAATTCTTCTACACACACGAACTTCTGAAGAACGATGATATAGATATGTTCAACAGATATGTTCTAATGACAACTTGAAGGATTTATTTACCAAGGCACTACCAACTGCAACATTCAAGAAGCTTGTTCATAATATCGGGATGCGGCAGCTCGAAGATTTACCAACCACCTTTGAGGGGGAGACAATGACTTGAAGATCATTTGTCGATTGTACTCTTTTTCCTTCGTCTAAGGTTTTTTCCCACTGGGTTTTCCTTAGCAAGGTTGTAACGAGGCAATCTGTAAACCCCATCATCACTCCATACAAACATAAGAATGGTGTACTCTTTTTTCCCTTCGCTAAAGGTTTTTTCCCATTGGGTTTTCCATGGCAAGGTTTTTAATGAGGCATCTTCTTAGTGTACAATCATCCAATCAAGGGGGAGTGTTGTGGAAATATGTGATTGGATGATTCAATTCATTGAATCACATTGAGGGAATCTTAAGAGGTTTTAATTCATTGTGTTGTGGAAAGATGTAATTGGGCCACATGTCAAAGAACAAAACAAACTTGATCCTTTTCCAGCCAAATCTATTGAATGATTTAGGGATAAGAATTACACCTTAAGCCCCCTGAGATAATGACTTATTATAGAGCAACCCTTGAACCTTCTCCGATAAATAGGCCTTTAGTTTCCTATTTTTATGTAAGAAAGATTCAAGGCCATACTATTGTAAAAAGAAATGGCGAGATTTGTGAGAAATTAATAATAAGATTCTATTAGTCTGGAAGACTAACCTCCATTTAGATAGTTACTGGAGAAACTATCTTTATAATATATCTTGTGTTCTGTTAGTTTATTTTTACTTTCATAACATTTTTCCATTTTTTGCTCCATATTTTTTGGCTTTGTTTTTTTTTTTTTTTTCTCTATCTCTTCCCTCTTTTCTCACCCATTTGGGTTTGTCAGGATAGTGATGTGTAAACTGTATGTGCGGCTGTGATACTGTTGGTGTGGCTGGACTAGTACAGTTTTGTGTACTGGTCTTTCCCTCTGTTCTTTTCTACATTACATACCTCTATTGTTCCCCTCAATCTCCCGGTGCGAGCTCCGACTTCTTTGTTCCCAACAACACGCTGTCCGGATCAATGGAGTTTTTCGGCAATCTTCTTCCACATGTTTGTGTAAGGAATTTTCGTATTTCACGGTTTATTCTGTGTTCTAAAAAAACCCTTAATTGGAATCTTCTCTTTGATTTCATCCTCTATTTGACTTCAGTTGGTTGATCTAATCTTGCTCAGTGCTCTATTCTTCAAAATGGTTAAGCTGTTTCGGATTGATGGCAGTCTACAATGAGTAAGTAATTGACGTTCTTCTATTTTCCGTGCATTATTTTGGGTTATGTGTTCTGTGTTTAGGTTTTGATCCCAATTCTGTATTCTCTCACTACTCATTTGAAAGTTGCTTTTACTATTTTTTTATTTATTTCCTATAGCAATTCAAGTGTCTTCGACTAGATCTTTCAATTCTATGTAGCACAGAATGTCAAAATATTAATGGGTTTCTTCTGTGAATCCTAATTTTTTTTCCATCATTTTGTTTTTACAAAAAATTGCCATGACCGACGGGTTTTTGCATGTTTGTCAAAATATTGATGGGCATCAGACTTTGCATTTTTTGGTTGGAAAATTTTTGGTAATTTTGCTGGTCTAAAAAGTAGCACTCATGAATATAAATTGAGAATTCTACTAATGGCAAGGACTTGAGAGGAACTCTTATTTTGATTTTTATGTTTGTCACTGAATGGTGATCTATAGGGCTATGATGTTGCAGAGTTTAAGGTAATAGTACTGAAATAGAGTGGTTATCCATGGTTTCTGATTATTAGCATTGTGATGATGCTGATGACCCCTAAACGACATAGAAAGAAATTTCCAAAGATTGATCATCACTCAGCTGCAGATTCACCGAGGAGGTATCACTGGAAATCATAGTCGCTGGGTTCAATAGTAATCAGGCCCCTATATATTCAAGGTATTTGGTATTCTAAACTGATTATTTAGTTGTCTTTTCACTCAGTTTTGTATCCGTATAGTTCATGACCTAATATTTTGAACACAATCTGTTGATCGATTGCCGGGGAACTACATGCCGGAATGGGCCACAACTGGAGAACATTGGGCGCGATTAACTAGAACATGATGAGAGCTCCTTCAAACCCTTGCACAATTAACAAGAGAGGCCCCCTGTTTGAGTAATTTTATGAGGCCCTTTTCTTTATGGTCATCTAACACATTTTCTTTGATGGTTCAATCTGTCATTCTTCACCGTCAGCATCTTTATTTGTAAACTACGGATTCTCAAATAGGATTCTTGACCATATTTCTAAGAGCATCTCAATCCTAACCCCCTTTTTTTGTTTTACCCCATTTGGGTATGAACGTTTGACTACATATGGTGCCTGCATGGAACAAAACTATACACATTTTTCAACCATGAATTTTTGTCATTTGTTTAGGCTTAGTTTTCCAAAAGCTAAAATGGACACTTGCTAAAATCAATGGGGTGATTTTAGCAAATGAAGTGGGTAGGTGATAAAATCTCCAATGAATCTGGACATACACATATGTCCAGATTCATTGGAGATTTTATCACCTAAAATGGACATTTGCTAAAATCACCCCCTTGATTTTAGCAAATGTCCATTTTAGCTTTTGAAAAACCAAGCCTTACTTTTTGTTGATCGATATTACATGAAGATGCAAGTTTGTGGGTTGAGCTTTAGGATCAGTTGATTGTTTTAGGCCTTCGACTTATGTTTTATATTTCGCTCACTTAGAGCTTGGGAGATTTATTTTATCTTCTAGGTTTGGATAAAATTTAGCATCCTGGTGGTGGCTTTGGCAATAGTCGAGAGAAAGCAGAAAAGGATGAATATAAGTTGACATTCTAATTCTGCTATTGTAGAATGCTTTTCAACTAAATGATGCTAAATATTCCATGATAATATTTGGTCATGTCACTGCAATCGGCACGAAAATTACTGCAATTCTAGAGCTCTTGAATACTTATATCATTTACGTTTGTTATTTTCGATAACTATTGCCAAAAAAGTAAGAAGTTCATGTATTGATATTCTACCCCTTGTAGGATTTTACTCAACGTTTGATGGACACAAAGACAAAAAGTGATGGCTATAGGTGAAATTTCATCTTCTGATTCTCAGGTAATTGAATCTCTAGCTCCGAATATTATTTCTCGACGTTCTGTATATGCTCAGACTCGTCAAACGTGACTTATTGTTATTGATGTGATGACTCCTATAGGATGTGGTCAACGAACTACCATCGTGCTCATGTGGTGATAGTGGAGGTGGCATATACATGTGGGGTATTTGGAATCCATTTGGTCAAGAGCTAATAAAGAATTTGTTTGAGGAAAAAGATTGGTGCTAAAGAGGTATTCATATGCCCTTGCCATTTCTGCAGCCGGATATGTGTGTCTACAAGGACCGGTGAAACTCACTCAACAAATTGTTCTTTTGAATCTTTTCCTTCAGCTTGACGAGGTGGGACCCATACAGGTGGATTGAGCGACATCTTCCTCTATTCTTCTTGAATCCTGTCGTGCATCTAGGCAATGAGAGGAAGGTGGCGAGGTGGGACCCATACAGGTGGATTGAGCATGGTTAGGAATGAGTCTTAATCACAAAATTCTACTTTAGTTATGCTCGACTGTTCAGAGAACTGATACTGTATTACGTTTTGAGCTACTGATAGAAGTTAATTGTGATTTTGAACTACTTGTGATTTTGTAGACAATTCGACTCCCTGAGTTGGTTCAATATTATGCAGTATAAATCAATTAAGAGCATTGCGTAGATTGGTTTTTTATTAAGCATTACTGCTATTAAAGTAGTTTTTTCCCCCAACCCCTATTGATAAAGTATGAAACTCCATTTTTCACAATTGTATTTAATTTCTAAACCTAAGTATTAAAGTACCGAAACAAGCACCGAGCACACTGGTGCTTTTTTAATTTGAAAAAAAATAAAAAACATCTATAACACACATGGTTAATTTTCATGCGATGCATGCATTGTGTAATAGAATTGGGTTGTGATTTTTGTTGTCGTAGCTTGAGAATTTTGTGTGCAGAAATAGATAAGTTGTTCCCTTCTCTCCTCGCATTTGCTCCTCTCACATGTAAATAGCTAAAGTGCATAAATTTGTAGTTCAAATGACCATATTTTCCTCTTCTTTTCGTTGTCCTCTTGCCAAACAAAGCTAACTGAAACATCAACACCAATGAGCACGCGGTTACGTGTGAAAGCACGTAGCCTTACACTAGTAGTGTTAATAAGGGCTTCAATTAAGTCTTTTATGGGATGCAACATTGCACCCACAAGTTTGTTTTTAGAGCAGTCGCATAGAGTGACATTGTGTAACCAAATCTATGGGGGCACTCAGGGCCTAACAATCCCTCCCTCGCGATGATGCTCCCGTGACTCGAACCGATGACCTTCTAGTTCTGATACCATTTGTCAAATTGCTTTTCCACCATCTCTTCTAAAACCAATTTTTTTTGGATAAATTAGCTTTAAATAAAAAAGAGGGTAGCGAATATACAGGCTACATGGAGAATACCCCAGGAGGAAAAGAAAAAAAGTGCGAAAACTTATGCCAAATGGCTACATAGTTATAAAAAGAAATGCAACAATTGTTTCTGTAGGAGATGGTTCTTGCTTCTAGTCAAATATGATGAGCTGAAGAGATATGAATAGTCAACAGTAAATACATAGTAGGAAAGGAGAATAAGGTGATCTAGAAGAATGGTGAAGAACAGAGCATGTGTGCACATAAAGAACTAAGGCAGTTGATTGCTCTCAGTCTAATCCGCGATACCCAGGTGACCTAGGAGATGGGGACAGATTTTTAGAGAGAATGTTCTCCTCTCAATCAATGATTACCTTTTTCTCTCTCTAGAATGACATGTGCTCTGTCAAGATCTCACCAACCTCTGGGCATTAAAAGGGAATGTCTCATATTTATAGGCACCTTGGATCAATGATCAAGTGTCAGGCTGTCACCCTATAATATGGTGACACATGTCCTTTCTGTACAACCTAACCGTACGGGTGACGTCATCACCGCGCGGCTGACCCGCGCGGTGACGAGCCATTCCCCCGCGCAACGATCCTCTTGTTCTTTATAGCCATCAAGCCACTAGATCTCCCTTATTCCTGTAAGGGCAAGGTCGTGACCTATTCGGTCGCGCCTATACTGCAGGCAAGCCTCAGGGGGCCCCCGGGGTCCTGCCTTCGGACCGCAGTAGGTATAATTACCTGGGCTAAATTAGACTAGCTTCTCGCGTTCTCACCCATGTTCTGGGCCGCACTAGTCATTCGGGCCACGGGCTTTTCTCCCGTATGGATGGCCCATGGTGACCCAAGCACTGCCCTTGTTGGGCCTGGAGTGCACGCCGTTGAGGCGCCTAGCAAGGGGGAGGGTACCCCGCCAGTGGCCCCCTGTGCGGAGTCTTATGCGGAGCGTGTCACGCAGGTACCGCGCCACCTGGGTGACACTTGTCACCATCATATTGGTTGGTCATTGTTGACTCTGGTCAACAAGGGGTCGCGCACTGACCTCCCCTACAGTTTCCCATCCTTCTAAATAGAGGGAGTAGAAACAAATGACAAAAAGATTATATACCAAAATAAGCTACTGATGCTGAACCGAGGAGACTTGAGTCACCCTTAGGAGAGGATTTTATGACAGCCCTATAAATGAACGTGCTTGATGCATTCGGCCTCATGACTAGGCCCAACAAATCTGGTGTCAAGAGATATTGCCACGTGGGCCCATATGGGCTTCATTTGGGATTTGAGGAGGTTCACATCCATTGATTATCCCGGGCCGTGTGGGCCACTTGGACTAGAGTATGCAGTCCTAAAAAGAGAGGCGGACCGCTTGGACAGCCCCCTGGCTAGGCTTCCCCGACGCTGCGGAATATTTGTGGTGAACAATAAAATTACATCAACAAAACATGAAACTGGGTTGATCCATATAATATCAAAATCAAACCCAGCCCCTAACTAGAGGTCATCCCCCTCTAGATAGGCTACTAATCCAACGCAATGGATCAACTTCATTTGATATCATAAACCGAGTTGATATGACACGAGTACCACATTTTGTGCACGAGAAGCAACTTGTGGGAAATTACATGGGCTGCGGGAATAACAACCTGTGAAAATTGCAGTGCTACGAAAAACTGATGGACACAGACAAACTGATGAACCATCTTTTGGGAGGTTTGTACCTGGCTTGGACCCCAGATTAAACCATATAATTCCTGATGGAAACACACCCAGCTACCGCAAGTAAAAAGCAGTAAAACACAGCAACTAGCTCAATTTTTTCCGGTATTTCAAAGTGAAAAGTGACAAATGATCCCATTTAATCTAACCCCACTGCCCAGAAATGCTATCTGCAGCAAAACGAGGGCTGTGACTGATTGCGTAACACGTTAGATGAACAATGAAAACACGGTGAGTCTTTTATGTCATTCGACATTGCAAATTTGTTTTTAGAGCAGTTACAGAGTGTCATTGTGAAACCAAATCTATGAGGCTACTCCGGGCCCAACAGTTCGTTCAAAAAAAATTTAAGTCTCTTATGTGTCACAAAAAGGAACTAATGTTTGGAAAAGTTCAGAAAATGATAAAAAGTAAGTTGGTTTAATTTCATCCTTGTCGAATATGCTTTTAACTTTGGGTCATCATTATTTATTCGTACAATTCATCTCGTCTCTAGATAAATTTTAAAAAAAAAATAAAAAATTTGACCAAATTGAAATAGGTGAAAATAAATACTCCTACTTAGGCCTCGTTCAGTTGTCAAGAAAATATGGGAAAGGATGGAAAATCAACTTTCCCTTAACTTTTGGAGTGTTCAGTTACCAGGAAAGTAAAAAAAAAAAAAAAAAAGGTTGGACCAGGAAGGTAATGGGACTCACAAAAATATTTTTCCCACTAGGATTTACTTTCCCTCAAAATATATCTTGCAAAAAGGAAAGAATTATGTGTCGCGGAAAAGTTTACTCCCGCCATCGTACTATTCTTATGCCACCAATTGCCTCTTTCTGGCAAAAAAGTCATCTTTTTCTGGCGCCATTTCCCACCTCTCTCCTTTATATCAGTCATGCCCCCTTGGATGGGGTTAAAACCTTCCTTCAAAAGTTATCAAGGGTGAAAACGGTGGGCCCCATGGCTTTGCCATGGTTTGGCAACCCAAAATCCTCCCCCCTTAGTTTTCAACCTCTTCTTAATTTTCACGGCTGAGGGGTGTTCTCCCTCATAACTTTTGGGCACCCCTTGGGCTACCCAAAAATTATCCCTCTGAAGAGGGCTGCGATTTTGACGATTATAGCCCTTGTTATCCCCTTCATCAACCCGCAAACCGACACCATTTTACGCAGTTAGTCACCGGAATCTGGATCTGATCGCATGGTGAGTTTGATAGGAAATCGCATGGAAGAAGCTTCGAAAGGGTTTGAGATTGTTGGAGCGTTCACAGAGAGAGAGAGAGATGGTAGTCAGACCCGTTCCAGGGCAATTCAAATGGCAAAATTACCCTTTTTGATATGGCTTTTATATAGTGGAAGCCCTAAAACAAGCTAATGACAAAATTACCCTTTTTGATATGGCAATTCAAATGGCTATGTTGTCACTTACGGTTAAGTTAATATTTAAAAAATAGAATTGGCATCATACAATAGAGTGTAATACTATTATTAATACAGAGTAAAAAAAAAATTTGTCTTGTCTTTTTATTATGTACGGGGTATTTTTTTTTATTTTAAATTTCTTAGTTGAATATGACAAAAAATTCCAATACTCCTATGACTAATACTCTAGTTTATTTCCTCTAAAAAAAATTAATAGTTTATAATTGAATGATATGAGAATCAATTTTGATTTATATACATAAATTTTTTTTAAAAAAAATATGTCAACCGACCATTCAAATGTACTTATTAAAAAAAATTTAAATAAAAAATTATTCAAAAAATATTTTTTGAATTAAATAAATTTACATAGCTTGAAATTGTCCAAAATTTATTATACAGATTAAGTTTTGTAATCATATAATTAATTTAAAGCATACTCAAGTTCGGTACAGCACAAGGACAAAAGAGTCATTTGATAGCTTTTTCCATCATCTTCCCCCTCTTATTTATAAAACATTCAAACTAAGTCAAAAGTTATCCCTTTGTTTAATCCATCATCCAAACTATCTGCTTTTTTATCCCTATCTATAAACATCACATCAATGTGGGTCAACCCTCTAAAAATAATGCCCCCTCTTATCTTATCCCATCTATAAGGATTTTCATTTATTTGTTTTTATTTTCTGTTGTTTGGTTCTTGGACTGAGTAATTAATCATTGTAGTTGGAATTTGAGATTTATTTTAGTTATCATATTGATTATTTAGTTTTTGCAGTGAATGTGGTGATTTACTAACTTAAAATTCTCTTTCTAGTGGCTGATTACCAAGTTCCATGGTGATAATTTTGATTATGTTTTGGTGATTACCTAGGTCATAAATTGATTTTTGTCCATAGTTAGCCAGTGCAAAAACAGCATCCCACTATTTTGCTTTCTTGCCAAATGAACAAACAAATTTTGATTTTCTTGGAAAAATCCTTTGTCAAGTGAACACTCACAGGAAAATAAATTTTCCTTTCCTTTGCTTCACTTCATTTTACTTTTTTTGGAATTAACTTTTTTACATAACATTTTTGGCAAATGAACGGAGCTTTAGAGCCAAAATAATTTATCTCTGGTCTGATCTACTTGTCTAGTACTCCTGCGTTTCCAACTTTTGTATTTGATCAATGGGTGGTTTGTACTTTAGAAGAAGTCCAAAACAAGCCGAACCGAACTAAATTAGTAAGTCTTGAAATCTGGCTAAATAAGAGCATCTCCAATGGGGTGCCATATGGGGTGCCATACCCATTTTTGGCACCCCAAGCCATTTTCAGGGCCTCCAACGGCATGCCATTTGTGGGAGCCAAAACTGGCCCCAGCCATTTCTCTGGCCAAATTTGGCTGAGGAAATGGCTCCAGCCATTTGATCCACATCACCATTTCCCCTCCATTTTCAACAACCAAAATCCCCCAAAAAATCTGTTAAACAAAATCTGATTTCAGATTCACAAGAAAAACCCAAGGTTGAATTTTTGATAATTATGTTGGAAGAGAATTTTTGATAATTATGTTGGTTCGACTAATGATACAACAAGGTCGCCATCGTCTATCGAAAGTCAATGGCAGATAATCAGTAAGTGTTGTAGCAAATACCGTGGGTGTCTAACGCAAGTAGAAAATCTGCATCAAAGTGGAGTTGTTGAAGCTGATGTGGTGAGACTTATTTGATTTGTTAAAGTTTATTTCTATTTTTTTTTTTTGTCATGTTTCTCATTATTATTTTTTTGTGACTAACATATGTAGATTCGGCAAGCCAAAGAATTATATTTGCGAAATGAAAAAACGGAATTTCGTTTCGATCATTGCTGGGAAATTTTGCAACAATGTCCGAAGTGGCAGGAGCCTCCTACCACAACCAGAAACTCACAAAGTATGGAGTCTGCATTCCAATCCCCTACTTCTTCCTCGATTCCTGAGACATTCGTTGATATGAGCTGCGATCAAGCTACTAGTGGAGGTAGTGTTGATTCACCGAGGAAGAGGATTAGAGGGAAGAAAGCTGACAAAGAATCACGCAACAAACAAAAGGTAGCAGATGGTGTTAACTCTCGATTTTGCAATTTGATGGAGCAATTTAATGCACATAATGAGGAAATTGATAAAGAGAAGAAGGAACTAGCTGAAAGAAAGGTTCGAGTACTCGAAGAGATGCAGAAAATGGAAGAGAAAAAAGAAGATGATGCCATCATGTCAATGGACATCTCTGGCATGGATCCTCAAGCACAAGCTTATTACTCTA
The DNA here is from genome assembly GCA_020921065.1 of Vaccinium darrowii. NCBI lineage: Eukaryota > Viridiplantae > Streptophyta > Magnoliopsida > Ericales > Ericaceae > Vaccinium > Vaccinium darrowii. The sequence goes on along the minus strand of CM037162.1, from coordinate 23,695,634 downwards.
TGCGCAAGAATGAAGTTATGGCAAAAATTATGGCACGGGCTGATTGTTACCGTCCTCTTCCTCCAGATGATTTTGATTTGTAATGCTTGTTTAGTATGCCAGAGACTTTAAGTTAGTAGTATGCAAGAGTCTTTGTATTTTTTTTTAGTCTTTGTATTTTATTTTATGAATTTCTATTGAAATGCAAGAGTCTTTATTATGCAACAACAGTCTTTATTGTACTAGAACTTTAATTCAAATACAACAACTACTACAACAAGTACTTCTGACACCCATTACAACAACAACTACTACCACGACTACTACTAACACACCATTACACATTAACCATTATTGAATGACAACAACTACTACTAACACACCATTACACAAATACTTTATTCCTGTTCTCCTGCTAGATCCCACAAGTGTTCAATGAGGTCATTGCGGAGTGCATGATGGGTTGCAGACGATTCGATTGTTTGGCGACGAGCAAGAAATTCAGCAAATACAGGTGTACGTTCTCTTGACACTTGAAATGAGCATGGCACAGGGGCTCATTGATTATCACGCTCATCTTCAATAATCATATTGTGTAGGATAATGCACGTCTTCATGATGTAAGTAAGATCTTCCTGATACCAAAATCGAGCTGGTCCTCGCACAATGCCGAATCGTGATTGAATCACACCAAATGCCCTTTCAACGTCTTTTCGGCATGACTCCTGCCTCCTTGCAAATAATCGTTTCTTCGGATTATCAGGTTTAGAAATTGTCTGAACAATAGTTTCCCATTTGGGATATATACCATTAGCAAGATAGTATCCCATGTTGTATTGGTGTCCATTGACAGTATAGTTGGCAGGAGGGGCACGCCCTGCAGCAAGGGCGGAGAAGAGATCGGATCGATCGAGAACATTGATATCATTAAGGGACCCAGGCATCCCGAAAAAAGCATGCCATATCCACAAGTCATAAGAGGCAACAGCCTCAAGAATGATTGTAGGTTTATTGACATGTCCAGTAAATTGACCATGCCACCCGGTTGGACAATTTTTCCATTCCCAATGCATGCAATCTAAACTTCCCAACATACCTGGAAATCCACTACTCTCCCCCTCTTGTAGAAGTCTGGCGACATCTGCCTCATTGGGGATCGAAGATACTCCTCTTCGTAGATGTTGACGATCGCTCGAGTGAATCTCTTTAAAGATTCAATTGTTGTGCTTTCACCGATTTTCAAATAATCGTCAATGGAGTCGGCAGGCATGCCGTATTCAAGCATCTTAAACGCTGCAGTCATTTTCTGGTGTCCAGATAAGCCGAGATATCCTGCTGCGTCTACTTTTTGAACAAAGTAGTCGTCGTGTTGTTGGACAGTGTTGAGGATGCGAAGAAACAAGTCGCGATTCATGCGAAACCGCCTTCGAAACAAGTGGGGAGGGAAGAGTGGATCTTCAGCAAAGTAATCTCTCATGAGCTGCTCGTTCGCGCTGACTCTATTTCGAGGGATGTGTTGGCGGCCGATTGAAGAGCCACCATGTTTGCTTTGATGGCTTGATTGTTCTGTTTCCATTCTGTGGTACTCCATTGCCACCGTAGAGAAAAATTTTCTTCTACGATCATCATCGTCATCAGAAGAAGAGTCGAAATCTCCTCTAAGAACTGTTTTTTTAAGTTTACTCATTGTTTTGTGTGTTTTTTATTCAACAAGGTGTATGGTAGTATATATAGCCTTTTAAAAAATTAGGTGAAGCAAATAAGTTAGGTAGGGAAAGGTAGGTGGGTAGAAAGTTAGGTAGGGAAAGTTAGTTGGGGTAGAAAGTTAGTTAGTTAATTAAAATCGTCATTACGAGGTGGTTAAATAATCGTTAAAGTATATAATTAGGTGAACCAAAAAAGTTAGGTAGGGAAAGGTAGATGGGTAGAAAGTTAGGTAGGAAAAGTTAGTTGTGGGTGGAAAGTTAGTTGTGGTAGAAAGTTAGTTAATTAATATCGTGATTAGGAGATAGTTAAACAATCGTTAAAGTATATAAATTATTAGTAGGAAATTTAAAAGTTAGTTGAGAATTAGTTGTTGGAAGGTAGTTGAGGAAGGGTGCCAAATTTTAGCACCCACACCACTGGAGCAGGGTGGCCAAAAAAACACTGTTGGAGTGCCAAATTTGGGTTTGTGGGTGCCAAATTTGGGTTTGGCACCCAAAAAATGGCACCCACCATTGGAGATGCTCTAATCGATGATATAACCCCCACTCTTGTTTCCCCTGCTTTTTGCGTGTTCTTGGATTTGGAGCCGTCTCCCATAGATTTTTTTGCGGCGTGGTGTAGATCCGCCGCTCCGGGATTCAGTTCGGCGACGCATAGGCGGTGGGTGATGGGTGGTTGGTGGTGGTCAATAAGAAGGAGGTCGAGTCGGGAGGTACCTTTTTTTTTTTGCTCGGTTTTTTTGTTCCCTTTCTACCCGCGGATTTTTCAGTCCGGTATGTTATTGGTCGGGTTTGTTTCCAAATTTGGGGGGTTTGTTGATGGGAAATAAATTTTTTAGTTTATTTGGTTCTGTATTTGTTTCGGATCTCGTTTCGTGCTCGCCATGATTGCATGGGTGGTTGGCTTTGCCAGCACATCCTTTTCCGCACCCATAGTCCGTCGTGTTAGCGGGACTTGTTTTGGAGTAGCTTCGATTGCACGGGGTTTGAGGAGTCGTTGTTGGCCAGCGTTTTCTCCAAGCATCGTTCGGGCCAGCGTTTAGCTTTTAGTTAGCAGATCCGTGGACTCCATCGTTGCTTATTGTTTATCTGATTTGAATCTAGACGATCCGTAAGGTGTTTTCTCTCCTTCCTCCGTGACTCACAACCTGGCTTTGGTCTGGTTTGTTTGCGCATTCAATCTGTTTGCGTCTTGCAGTATGTGTTAGAGAGCCAAGGGCTCATGTCGAAACGATGGAGATAGCTTTCTTACTTTGGTGCTTTGTTGTTTATTCTCTGTGGACTGGATTGTTTTGCTAGATTTCTATCAGTGTATCTTGGATGGAGTCCTTTGTAAATGCCATTGACCTATTTTGAATGAATATTTTCTTCTGATAAAAAAAAAAAGCCGATAATCTAACAAATATTTCAAAGTTTTTTAATATAACTTCTTAGCAAATGCTACAATACACACCCCTATTTGGGTGTGTATCATATGCACCCATACAAAAGTTGCGAATCGATTAATAGAAGTCACAATTTTTTTTTATAAAAGTTACGAGACGCGCCAAAATGTTAGGAATCTTAGTAAATGTCACGAATCACATTACTGAAAAGTTACGAAATACTAAAAGATGTTACGATTGCCAATGAGGTGACACAATATGGACCGTACAATAGGTGCATATGGTATACACTTTTAATGGGCGTGTATTATAGCTATTTCTCTAGTCGAGTCACTTGGTCTCTACTACTGGTTCTTATGATCAAAAGCTTCAAACATAATTACGAGGATCGGCCTAACTTTATTATCAAATTATTTTTCATAATACTTTTTCTTATGTAATTTTGTTAGTTTTGCGTCAATTTTTTTGTATCTTAATATTTCTCGGTGAGATGAATCTAAAAATTTATAAGTATGCTTAAACCCAAAATAATTCAAATTTCATGAATAACACTTCTATTTGCATTTTATGATTATCTAATTACGGGTCCCCATTATACAGAGACCTTTATACAACAATCCTATTCTACCGTTGAAGTTCTACTTGGGCCTTTAATCTTTTGAAATCCAACAACATTTTTACTATCTACGAGATGGATCCGGGGATCCTGTAATACGGTGTCGCACTACAATGTTATACAACAATATTTTTACCACCTACAAGATTGAGCAAGTCAAAATAATTGGTAGCATATATTTTTCTTCTTATGTGATGTAGTTTAAGTATATTATTCCTTGTATATTATGTAATCTTCTCCCTCTAAAATCTCTCTCTCTCTGTGTGTGTGTGTGTGTGTGTGTATATATATATATATATATATGTTTTTATTAAATTAAAAAGAAAAGTCAAAAGTAGAATATTTATTTCCTTCATGTGGTATCTTAAATATTTTTCCAGTTTCCTTTTCTAATATTCTTTGTCAAGTCTCCGTATATGTAAGCCCTAAATGCAAGGAATGATTGAGGATATATTTATGTCCGTAATATTACTCTAATGGTGGTTGTGGTGGGTAGTTGGTAGTGTGGCGGTAGTGGTCGTAGCACCGGCGGGGTGGTGGTTGTTGTCTTGAGGTGGTGTGGTGGAAGAATGGCAACAATGTTGGTGGTGGTGGTGGAAATACGACGCTGGTGATTGGAGGTGGAAGTAATGACAGTCGTGAGTAGTTGTGGTGGTAACAAGTGGCGATTGGAGTGCTGGATGTGATGTTAGAGAGATGGTGGAGGCGGTGTTGTTACGCCCTAGCATTTCTTTTTATTCTTATTATTATTTATGTTGTTATTTAAAATTCAGTGTTACGGTCGGGTCCTATATAATTATTGTAGCGGATATTATTAGCATTGTTATAGTTTTGAGGGTATAATTTAATTTATTATATTTCATTTGAGAGGCTGTTTGTTTTGTAATTTTTTTTTAAAAGAGATCAGTTGATAATATTGTGATTAGTTTATCCTTTATTTAAATATCTTAACTACTTAGCTATCATTTAGGGAAGTGAGTAGTGGGTTGGTTTAATGAGTTTACTTAAACAAATATTTATAAGGGGATTAGGGTTAATAGTAGGAGAACTTTCTGACATTTTGATTAGTTTATCCTTCCCGGTATTTTTTTTGAAGATTTTCCGCTAAGGGATCCTTGAAAACACCTTCTGAATACATTGGACGGCTCGGATCGTCAAAAAAAAATTTGGATCATGGAGGTCTGGAAACGGGAGGTCCGGACTAGAAGCCCTCCCGTTATATACATACATACATACATACATACATACATACATACGTACATATATATATATACATTTAACTGGTTAGCCATTTCGAATTCTTTATTTTGTACAGGCTAGTCTCTTTTGCCTACAAAAGTTGCATTGTGTTTGGATTCAGGTGAGTGGTTAAGTATGTTACATACTTTCGAAACCTTCCGGTGTCCCTTAAATTATTCGTTGAAAATTTAGAATTGTTAATCGGAAAAACGAACTATTTATATTTGGTTCTCTAAATTGGCATGCGATAAAATGTATTTTTTTTAGTGAGAACTTTATGGATATTGTTGGGAATTTTTATTATTGGAAGTCTAGGAAAATTATTGCTTTGTATAGGTGACCCTGACCATAAGGGAAGAGACCCGTGTTAGGCCGGTGACCCTTTTGCTCAACGGATGTCTTTCGCCGGATCGACTTAGGGAAGAGTACCACTATTTGCCAACACCTGGTGACTCTAAGTTCGATATTGGATCCAATCTTGAGATAATTATTTTGTTGGCCATGGTACTATTTGGTTGTGGTTCCCCATTGTTATTGGATATCATTGGTGATCACCATTAAGATTTATTATTGTTTTATCTTATATCATGAGTGCCAAAATGTGATGATATGGTAAATTAATTTCATCCATGTTCTAGAACTTCATTTATTATACATGCTTGTCATTCACTGAGCTTGTCAGCTGACGGATTTATTCTAACATCATTTTCAGGAAAATGAAGTCGATAGGTGAGGACTCTAGCGGCATCTTGGGAGTTACTGTGTCGACCTCCATAGGATGTGCATTCTAGTCTTGTTATTTTATTTATTTTCTTCCGCACTTGGTTAAACCTTTTTGGTAAAAGATTGGATTCATTTTATTATTGGTGATCATTTTTATCGTTTGGTTCATGGGATGGTGTGCCCCATGCTTTGTTGAGACAATTTGGTTTGATTTTGTTTAATAATAAAGAATGGTCTCTTAATATTCATTGACTTATTTTATTTTAGGCTGCGTGTTCCATAAGTTGGCCTTGTGATTCAAGGTTGGTCATTTCCCGTTTTGGGGTGTGACAATTGTGGTATCAGAGCTTAAGGTTTTCCAAAATAAAATAAATAAATAAATAAACTTTTGCGTTCATATTGCATCATTATCATTAGTGGAGGTCCAAGTCGCTAGAGTCCTTTAGGTAGTTCCTTAATTGTTTACTTATTTATAGATTATTGGTTATTGTTTCACTATTATATAATTATATCTGGATTGTCCTTTGATGAAATTTAGGAGATGGATTGTTCACGTCGTACTACTAGGTCCACTTATGGGGGTTTCAGCAGCTGGAGGTCATGGTCGGGCCACTCCTACCGCTCGTGGCAGTGGTCGTGCCACTCCTACTGCTCGTGGCCGTGGTCGTGCCACCCCTATGGCTCGTGGTCGTGGTCCTACTAATTCTACGGGTCGTGGTAGAGGTGGTGTCTCCCCCATAGTTCACGATGATACACTAGACCGGGAACCTTTTACTGGGCTAGTTGTCACAACAACCCCATGCTGATCCAATTACACAAGTTATTGCCAATTTTGTTGCACCCACAGCTACTATTGACCCCACAGCTGCTTATCAGGCGATTCAGACGTTAGTGGGAATGTTCACAGGGCAACAGGCACAGGCAAGACCAGCAGATGCATCAAGGTCCATGACTTTGGTTCAGAGACACAGAAAGTGTCATTGGCGACGTATAAGCTAAAAGGGGATGCAGAGCATTGGTGGCGTATGACCAAGCAAAAATATAAGGAAAAGGAGCATGAGTTGGTTTGGAGCGCTTTTAAGAAGGATTTCAAAGATAAATACATTCCACCGGCAGTTAAGGATCAAAAGCGCAATGAGTTTTTGAGTTTGAAGCAGGGGAATATGACAGTGGCAGAATATCAGCGCAAATTTGATGAGTTGTCGAGGTTTGCAGGAAAACTGGTGGAAAAAGAAAAAGATAAGGTGTGGCATTTTCTGAGAGGGCTTCGACCTGATATTCAAGGAAGGGTTTCTTTATTGGACACAGAGACCCTATCTAGCTTATGACTAAAGCCCTAACAACAAAAAATAATTTAGCAGAGGAGAAGAGGGCAGAGAATCAGTATAAGAGGTACAGGTCAGGACAGAGTAGTGGTAGTGGGTATCCTGCAAAGAGGGTGCAGAATTCGACTCAAACTAATGAAAGTGGGAAGTAAGCATTGAGGCCATGTTATAAGTGTGGTCAGCCTCATTCAGCACAATACCATTGTGATGGTTCACTTCGAGTTTGTTATAATTGCGGGCAGCCTGGTCATATATCTACTCAGTGTAGATCTTAGGGCGGTGGAAGGAATCAGACATCTCAGGGTCAGAGATAGCCAGCTCGTGGAGGTGGGTATAATCAGCGACAGTCAAATAATTAGGGGAATTATAAGCATCATGCTTGAAATGGGGTCAAGGGTAGAAGAATGTGATTGAGGGGGGTGTGTATGCTTTGACACAACAGCAGGCTAAGGATGCGCCATCTGTGGTGCAAGGTACTCTCTCTATTTCGAATGTACCCGCTCAAGTTTTGTTTGATTCTGGTTCTACACATTCTTTTGCTGCTCCTAGATATCTGCGCCAATTACCTATTATTGTTGAGGCATTAGACGTATGTGTTATGGTGGCTGTAGGGAAAACAATGACATTGGAAAAGGTGTCTAAGTCTTGTGGTGTAGAGATAGGTGGCAAAATTTTACTAGTGGACCTTATTTCATTAGAGATGCATGACTTTGATTTTATCCTAGGGATGGATTGGCTGTCGAAATACCATGCCACAATAGATTGCAGTCAAAAGATGGTGGTTTTTGCCATGCCAGGTGAGTTAGAGTTTAATTTACAAGGGGATCGGAATGTGCCATCGACTAGTTTTCTTTCATCTCTACAGGCAAGTCAACTATTGAGGAGGGGGTGTTGTGGTTACTTAGCTTACGTGGTGAGTGACAAACAATCCGTACAAAAATTGGAGGAGTTGCCTATAGTAAAGGAATTTCCTGATGTATTTCCAGAGGACCTACCTAGTCTTCCTCCAGATCGTGAGGTTGCGTTCACAATAGATCTTATTCCTGGTACAACACCTATTTCTAAGGCTCCTTATAGAATGGCACCAACTGAGTTGAGGGAGTTACAGGTGCAGTTACAAGAATTGTTTGATAAGGGATTTATTAGGCCTAGTGTGTCACCTTAGGGAGTTCCTGTCTTATTTGTGAAAAAGAAGGATGGTTCTATGCGATTGTGTATTGATTACGGGGAGTTGAATAAGGTTACAGTTAAGAATAGATATTCGTTACCACGCATATATGATATGTTTGATCAGTTGCGAGGGGCACAGGTGTTTTCAAAGATTGATTTAAGGTTTGGTTACCATCAGTTAAAGGTTAGGGAGGCGGACATTCAAAAATCAGCTTTTAGAACACATTATGGACATTATGAGTTTTTAGTGATGCCTTTTGGTTTGACTAATGCCCTTGCAGCATTTATGGATATGATGAATAGGGTCTTCAAACCCCAACTTGATCATTTTGTTGTGGTGTTCATTGATGATATTTTAATATATTCCAAGAGTAAAGAGGAACATGAGGAGCACTTGAGGATAGTCTTTCAGATTCTTAGAGAGCAAAGGTTGTATGCGAAGTTTAAGAAATTTGAGGTTTGGTTGGATAGTGTATCTTTCCTTGGGCATGTGATCGAAAAGGAGGGGGTATCTGTCGATAGTAAGAAGGTGGAGGCTATTGTTGATTGGCCGCGTCTGACATCGTGACTGAGGTGCAGTAGTTTCTTGGGTCTTGCTGGGTATTACAGGCGGTTCGGGGAAGGGTTTTCTCACATTGCCCTGCCACTTACCAATCTTACTCGGAAGGGAGTGAAGTATGAATGGACAGATAGTTATGACCACAGTTTTCAGGAGCTTAAGCAAAAATTGACTATGACACCAGTACTTGCTTTGCCGACAGAGGGTGGTAACTTTGTTATTTATAGTGATGCATCTCACCAAGGTTTGGGTTGTGTGCTTATGCAGCACAGTAGAGTGATAGCTTATGCTTCTCACCAGTTGAAGGTACATGAGAGGAATTACCCTACACATGATTTGGAGTTGGTGGCAATTGTGTTTGCACTAAAGATATGGAGACATTACTTATATGGTGAGACTTGTGAGATTTATACTAATCATAAGAGCCTAAAATATATTTTTACCCAGATAGAACTTAATTTGAGGCAAAGGCGATGGCTTGAATTGTTGAAGGACTATGACATTAGTATATTGTATCATCCGGGAAAGGCGAATGTAGTGGCAGATGCCTTGAGCAGGAAGTCATCTGAGGCTAGTTTGGCATCTTTGACTGTTCAGCCACATTTGATAGAGGACCTTAGGTGGTTGAGGGTGGAGGTAGTGCAACATGGAGATGGTGCTATATGTAGTCAGTTAACAGTGAGACCAAATTTGTTGGATAGAATTCGACTAGCTCAACAAGATGACCACATGTGTAAAAGGATTTTGGAGGGCATATCGAAGGGCGAGAGTAGAGGGTTCATTGTGGGTAAGGATGGAGTACTTAGGTTTGGGGATCGTGTTTGTGTGCCATGTGGTGGTGATTTGAGAGTAAAGATTTTGGCTGAGGCTCATAGTTCTGGGTATAGTATTCATCCAGGTATCACTAAAATGTACAAAGATCTGCGAGAGCATTTTTGGAGGAATGGTATGAAAAAGGGTATTGCAAGGTTTGTGGCACAGTTGTCGTACATGTCAGTAGGTTAAGGTGGAGCATCAGAAATTGGCAGGGAAACTTCAGCCGTTACCGTTACCTGAGGGGAAGTGGGATCATATCTCTATGGATTTTGTATCTGTGTTGCCTCAGACTAGCAGTGAGCACGATGCAGTTTGATTTATAGTTGATCGGCTTACTAAGACAGCGCATTTTGTTGCTATTAAGATGACATATACATTGGACCGTTTGGCGCAGTTATATGTGATGGAGATTGTTAGACTCCATGGAGCACCTGTATCGATTGTGTCAAACCGTGATCCTCGTTTTGTGTCTAAGTTTTGGGGTGCATTACAGTCAGTAATGGGTACTCGCTTACTTTTCAGTTCTGCTTACCACCCGCAGACTGATGGTCAGACTGAGAGGACTATACAGACTTTGGAGGATTTGTTGAGAGCGTGTAGCCTAGAGTGGAAAGGAAATTGGGATGATCAATTACCATTAATGGAATTTGCATATAACAATAGTTATCATTCGAGTTTGGGAATTGCTCCATATGAGGCTTTGTATGAGCGGAAGTGTAGACCACCCATATGTTGGTATGAGGTTGTAGAGAGGCAACTTTTGGGACCTGAGTTGGTGGAGGATGCGACCCAAAAGATTGCTACTATTCGGGAGAGACTTGTAATGACTCAGAATAGACAGAAAAGTTATGCAGATAATCGTAGGAGGGATTTGGAGTTTGCAATAGGAGATATGGTGTTTCTTAAGGTGTCCCCTTGGAAAGGTGTTATTTGTTTTGGCAAAAAGGGAAAGCTGAGTCCTCGCTATATTGGGTCTTTTGAGGTTTTGGAAAGAATTGGTGAGGTGGCTTATCGTTTGGTGTTGCCGCCTAGTTTGGCTCAGGTCATAATGTTTTTCATGTATCGATGTTGAGGAAATATATGCATAGCCCATCCCATGTGATTGATTATGAGCCACTTCATGTTCGAGATGTTTAAACTATGATGAGCAGCCTGTTGAGATTCTTGATACGAAGGATAAGGTACTTCGCAACAAAACAATTCGTCTAGTTAAAGTATTGTGGCGCAATCGTGCGGTTGAAGAAGCCACTTGGGAGCTTGATAAAGAGATGCGCGAGAAGTACCCACACTTGTATAATTGAGGTTAGTATGCAATTTTGAGGACGAAATTTATTTTAAGGGGGGAAGGATGTTACGCCCTAGCATTTCTTTTTATTCTTATTATTATTTATGTTATTTATAATTCAGTGTTACGGTCGGGTCCTACATGATTATTATAGCGGATATTATTAGCATTGTTATAGTTTTAAGGGTATAATTTAATTTATTATATTTCATTTAAGAGGCTATTTGTTTTGTAATTTTTTTTAAAAGAGATCAGTTGATAATATTGTGATTAGTTTATACTTTATTTAACTATCTTAACTGCTTAGCTATAGTTTAGGGACGTGAGTGGATGATTTAATGAGTTTACTTAAACAAATATTTATGAGGGGATTAGGGTTAATATTAGGGGAACTTCTTGACATTTTGAGAGCAGCCGCAGCATTTTGGTTCTCTAAAGTTAGTTATCTCTTTGGGTTCTCGGTTCAAGGTAATTTTCTCCTTCATCTATTCTCTTTTCCCGTGATGTATATTTTTCACAGATTGATCACCCTTAATTAAGTTAAATAGTTTTTAGTTTTTGTTGAGTTGTGACGGGAGAAGGAAATCACGGTAATCAATTGGGTTATTTTGGTGTCCGTGCATGAGTGGAATCTAAGAGTGGGTGAGAGTGTTGCGAGTTGGAACCTAGTGTCAGTGGTGGTGCGTGGTGGTGCTGATGAAGCTGGAATTGGAGTTTTGTGGAATATGATTGGCAAATGAGTTGATGGGTTTCGGGATACACACAGGTAGTAGGAGGATGGATTTTGTATTTGCATGTATGGGATTAGAAGGCTTGGTAATTGATTAGGGAAGAATTACCTATAGCAGTATATGTGTCGATCATGTTGCATGGGTTTAGTTTGTGCTATAGTAAAGAAATGGATCAAAGGGTTGGGTTGTTTGGGAGTAGACAAATTCTTGGAGTTTGAAATTATTAGTCTGAGTTTTGTAGTTTTAGGTGGCTGTTGATGGTTTGGAATTTAGGATTAGGCATAATTTGGTAGTATATGATATTCCTAGCTTTACATATTGAGTGTTATATATATATATTTTAACTGGCTAGTCATTTCAAATTCTTTATTTTGTACATGCTAGTCTCTTTTGCGTGCAAGAGTTGCATTGTGTTTGGATTCAGGTGAGTGGTTAAGTATGTTACGTACTTTCGAAACCTTCCCGTGTCCCTTAAATTATTCGTTGAAAATTTAGAATTGTTAATTGGAAAAACAAACTATTTATATTTGGTTCTCTAAATTGGCACGCAATAAAATGTATTTTTTTTAGTGAGAACTTTATGGATAATGTTGGGAATTTTTATTATTGGAAGTCCAGGGAAATTATTCCTTTGTATAGGTGACCCTGGCCATAAGGGAAGAGACCTGGGTTAGGCCGGTGAACCTTTTGCTCAACAGCTGTCTTTCGTCGAATCGACTTAGGGAAGAGTACCACGGTTTGCCAACACCTGGTGACTCTAAATTCGATATTGGATCCAATCTTGAGATAATTATTTTGTTTGCCCTGGTACTATTTGGTTGTGGTTCCCCATTGTTATTGGATATCATTTGTGATCACCATTAAGATTTATTATTGTTTTATCTTATAACGTGAGTGCCAAAATATGATGATCTGGTAAATTAATTTCATCCATGTTTTAGAACTTTATTTATTATACATGCTTGTCATTCATTGAGCTTGTCAGCTGACGGATTTATTCTAACACCATTTTCAGGAAAATGAAGTCGATAGGTGAGGACTCTAGCTGGCGTCTTGGGAGTTACTGTGTCGACCTCCATAGGATGTGCATTCTAGTCTTGTTATTTTATTTATTTGCTTCCGCACTTGGTTAAACCTTTTTGGTAAGAGATTGGATTCATTTTATTATTGGTGATCATTTTTATCGTTTGGTTCATGGGATGGTGTGCCCCATGCTTTGTTGAGACAATTTGGTTTGATTTTGTTTAATAATAAAGAATGGTCTCTTAATATTCATTGGCTTATTTTATTTTAGGCTGCATGTTCCATAAGTTGGCCTTGTGGTTCACGGCCGGTCATTTCCCGTTTTGGGGTGTGACAGGTGTGGTGGTGGTAATTGTAGCGATTGTGGACTGGTGGTGGTAGTAGTGACAATTGGGGAGTGCTAGTGGCAATGGTGGAGGCGTTAAACTGTTAGTGGTGGTGGCGGCGGTGGCGACTATGGAGTAGTGGTGGTATTATGGTGGTGATAGGGGTAGCTATAGTGGTGGTGTTGGAGGTGGCAGTGATAGCTATAGTGGAGGGGTGGTGACAGAGGGACAAATTTAGTTGGAATTAAGTAAATATTAGACCACTTAATTTTTGAAATTTTTAAGCCTACATCTGAAGAGAGACTTAAAATATTATGCAAGCTAAAGCAGGATTATCAATACATTCAGTTTTAAGTGCTGAATTTGGTTATTAAACAAACATTAGTAATCTATTAGAAGATATTCACCTTTACAGTTTCCACTCACTTATTACCCTTCTTTCTTTGTCCCCAAGCACCGGTCGGCCAAAAAAGTTTCATTTTTTCTCACTCATGTGCTTGTCTTTTTTTCCAAGTCTTTGTACTTTCCAGCAGTTGTCAATAGAGAGGACATTGGATTTAAGGTACTCCCTCCATCCCAATTTAAATGTCTCCTACGGGAGACCAGACTAGTTTGACTTTAAAAAATAAAATACTTTCGAAATTACTTTTTAAATTTTTTTTGCTCCGTTCAAAAGATCTCAACGAGTACTTTTGAATGGTGTAAAAATTTTTGAAAAAAAAAATAAGAAATACATTTTCTTTTAAAGTCAAAATGATACGACTTTACGTAGGGGACACTTAGAATGGGACGGAGGGAGTATCATGTATAGGAGATAAACTTATTTACGAATGTGGGGTTTGTGCCATTAGCTTTTGTGGACCTCACCGAGCATACATTGCAATAATTTGAACAGTTCATCTTGTAGGGTTTGTAAAATAATGTATCAACGTTTAAAAAATTAGCTTGATCGGATATCGATAGATATGTCAAAAGTTGAATTTTCATTTAAGAAGTGGATGGTCTGAATTCTGTCAATAGTTTTGAAGTTAAAATGTCCATGATCATCCTTTTTTAAACCAAAATTCAACTTTTGACATACCTGTCAATGTCCGATTAAGCTAATTTTTTGCATTGATACATATTTTGCGAGCCCTATAAGATTAACGGTTCTGATTATTGCAATGACCGCACAGTGACTCAGTGAGACCCGCGTTGGGTGGCGTAAACCATGGGGTTTGCCATGGTTTGCTGTTTGCGCCACATCCCTAGACAAATTTCTCTCATAATCCAATTACAAACCCAACCTCTCTGCCTCGCATGTACGCACCGAGCAAGGAACAACCTTCTTTAGTCAATTTTTCCAGTGATAGTTGCAATTAATTTACTTATCGATCGGAGCCACTATAGCTATCACTATCTGTCGATTTTCGTTTGAATCCATCTTATTCAAATCAACATGAGAGAGAGAGAGAGAGAGAGAGAGAGAGATGAGGAAATGAATGGGGTCGTGTTTTCTTGATTTTTGTTCGAATTGAAATAAATATGTTAGCTGCTCAGTCTAGCGAGGATTGGCTCGAAATCTGATGGCCTTGTGAGAATATAAGAATCAACAACAACAACAATCACCGAGCTGCAACATCAGAACCTCAGGTATTGAAGACTTGAAGGCCTTTATTTGTGTGCCTTATCACGATGTATACAACGTTCAGCTTAGGGCAATAGGGCTATCTCTCTCTCTCTCTATATACAAATGTAGTAGTAGTAGTAGTATAATTCTGTGACAAGGGTGGTGGAAAATCAGAGAGTGGGCCTGTGAGTGGTAGTGAGGCACTCAGCGTATGAGAACCAGAGAGAGGGAGTTGACTCGATCAGCTCGGTTTGGGTGCACCCTTCTCCTCAAAGGGAGGCTTTATAGTAATCCAAGGTTTGCGTGAATGAATAAGTTTCTCTCTCTGTGCTTGATTCGTGTTTGTGTGTGTATTTGTCTTGCGATCCTTCGTGTTTGTGTGTGTATGTATGTATTTTGTCTTGCGATCCCTTGGGTTCCCAATAAGCCAGGGGGGAATTGAAAGGTTTAGTGTGGGGCTTTTAGAAAAAGGATAAGAGTAGAGAACGAAAGTAGAGAACGAAAGAAAGAAAGGTCTTCTGGCGGCAGCGGTGACAATGGCCATCTCTCACTTCGACGGCTAGGGTATGTAATCTGCAGTAGCCAAAATTATGATTGTGGCACCGTCGTATTCGGTCTGTCGTGGCATTAACACCATCCTAAACAAATTACCATATGACCAATATTTTAATATTCCTGTTATGATGATGTGTAGTTAAGAGAGGCCATTTGTTGTTTAATGAAAAAAAAAATAGGGAAAAAAAAATGTCAGAGCTTCTCTCACTAGGCGATCTTGACATTCTGAAGAAACCTTGATCTGGTCCTTGGTGAGCCTGCTATGGGGGATGGATCCATCTCCATGGCTTCAGGGTTAGGTCTCAAGGCAGTCGATTCCCAAGAATTACACAGAAAGCAGAGGGATGTAACTAAACTCCAACCCAGTCTAAGGTCTGTTCAAGCGCTACAGTCGGGGAGCCCGATGTCCATCATATCCACTCCTCATAGCTTCTCAGATCAGGGTCATGAGGTTCCTGACATTACTATTGATGTAGATTTTCCCCAACAATCACCAAAACCCTACTTGGTTCAATCTAATGTCTACCCCCAGAGAATTAAACCTAGTTCGAACAACCCTACCAACCCCTCTTCACAAGCTTCCAGCTCGAACCTGGTAGCTAATGAGGTGCAAACCCCCAACAACCATGGTTCTCCAGGCGCCGCCTTCATCACTCCAACCAAGTTCCCTTCACCCCATAATCGTAACCATTCTCCTCGTGCTCAAAACTCCCCAGCCCACATCCTTGCGAGTCTGGAAAGCCCTAATCCGAAAAACCCTAATCCCTACATCGTAAACCCAGAATCTGAGTTACCCTCTCTAAGTGTTGAAGATTCTCAAGGTCTCAGCCCTACTCAATCTGGATCTAGTCCCTCCCGTAAGCTACGGACGGTATTTCAAGAGGCAGGAGTGAGATTAGATAGCGCAAATCGTCTGTCCTCACTAGTGAACTCTATCGAAGGTGAGATGCAGAGGTCAGGAGTCAATGTCAGTTTTTCCACAAAACTTAAACATGGAGACTGCAAGTCCATGGTTGATAGGATCACAGCAAAGACTAAATCTTGGACCAACAGAGATCTAACATATGCTGGGAGAGCGCAATTGATAAAAAATGTGTTATTCTCAATGCAAACCTATTGGTCATCCCTCTTTATTCTCCCCAAGAAAGTCGTTAAAGAGGTTGAGTCCATCCTCAGGGCATTTCTCTGGTCTGGTCCTGATCTTAAAAAGTCAGGCGCTAAAGTGTCTTGGGAGCATTTGTGCTCTCCTAAGCAAGAGGGTGGTCTTGGCCTTAAGTCCCTTCAGATATGGAACAAAGCTGCTGTGGCGAAGCATATTTGGTTTCTCATATCTGGAGGGGAACAATCTATGTGGTGCCAGTGGGTCAAATCTTACTTATTGAAGAACAAAAGCTTTTGGGAAGTTAAAATGCCTAGTGATCCATCTTGGGTTTGGAGGAAGCTTCTCACCCTCAGGCCTACTATCCATCCCCTCCTCAAAATTTCCATTGGAAATGGCAAGTCCACATCCCTGTGGTTTGATAATTGGCACCCTTTGGGGCCTTTGGCAGACATATTTGGTTCTAGGATTTCTGGTCTTCCTAGAGACTCTAGGGTTGCTGCAGTAATTAGGGATTCCCATTGGGCCTTCCCTATCACTCGTAACTTAAAGCTCATGGAAATTAGATCTAAGCTTCCCCTCCTGCCTACTCCTATTGATGATAAGGATGACCATCCCATATGGTCTCTTACTACCAATGGGGAGTTTACCATCTCTTCTCTTTGGGACCACCTCAGAAATCCCTTCCCCAAAGTACCCTGGCATAAATGTGTGTGGTTCCCTGGACACATTCCTAAATGTAGTCTTATCTCTTGGGTTGCCATTCAGAACAAACTTTACACTGAGGATAGATTGGTCACTTTTGGTGCCAAGTCTATCTATTGTTGTAGCTTCTGCAATGGTAGTGAGAGTCATAACCATCTCTTCTTTAACTGTCCTTTCACCTCTCAAGTGTGGAACCAGGTCCTTGCCCTACTCAATGTCTCTTGGCCAGCTAGATCTTGGTCTAGCTGGATTGATCACATGGCAACCATCAAGGGCAAAACAATCAAATCCCTTATTAGTAAACTGGTCTTCATAACCACTGTTTATCACATTTGGATTGAGAGGAATGTTCGTAAATTCCAAAACATTGCATGCCAAATTCCAGTTGTTGTAAGTAAGATTTATTCAATGGTCAGGCTTAAACTGTTGTCGCTGAGGGATCTCCCTCTAGGACCTCAATATCATTGGTTGTTAGCTAAGTGGAATCTCATGCCTTAATTCTTTATAGCAACTGCAATAGTACACTCTCATGTATTGTGTTTTGATGCAGGCATTTCAGCAGTATGCAAGATTCCACTGGGGTTCAGCTATCTCCTACATGTTATACTAGTGCTGTTTAGTTCATAGATACTGCTGCTGTTTAGTTCATAGAGCAATATGTTATGCTTTTGTTGAGGTTGTAGCATTCTAACTGCTGCTATTTGTCGTTTGATATCGATTGTGGACTGCCATTAGCATGGGCAGAGCTGATGCTACTTTGTTTAGTGCTCCATTGATCAGATTGCTGTTGTTGAAGGAATGCTCTCTTTGGCCTATCTTAGGGGGGCTGTCCCTAAGATCTTGTTTGATATCCCTTTAGGAGGGGGACGTCCTCCTGAAACCCGACATGTCAATCATACCGTTGCTGCTGCCTGACTGCTGTTGAATTGTCAACCCATGTTCAGCCCTTGCTCGCTGTACACTGCATTGTATCAGTGTTGTCTCTGCTTGTTGTAATTGCTGCACGGGGGAAATCAAAATTACAGGCAAAATGCTGCCCATTTTTCCAGGAATTTTCCAGATTTTCCAGTGGTTGTCGTGCTGCTGTTAGTGCCTTCATTTTGTTGCTGGAGAGTTCAACAAATGGGGCCTTATATTTAATAGGTCTGCTACCTCTTTTGTGAATGGGTCCAAGGACAAGTGTGAAAGCCAGGAAGTTACTCATGAAGATGCTCAAGATTATTGTTTAAGCTTAGTGCCTTCTAATTTTTTGTCATGTGTTTCTTATCCTTCTATCTTAGACGGCTAGGAAACATATGTTTAATTATTCGTAGTTTGTAGCCTTTTGGCTTAGGTCTTCCAATTTTTCTTTTCTTTTCCATTTCCATTTTTTTTTTCCCTCCTGGGGTATGCCCCTTGTAGGTTGTATATTCGCTTAGCCTCCTTTTATTTCATGCTAATTTACCCAAAAAAAAAAAAAAAAAGTTAAGAGAGGCCGGAAAAGAAACATTTTTAATGGTACTCAAACTTAAATCTATTTTTTGGGTTCTTCCTCATTACATTACCCAACCAAACCAAAGCCAAAGCCAAAGCCAAAGCCAAAGCCAAAAAGTTTATCCTTTGCACCCCTCTTCTTTCCCTTGCCCTTTTTAACCAAAATAGTCTTGCTATTCTACCTCTTGACTTCCGTTTACCTTGATAAAAAGAGAACTGACCAACAGAATGTAGCTTCAGTCCCAAACTGAAAGTAGCTTCTCCTTCCTTGGACAAGGCTATGACTGCTATAAATAATAATTTGGAGACAGAAAACGAAAGAAACACTGATGATTACAACATTTAAGCTGCAATTCGCAACAACTGTTAACCGAGCAGCTGATTATCATCATAGTAGTAGTACGAAACATCAGCTGCCATAGATAAATGTATCGATATGGATATTGTTTTGATAGTTTATACACATGAGGTTGGAAAAGAGGAAGTGCCTTCTGCGTTCAAGAAGGAACCCTGGTTCTGCAGCAGAGTACTGAAGCTTAAGCAGTAGCAGCTGCTTGCTCTTCGACCACCTGTGTGGCTGGGAGAAGGGTGCATATGAGGTTTCGGTCGCCATACACATTATCAACACGCCCTGATTGTTACAATAACAGTATCAGATTAGAACAAATAAAATCAAGAAAACACATTGCAATAAGAAACTTGGGATAATATCTCAAATTCAAGATTGATTAATTTTCACTCAGGACTCTCTTAATATCTCCAATTCATGGGATAAGTTCCACTATTCCTCCCAAACCAAAATCTTCGGGTATCATCTTCACTCTTACGTCTTGTGGAAAATGTAGTCTTCAAAATATTAAACATTCTTTATTCCACTCAAACCAAACTTGTTTTAATTAATTCCATGGGATACACAAACCCATCTATCATGGTATTACTAATCCCGGGGAACCAAAGAGCCCCTGGTACCGTAAGAGCTTATTTGATTTCAACGGGAATTTACGTATATGTTTCAGGTCAAGTCTTGAAAAAGGTACTTATTTGAGCAACTGGACTGACTGTGTGCTTTTATTACAAGCATACTTAGGAATTTGTCAAATTGCCTCTTCATAATGTGGCGGGATCTGCGCCTGTGTTCGTGGGGAACAGCTACACAGAGGATGCAAATTTAGAGGTTATGAGACAAAAAAATTTAGAATAGAACTCTGTGGCGGTGGGTTTAGTTTTGGAGGAAAACAGTGAGCAGATAGGGATCACACCTGTAGTCGGCCAGAACTTTGATGACCGGAGCCAAGAAGCAGGGAAGGCAGCATATTCCCGAGAGTATGGCTGGGTCCATGCATCTGCCATGAGCAGTGATGGCGGATGAGGAGCTCCCTGCAATAACACTTTTTAGTTATTTCCTCTGATTGTTCTCTATCAATCCAAAACATAGTTGCTAAAATTAAAATAAAAAGTACTGTATGATTAGAAATTTTGTTTGAGAATGCAATTGTGAAATGTAGTTACAGGAAAGTCGGAAACGTAGTTCAAAATTTTGTGAGAGAACCATCACATATATAAGATATTTTGTACTAGAAGAGGAGAATGGAATCGGGAAATCTCGTAGACTCGTTAACAAGCTGAGAACATTGAAAACAAACAAAAGAAAAGACCAAACAGCTGTGATGTAGAGACAATACCTTGAGTACATTGTTGTTAATATCAGCTTTTCCTTTTTCAATATGTGCAATTTCTTCTCTAATTGAAATCAGAGCATCACAAAACCTGTCTAGCTCCGCCTTAACGAGGAGATAAATCATTTTCAGATCTCAAGGAATTGGCAAAGGATTGAGCAATAAATTTATTCCTTGACCAGATTTTACCTTGCTCTCGCTCTCAGTAGGTTCAATCATGAGTGTGCCTGGAACAGGCCATGACATTGTTGGTCCATGAAATCCGTAGTCCATAAGACGTTTAGCAACATCTTCTGGCTCTATTCCAGCAGTATTCTGCACGGGCAATAGCTTTAATTAAGTCCGAGGATAAATAACAAGAAAAACGGCGGATCTAAGGTGAATGTAAGAGTTACCTTGAAACCCCTCAAATCAACAATGAATTCATGAGCGACTGTTCCATTGACACCCCGGAAAAGAATGGGGTAGTCGTTCTGTATCCATAAGCAAAGATGTTATTGAGTAGGCAGTTAAAAAAACAGTACACAGACTTCTCTAAGCGGAGTGATATCTCAAGCACAGTTCATAGGATTCGTTGAAGGAGATTTTATAGCAGCATATCACCTAACATGACACGATTATTCCAAAGATCACTTCCGTTTTTTTCTGTATTTCAAGATGAAGGGTCATCACCAGTGCATCATGCACATACTTTCAGGGCTCATGTTGTTTAAAGACTCAATTGCTAATTAATGAAGGGAGAAGCAGGGACCTCCAACCGCTTGGCCATGTAGTTTGCATTCAAGATTGCAATTTTTGATGCTTCTGTGAGCCCCTTTGATCCCATCATGGCAATGTAGGTGTATGATATTGGCAAAATAAGTGCAGAGCCCCAAGGCGCAGCAGAAATGGTACCTAGTGGCTGAATCTTGTCAGGGCATGGTATACCTCCTGTAGGTACCTTCAACAATGAACAAGGGAATTACTAACAGAATAAGGACATTCAGAAGTTGATCATTGTGATATACGAATGCTATTCAAAGTGCAGTAGAGCCATTGCTTCTACATAAAAAAAAAACCAGTCAAAGGTTCAACATTTCTGGAATGAACCAGTAACGCCAATAAGCTAACTAAATCTAGTTTGTTTTGGTTGAAAAACATACTCACTCTCAGTTGCGTAACCATAATTTTCATGTTTATTCTCGCACAACAGAAATTACCAATGGCGGTAATGCTACGTCAACATACAGAAGTCGGGCATTGAATAAAAACAATTTTTTTCTCAGAAGAATTGAGAATGAGGTTGTTCCTAGAAACAACAATGCCATACAACAATAACAGCATTCCTCCAGTTGTAAAGGAAAGATTCAATTTTTATATGTTTCTAATGAAAGTACTTGTGTTAAACAACGCATACCACAGGATGTGATGGCAGAAAAGGTGCCAAGTGTTTCTTCACACCAATCGGACCCATGCCTGGACCACCTCCGCCATGTGGAATACAGAAAGTTTTGTGGAGATTGAGATGGCAAACATCAGCACCAATCCATCCAGGGCTAGTCAAACCAACCTGTAAAGACGGAAACTAGATAAAACATGCGGACTGATACAAACAAGAAGCAAAACTACCATGTAGTCAGAAAAGTGGAGGAAAGATTGAAATGAAAAGCTCCCTGATAGCAGAAGCAAAACAACCATGCGTTGTTAAAAAGTCATAAAATCTGGAAAGAATAAGAAGTCACTGATGCCAAACGAATGGTTTTTAAAGCCTGGACATTAAATGCCAACTATGCTTGCATGCTTTACAAAAGAATAAAAGATGTCCAGCTTCGCAGCAGGGATACATCAATTTTGTCTCTTGAAAATGCTGCAGTTCTCATTGACCAATGGGGACATGCTAGAGACACTCAGGTCTTTCTTTGCTCCTAAACTGATGTGCGTAATCAAAAGGAAATTGATATTGTCACTCCCCAAATTGTCATTGGAACTCCTTAAAGGGAGTGCCAAAAACAATTCGAGGAGTGCCAATATCAGTTCCCAATCAAAAAGTGAAAATTAAGATGGAGCACAAATTGCATCCCCAACAGAAGCACCTAAAACAGAAAAGGGAACCTAAAGGATGGATATATTGAGCGCCCGCCTAATCAAATGCCTCAAGTTAATATAAAAAACTTAAAACAGTAATATCACACTAATTTTTTTATATTTTATAATTGGATAATGTCACTCTATGCACTCTGCTAGAGTCATGAGGTAGAGCCTTATTTTTTCCCTAATAGAAAATTCAGTACTGATGTGAGAAAGGCTTCTGAAAATTATTTATCTTCCAAAACACTTCAACAAGATTCCTTTCTTTTAAAAACATTTGTTCAAACTTGTGGCTAATATATTTTGTTAAGGCATCCAAAAAAAAGAAAGAATGACAATGGGGCTGGTTACCATAGGACTGCTAACATTGTTCTGTTGAAGTCATTTTCTGTGCCAATCAAATGGGGCCGGTTACATGAATCATTTTTTTCCATTGATCTCTGTCAAGGGCAACTTGTTCGCTTAGTTTCAATAGACTCATATCTTTGTGTGCAACAACATCCAATGTCAATTTGGGTCTTCCCCTGCCCGTGGCGGTACTACCCAAAACTATCCTATCAACTCTCTTTACTACTGCATCTACACGTCTACGGTAGATATGTCCAAACCACTTTAATCTATTTTCTCTCAACTTCTCCTCTATATGTACAAAGCCTACCATCTCACGAATCGTTTCATTTCTAACCCTGTCCCTTCTATTCTTACCATCAACCCATCTCAGCATTTCTCATTTCAGCAATGCTCATCTTGCTCAGTTGATGTTTCTTGATAGGCCAGCATTCTGTCCCATAAATTATAGCCGGTCTTATGACAGTTTTCAATTTTGTGGGTATCCTCTTGTCACATAATACACTAGTAGCGCTTCTTCACTTGAGCAACCCACTTGGATCGTGTGAGTCACATCATCCGTAATATCTCTATCTTTGCTAATAATAGAACCTAAATGCCAAAAATGAACACTTTTTGGTATATCCTGATCTTGAATCATCACTTTGTCTACACGAGCACTTCTGTTACCACTAAACTTATACTCCATATACTCAGTTTTACTCCTACTTATCCTAAAGCCTTTCGACTCTAATACTTCTCTCTAAATTTCTAATTTAGTATTAATACTCTAGCAGTTTCATGTTTCAGAACAATATCATGCGCGAACAACATACACCATGGGATATCCTCCTGAAAATGTTTGGTCAATTCATCCATAACTAAGGTAAAGAGGTACGGACTCAAGGCTGGCCCTTGGTGCAAACCTATTGTGATTGGAAATTCACTCGGTTCCCCTGGTGATGATCTAACGTTAGTGACGGCTCCATCATATACATGTTTCTAATTACCTCGATATACCCTTTTGCTAGTCCCTTTCTCTTCAAAACCCACCATATAATATTCCTAAGCACCTTATCATAAGTCTTTTCTAAGTCTACAAAATGTTGAAAACCATATAGAAATCCCACTTCTTTTCCTTGTACTTTGGTATAGATTTCTTCCATGGTATCTCCCATGCATAAATCTAAATTGCTTCTTGGACACTGTGGTCACCATTCTCAAGCAATGCTCAGTAGCTCTTTCCCACAACTTCATAGCTAAATGCCTCCATAGTTGTTGCAACTTTAAATATCCCTATTATTCTTAATTTCTTATATATATAGGTACTAAGGTGCTCCTTCTCCATTTGTGCCTAGTCATAATAATCTTGTTGAGCAAATTTGTTAGCCACACTTCACCTACACTATTCCACACTTTAATAGGAAACCATCTGGTCCTAAGGCCCTACCCTACCCAATCTCATCCTCTTCAAAGCCTTGGCCACTTCGGACTTATGTATTCTACGATAGAACTCGTATTCTATGTTCTCAACAACTCCACCAACTTCTACCTCACCATAGCCTTCCAAATGTTTCTTGTTTTAACTTCTTCTCAAAATATGTCTTCCATCTATCCTTGATCTCCTCATCTTTTACCAGCACCACCGAATCTACCTTCTACACATTTAATTTGAGAGAAGTCTCTAGCTTTCTTTCCCTCAGTTCGGTAAGTTTATAGATATTCTTTTCTCCATCTTTACTATCTAGTCTATCATAAAACAAAATGGGAAGAAAAGAAAAGAGGAATAAAAAATCTCGCCACAAGAATCACTTGTGCATGCATTAGTATACTAGAAATGACTTTTTCTATTTAGGTCGTTGCCAACTGTAGTGAACATATAAAAAGAGACATTCTGCAAGAAAAAAGAGAGAACAAACAAACCTACCTGTGCATTCATGTTGGCCCCATCCATGTAAACTTGACCACCATTATCATGTATTATCTTACATATCTCATCAATGCCTTCTTCGTAAACCCCATGTGTTGAAGGATATGTAACCTAAAATTTCAAATTATAACCGATAAGCTAAAAACAATAAGTTCAATAACCATAACCCACCGTGAGCTACAGTACCATAAGGGCAGACAGGTTATCCTTATTTGCTTCGGCAGCCTTCTTTAACTCTTCAATGTTGATGTTTCCCTTGGCGTCAGTCCCAACAGCAACAATTTTCATTCCACACATAGCAGCACTAGCAGGATTAGTGCCATGTGCAGAGACAGGAATAATGCAAACATTCCGGTGATGGTCACCTCTTGCCTACAGAGCGAGTTAACTAGTTATTAGCATAGTCATTTAAAAGAGAAGGATTATTTTTATAACTCCCCATTAGACCTCGTCCCACAATGACTAATTATTACAACTCCAAAAGTAGTATACCAGCATGAGTGGCCTCTTCACTGATTACCAATTGGCTTTGAGATGGATGCTTTAAAATGGTACAGAGCTACATTTTTTGAGGCTTTTGGACAAAACTTTCTTCATTGATTTCCTCATAGTTTGTGCCTTTGGTACACTTTTTTTTTTTGTGAATCCTATGTTATTGATGGTTTTTTATATCTTTACGTGCAAGTCAGGGGTTCCACGTGCGGGAGAGAATTAGGATTGACCCAAATTGATAATTATTATCTCCAAAACTAGTATTTGAGCCTGGGTGGTTTCTCCACTTATTGCCAATTCATTTTTGGTTGGATGCTTTAAAACTCCCCTATAATGTGTAAGGCATAACACCCACAATAGGTAAATACTTTCGAACCATAAAATATCTTACGACCCTCTATCACAGGTCAATTGGACAGAAGTCATGTACATGTACTATTAATCGGCTAAATCACTTCAATTCTACATTTAAAGAATGCTTGGCAAAGCATACAGACTCAAAAAGATGGTGAAAATCCCTTAATGCAACGGCTTAGAAGTTGTTGTATTAGCATGTGTTCAGTTTAATAGTACTGGGTAATGTCAAAACTGTTCTTATTAATGCCAAAATTTGCAGTGTATAAAATATTTGTACTAAGTGCAGACTGCAGAGTACAAGACTTTTGTACATCAAAATTTAAGGATAAATAAAAACAGTTTTGGCACTATCAATTTCCTAGCTAACAAGTATTCATGACCCCCGCATCTTATTTGTTTGTGAAGGCACATAAAGCACCATGGTCAAGTTCAGGTGAAATGAAGACTTTGACAAAAGTGTCACGAGCAATTGGTATTGGAAAGCTCTGCCTTCAAAACATCAATTTTGAGGTGTTTGTTTTGAATCTCTGCAGGTGAACTTCAAGAGGCAGCAAAACAAGCATTATCTTACGACTTGCAACTATATCAAATTACCAATCCAATGCTCCCAGAAAAAATTCTCTGAATGCAATTGTTGTCACCATACCTGATGATATGCACGGATGACCATGAGACCAGCATACTCCCCAGCAGCACCAGCATTGGGTTGCAAAGAGAAAGAGTCAAATCCAGTGATGGTACACAATAATTCTCCCAAATCTTTGAACATTTCCTGATAAATAGGATGCAGTTCACCGTTATGTATCTTAAGGCTGTTGTGCTTGGTCATACATGAGTAAATACAGTCGGATGCTTGAAGTGGAAAATCTAAAAAGAATAAAACTGTTATTATTACCTGATAACCTTCAGCCTGCTCAGTAGGGGCAAAAGGGTGCATGTCACTAAAGCTAGGCCATGTCACAGGCATCATTTCTGTTGTTGCATTCAACTTCATTGTACAAGAACCCAGGGGAATCATGCTATGGCATAGTGAAAGGTCTTTTGATTGTAATCGATGAATGTATCTAAGCAGCTCATGCTCAGTGTGGTACCTAAACATGCAATAGAAAGTCAGATTAGTTCTAGACTGTAAAAGGATTACCATAATAGGTTCAGCCAAAAGGTACATACGAGTTGAAGATTTGGTGTGTCAAGTATGGGCTCTGCCTTACAAGGCCTGCAGGTATCTTATTCTGAACATCTGGTGCAAGAGATGCAGCTGTAAATGTTACCTGATAATCAAGACAAACGTTTAATAGGGATGCAGTAAAAATAATCCATCCTTTCCTTTTGATAGTCCATTCTCTTCCTTTCTATTAGTCCATTCTGTTCTTTTTGTTAGTCCATTGTGCATTTTAATGTCTGCCCTTAAAAAATGAATGCCCACTATAAAGAGTTGGATTTGATTTCCGACATTGGCCAAATTTTAACGCTACTTTTAAGTACTTATGAAAGTAAATTTCGAAAATCTAAAGACCTTTTTATTTATTTATTCTGACATATTAAAGAGGACTAATACTTTATATGATTTTGACATTTCTAAGAGGACCAATATTATATGAAAACCAAAATGGAATACAGCTCTAAGGAATGGAGGGAGCAACTTTATGCTACTGATGTTAGGTATAGGAGTTAACAGAATAAATTGGCAAGAAAGGATTCACGAACCTACCCCCATTTGATGGGAACAGAAGTCGTGGTTTGTCACAACTGTTATTCACATCATGGGAAAAGATAAGCAATACTTACTGGCTTGCCAAAAGCAAAAACTATGAAAAGCTCATCCACATCTTCTAAGGTGGTTGTTTCATCGAAAGCAACAGTGATCTGAAAGATAATGACACTCCAATTAGCTCATAATGAATAGCCATCAATTACATATCTAAGTGACGACTTCAAATGCGACTTACAGTATTTTGGTCCACAATCCTAAGATTCATCTCACTCTTGTAAGCAGCATCTGCAATTGCCTTCGAATCAGGACATTTAACCTTCACAGTGTCAAAGAAGGAATGTCCCTGAACTTCTACTGTCCCGAGTTTCTTCAGTCCAGCAGCAAATGTCCCAGCAAGACTATGCACCCTCTGGGCGATGGTTTTAAGGCCTTCTGGACCATGGTACACAGCATACATAGCAGCCATGTTCGCAAGCAACGCCTACATAACAAAATAGTATATAGTCAATCAGATTCGAAGAAACAAATAAACTTGTATGATAATAAGAAGCTCTCAGGGCATAGCTGAAATTCCAGGGAAAAATATGCAACAATAAGATTTGAATATTTTTCTCTTTTTCTGTTTCAGTAGAGGATAATCCTCAGACATAATTTTCTACAGACATGCTGCAAGTAGATAACTTCAAATATTCAATCAAGTCCAAATCAACTGGAGTTCCAAAGCCTACAAAGAGAAACAGAACATGGATAAGATGGACAAGAATTCCTACCTGAGCAGTGCAGATATTGCTGGTAGCCTTGTCCCTTCGAATATGTTGCTCCCTTGTCTGCATTGCCATACGCAGAGCAGGTTTTCCCGAAGAATCAACGCTCATGCCAATAATTCTCCCTGGCATCATCCTCTTGTACTCTTGGGAAGTGGCCAGGAAAGCTGCATGAGGACCTCCATACCCCATTGGAACCCCAAACCTTTGAGCCGAGCCAACAACAATATCGGCCCCAAATTCACCAGGAGGCTTTACCATTGTCAATGCCAACAGATCACTTGCCATCACAACCTTAACCCCTTTTGCGTGTGCATTCTTTATGAACTCTCCATAGTCCATTAGTTCACCCTCAGTACCCGGATACTGAACCAGTACACCGCAAACATCACCCAATTTGTAATCAAAGTCTTTGAGATCTGCAACAACTACTTTAAGATCAAAACCATCGGCTCTAGTCTTACAAACATCGATAGTTTGTGGGTGACAGTTACTGGCAATAATGAAAGTTTTCTTCTTTCCCTTCTGAATATTGTTACACATAGCCATTGCCTCTGCCGCAGCAGTTCCTTCATCTAGTAAGGACGCATTTGACATGGGGAGACCAGTGAGATCTGTAATCATGGTCTGGTAATTAAGCAGGGACTCCAGACGACCCTGCGAAATCTCAGCTTGGTAAGGAGTGTACTGGGTATACCAACCCGGATTCTCCATAATGTTCCTCAAAATAACAGGTGGAACAGAGGTGTTATAGTAACCCATCCCAATGAAAGACTTAAAGACCTTATTTTTAGACGCCAACTTTTTCATGTGCTCAATCATTTGGTTTTCAGTTAACCCATCATCAAACTTAGAAAACTCCATTTTCCCAATTCGAATAGACTTAGGCACCGTGGCATCTATTAGCGAGTCTAGACTAGGGAACCCACAAACTTCAGCCATTTTTGTTTGGTCTTCAGGAGTGGCAGAGTTATGGCGGCGGGGGAAAGTGTCACTCGGTTTCAGAGCTTCGACCGATACTGATCGAACCTGAGACCCGATACCAAAACCGACATTGTGCAACATAGTCCTCCCTAACAATGCATTTGATCTATTAATATTTCCATTGAACACAGATGGAGACAACGAGGAAACATACCTCGAAGGTGAATGCAAAACGGGCGAAGAGGAGCCCGTAAGAGATTCGTTCGGACGAGATTGCTTCGATTCGGAAAGCAGGCGTCTGAGAATTGCCCGGTTAGTGAGCCGCCGAGCACGATCCATTGTTCAAAACTTAGAATTCAAGAACAAAGTCGAACTGAAAACACCACCACCCCACCTCCGATATACTACCCACCAAATGTTTGATACAATACCTTTCCTTGGCTTATTGCTTAAAAAGAAAACCAGGACATGGGTGGGGGTGTTGGGTTAGTGATAACACAAAGACTTTATGTATATATATACGCATACAATGTGCATGTATAAATGACTAAAAAAAAAAAAACCTACAAAATTCTATCAATTTCAAGATCTGGTGGTGGTGGGTGGAGGAGAAGGGTGCGTAGATTAAAGATAGACTGCGCACCGATGATGAAAAAGACAGGATCACGGCTTACGTGGAAATCTGGACGGGACCTGCGAGCCAATTGTTTTACAGTACTGAGAACGTACAAAACATACATGTATAAAATTCCATTCTTTCATGTTCACAATAAAAAGATAAAATAAACCCTCCGAAATTGAATAGAAATGTATGGAAGGCATTGAATCGAGATTGGATTGAATTTCAATGGATCAAATTGTATTTCACAAGGAATTATTCTAACCAAATCCGAAAGTTTGGAATTTTGGTAAATTTTCCCCGTGAGATACATTGTTGGCAGATTTTCTTTCACATTTGGCTTATCGCTACCTCTCACCTCACAAAATTTTCAAACATATCTTCATCATCTACACGCACATGCATTATACCACATATACATATTTAAACACAAACACGAACACACAAGTATATTTTTACGTCTATGCATTTATATATTCAGTAAACATGCATGCATGGTGAAATCTAGGGTTTGAGTGTGAAGGAAAGGGACTCACTTAAATCTAAATTGATAGTGGTCTTGCACAGAAGAACGTGATCTCTCCTTAAATTATCATTGTCTGCAAATTACTACAACTAATATACGAAAAAATTACACAATCCTTTTTTCTTGGCTACTGATGATGCCAGAACCATTTTTGTTCCTGCCAAAACTCATTTTGTTCCAACTAAAACTCATTTTGTTCCTTGACTAAATTGTCCCTCATATCTCTCTCTCTCCCTCCTGTCCTAGCTTCAGTCAAACAGTTTAGTCTCAAACATGTCCTATTTTCTTTCACACACCATTTTCACGAACCTTCCAAACTTTACTCTCTATCTCTCTGTATTTCTATTTAGCCGTTTCTCCAAATTCTTGTTCAGACTCTGCTCCTACTTTAACGCTCAAATCCAAAACCAAATCCAAAATGAAAGCCGGCTCTCTTCCAAATCTCAACTACAAATCCATCTCCTTCCCCAATTTCTACACCTTATACCACGACCACGACACTAACCTCAACCAGCACCCCAATATTGATCAGGGTGAGGAAACCAAAGCCTCCGAAACGTTGCCGTTCAATGACATCATC
The DNA here is from genome assembly GCA_020921065.1 of Vaccinium darrowii. Taxonomy (NCBI): domain Eukaryota; kingdom Viridiplantae; phylum Streptophyta; class Magnoliopsida; order Ericales; family Ericaceae; genus Vaccinium; species Vaccinium darrowii. Next base: position 23,665,334 of record CM037162.1, on the reverse strand, counting down.
TTACCATTCAACGAGATCAGACTTATAGCGGCGCCGAGTTCCGTCGTGATGTTCGGTTGTGGATCGAAACAAAAGGACAAACCCTGCTGAACTTTACCCAGTTGTCGTGGGATGAGCCACCGTGCACGGAAAAAAAATGGTACAGGAGAAAGGAAGGAGAGATGGGGAGGATTGAGGTGGGCTTTAGGGGAAGAGTGAGATGAAGGGCAATTGAGTCCAGGAACTAAAAGATTTTTGGCAGGAACAAAAGGAATTTTGGCATTATCAGCAGGCTCTTTTTTTATATGTTTAGTGATAACGGTAGGATTCAAAGTTGGTCTGCCAAGATGGACAATGGTCATTTTCCCCTAAATGCCAATTTAAATCTGGGCCGTTCAAAATATTTTGGTACTTGTTCAGCATACTAATACAAGTAAGCCGGGAGAAATGCTATCCCAATAGAACTCCTCTAAATTGATTGGTGAGCAACATCTTTCCTATACTAAAAGGAAATTATATCGTCCCTCTTTTTTCCCTCCTTTTTCTTCATTCTTCCCATGCTTCCCTTTCCTGCTTTTACCAAAATACGTGGTGGGTCCTCTAATGTCTATAAGATGTAACACTGGCTGGTAGACAATTGGGCTACATGCGTGTTGGTTGTCCATTTGTTCTCTCGCTATTGTTTTTCAGAGAGGGTTGTTCTAGTTAGGCCCTTTCTCTCACTTTCCTCTTTCGTTTGTAATCTGGAAGATCTGCGTGTAGTGTTTTCAAGTAGTTGCTCTGTCGACTTTTCTTATGTAAGTTGTAAGTTCCGTTTTAGTATTCTTGTGTGATTTCCGATTTGTCGGTTTGTTGTTGTGGATTTCTTGGTTCCGTCTACTTGTCGTTGCTTTGTATGCGTTGTTGTTTGTTGTCTGGGCTAACAGATAATTATTGGGCATGGATCTGCTTTGGTAGTTATTAACGGTGTCTTGTGTTTATAATGGCGGGGCCACTTGTTCTAAACCTTCTCTTTATTGCGTGTTTTATAGCTTGTTTGCCATCGCTCTGGAATGGCTCCAATCACCCGAGATGATATGTTCGCGCTTGCCCAACCTTTGTACAAATAAGAAGGAAGCCTCGCTCAAAGTTATTGGGTATCTTTGGAGCCGATTATTTTCTTGTTACTTCTACGGGTTATTCGGTTTTAGCTGCGAGTTCTGTTCCGAGAAGTACTCATAATCTTAAGTACTGTGCGAATATGGATTTTATGATGGACTATTTTGGTATGTTTGAAACGGGGACTACTTTGGCATGGAGGAATGTTAAAGATTTTCGTTTGTGGTTGGAGAGTTTCCTTCATCGGAGACCTGCTTTCATAGATTCTTCTACTCGTGATATTTTTCATAGGCCTCCTAGTTGTTTTGAAGGAACAGGTAATTGGTTGTGTGAACATAATTTCTATTCTGAGATCTTGGACTTTGTTTTGTTAATTTAGTTTCTACTTTGATGCGGGGGTAGAGCTGTGTTGGTTTATTTGTCGAGTGAAAGCTGCTGGTGATAATATGGAGGTGGTCGGATCTCTTATATTCTTTTGTTGCAGGGTGAGATGGTTGCTTGTTCATGAGTATTTTTATTTTGTTTGATTTCAGACTATACAGGAGGATTTCGTGCCTTATTTAATCGTGCCAAAGGAGGGTGTTATAGAAGTTTACAACGTCGGAGCAGTTGTTTTTGTAAAGATACAGGGGGAAGTTGACCGTGGGCTTGGGTGGTTTGGCATTTCGTTACAGTCTTTGCCAAAATTACTCTCTTTTATTTGCGTGCATAGGTCATCTTGCATTTGACCTCTACGCCTTTAGAGAGAGTGGGATGCAGATAGTGCTCCCGTGGCGAGCTGGTGATTTGGTCCATTATGAGTCTCCCGGTGATGGATGGGATCCCCTGGCAAGATTGTGTGAGATTAAGGTCAGTTGATGTTTTGCGTTAGTGGTGGCTTATTAATGGTTAAACTCGGCCTTTAATTATTGTTATGTTGGTAACAGTTATTGTCAAGACCTCAGTCATGCCGAGTCTTATGAGTGAATTGGATGGGAATTACAGGTTTCATAAGGTTCTGCGGTGCTTGGACTTGTTATCTATGGCAATATCATACTTTTGGTCAACAACTTAGTTTGTTTTTTTTATTTCTTCAAGTAGATTGACGAATAGTATTTTTTTAACATGAAGGTGTTGCCTGAGGATGTTTATGAACATCTGGATGTATATGGTGTTTACAGTGTTACCTTGACTATAGGCTCGCGGAATCTACACCTTGTCGCTCACCATCTATGAAGCATCGACACTTCTAGACGTCGCCGTGTCCACGTATCGGACACGGGGACACGCGTGTCCCCTTAAATTTTATTATTTTTTGAAGGGGGACACTCGGGGGATACAACATGGACACGCGAGTCCCACATATACACTCTCTTTCGCTGTATGTATATATATACACCGGTGATCCAGTCAAGGATCCCGGATTGAAGGACAAATGGTGTTTTTGAGGTTTTAAAAATTGTTTTTGCATAATCCGAATCGTTCAATGTGTTCAAAACGTGTTTTTAATAGTCCCCGCGAGGAAAAAAACAATGATCGGGAAGGGCTTGATCCGAGCAGTTTTTCACGAAAACTATACATATATAGTTTTATGAAAAACTGCTTAGATCAAGCCCTTCCCGGTATTTTTTTGGATGATTTCTCGCGGGGACCCTTGAAAACATGTTTTAAACAATTGGATGGTTCGGATCATGAAAATTTGATCCGGAACTATGAGTCCCAGACTTAGGGATCCCGGACTAGTTTCGGATTGTATATATATATATATATATATATATATATATATATATATATATATATATATATATATATATACACACACACACACACATACACATACATGTATGTATGTATGTATGCAGTGTAGTAATAACAGTGTGGATATGTTACATATCAAAAGAAAAATGTATATATCTCTGTATATATACCGTTACAACATACATATACGAGTTATTTATATATATAATTAATTAGTTGTTTATTTATTTTCGTCGTGTCCCCCGCCATATCTATGTCCATATCCATGTTAGTGTCCGTATCCATATCAGTGTTTGTATTTGTGTTGTGTCCGTGCTACATAGCTCACCATTCTTCGCTCAACATCCAACTAAACAAAGGAAAATAGAGGAACTAGAACAAAAAAAAATTGAACAAAGCGAGAGAGATACTTACCGAGGACGGTTAATTCCAGTTGTGAGCTTTAGGTCGATCATGTCAACTTTTAGATCCAAAAACACAAAATTCAAAAGTGATACAAAAGTTAGAACTTGACAAAATAGAAAAAAAAAAAAAAATAGGGACACTGAATAATTCCCACGAAGTCAACTTCGGTTTTTTTTTTTTTCCTTTCAAATAGCCTAAACTTAAAGTGCCTAAACCCTAAATCCTAAACCCAAAGTGCCAAAACCCTAAAACTAATTGAAAGTGCCGAAACATCAAAAACCCTATGAAAATTCCTAAACTTCAAAAATCCTTTGACCGTATGATACCTTTAGTGCCTAAACCCACAAAAAACGTTGACCCAGGTAATGCGAAGGGTTGTATCTGTCTTCAGTGGAAATTAAGATTCAACCCCTTACTCCTAGTGGTAAGGTAATTTTCTTAAAAAAAATATACAAGGGCATAAGAAAAACACAGGAGCCAAGGAGAGGGACTTACTGAAGTCGTCGGAGTTTGAAGTGTTCTACCGCGAAATCGCAGCAATGGGCTGCTTTGAGATGCTATTGGGATTCAAATTGTTGCTAAACCCTACTTGTAGAGCATGCAAATTAAAATAGAGACAAAAGGTAGAACTTGACAAAGTACAAAAACATATAAACGGGATAAGATAAACAGGAAAGACAAAGGGCGAGGACTTAACATTGTCGTTGGAGTTTGAACTTTTCCAACGCGAAGTCGCTACAATGAGCTGGTTTGAGATGCTGGCGGGGTTCAGATCATTGCCAAAACTTGCTTCTAGAGTACGCAAATTAAAAATAAAAATTAGCAATTGAATCATTCTAACCAATGGAAATGCAGACCAAGCAAACCATCACGCTGCCTTAAGACAATTTTTAATTTAAAACAAAAATTAAAATGTGATAAACCGCTGAGGTGATTTCAAAGAAAATACAAGTTTCTTTTTCTAAAAAGATAATACAATGAGTAGATAATCTACACGTTGGCACTCACCATCTATGAAGTATCGACACTTCTAGAGGTCGCTGTGTCCACGTATCAGACACGGGGACACGTATTGGACACGCCACGTGGCGCGTCCCTTAAATTAAATTATTTTTTGAAGGGGGACACTTAGAGGATACAGCATGGACACGCGAGTCCCACATATACTCTTTTTCGCTGTACATATGTATATATATGCATACATGTACTGGTATATATATATTTCCTTTGAGGATATATATTTTACGTATATGTGTGTACGAGTACATATAGTAGTAATAACAGTGTGCATATCTTACATATCAAAAGAAAAGTGTATATATTTGTGTATATATATTGTTACTACATACATATACAATTTATTTATATATATAATTAATTATTTGTTTATTTATTTTTGTCGTGTCCCTCGCCTTATCTGTGTCCATTTTTTAGAATTCAAGTATTCGTGTCCGTATCCATGTCAGTGTCCCTAGGAAATGTCCGTGCTACATAGCTCACCATTCTTCGTTCAACATCCAACTAAACAAAGGAAAATAGAGGACACACTAGAACAAAAAAAAAAAGTTGAAGAAAGAGAGAGAGATAGTTATCGAGGACGGTTAATTCCGATTGCGAGCTTCACGTCGATCATCTCAACTTTTAGATCCAAAAACTCGAAATCTAAAAGTGATACAAAAGTTAGAACTTGAAAAAATAGGGGGAAAAAATAGGGACAATTACCACTAAATAATTCCCACCGTATCAACTTTGGTTTTTTTTTTTGTTTTTTTTTTTCTTTCAAATAGCCTAAACTTATTGGACTCGCAAATTAATATAGAGACGATAGTTACAACTTGACAAAGTACAAAAACATATAAATGGTATAAGATAAATATGAGAGACAATGACAAGGACTTAACAGCGTCGCTGGACTTTGAACTTTTCCAACGCGAAGTCACAACAATGAGCTGGTTTGAGATGCTAGCGGGGTTAAATTCGTTGCAAGAACCTGCTTCTGGATTACGCAAATTAAAATTAAAAAATAGCAATTGAATAATTCTACCCAATAGAAATGCTGACCAAGCAAACCATCACGAAGCCTAAAGACAATTTTTAATCTAAAACAGAAATTAAAATGTGATAAACCGCTAAGGTGATTTCAAAGAAAATACAAGTTTCTTTTCTAAAAACATAATCCAATGAGTTGATAATCTACACTTTGTCGGATACCATCTATGAAGCATCGACACTACTAGAGGTCGCCCTATCCAAGTATCGGACACGGGGACACGTGTGTCCCACGAGGGGACACATATTGGACATGCCACGTGTCATGTTCCTTAAATTAAATTATTTTCTGAACGGGGACACACGGAGAACAAGGCATGGACACACGTGTCCCTCATATACACTCTATTTCGTGTTATATATTTATATATATACATATTTTTTTTGAGGGTGTGTATCTTACGTATATGTGTGTACGAGTATATATACTAGTAATAACAGTGTAGATATCTTACATATATTAAAAGAAAAGTGTATCTATCTATCTATGTATACATGTACAATTTATTTATACACTTTATTAATCAAATAATAATTTATTTTTGCTGTGTCCCTCGCCGTATCTGTGTCCATGTTTTAGAATTCACGTGTCCCGTGTCCGTATCCCTGTCAGTGGCCGTATCTATGTTGGTGTCCGTGCTACATCGCTCACCATTCTTCACTCAACACCCAACTAAATAAAGGAAAATAGAGGCTAAACCAAAATAAAAAAAATTGAACAAAGCTCCAGAGATAGTTACCGAGGACGGTTAATTCCGGTTGCGAGCTTTAGGTCGAACCTATCAACTTTTAGATCCAAAAACTCGAAATTCAAAAGTGATACAAAAGTTATAACTTGAAAAAATATAGAGAAAAAAATGGATACAATTACCACTAAATAATTCCCACCGGGTCAACTTTGGTTTTCATTTCAAATAGCCTAAACTTAAAGTGCCTAAACCCTAAATCCTAAATTCAAAGTGCCTAAACCCTAAAACCAAATAAAAGTGCCTAAACATCCAAAACTCTATGAAAATTCCTGACTTTCTAAAACCCTCTGACCATATGAGACCTTTAGTGCCTAAACCCTCAAAAAATGTTGACTTAAGTGCAACGCAAGTGGCTGCATCGGTCTTCAAAAACAAAATTCATCTAGTGGGAATTAAGTTTTAACCCCTTACTCCTAGTGGTAAGGTAATTTTTCAAATAAAAATATACAGGGAATAAGAAGAACATGGGAGACAAGGAGAAGGACTTACCGACGTTGCCGGAATTTGAAGTGTTCTACGGCGAAGTTGCAACAATGAGCAGGTTTGATATGCGGCTTGGGATTCAGATCGTTGCTAAAACCTGCTTGTAGAGAACGCAAATTAAAATAGAGACGGAAGTTACAACTTGACAAATTACAAACACATATAAACGGTATAAGATAAACAGGATAGACAAGGACAAGGACTTAACAGTGTCATTGGAGTTTGAACTTTTCCAACGCGAAGTCACAACAATGAGCTGGTTATAGATGCTGGTGGAGTTCCGATCGTTGGCAAAACCTGCGTCTAGAGTATGCAAATTAAAACCAAAAAACAACAATTGAATCATTCTACCCAATGGAAATGCCGACCAAGCAAACCATCACACTGCATTAAGACAAATTTTAATCTAAAACATAAATTAAAATGTGGTAAACAGCTGAGGTGAATTCAAAGAAAATACAAGTTTCCTTTCTAAAAACATAATGCAATGAGTTGATAATTTACACCTTGCCGCACACCATCAATGAAGCATCGACACTTCTAGAGGTCGCTGTGTCTACGTATTAGACATGGGGACATGCGTGTCCCACGAGGGGACACTATTGGACATGCCACGTGGCATGTCCCTTAAACTAAATTATCTTTTGAAGGGGGACACTCGGAGGACACGGCTTGGACACGCGTGTCCCACATATACACTCTTTTTCGTTATATATATTTACATATATATTTCTGTTGAAGGTGTATATATCTTACGTATGCGTACAAGTATATATACTAGTAATAAAAGTGTAGATATTTTACCTATCAAAAGAAAAGTGTATATATAAATATGTATATTAATTGTTACTGCATACATATATGATTTATTTACACACTTAATTAATTATTTGTTTATTTATTTTTGCCGTGTCCCCCGCCATATCTGTGTCAATTTTTTAGAATTCACGTGTCCCGTGACCGTATCCATGTCATTGTATGTATCCGTGTCGGTGTCCGTCTACAAAGCTCACCATTCTTCGCTCAACACCCTACACAAATGAAAATAGAAGACAAACCAAAATAATAAAAAAATTGAACAAAGATACAGAGATAGTTATCGAGAACGGTTAATTCCAGTTCCGAGTTTTAGGTCTATCATGTCAACTTTTAGATCCAAAATCTCAAAATTCAAAAGTGATACAAAAGTTAGAACTTAAAAAATATAGTGAAAAAAAAAATAGGGAGAATTACAACTAAATAATTCCCACTGGGTCAACTTTGGTTTTTTTTTTTTTTTTTTTCCTTTCAAATAGCCTAAACTCAAAGTGCCTAAACCCTAAAACCAAATAAAAGTGCCTAAACATCCAAAACCCTATGAAAATTCCTAAACTTCTAAAACCCTTTGATCGTATGATACCCTTAGTGCCTAAACCCTAAAAAAATGTTGACCTAGGTGGTTTGAGATGCTGCTTGGGATTCCTAAACTTCTTTTCTTTTTCTTTTTCTTTTTCTTTTTCTTTTTCTTTTTCTTTTCCTCCTAGGGTATGCCCCTTGTAGGTTGTAAATTCTGTTATCCTCTTTTTATTTCAAGCTGATTTACCCAAAAAAAAAAAGTTACAACTTGACAAAGTACAAAAACATATAATGTTATAAGATAAACAAGAGAGACAAGGACAAGGACTTAACAGCGTCGCTGGAGTTTGAACTTTTCCAACTCGAAGTCACAACAATGATCTGGTTTGAGATGCTGGTGGGGTTTAGATCGTTGCCAAAACCTGCTCTAGAGTACGCAAATTAAAATTAAAAAATAGCAATTGCATCATTCTACCCAACAAAAATGCTGACCAAGCAAACCATCACACTGCCTAAAGACAATTTTTAATCTAAACCAAACCAAACCAAACCGAGCCTTATGTCCCAATCAATTGGGGTCGGCTACATGAATCTTTTTCTCCATTGAGCTCCGTCAAGTGTTGCTTCCTCGCTAAAACCTAGTATACTCAAATCTTTGCATACTACCGCATCTAATGTCAATTTGGGTCTTCCCCTCCCTTGTGCGTTTCTACCCTCTCGAACTGTTTCATTTCTAATTCTATTTCGTCTAGTCTTACCACACATCCACCTAAACATTCTCACAATTTTTAATCTAAAACAGAAATTACAATGTGATAAACTGCTGAGGTGATTTCAAAGAAAATACGAGTTTCCTTTCAAAAAACGTAATGCAATGAGTTGATAATCTACACGTTGCCGCACACAATCTATGAAGTATCGACACTTCAAGAGGTAGTTGTGTCCACGTATCAGACACAGGGACACGCGTGTCCTACGAGGGGACACGTATTGGACTAGCCACGTGGTCTGTCCCTTAAATTAATTATCTTTTGAAGGGGGACACTCGGAGGACACGGCATGGACACGCATGTCCCACATATACACTCTCTTTCGTTGTATACATTTACATATACATTTCTTTTGAGGGTGTATATATCTTACGTATATGTGTACGAGTATATATACTAGTAATAACACTATAGATATCTTACATATCAAAAAGAAAAGTGTATATATAAATATGTTAATTGTTACTGCATACATATACGATTTATTTACACACGTAATTAATTATTTGTTTATTTATTTTAGCAGTGTCCCCCGCCGTACCTGTGTCCATTTTTTAGAATTCACGTGTCTCGTGACCGTATCTATGTCATTGTATGTATCCATGTCGGTGTCCATGCTACATAGCTCACCATTCTTCACTCAACACCCAACTAAACAAACGAAAATAGAGGACAAACCAGAACAAAAAAAATTGAACAAAGCTACAGAGATAGTTACCGAGAACGGTTAATTCCGGTTGCGAGCTTTAGGTCGATCATGTCAACTTTTAGATTCAAAAGTTATACAAAAGTTAGAACATAAAAAATATAGAGAAAAAAAAAATAGGGACAATTACCACTAAATAATTCCCACCGGGTCAACTTTGGGTTCCCCCCCCCCCCCCCCCCCCCCCCCCTCTCTTAAATAGCCTAAACTTAAAGTGCCTAAACCCTAAATCCTAAACTCAAAGTGCCTAAACCCTAAAACAAAATAAAAGTGCCTAAACATCCAAAACCCTATGAAAATTCCTAAACTTCTAAAATCCTTTGACCGTATGATGCCATTAGTGCCTAAACCCTCAAAAAATGTTGACCTAGGTGCAGTGTGAGTGACTGTATTTGTCTTCAAAAACAAAATTGACCTAGTGGGAGTTACGTTTAAACCCCTTACTCCTAGTGGTATGGCAATTTTCCTAATAAAAATATACATGACATAAGAAAAACATGGGAGACAAGTAGAGGGACTTACCAACGTTGTCGGGGTTTGAAGTGTTCTACCGCGAAATCGTAGCAATGAGCTGGTTTGGGATGCTGCTTGGGATTCAAATCGTTGCCAAAACCTGCTTGTAGAGCACGCAAATTAAAATAGAGACGAAAGTTACAACTTGACAAAGTACAAAAACATATAAATGGTATAAGATAAATAGGTGAGACAAGGAAAAGGACTTTAACAGCGTCGCTGGAGTTTGACCTTTTCCAACGCGAAGTCACAACAATGACAGGGTTTGAGATGCTGGTGGGGTTCAGATTGTTGCCAAAACTTGCTTCTAGAGTAAGCAAATTAAAATTAAAAAAATAGCAAATGAATCATTCTACTCAATGAAAATGCTGACCAAGCAAACCATCACACTGCCTAAAGACAATTTTTACAGTGGGGTCCTGCTGTCGATGTTTGAAGAGGTCAGTCTAACGAGTAAGGATAAAGAGGAGGCAGCAGTGATGATGCTAGGGCAGGAGGCCCTCGAAGACCCCAGCTTGCTGATTGTGGATGCCGTTGGAGGATATAAGAATTGCACTTTCACACCTGTTGTAAAACTCACTGGCACTTCCACTAAATCTGAGTCTAAGTCCGAGTCTGAGTCTGTACCTAGCTTTGAGTCGGAGATTGAGCCCTATGGCCCTCTGAGTCACCACTTTTCTTTTAAGTTCGAGTCCACTGCTATGTACCGCACCCCTGAGGGTTTCATGAATGAAATGGACTATGATTTCTCTTACTTTGATGTTCCCAAAATAAATTGTGTTGATCCTGACGATGATGAGATCGAGTTCGAGGGAGAAATTTCCAAAGAACTTAGGTCCATAATCGAAAGGGAAAAATAAAGGGCATGCTCAGCCAATAAAAGGAGAAGTTATTTCAATAAACTTGAGAGATGAGGAAAATCCTCGCATGGTTCAAATCAGTTCCGGGCTATCTTTGGAAGAACAAAAGCTGCTCATTGATTTACTCAAAGAATTCGAAGTTGTTTTTGCTTGGTCCCACGCAGATATGCCCAGAATCAATCTTGAAATCGTGCAGCATAGAATTCCCTTGTACCCTGATGCAAAACCAGTGAAGCAAAATTGAGAAAAATCAGACCAGATTGGGTTGAAAAAGTTAAAGAAGAAGTTACCAACCAATTCAACGTTGGATTTCTAATGGTAACCAAGTATCCACAGTGGGTTGCTAACATCGCACCCGTCCCTAAAAAGGATTGTAGAATCAAGGTTTGTGTTGATTTTAGGGATTTGAATAAGATTAGTCCTAAAGATGACTTCACATTACCCCACATTGATGTGTTTGTGGATAACACGGTGGGTCATGCGCTGTTATCATTCATGGACGGTTTCTCAGGGTATAATCAGATTTTGATGGCACCGGAGGATCGAGAGAAGACTACTTTTACTACCGAGTGGGGGACATTCTGTTATCAGGTCTTGCTGTTCGGATTAAAAAATGCAGGATCAACTTACCAGCGAGCTGCAATGACCTTGTTACACGACATGATGCACAAAGAAGTCGAGGTATATGTTGATGACATGATCGTGAAGGCAAAAGAGCGAGAAGGACATCTCCCGGCATTGCGCAAGTTCTTTGAACGGATACAGAAATATTGGATTCGCCTTAATCCGCAAAAGTGCACATTCGGAGTCACTGCTGGGAAGATGTTGGGGTTCATGATCACCACCAGGGGAATCAAAGTCGATCCATCGAAAATCAAGGCGATATTGGAAATGGAGCCACCAAAGACGTAGAAAGAAGTCCGAAGCTTTCTAGGAAAGATTCAATTCATCAGTAGATTCATCGCCAAGTTGACTTCAACTTGCGAGCCGATGTTTCGTCTTCTCAAGAAAGAAGTGTCATTCAAATGGGATGATAGGTGTCAGAAGGCATTTGAAGCAATCAGGAAATATCTCCAAAATCCCCCAGTGTTGATGCCCCCGATACCCGGAAAGCCATTGATTCTCTATTTGTCTGTGTCACAGTCGGTTTAAGGCACTATATGCTAACTTATTCGGTGGTGTTAATTTCTCGGATGGACCCTCTCAAATATCTATTTGAGAAACCGGCACTCACCGGAAAGCTGGCACGATGGTTGCTCTTATTGGCCGAATTTGAGCTCAAGTACGTTACACGGAAATCGGTAAAAGGAAGGGCTGTGGTGGAATTCCTGGCAGACCACTTGATCGAAGGGCCTGAAGACACGGAGTTTCAGTTTCCTGATGAGGATGTCATGACTGTGACAGAGGATATTTGGAAGTTGTATTTTGATGGGGGCCACCAATCAAAGGGGGTTTGGAATCAGAATACTACTAGTTTCACCGGAGGGACTGCATATTCCCCTTTCTTTCAAGTTGAACTTCAAAGTTACCAATAATTAGGTGGAATATGAGGCGTGCATTGTAGGAATGGAAGCTGCTCTTGAAATTGGAGTAAAGAAGTTGGAGGTGGTGGAGGATTCGAATTTGGTGGTCTCTCAAGCCAATGGTGATTGGAAAGTGCGGAAGGAGAAATTGAAGCCGTACCATAAGGACCTCGACGACCTGATTCATCAATTTGAACAAGTCACATTTACACATATCCCAAGAATAAAGAATCAGTTCACCGATGCAGTTGCTACTCTGGCATCCATGGTTGAATTGCCTGTAGGAGTAAGGATGAGGCCGATCATGATTAAGCAAAGGAATTGACCAGCATATGAATATGTGATGAATTTTAGAGAAGTTGATGATGGTCTTCCTTGGTACCACGATATTTGGAATCTGGTTGAGAAAGGAGAGTACCCGGAAGGAGTAAACAAGAAAGATTGGATAGCATTACAAAGGTTGGTGTCGTAATATCATATGTGGAGGAAGGATGTACAAAAGATCATACTGTGGCATGCACAAGTTGTGCATCCATGGTGATGAAACAAAAAGGGTAATGGAGGAAATTCATGAAGGAGTTTGTGGTCCCCACATGAGTAGGATAATGTTAGCAAAGAAAATTCTGAGACAGGGGTATTTCTGATCAACCATGGAAACAGATTGCATCCAGTATGTGCGGAGATGTCAAAAGTGCCAAGTCCGGCCAATCTCATGCATGTCCCGCCTACCGAGCTGCATACGATGGCAACATTGTGGCCCTTCTCGGTATGGGGCATAGATGTGATCGGGAGAATCACACCACCAGCATCAAATGGTCATAAATTCATCTTGGTGGCGGTTGATTATTTCACAAAATGGGTAGAAGCAGCTTCTTATGCTGCACTAACTGCAGTGCAAGTGACTCATTTCATCAAGTAGAATATCATATATTGGTATGGGGTCCCACATGCATTTGTGTCAAATAATGGGGTGCATTTCAAAGGAAGAGCGGCAGAGGTGCTTGAAGAATTCAATGTTCAGGTGAACAAGTCGACAGTGTACCGACCGCAGACCAATGGGGCTGTCAAAGCAGCGAATAAGTCAATAAAGAACATCTTGGAGAAAACCATCGAATCATCCAGGGATTGGCATGAGAAGTTACTGTTAGCACTGTGGGGGTATCGCACTTCTATCCATACTCCGACGGGGGCAACACCCTATTCATTGGTCTATGGCATGGAAGTAGTACTTCCCATTGAGCTTGAAGTGCCATCTCTGAGGGTGATGATAGAAAGTGAAGTCAATGAGGTGGATTGGTTGAGTGATACGATCACGGAGTTAATGCTGTTTGATGAAAGACGATTGCGGGCACTATATCACATTCAGGGGTATCAAAGGAGGATTGCCCGCGCATTTAACAAGAAGGTGAAATCTAGGGATTTGGTTGAAGGAGATATGGTCGTGAAAGAGATCCGGGCACGATATTTGATCCACGAGGGAAATTCAGACCAAAGTGGGCAGGACCATACATTATCAAGACTATACTTGACAGTGGAGCAGCAATAATCATCAATTTGGATAGCAACAAGTTTAACAATCTTGTCAATCTGGACTAACTCAAACGGTATTACCCCTGAGAGATGGTCGTTGGGCGAAAAACCGCAAGGGCGGGCCGACCCAACAAAAATTTAGAGTAAGCCTGCTAGGTCGAAAACCCACATTGGGTGGCCTAGGAAAAATTCAAGGCAAAAATTCAAAAAGAGCTTGCTGGACCGAAAACCTGAATAGGCGGTACTAGGCAAAATTTAGAGCGTAAAAGGAGAGTGTTAATTCCCAAGCGAACCCTTGCCTGAACTACATCATGACCTGATTCCTTGAAAATGGATACGTAGGCAACCTCATCCTGGGGTTCGATCTAAATCCGCTGAGTTGGTTCACACTCTTTCACAGTGCCAAAGGAGATAGTATATGGAATCGAATGAACCAAGAGGGGGAAACCCTCATAATTCAATTTTATTCAAATCACTTCTTCGATTTCATAAGCTGAGCAGAAAAGCCTAAAAACAATAAGCCACACTCAAAAGAAAGACAACTACATGGATCCACCATTTATTTTGGGAAACAGCTTAGTTAAGTCGAGAGAGTTAGTTCACAATATTGCCAAATCTTGCTTTCAATTCCCTCCTTAGCCATTGGCGATAACCTGATCGTAAATTGATGCTTGGATATTGGTCTCGAACCGAAGTCACTCTGCCGCTCCAATTGCGGCGATAAGCCTCAACAACTAAATGCTTGAACTTGGGGAGGTGGGAATCAGAGGGATATGAGAACTCCACATCTTGACGAATGCCAAACTGATGGAGAATGCACAGTGGAAAGTAGAAGGTGAAACCTGTCAATCCCGCCAAAACCACCCAAGAATGGCCCATGTGATTAGCCGTCATAGCTGGCAGGGGCAACCAGTGACACCTCCAAACAATGTGATCCTCCTCCAAAGCCATGAAGAAATCCAACCATTCATCCACACTGTTGCGAATCTCCACAAACCGCCTATTTCCCCAAGTGCTAGCTTGATAAACCCAATCATTAGTCGGATCCGTAATCAACCTCATCTTGTCGCATAGCCACATCTGCCGAACCAAAGCCAAAAGCCACAAGTCAAGCCAAGTCCAAAAATGAACAAGCCAAAAATTCAAAAACCAAACCAAGTACCCGAAACCAGAACCCAAACCTAATATAAAAGAGGGCTCCCGGCAAACACATTGGTCCGCCTCGATTTCACCGCGTCCAACCCATCAAAGTCTCTGCCAAAACCATGGGAACAACATCTCTTCGTTGTTCAATCTGTGCGGCAACTGAAACAATCAAGGGACTAGGATTGCCGTCGCTCGGAGCCAACAGATATGTGGCTAGGAGGGACATGCAAAAAGCAAACATGCGACGACCTTGAACAGTTTAGTTCAACAAGTTGCCACGTGGACTGAAATCAACAAAGAGGCGTAGAATGTCAAGCGAATCTCCTCGGATCAAGGGCTTCGCGGTGCCGTCATTGACTCCAATGTTGTCTCAAAGAATCCTAACCAAACCAACACGGAGGGGAGGGATCACCGGCTCGGTGTGAGTGCAATTTTCAAGATATGTTTGGAACTCGTCAACAGTTGGACAGAGCTCTTGAAGGCCGAAGCTGAACACATGGAACTCCGAATCCCAAAATTGAACGACGGCATGCAAAAGTTCGGGATGAACGGGAATGGAATGAATGCGGAGCAAAGTATTGAGATGGTGACTTCGGAAGTTGAGCCAATCGATGTTTTCAAAGGTCGCAATCCAAGGTTAGAGCACGGCGGAGGCAAGCATGGCCATGGCGTGGGGATAAAGTGGAAAGAAACGAAGAATGGGAGTATAAGGAGTGAGATGTTGAAAGTTGGTGTGAAGAAAATGCTTGGCAATGTATGGTATTTATAGGAGTGTGGTGAGTACTGACAAGTTTACATGCAAAGTTGGGAAGAGGAGATGCAAATTTCCAAGGAGTCGAGAACAATTTTCAAAAAGTCATGCATGGGAAATCATGGAAAATTTTGAAAATGGATCGCATTTGTTGGAAAATGAAGGAGAAAACTTTGGAAAGGTGTATAAGTGAGTTGGGAAGGTTATTTGAAGAGTTCCCATGTAGCTTGGGCAGAAAAACGCCATGCAATGGGCAAGAAAACATCTTGGGAAGAGCAAAAAAGTCTGCTAGGAAGCAAGTCTAGGCGCCTGGACTTGTCCAGTCCAGGCACCTAGACTCAATTCAAGCGCCTGGATTTGATGATTCCAGGTGCCCATACTCAATCCAGGCGCCTGGACTTGGTCAATGCAGGCGCTTGGACTCCTTGCAGGGGCAATTCCGTTTCAACCGTTTAATCTCATTTTCGGGCATTTTTGTCAAAGTTTCAATGGTTCCGACATGTTCTAAGGGGTATTTATGACTTGGTGGAAAGGTCCGTTTCTGGAAAATTTGGAAAATGATGTGTTTGGACTGATTTTCTATTTGATAAGGCGGGCTTGACACCTCGAAATCATCATTGAAATTTGTTAGGTGGATTTACCGTGCCTAGGTGATTATTGTCTTAGATGAATATGACTTCACAGAAGCGATGGGATGCTTGTTTATGAAGAAATGTGTGTGGTGGCGAAGGGGCGTCTTTTCAAACATGCCCTATGGATATCAAATTCCGTCATGGGATCATTTGTGTCACCTAGTGAGTCTAGTTGCAACATGTATATACTTTTGAGTCTTGTGGAAGTGTCAAGGGCGTTTGTTATCATATTCAAGTAAATATGAGTTGGCCGTGTCGATGTCTTTCGTTAGAAGTGTTTCAAAGAAATTCACGAACACTTGTGTCGCTTTTATGTCATTTCGTCTTGTACAAATAGTTTGCATGAATCCATTCTCATTGCAATCAAAAAATATTCTTCTCTTGTTACTTTGTGTGTTTTACAACCTGTGTTTTATTCTGTTTTCAGCAAATAACAATAATGGAAGCATTAATAAACATAAAGTGCAAATCTCATAAAACAGAATGCGATATCCATAAACCAAAAGCAAGTTGAAGTACCAATCCATGATCCTAAAGCCAAAGTCAGAGTACTGGGGAAAACATACACCCAAGGAAAACAAAGCAGACATGCAGGCCAAATCTACTGTCTACGTGGGCACGCAGGCCCAACTAAAAAGAAAACGACTAATCTAGAGCAAAAGCGAGGCTCAGTGCCTCGAAACCAGCCAGTACTAACTAGAGGTCGCCTAACTCCATATCGTCCTCCTCACCGTCACCTCCCTCTGGCACGTCCTGTGGGACCGGGTCCTGTAAAGGAGGCTCCTCAACAGTAGTCTCAGTGCCTGGCTCCTCAGCTGCAGCTGACAGCTCCTTAACTCTCCGGCGGACCACTCTCCCGTCTGGATCCACCCCCTCGACCTCCTCCATGGCAACATAGCTTGCCTCCTTTGAATGGAATAAGCGTATGACCGTCGACCCGGGATCTGCAACACCACCTCTCAGGCATTTCCTAGGAGCCTGCAAGCAAGTTCAGAGCAGTTTAGCATTTGACAAATGGAAAGCAGGAAGCAAAATACAGTGAAAAGGATAGAGAGGTACCGGGATGTCCCTCGAAAGGGGAGGGCTAGGAACAACTGGAGGAACAGGGTCACCTGGCCGTCGAAGAGCACGTCTGCTCCAGCCACCAGCTGACGAACCAAGACTCGCAGACTGTGTGTCTACTCAAAGTAAAAGCGTGCGGCATCCTGGGAAAACTGCAGAAGAAAACAACAGTTTCAGTGATAAGTTTCATAGACATGCAATCTTTAGAATACTAAAGTTGTGCTTACTAGAGTAGTAGGAAGTACGAGAGGTTAGCCGCCGGTTGAGGGATGTCTACCCATCCCTTCTTCCCATCAAGAGTCTAGATAGACACCTCTCATAACTTCACTACAGAACGCTCTGACCTCCTCGAAGGACCGGCCTCTCCTGCTGCTGCACCACCCCACATCTCTCTGAGAATGGGCATAAGCTCACTCCCCTCTGGCACCTCCTCTCTCTCCTCCTCTTGTACACCTCTCTCCATCGATATATCCTCCATCAATACATCCCCACTCTCTCTCTCTCTCTCTCTCCCTCCACCGGCACAGTCCTCACTGTAGCCCACTCTCTCTCACCCCCTACGACAACGTCCTCTCTCCATGCAGAGGTACCGCCTCTCTCTCTCTCTCACTACAACTCTCTCCCTCCTCTGCTCTCCTACTATCTCTCCTCTAGCTCTCTCAGCCTGCTTAGCGGCCAGAGCGTCTGCCAAAGTGTAACTCTCGGTCCTCAGAACTAGTGGCGGGAGAGGTCCTGGCACTACCGGCACTCGAGCTCGCATCGACTGGTGTACTACCATGTCGCCAAGGTACCACTGTCAGCCGTACGCACACTCCAACAAGATCTTCCCCGTCGTCATCTCTCTGCTCGGTGCGAGGTACTCGACCTAGATCTCGTCCCACACATGCCACAGGACCTGCAAGATAAACGAGGTTTCATCAGTCGATATGCAAAGAATACTCTACAATGGTGATATGTGAATTTAAATTTGCATTCTTACCATAGTAGAAGTGAGGCGATCAAGCTCGCCGCAGAAGAAGTCCAACTGACCACGCACAACGCTCTTCCCTCTGTACCCATGTCCCCATTGCAAAGCTCGAGGAATCACGTGCTGGTCGTGATAGGAAGACTCGGGGGATGATAGCCCCAGCATCTCGTAAGCCCATAGCTACAAAAACAAATGTGAGCAATCAGCAAAGATTCAATGTGCAAGCAAATAGAAATTCAAGGTACAATGCAAAGCATAAATACAGAATGCGCTGATCGAACTTTAAATTTGCATAAATTTAAATGTTTTATACCTCCCAAGCGGACCACATCCCTCCTATACTCGTCGCCACGCCTCGGAACACAGAGCCCATAAAGGCATAGCACGAGGCCAAAGCCCAACCTCTATAGTCATAGCGAGCAGCCCGGTCAAAGTCCCTCAACGCGGCCAAGTAACCCAGGTGCATGTGGTGGCATCGGTTCGAGAACAGAGTCGCGTCGAACATGTAAAGCAGGTGACACCCGGCCTTCTGCTCTGCAATGGGCCGTGACGCAAGCCTTCTGAGACAGTGATCAGCAAACTGGTCGTAGTTGGCAGAGTCTGACCGGCAGTTGGGCTTCTAGCCCAAGAAGTGACGAAGAGTGTCGTCATCCTATGCTATCCCCGAGTCAAAAGGCAGCGGCTCTCCCCCAACCCGTAGACCTGTCAACGCTGAGAAGTCCAGCAGTGTCATCGTCACCTCTCACCCATGAGGTCGACTAACTCTCTCACATCTTCGTGGAGATCCTCGTAGAGAGTCAAAATCCTCCTCAATGATCTGTTCACACCCAAACACCTGTTCACCTGTTGAAACGAGAGAATTGCAGTGGCGGGTGGTAGGTGTTCGCGTGAAAAGCCGGCCACGCCTCGGAACACAGAGCCCATAAAGGCATAGCACGAGGCCAAAGCCCAACCTCTATAGTCATAGCGAGCAGCCCGGTCAAAGTCCCTCAACGCGGCCAAGTAACCCAGGTGCATGTGGTGGCATCGGTTCGAGAACAGAGTCGCGTCGAACATGTAAAGCAGGTGACACCCGGCCTTCTGCTCTGCAATGGGCCGTGACGCAAGCCTTCTGAGACAGTGATCAGCAAACTGGTCGTAGTTGGCAGAGTCTGACCGGCAGTTGGGCTTCTAGCCCAAGAAGTGACGAAGAGTGTCGTCATCCTATGCTATCCCCGAGTCAAAAGGCAGCGGCTCTCCCCCAACCCGTAGACCTGTCAACGCTGAGAAGTCCAGCAGTGTCATCGTCACCTCTCACCCATGAGGTCGACTAACTCTTTCACATCTTCGTGGAGATCCTCGTAGAGAGTCAAAATCCTCCTCAATGATCTGTTCACACCCAAACACCTGTTCACCTGTTGAAACGAGAGAATTGCAGTGGCGGGTGGTAGGTGTTCGCGTGAAAAGCCGGCCTCGCCAGTAGAGCCCGTCGTGCCACCTCCAACACCAACACCCGCGGGCCCTCTGCCCTCGCTCTCTCCTCAACCTCAAACCTCCCTCAACACCTTAGAAACAGTCTCCTCAGTCACCGGTGGCGCATCCGCCACCTCCGACACCGCTACCCCATTCCCTTTGTTCGTCATGCTCGTCCCCACACCAGAGTCACCCGAAGGAGCGCTAGAACCCGAACCGTCTCCACCACCGCCACCCATCAAACCACCCGCGTCACCACCAACAGCACCACCCACCAAACCACTTTCACCATCTCCCTCCCAGTGCCTAAATCCTCAATCACCACACCTTCGACGAATACGTCTACACCACCCAAACCACTATCCCACTCACACCACCACCACCACCAACACTCCCACCAATGCCGCCCATGTAACCACCCTTACCACCAACGTCACTCGAATCTCTACCCACGCCACCAACATCACCAATACCACCACCCCGTACCAAATCACCGCCGGCACCATCACCATGCGTCAAATCACCACCAATATCACCACCACCATGTGTCAAACCACCATCACCATCACCATCACCACCTGAACCACCGAACCAACATCAAGCAGAGTAGTGCTACTACAGGGAGCATCAACAACAACAGTTGAACTACTTGTAGTATTTGGAATAACATTAATTTCACTTACCCGAACTGGATCTGAGATTTCTGAAGGATTTTGGACTAGATTGAGTTCTGCCACTGCTGCCCTTGCACCGCTAGCCACCATGGCCGCCCCTTGGGCTTCCTCATGCCCCAGTGGTCTCGCTGGAGGCCCTGTGGGTGCCCCTCCATTGTTACCCATCACCGCCGCACCCTCCATGGTGGTTTCCACCACCGGTGGGACCTCCCCCAACCTTTCTTCTTCACTTTCCAAACCGGAATGGGGGTGGCTCGGGATTACTTGTTTCCGCCATGGATGCTTTGATTTCACACCAAAACCCAGTAGGGTTTGTAGATCCAGGGTTTGAAGGTTGGAAATCAAGTTTTGATTTGGGTTTTGTGGAAACCGAGAGGGGAGAGAGAGAGAGAGAGAGAGAGAGACCGAGAGAGATCAGAGAGAGAGGGGGACGATCGGTTATAGACGAAGAAGAAGAAGAGTGACCGTGATTTGTAACACCTGGACGTAATTTGTGAGCACCCGAACGGTTGTAACTGTTCATTTTGTGAACACTCCAGGTGCCCATATGGAATCCAGGTGCCTGGATTTGGTGATTCTAGGCCCCCACTTTGAATCCAGGCACCTGGATTTAGCCAATGTGGGTGCCTCACTCTCGAATCTAGGTGCCACGTGGCAACTTCCGAATGTGATCGATCGATGTTCCTAATTCATTTCTAAGGCTTCCTAAGTCTTTTTTGGAGTATTTCCGAAAAAGTTTGAGTTTAATTTGTTACACGTGTTTGGGTGGTGTTTAGCCAAGCAGATTACCTCGATATTTCACTTGAGAACTTGATTCTCAGTGACTGGCCTCTATTGACTGATGGATTCTGTTAATCGCACGAATCGTTGTAATTGCATCAAGATTTTAGCAAGTCGTCATTTTGCTATTTTGAGGGATTTATCCCATTTAAATCATTTTAAAGCATTTGTGACAATTTTTAATTCGTTTAAATTATTCTTGAGGATTTTTAATTCATTTAAATCATTTATGAGGATTTTATCGAGCTTAAAATCCATTTAAATCATTTTGAGGGCTTTTATCCCGTTTAAATCATTTTAAAACTATTTTGAGGATTTTATCGAGCATAAAATTCATTTAAATCATTTTTTTAGGGGTTTTAACCCGTTTAAATCATTTTAAATCCGTTTAGATCATTTTTGAGGGATTTTATCCCATTTAAATCATTTTTAGGATTTTATCGAGCATAAAATTCTTTTAAACCATTTTGAGGGATTTATCCCGTTTAAATCATTTTACATCAGGGATTTTATCCCGTTTAAATCATTTTAAAGATTTTAAATCTGCCTAAATCATCTATGCATACTCAATACCGTTTCAGGATGTCTCGTTTGTTTAAATCTCCTTTGAGGGTAATATGCCCGTTTAAAACTATGTTTCGCATCAAATGCCCCCGGGAACTACGTCGGTGTGATCCCTGCATACAGGGTACGTAGGCAGCTCTTTGAGCACGACTGAATTTATTTCAATGTTTTGCGTTTGCAGTTTTGGAAATTCTAGGGCAAAGGATTGGGATGTCTCTGTCTTTGATGATACGTCAAATCAATGACGATGAGTCTCATCAAAGAGGGGCAACTGTAGACATCCCAATCCGGCCCCTTGGGATTCCGTGACTTCCCAAAGAATGAAAATGCTTAATGTGAGTATATGAGGCTTGATTAAGGACTCGAGAACCCACAAAAATCCTCCATAAACCCACCAAAACACCACTCAAAACCCTGAGAATAGGCGAGAATGAAATCTTGAGAGATTTTTGGCAGAAATCAATTAGAGGGAAGTGTGGGAGAGATGATGGCATTATTTAGGCCCCCTAAATTGACCCCGAAGCTAACTAATGGCCCTTTTTGAACCCTCCTTTGCCTATATAAAGCCCCTCATCTCTCTCATGTGGAGGAGGATGAAACACAACCCCTTCCCTTACTGTTATGCTGCCAAACCAATTCTAGAAACCCATTTC
Source organism: Vaccinium darrowii (assembly GCA_020921065.1). Classification (NCBI taxonomy): domain Eukaryota; kingdom Viridiplantae; phylum Streptophyta; class Magnoliopsida; order Ericales; family Ericaceae; genus Vaccinium; species Vaccinium darrowii. The sequence goes on along the minus strand of CM037162.1, from coordinate 23,642,916 downwards.
CAGTTAGTCCCTTACTACTTCTTCCATTCTCTACCTCAAAAACATACTCTTTTACCACATTAATATTACACATTTTCATTTCCTTCAACCAAACTCTACCAAAGCCCTCATAATCTGCCCTTAGGAGCCCTATAAACTTGATTCCAGTAGCTAAATACCTAGAAACCAACTTCAAATCCTACGAAAAGCCCATCAAATCAAGCCTTAAAGGTAGCTTTTCTACCTAAAATGCTCAAATAGGCCCTAAGGGGACTTCAACCAAGGTCTAGCTAATTCCTTATACTAGTTTAGAACTTGGAAAGGCCTCAAACATCACAGAAAGAGAATTCATTTTGTGCACCTGCATCAGGTCCAGGCGTCTGGACCTGTACAAAGTAGGCGCCTGGATTCCATTTTCTCTGCCATGATTTATGTTCTCTTCATGTTCTATTAGTTCACTTGAAACATTGGCACATCATTTGTGTTTGATGTTAACATTGCATGATCTAAATTCTTATTTAAATGATGATTAATGATGCTTTGAGAGTAAGATTGGTGTTCAAAGGAAAAGATTTTACATTTTGATCAAAGATTGCATGATGTTCTTTGTTGATTTTACACAACATCAGAAGCATTATAGTAGATGAGGAGGTTGTTTTATGGTCATTCATACTCATCCCATAACTTTCCAAGGCATTTCATGAATAAATCTCTCATATATACGTCTTCTGCTTTCTTAGTCTTATACTCATCTAGAAACTCATCAAATGTGTAAAAGAGCAAGGTGGTTGCTTAAGATCAGCTTGGTACATCTCATTTCACCCACAAAGTCTCTTCAAATCAAGGTTTTTCCAAGTTCATATCATATCATGGAGTTAATCTTGTAATTCATTTGGTTTACACCAGTTTGAAACATCACAATATACATGTATGAGTAAGCATCAAGAACTGCATTTGTTGTTTGCCTTGAGACCTGGAAAACAGGGAAATTTCTGCATGATCGCCTGGATCCCTTTATTCCAGGCGCCTACATTCATTCTAGGCGCCTGAATCTATCTAATTCAAGTGCCCAGATTGCTATCCAGGTGTGACTAGCATGATGTTTGTGGTTGCTTTCTAGGGATTTTCAGAGCAGTTTAAGCATGATTCAGTGGGGACTAAGTGTTTTTAAGCATGTTGATCATTCAACCAAAACACTTTGCACAACCATCCACTTTCATTACATTAATGGCATTGATGTGTTTATATGCTTTCGCATGAATTTGTGATTAAAGTTTATTTAAAAGGTATTTTCAAAATTCCTTAAATATTTAGTAGAGACCGGTGGCCACACCGGGCGTGAGGGGTGCTTTAAAATTCCTTCCCCTCACGTAACCTAGCTTCCGGACCCGAGAAATCTCATTTTGAGAGACACGTGAAATATTTTCCATTCTAAGGGCAAAAGAGTCATTTTTCAAATGGTTTCTCAGGTACGGTAATCGAACTCGGGTGGCGACTCCATTAAATCAACTAAAACCGTTTTCCAAAACAACCATTTCGTGAAATCCGGCGGGGTGCCCACAATATACTAGTAATAACACTATAGATATCTTGCATGTCAAAAAAGAAAAGTGTATCTATAAATATGTATATAAATTATTACTGCATACATATACGATTTATTTACATAATTAATTATTTGTTTATTTATTTTTGTCGTGTCCCCCACCGTGTCTGTGTCCATTTTTTAGGATTCATGTGTCCCGTGACCGTATCCATGTCATTGTATGTATCCATGTCGGTGTCCGTGCTACATAGTTCACCATTCTTCGCTCAACCTCCAACTAAACAAACGAAAATAGAGGACAAACCAGAATAAAAAAAATTGAACAAAGCTACAGAGATAGTTACCGAGAACGGTTAATTCCGGTTGCGAGTTTTAGGTCGATCATGTATACTTTTAGATCCAAAATCTCAAAATTCAAAAGTGATACAAAAGTTAGAACTTAAAAAATATAGAAGAAAAAAAAAATAGGGACAATTACCACTAAATAATTCCCACCGGGTCAACTTTGGTTTTCTTTTCTTTTTCTTCCTTTCAAATAGCATAAACTTAAAATGCCTAAACCCTAAATCCTAAACTCAAAGTGCCTAAACCCAAAAACCAAATAAAAATGTCTAAACATCCAAAACACTATGAAAAATCCTAAACTTCTAAAACCCTTTGACCGTATTATACCCTTAATGCCTAAACCCTTAAAAAACGTTGACCTAGGTGCAGTGCGAGTGCCTATATCTGTCTACAAAAACAAAATTGACCTAGTGGGAATTAAGTTTCAACCCCTAACTCCTAGTGGTAAGGAAATTTTCCTAAAAAAAATATACATGCCATAAGAAAAACATGGGAGACAAGGAGAGGAACTTACCAACGTTGCCGGAGTTTCAAGTGTTCTACCGCGAAGTCGCAGCAATGAGCTGGTTTGAGATGCTGCTTGGGATTCAAATCATTGTTAAAAGCTGCTTGTAGAGCACGCAAATTAAAAGAGAGACGAAAGTTACAACTAAGTACAAGAACATATAAATGGTATAAGATAAACATGAGAGACAAGGACAAGGACTTAACAGCGACGCTAGAGTTTGAACTTTTCCGTCGCGAAGTCACAACAATGAACTGGTTTGAGATGCTGGTGGGGTTTAGATCGGTGCCAAAACCTGCTTCTAGAGTACGCAAATTAAAATTAAAAAATTATTCTACCAAATGGAAACGTTGACCAAGCAAACCATCACACTGCCTAAAGACAATTTTCAATCTAAAACAGGAATTAAAATGTGATAAGCAGGTTAGGTGATTTCAGAGAAAATACGAGTTTCCTAAAAACATAATGCAATGAGTTGACAATGTAAACCTTGTCACACACCATCAATGAAGCATCATCGACACTTCTAGAGGTCGCTGTGTCCACGTATCGGACACAGGGACATGCGTGTCCAACAAGGGGACACGTATTGGACACGACACGTTGTCTGTCCCTTAAATTAATTACCTTTTCAAGCGGGACACTCGGAGGACACAGCATGGACACGCATGTCCCACATATAAACTCTCTTTCGTTGTATATATTTACATATACATTTCTTTTGAGGGTGTATATATCTTACGTATATGTGTACGAGTATATATACTAGTAATAACACTATAGATATCTTACATATCAAAAAGAAAAGTGTATATATAAATATGTATATAAATTGTTATTGCATACATATATGATTTATTTACACACTTAATTAATTATTTGTTTATTTATTTTTGTCGTATCCCCCACCGTATCTGTTTCCATTTTTTGGAATTCACGTGTCCCGTGACCGTATCCATGTCATTGTATGTATCTGTGTCGGTGTTTGTGCTACATAGGCACCATTCTTCGCACAACACCCAACTGAACAAACGAAAATAAAGGACAAACCAGAATAAAAAAATTGAACAAAGCTACAGAAATAGTTATCGGGAACGATTAATTCCAGCTGCGACCTTTAGGTCGATCAAGTGAACTTTTAGATCCAAAATCTGGAAATTCAAAAGTGATACAAAAGTTAGAACTTAAAAAATATGGAGAAAAAAAAATAGGGACGATTACCACTAAATAATTCCCACTGGGTCAACTTTGGTTTTCTTTTCTTCTTTTTACTTTCAAATAGCATGAACTTAAAGTGCCTAAACACGAAAACCAAATAAAAGTGCCTTAACATCCAAAACCCTATGAAAATTTCTAAAACTTCTAAAACCCTTTGACCGTATGATACCCTTAGTGCCTAAACCCTCAAAAAACGTTGACCTAGGTGCAATGCGATGGCTGTATCTGTCTTCAAAAGCAAAATTGACCTAGTGGGAATTAAGTTTCAACCCCTTACTCCAAGTTGACGTTGCCGGGGTTTGAAGTGTTCTACCGCGAAGTTGAAGCAATGAGCTGGTTTGAGATGCTGCTTGGGATTCAAATCATTGCCAAAACCTGCTTGTAGAGCACGCAAATTAAAATAGAGACAAAAGTTACAACTTAACAAAATACAAAAACATATAAATGGTATAAGATAAACAGGAGAGGCAAGAAGGAAGAAGACTTAACAAGGTCGATGGAGTCTGAACTTTTCCAACGCGAAGTCACAACAATGAACTAGTTTGAGATGCCAGTGGGGTTCAGATCGTTGCCAAAACCTGCTTCGAGAGTATGCAAATTAAAATTAAAAAATAGCAATCGAATCATTCTACCCAATGGAACAGAAATTAAAATGTGATAAACTGCTGAGGTGATTTCAAAGAAAATACGAGTTTCCGTTCTAAAAACATAATGCAATGAGTTGATAATCTACACCTTGTCGCACACCATCTATGAAGCATCGACACTTCTGGAGGTCGTTATGTCCACGTATCGGACACGGGGACACGCGTGTCCCACGAGGGGACATGTATTGTACACGCCACGTGGCCTGTCCCTTAAATTAATTATTTTTTGAAGGGGGACGCTCGGAGGCCACGGCATGGAGAGACGTGTCCAACATATACACGCTCTTTCGTTGTATGTATTTACATATACATTTCTTCTAAGGGTGCATATATCTTACGTATATGTGTACAAGTATATATACTAGTAATAACACTATAGATATCTTACATATCAAAATGAAAAGTGTGTATAAATTGTTACTGCATACATATACGATTTGTTTACACACTTAATTAATTATTTGTTTATTTATTTTTGTCGTTTCCCCCGCCGTATTTGTGTCCATTTTTTAGAATTCACGTGCCCCGTGACCGTATCAATGTCATTTTATGTATCCGTGTCGGTGTCCGTGCTACGTAGCTCACCATTCTTCGCTCAACACCCAACTAAACAAACGAAAATAGAGGACAAACAAGAATAAAAAATTGAACAAAGGTACAGAGATAGTTACCGAGAACGGTTAATTCCAGTTGCGAGCTTTAGGTCGTTCATATCAACTTTCAGATCCAAAATCTCAAAATTAAAAAGTGATACAAAAGTTAGAACTAAAAAAATATAGAGAAAAAAAATAGGGACAATTAGCACTAAATAATTCCCACCGGGTCAACATTGGTTTTCTTCTCTTTTTTTTCCTTTCAAATAGCCTAAACTTAAAGTGCCTAAACCCTAAACTCAAAGTGCCTAAACCCTAAAACCAAATAAAAGTGCCTAAACATCCAAAACCCTATGACAATTCCCAAACTACTAAAACCTTTTGACCATATGATATCCTTAGTGCATAAACCCTCAAAAAATGTTGATCTAGATGCAATGCTAGTGGCCGTATCTATCTTCAAAATTAAAATTGACCTTGTGGGAATTAAGTTTCAACCACTTACTTCTAGTGGTAAGGTAATTTTCCTAATAAAAATATACATGGCATAAGAAAAACATGGGAGACAAGGAGGGGGACTTACCGACGCCGCCGGAGTTTGAAGTGTTCTACCGCGAAGTCATAGCAATGAGCTGGTTTGAGATGCTGCTTGGGGTTCAAATCGTTGCCAAAACTTGCTTGTAGAGCATGCAAATTAAAATAGAGATGAAAGTTAATACTTGACAGAGTACAAAAACATATAAATGGTATAAGATAAACAGGAGAGACAAAGACAAGGACTTAACAGGGTTGCCGGAGTTTGAACTTTCCAATTGCGAAGTTACAACAATGAGCTGGTTTGAGATGCTGGTGGAGTTCAGATCGTTGCCAAAATCTGCTTCTAGAGTACGCAAATTAAAATTAAAAAATAGCAATTGAATCATTCTACCCAATTGAAATGCTAACCAAGCAAACCATCACACTGCCAAAAGACAATTTTTAATCTAAAACAGAAATTAAAATGTAAAACACCTGTGGTGATTTCAAAAAAAATACGAGTTTCCCTTATAAAAACATAATGCAATGAGTTGATAATCTACACCTTGTTGCGCACCATCTATGAAACATCAACACATCTAGAGGTCGCTGTGTCCACGTATCGGACACAGGGACACGCGTGTCCCACGAGTGTGCACGTTATTGGACACGCAATGTGGCCTGTCCCTGAAATTAATTATCTTTTGAAGGGGGACACTCGGAGGACACAGCATCGACACGCGTGTCCCACACATATACTCTCTTTCGTTGTATATATTTACATATACATTTCTTTTGAGGTTGTATATATCATATGTATATGTGTACGAGTATATATACTAGTAATAACACTATAGATATCTTACATATCAAAAAAGAAAAGTATGTATATAAATTGTTACTGTATACATATACGATTTATTTACGCGCTTAAATAATTATTTGTTTATTTATTTTTGCCGTGACCCCCGCTGTATCTGTGTCCATTTTTAGAATTCACGTGTCCCGTGACCGTATCCATGTCATTGTATGTATCTGTTTCAGTGTCCGTGCTACATAGCTCACCATTCTTCGCTCAACACCCAACAAAACAAACGAAAATAGAGGACAAACCAGAATAAAAAAATTTGAACAAAGCTACAGAGATGGTTACTGAGAGCGGTTAATTCCAGTTGCGAGCTTTAAGTCGATCACATCAACTTTTAGATCCAAAATCTCGAAATTCAAAAGTGATAACAAAAGTTAGAACTTAAAAAATATAGAGAAAAAAAATAGGGACAATTATCACTAAATAATTCCCACCGGGTCAACTTTGGTTTTCTTTTCTTTTTTCTCCTTTCAAATAGCCTAAACTTTAAGTGCCTAAACCCTAAACTCAAAGTGCCTAAACCCTAAAACCAAATAAAAGTGCCTAAACATCCAAAACCCTATGACAATTCCTAAACTTCTAAAACCCTTTGACCGTATGATACCCTTAGAGCATAAACCCTCAAAAAACGTTGATCTAGGTGCGCAATGTGGCTGCATTTGTCTTCAAAAACAAAATTGACCTAGTGGGAATTAAGTTTGAACCACATACTCCTAGTGGTAAGGAAATTTCCTAATAAAAATATACATGGCATAAGAAAAACAAGGGAGACAAGGAGAGGGACTTACCGACGTTGCCGGAGTTTGAAGTGTTCTACCGCGAAGTCGCAGCAATGAGCTGGTTTGAGATGCTTCTTGGGATTCAAATCATTGCCAAAACCTGCTTGTAGAGCACGCAAATTAAAATAGAGACGAAAGTTAATACTTGACAAATTACAAAAACATATAAATAGTAGTATAAGATAAACAAGAGAGACAAGGACAAGGACTTAACAGGGTTGCCCGAGTTTGAACTTTCCCAACGCGAAGCCACAACAATGAGCTGGTTTGAGATGCTGGTGGGGTTCAGATCGTTGCCAAAATCTGTTTCTAGAGTACGCAAATTAAAATTAAAAAATAACAATTGAATCATTCTACCCAATTGAAATGCTGACAAGCAAACCATCACATTGCCTAAAGACAATTTTTAATCTAAAATAGAAATTAAAATGTGATAAATAGATGAGGCGATTTCAAAGAAAATACGAGTTTCCTTTCTAAAAACATAATGCAATGAGTTGATAATCTACACCTTGTCGTACACCATCTATGAAGCATCGACACTTCTAGAGGTCGTCGTGTCCACGTATTGGACACTCCATGTGGCCTGTCCCTTAAATTTATTAGGTTAAATTCCTAAAACACCCCCTCATCTATTCCAATTTTCCTAGAACACCCCCTAACCTTTAAAAACGTCCATACGCACCCCCTCATCTTTCACCATTAGCCACATTGACCCCTTCTGTTAAAAATTCGTTAACGGGAGGAAGAAAATGACAAGTTTACCCTTTAAAATTTTTAAAGTGCAAAACACAACCTCTTCTCTCTCCCTTCTCTCCCCTGCGACTGATATACTTCTCTCTCTCTCTCTCTCTCTCTCTCTCTCTCTCTCTCTCTCGATATTTACTCTAGTTCTTTTGTTTTTATGGTGTTTGCACTTCTCAGTCTTCCATTGGCAACAACAGAATGTTTCGGCAGCCATTGACGATGGCGAGTTGGGGTGGTGGAGACTGGTATAAGGGTTCATCTCAGGGGCATTTTGGGCTTCGGAGTTGAAATGGGAGGCAGTGGGTTGAATGGAATCGTGAGGGTATCTCGAGGCATCAATGCAGCCACACCAGTACGTGACACCGTTGGCCACCGCTTCGCGTATCTCGACGTTGATGGGGTGGTCGGAGAGGATGTAGTCGTGGACCTTGGACTTGATGTGGAGTGAGTGGATTTGCAGGCGGTCGATGAGGAGGCGGAGATCCGGCGCGGATAATGGGGAGATTTTGTCGAGTTCGTGGGAGGAGAGGAGATCTCGGACGTTATCCATGAAAACCCAGTTCATCCATGAAAACCCAGTTTACCAATTGAAAGCCCATGGGTGATTAAGAATTTTTATTTTTTATTTTTTGATCCAATAACGATTAAGAATATGTGGGATGGGTGGTTGAAAAGGAAAAAAGGAAAATGAATTAGAGAAACAAATACTGGTGTATGCACATATAACCCCATGGATGGGCAATTTTTTCTTAAAAAAATGATGTTCTCGCAAATACAAACGGATTTTTAACAGAAGGGGTCAGTGTGGCTAACGGTGAAAGATGAGGGGGTGAGTATGGACGTTTTTATAGGTTAGGGGGTGTTCTAGGAAAATTGGAATAGATGAGGGGGTGTTTTAGGAATTTAACCAATTTATTATCTTTTGAAGGGGCACACTCAAGGGACACGGCATGGACACGCGTGTCCCACATATACACTCTCTATCGTTTTATATATTTACACATACATTTCTTTTGAGGTGTATATGTGTACAAGTATATATACTAGTAATAACATTATGGATATCTTACATATCAAAAAGAAAAGTGTGCATATAAATTGTTACTGCATACATATACGATTTATTTAGACACTTAATTAATTGTTTGTTAATTTATTTTTGTCATGTCCCCCACCATATCTGTGCCCATTTTTTAGAATTCACATGTCCCGTGACCGTATCCATGTCATTGAATGTATCTGTGTCGGTGTCCGTGCTACATAGCTCACCATTCTTCGCTCAACACCCAGCTAAACAAACGAAAATAGAGGACAAACTAGAATATAAATAATTGAATAAAGCTACAGAGATAGTTACCGAGAACGGACAAAACATACTATATTCAGAAGTTTAAATATATGAAGTCAATTCACTCATCTGCTAAAAAACGAGCACTCAACTATAACCTGCATTCTCTGATTATTCTGTAAGAGAAAAAGTGAAACCGTGCGCATTTCGGAAATACTTCCCAAACAATTTGATATGCAATCAAGAAAAGGCAATAATCTTACACGACCTTTAAAATAATGAAACAAGAAGGCTCTAAAATAAACTATTCTCTTTCAGGTAACTTTCTTTGGATGGGGGGTAGAAAGTTTGAACATAAATACAAATAGGTTCAGTGGTTCCTTCAAGGAAAGAGAATATTCTCACCTTTCACTTGATCAATGCAATTAACGGGGTTTTCCCTCTTCACAATTCCCTGAGAATAGCACCGGCATATTTGTCGAAATAGAACTAAAATCCCTCCCTATAATACGTTTTCTAGAAGCCGCTAACTACTTCAGGAACTAAATTCCACAAAGCAGAGAGACAAACTGATTAACAATCAAAACTTATTGGATAAACAGTGACAACTCCTGATCAAAGGTTGAACAATTAAACTAATATTTTCCCCTCTCAACACTTTGTTGCAACTTAGATGTACCGTTTCCATTATTAACATATGTTGCAACCTAAAACCATAGCTGGGATATCCATTAACATGATAAACCTTGTACACGACACACAGACACACAAACACACGTGTAACTAGACGTCAAGGAAAATTGAACATACCAAACGGGTGTCTACATCAAACTTATGGCGCATGTGCATAATCTCAACCATAAACAGGTCAATAGCTTCCGCAGGATTCCGAATGCAAAGTACCTATCAACACACGGATAGTTGCATCATAATGGGATAAAGGCGCCGACAATTTGTAGACTACAAAATAAAAGTGCAAGTTAAAATTACAAGTTGTAGTGAGAACTATAACTCTACGCATAAAGAACTGGACTATTCAACCTTTGGCCTAATGCTCCTGAACCAGAAAACAGTTTTTGTACCAAAATGCCAAGTAAATCACTGGGGGCACTCACTGCATTTACAACTATGTCAGTCAATTAAGCTGCCAGTGCTTCATACAACTGCATGAGAATACAACATTAATGCGAAAAAAATGTGACAGACACTGACAGTATTAAATTAGAAGGGGGAGGGAGGGACAAGAAAAATATGAAAATGAAACGAATAACCCTTGTTCTTTGTTAGAATAGTTTGTGTTAGAATAAGTTTGTCCCACATCGGGTAATTTGGTTGTGTAATAGAATAAATAATAATGCATGTGTTGGGGTTCGTTAACACCCTACACTTCTTTCTCTCTCTCTCTCTCTCTCTCTCAAATAACATGGTATCAGAGCCTCTCGATCTACCACCATAGCCGCCACCAATCTCTACTGTCAACTACCGTCTAAAACCTAAAATTACCACAGCCGAAAACTAACCTATCATAGCCGAAACCCTAAACCACCACAGCTGCTACTCTAGCCACTGCCGTAACCCTACACCATAATATCCTGTTCAGCCGTCCACCCAAATAAACCCTAATCAAACCCAAAACCCTCAATCAATAAAAAAAAAAAAAAAAACCCCTAGAAACAGCCTCAATCAACCACTAATCAGCCTTGTACGATATCTAAAAGCCCTGTTCGAACCATAATAACCCTAGAAACATGAAGAAAACCCCTCAAAACCCATGAAATCACACTCGAAATCCTCTTATTCGAACTCATCATTACTTGAAACCCAAAATCGCACCTAACCCAGTGAATTTCGAACCTGTTTAGTCGATTCTCAGCCCTATAATTTGATTTCGAACCTCACTCAGCTGATTTGGTTGTGCTTTGGTGGTTTGATCGTACCCAAAAACTGGTCGTGTAGTCTTCCGCTGCAATCTGGTTTGTTCCTTCAGTCACGATTTGATCTTTCGCACGCATTATTCGATCAGATTGGGCCTTCTGTTGCTACTGAGGTTCATTCTGGCCTTTTCATGATTGATTCTGGCCAGTTCTACGTCATCGTGGCCTATTGCTTGCTGGTTCTGTATTGGTTACTACCTGTTCACACTATTGGTTGCCTGTGTTGAGGTATTATCTTAGATTGTCTCTTGTTATGTTGGTCTATGTTGACCGATAGACTCCTGGTTGTTGCTTTCTATTGGTATTATGCTGTCCCGGCTGTTTTGAAGTAGTTTGTTGATCAATTGGATGATTCGTTGCTTGTTATCGATTTGCTGTTGGTTGGTTAGTTTATTTGAGCAGGTTGTCTTTGGTTTGTTGCTAGTTATTTGTGCAGTTGAAGGTTGACTGACTGGTTGGTTGTTGAGTTTGGGTTCTTCAGTAGTCTGTTGGTGGTTATTTGAGTTATTGTCTCTCCCTAATTTAGCCCAATGTCTGCAGAGAAATCTGCAACTGGTTCTAGTTCTAGTTCTACTATTGTGGGTAGCTCTTCCAGTTCTTCTCGGGAGACGCTGCCAATTACATCCACACGGCTGAATGGTAATAATTATGCTATTTGGGCCAAGGCAGTTGAGGTATATTATGAGGGGGAGTCTGAGTCTCAGTTTTTGACTGATGATCCTCCTACAGATACTACTTTGTGGAAACCTAGGAATGCTCGGATCCGTAGTCAGTTGTGGAATAGTATGAATGAAGATATTGCTGGCTCATTAATGTTCTTGGACACAGCCAAACAGGTTTGGACACAAGCTCAGGAGATGTATTCTGGTGTAAACAATCTCCGTCGCACTTATGATCTTCATCAGCAATTCTTTTCTATCTCTCAGGGCAACTTATCTTTCGAGGAGTATTATGCTAGGTTTCGTCGTATTCGAGATGAACTTCGTGTTTGTGAGCCACTGTCTTCTGATATTCAGGTTGTGTGACGCCAGCGTGAGCGTATGGAGGTTGCTCGATTCCTATCTGGTGCCTCCTCAGAATTTGATCCAGTTAGTAATCAGATTTTGGGATCTAGCGACCTACCTTCTCTCAGCGAGGTCTTCAGTCGACTTCGTCAATCTTCTGCATCCCGTTCTACGCCACCCCCTGTGTATTCTTCTGAGCGTTCAGCTCTGGCTTCCGCTGTCTCTGGTGGTTATGGGTCCGGTAATGGTCGTAACAGCCGTGGCCGTGATTCTGGGTTTAGCGGTCGTGGTCGTGGTTCTGGAGGACGAGGTTCTGGTAGCTATGATTCGGGTAATTATTGTGGTGGTCGTGGTGATTCTGGGTTCAATGGTCGTAATTCTAGTCGTGGTGGTGTTAGTCATGGTCGCCCATCAGGGGGCGGTAGTTCTGGTCGCGGTGGTTCTGGTCGTGGTCGCGGTACCCGATTCTGTACTCATTGTAAGAGTACAAGTCATACAGTGGACTATTGTTATGATCTTCATGGTTTTCCCCAAGCTCATCAGGTTGCCTCTGAGGATACTGGACAGTTTGCTCAATCTTCTACCAATAGTGTGGTTATTTCAGCTGAGGATTACCAGCGTTTCTTGTCATTTCAGGCTGGGACAGAGTCTTCCACTGCTACGCTTGCTCAGACCGGTCCATCTATTGCCTGTGTTGCCTCATCCTCATCATCTCCTTGGGTTATTGACTCGGGAGCTACAGATCATATGACTGGTACATCTACTCTTTTCCTTGGTCAACAGCCAGTTGGTAAATCATCACATGTCACCTTAGCCGATGGTTCTACCACTACTGTTATTGGTTTGGGCTCCGTTCCTGTCACTTCCTCTCTTACTTTGACTTCTGTATTACATGTTCCTCGTTTTCCATTTAACCTTATGTCTGTGAGTCGCCTTACTAAATCTTTAACTTGTTCCGTCACATTTCTTCCTCATGGCTGTATTTTTCAGGATCTCAAGACAGGGAGGAAGATTGGTGGGGGCATTGAGCGAGGCGGCCTATATTACCTGACAGTTCCTCAGCCTGTTGCCCTTCAGACATCAGAGTCACCGTACCAACAGCATTGTCGTCTTGGTCATCCATCTCTCCAGAGTTTGAAGCATCTTGTACCCTCGTGTCGTTCCCTCAATAAGTTGGTGTGTGAAGTTTGTGAGTTTAGTAAACACCGACGAGTCTCTTTTTATCCTAGGGTTGAGCGTCGTGCATCGCGTCCTTTTCAGTTGGTTCATTCAGACATTTGGGGGCCTATTCATGTGCCCAGTGTTTCTGGTTTTCAGTATTATGTTATTTTTGTGGATGATTTTTCTCGTCTCACATATCTTTATCTCATGAAAGAGAGGTCTGAATTGAAATCTGTGTTTAAATCTTTTTACATGGAAGTTAAGAATCAATTTGATACCTGCATTAAAATATTTCGTTCAGATAATGCCCGTGAATATTTTCACAGTCTCCTTTCTCAATTTCTTGATGATCATGGCATTATTCACCAGTCATCCTGCGCTAGGTCTCCACAACAAAATGGAGTTGCTGAGCGCAAGATTCGACACTTGTCTGAGGTTATGCGTGCTTTACTATTTCACATGCAGGTTCCTAAGTCCTATTGGAGTGATGATGTTCTCACTGCCTGTTATTTAATCAACCGTATGCCCTCTACGGTGTTAGGCGGTCAGGTTCCTCATAAGGTCTTGTTCCCTAGTCGGGCTCTCCATTCATTACCCCCTCGGGTTTTTGGGTGCACTTGTTATGTCCACACCCTTGACTCTGATAGGAGCAAACTCGATCCTCGATCTTTTAAGTGTATCTTTCTGGGCTACTCCTACACTTAGAAAGGGTATCGCTGTTACTCTCCTACTTTACGTCGTCACTTTGTTTGTGCCGATGTCACGTTCAATGAGTCATTGCCATATTACTCAGATCCTGTTACTACCAATGACCTTGTTACACTTGAGCCTGTGTTACCTATGGCTGTTCCTACTGGTACTGTTACCCACACACCTTTGCAGGTATATGTCCGTCGTTCTCCCGCACCAGCACCATCACCAGCACCAAACCAGCACCCGACACCAATTCAGCCTCTCGAGCCATCCCTGGCTGCTGCACCGTCTTTGCCCACACCTCCGTCTTCCCCCTTGTCGCCAGATCCGCTTGCTCGTTGATATCCTACTCGTGAGAATCGTCACCCACCGGTAAAATATGGTTTTTCTAATATCTCGAGTACTTCTCATCCTATTTCTCGGTTTATCTCTTATGATCATCTCTCTCCATCTCTTCGTGCTTTCACTACTACTGTTTCCTCCCTATTTGTTCCTAACACTGTTCAGGAGGCATTATCCCGGTCTGAGTGGCGGACAGCTATGGAAGATGAAATGTCTGCTCTTCATAATAATGGCACATGGGAGTTGGTTACTCTTCCTGCTGGCAAAACCACTGTCGGTTGTCGTTGGGTTTATACCATCAAGTATCTTCCTGATGGTAATGTTGAGCGTCATAAAGCACGCCTGGTTGCCAAAGGCTACACACAGACTTATGGCGTTGATTACTCCGAAACATTCTCTCCCGTTGCCAAGCTTAGTTCTGTGCGGATTCTTCTTTCCCTCGCTGCCAATCTTGGTTGGCCGTTGTTTCAGTTTGATGTTAAAAATGCTTTTCTCCATGGTGATCTTCAGGAGGAAGTCTACATGGAGCAACCACCTGGGTTTGTTGCTCAGGGGGAGCCTCGTAAGATATGTCGTCTTCGCAAAGCACTTTATGGACTTAAACAATCTCCCAGAGCGTGGTTTGGCAAGTTTAGTGATGCTATTATGAGGTTTGGCATGCGTCGAAGTCAGTCCGATCACTCTCTATTCTCCCTCATGTCGGCTCGAGGGAAAGTGTTACTCATTGTTTATGTTGATGACATTATTATTACTGGAGATGATCAGAGAGGGATTGATAAGTTAAAACATTTCTTACACAGTCAATTCCACACTAAAGATTTGGGTAAGCTACGATATTTCTTGGGTATTGAGGTGGCAAGATCCAAGGATGGGATTAGTTTGTCGCAAAGAAAATATGTGTTGGATATTCTAGAAGAGGCAGGTTTATTGGGGAGCTAAACCTGTGGAGACTCCAATGGATCCTAATGTCAAACTTTGCAGTGATCAGGGGGAGGTTTTTCCTCATCCAGATCAGTATCGTCGCTTAGTTGGTAAATTGATTTATCTTACCAATACTCGTCCTAATATCTCATTTGCTGTTAGTATGGTGAGTCAGTTTATGTTTGCTCCTCGTCTTCCACATTGGGAGGCTTGTATTCGCATTGTGAAGTATCTTAAGGCTCACCCTGGACGTGGCTTATTTTATCGTTCTAATGGTCATTTGCGTGTTGAGGCATTTACTGATGCAGATTGGGGCAGGGTCACCTTCTGATAGACGTTCAACAACTGGTTATTGTACTTTTGTTGGTGGCAACCTAGTTACCTGGAAGAGTAAGAAGCAAACCGTTGTTGCAAGGTCTAGTGCAGAGGTAGAATACCGCGCTATGGCTCATACTACATGTGAAGTTGTTTGGTTGAGATCCTTTCTTGAGGAGCTTGGATTTCAAGTGCAGTTACCCATTCCTATGTATTGTGATAATCAGGCAGCAATACATATTGCCTCAAACCCGGTGTTTCATGAAAGAACCAAACATATTGAGGTAGATTGTCATATCGTTCGAGAGAAGGTTGACAGCAGTATTTTTTTGGCTACACCTTTTGTATCCACGGGAGCTCAGATTGCAGATATTTTTACTAAGTCGTCGTTTAAATCTCGTTTCGAGTTTTTATGTAACAAGCTGGGATTTTGTGATATTTATTCTCCAGCTTGAGGGGGAGTGTTAGAATAGTTTGTGTTAGAATAAGTTTGTCCCACATCGGGTAATTTGGTTGTGTAATAGAACATGAGATAATATAAATAATAATGCATGTGTTGGGGTTCGTTAACACCCTACACTTCTTTTTCTCTCTCTCTCTCTCTCTCTCTCTCAAATAACATTCTTAATGTTGTCCTTGCTACCATCTTCAGTATCTCTTTATCAGGTTCATTTTCCATCACTACAGGGGTCTTGAATTTTTTGAGAAATTGCAGTGTTGCTTTCTTGGCAATTTCGAAACCGTCAACCAGAACACGAGGATGCATCCCTGTGGAAAACATTCCTATTTGAATATAACACCAAACAAGATGAAGCAAGGAAATAATATACCAATCACAATTGGCTATACCCTACAAAGTTCACCATCAAGCAATTTTATTGTGCAAATCCGAAAGTATATGAAACAAAATGGACTAGAAAAAATATGCTTACATGTCCACCCTCATCCACAATAAGTAGTGAAATATAGGCACTCATAATACCCCACTGTTGGCCCATGGTGCCCATGGTCTTTCAAACGAAATAAAAAGATAAAAGCAGGACATGTTAAACATAAAATTACAGATAAATCAAAGCAGAATTTTGACCTTCATCAATACAATGTTCAGATTGTTTAATAAGTTCACCAATTAATAAGACAGTGGAAGTTGTTCCATCACCACTAATATCATCCTGGGCAACTGCAGTCCTCGCAATCATAATTGCAGTTGGATTTTGGATTTGCTGCAAACATAAATAAGCTTTCAGTTTCATGTACCCCAAAGAATAAGTTGCAAAACTCAAACACTGGTACAAAAGAGAACAGTACACCAAGAATAAGCTGGAAATACGGATATTATTAGGGTGGCTCCACTACATTCTGTCCAAATGCTTGGAGCCTTGGACAACAAGAAAGCTGACGTCATTAGATCTGTATGGGGTAGGATTTGCTATCTGTCATCATTTTGGGTGTTGGCTTCTACCCCCTTAAGAGGGAACTCAGTTGTTCCTAATTTCTAGAGTTTAGAAAGAAGTTTGTAATATGTAGTTTTGAGGGGATTCCTTATCTTGTCCCATCACTTTTGTGGTTTTACCCATCATTGATTGTTGTTTACTGCCTGCCAGTAAAAACAATGAGCAGAGAAAAACTAGCACAATCTCAGCTAAGCTTTGACATCACGCTCCTTCGTTCTCTTTGCCCTTCAACAATTTATTCATGCTTCTAAGGAACTGCATCCCTAATTGTTTTTCAATCGAACAACTAACTCACCGGCTATGGATAATATCATATCATGTAATGATCTGATTTCACTAAGTGACACTTTATTACTACTACTTTTATCCATAATAACCACACAGATGACAGGTGTACAAACTCATTTAAGCATCGCAAATCCAAGCTTCATATTGTGCACACCTTAGTGCCACATAAACACATAAATCACTCGGACTACCCAGTTGCATAGAAACCACTCAAGTATCATCAAACAGCAAGCTGCAAACCACCTAAATATTAACCAGATCAGCAAATCTAGGGTTTCCAGTGAGAGTGTGAGAAGAGAGAACAAACCATTTCTTTCAAGAGTGTGTTGCCATCTTTTGTGAGCTTAATGTTCCCAGATCCACCAACAAGCCTGATAGAAGGGGGAAAAATAGAGAAAATAAGACAATGCAAGAAATGGGTCACTAAAGCTCTTATCTTAGACTGATGCATCATCACTTTCGAAAGAAATGGTGAGAAGAGAGAACAAACCATTTCTTTCAAGAGTGTGTTGCCATCTTTTGTGAGCTTAATGTCCCCAGATCCACCAACAAGCCTGATAGAAGGGGAAAAAATAGAGAAAATAAGACAATGCAAGAAATGGGTCACTAAAGCTCTTATCTTAGACTGATGCATCATCACTTTCGACCATTTTCTCATTTTCCCAATCATTAACTCAGATTTCTATCAGAAAGTTATTGCACAACACCAAACCAATCATGAGCATCTAATGAAGCAGATAGGTAAAAAGTTGTTAAAAACTAGGTGACATATATTACTCTAATATCATAGACTAATATCTCACCAATTTTTGTCACTACTTCATTTTCACAATGATGAACCTAGAATTCTATCACAAAGTTATTTCAAAACGTGAAACCAATCACAAGCATCCAACTATGTATGATGTAAAGAAATATGAGTACTCTCGTCTTGATGTTGCTTTTGCGACTGTTGGGTTACTAATTTAATATCTTAGACCAACACATCACCGATTTTGGTCTCTAATCCATTTCCCCAATGATTGAGGATTCTCATCAAATGGCCGATTTGTGGCACCAAGGATGTGGATTCTCTGGCTGTCTTTTGTTCTCAATCCATCCCAAGCTGCCATAAACTCATTGGGGATTTTTCTAGTAGTTGCTTCGTGCTCAAAAGCACCTCCACGAGCCCCGAGCAAACTGTCAACCTATGCAAATAGGAGCCAAAGGCTAAAAATTGAAAAATCTCTTTATGTGCACCAAATGATATACGATGCCGTAGAAAAGCATTCCGCCTGGGCCGTGGCTAGAGCTAGAGCAATTCAACTCAAGTACCAGACTCCTGTAACTAAGGTTCAAACAGTTCCACCTGTCAACAATGATTGCACGGATGGCAAGTCGGCCAAAAAGGTCAAAACATAGTTGCAGTGGTTGCAATACAAAAGAGAGGCATAAAGGAACTAGACGCATTTATCCATATGAAGGGACGAAAGGAGGACAACACATTTGAATTCTATGAGCCCAGCCATCTAATTTTCTCTTCCACTCCAACTTATTCAACCTAATAGCGTCATTTCAAGAGAAGAAATAGCAAAAGAGGGAACCTTTTGGCATCATCCTTAATTGTATCAGAAAGTTAAAAGCCCGACTCCAACACTGAAACATCTAAAAGTCCAGAGCATAGTTGTCAAATCGTGAATCGAATCGAGAATCGAAAAGACCCGGTTGCGAATCGTGAATCGAATCGAATCGTGAATCGCTCGATTCGGCCATTTTTTAAAAAATACTAAAAAAATATAGATTTTAAGTTGAAATCAATAAAAATATTGTTTCAAAAGATGGGCAAGACACTTGGAAATTAAATATAATAGCATATATCTGGAAATTAGAATACACTAAGACCGAGAGAATAAAAAAATGGACAAGTAACAGGTTATAATAGTGGGGAGTGGGAGGGGGGAATGTATATATAATAATAATAATAATACCATATAAATGGTGGAAGTGGTGTCGGTGGACAAATAAAGGCCTCCTTTGCCTGTTTACACTTCGAAATCGACAACGCAGAAAAGAAATCAGCAAGTTTATGCTTTCTTCAATCTGATGAAGACCATCAACCAGCAGCTCTGCATGCTTCGACGTCCACCGAGACCTAGCAGAGCCCTTAAAATTCTGTTCTGTTCGATCGAGACCCACAAGTGAGTAAAACCGAAGCTCTGTTCGTTCGATCAAGACCCACAGCTGTGTAAAACCCCATATTTTTTGGGCAACGTTGTTTGAAAATCAAAATCGATCGAGTTGTATACTTCCAATTCAACTTTCGACCCTTCATATGGTGTAAAAAATAACATAAAAGCCCAAAATTTTAGTTTATTTCTGTCCTGACCCATATGCGAAGTATGGGCTCTAAAACAAAACGAATCGTACGATTCATGCGATTCGGCAAGCGATTCTGCGATTCAGACCACGATTCTGTACCTTTTGCGATTCTATGTATCAGTTCGTATCGTCTATACCCCGAATCGAACCGAATCGTACGATTCGAATCGGGAATCGTACGATTTCGACAACTATGGTCCAGAGATCTGAATATTGTATGCACAGATATGTAGAGGCCATTATGTGGTAGATAATGACATAAAGATCTCACCTCATCAACAAAAATAAATCACAGGAGCCAGCTTGCTAGCAAAAGAGAAGAGGGCCTTTGAAGCTTTTCAGCATCGCCAAACCACTACAGCAGAAAAGTGGGAAAAGAGGTATATTAGCCACCAGCACCATACAATGAAGTATGAACGGCAGTTGTACATGGTTGTTTTAATGAAGTCAGAATAATCACATAATCAATAAAATAGGAAACAAAACACAAAATTAGTGGTGAAATCAAGTGTCATCAAAACCCTTTTCCTCAGTAAATATGATTCTCCTACGAGATAGTATCGCTTTCCCCTAGCAGCAATAAATGCTGCTATAGCACTAGCCGC
The DNA here is from genome assembly GCA_020921065.1 of Vaccinium darrowii. Taxonomy (NCBI): domain Eukaryota; kingdom Viridiplantae; phylum Streptophyta; class Magnoliopsida; order Ericales; family Ericaceae; genus Vaccinium; species Vaccinium darrowii. Next base: position 23,622,810 of record CM037162.1, on the reverse strand, counting down.
CGATTTAGAGACTAGGAAGTCTCTGCTTCTCTGACAGTAGAGTTAGCAATCAGATAACTCAAACACCCAACAGAAACAGGGAAAAAACTTGTTTGTTCATACACTTCATGTTGTGCCCGTGATACATGACAAGATAACCTAATAACAGCTTCCTACCAGAATAAGCAAATAGTCCACAAACATTGCCTCCAGAACAGATACGAGCCTCTTTGCAAGGTTCAGTATAATTCTGTAGATGTTGAAGTGAATGGGACAGGATTATAACTAATTTTTAACCAATTGTGAACCAATGAAATATTGCTCACTGTTTAGGCATTGTAACTATTCTAAGAAATAGAGAACCAAAGAAATATTACAAATAAGCACGGTCTTCGGACAACCTCATCACCATATAGTCATCATACTTATGACATCATAATTCAAACCAAGAAAGACGCGCCCTCTTCACTACTTAAACCCAAGTCAATCTTGTAATATCTCTTATACTTTTAGTGCCTTCAAGTTTAATTAAAAGCACATCTTGTCCGGGACTCTATCCTTACATATCTAATGGCAACATCCATCAATCTCAAAGGTTGAAAATATATTGTCATCCAACCTAGTTAGCCATGTCTAGTAAAACTTTCTTTCAACTCTCCAATCACAAAAAGCTTAAAGACACATTCAAATCAAGTAATCAACCATCCTATTGCAAGTCTTTGGGTTGCATCTTTCTCAATCTTCCCTCGTTGATAACTGTTCATACTTCCAAACAGCATTAACAAAATGGTCACGTTCATATCTCTACTCCATCTAATTTCACTATCTTCATTATTAGTTCTAGTTTTGCTAGAATACAGTTTAAAGCATCTATAACGCAGAAGTTACTGCTATTCTGGTCTCATATATAAGACAGCTTTATCAACAAACGATCTACAAGGTGGGAACCTACTGTAAAGAATATTAAGACCGTTAAGAACTCTTTTTGCATACAAGAGCATTGAACTACTCTTATAAGGACCTCAATACAAATCTTACATGAGCTGATTATGGATTCTCAACTGAACTCAGCTTGTTTCATGCACTTTTTTTTGTAAGATAAAAATTGTATTAGAATCTGCAAAAGGGGCACCAACAAGAAAGGAAAGAAAACAACACTAAACTACCCACCACTGCAACAACTAAAAAGCACGAATCCCGACAGTGGACATGCACACGATACAACACGGAAAACAGATACTTATAAAAAGTTAGGACACAAAAAGTTGGGATATTACTGATTATAGAATATAGACGGATACATGTAAGGTATGGTGTTTATAAGAAACAGAAGAAAAAACAACAAATTGATACCATCAAATCGGAATGCAAAAAAAAAAAAAAAAAATTTGAACATTACAAATACATAGGAAAAACAGTCACCAAATATATAAAAACAACAGTCCCCAAACTTTTTCAAATTGCATTTTAACCTCCCATGTCCCCAACAAAATCTAGCTGTCCCCAGCATATTCGACTGCAAAAATACAACAAAAAAATAAGACACGTAATTGGGAGTGTCTGAAAACAGGACCAAACAGGAAGGCCTGTAGATGTGCATGTTCTTAGACATATCCCTAGCTTCAATTAACCTGCTGTACAACTAATCGAACTTCGCAGCCACCTATTCTATCCATCTGACAATGACTTTCAAAACACGTGAAACAAGTACAACATGGGTTGCAAAACTGCATTGCCATTGGTTCAACAGACAATTACAAAAAAACCATATGAAGTACATCAATATACAATGTTCCCATTTGAAGTACATCATTATACAAAGTTTTTTTTTTTTTGAACTGCATCATTAAACAAAGTTCAAGTACCTTTGATGTAAGAGTAGAACCAGTTATGCTGGAAATTTGCACCTGCTTCTGTTGCAAGTGCCTTGGCCATGAGGGTTTTCCCAATTCCAGGAGGCCCAAATAATAATATGCCCTAGCAAGGCTGGCAAAAGATCACAGAAATTAGTGCAGCGCATAGGATAGCACCTGTACAATATCAATTCAGATGCATACAAAAAGACTGATGAAGTACCCGCAGTAAATTTCCACGTTAGAAGAGCTCTGGTCTCCGAATTGGGAGAATGACAAGTTCATTTAGTGCCTTATTCACTTCTTCAAGAGCACCATTATCATCAAACTTGACACCAATTTCATCCGGAGGAACCACTGCTGAAACAAAGTTGTTCTCATTTTCATCCTTCGCAAGATTCTGCCAAAAGCACGTACAAATTGGCAGTTATGGATGTACTTAACCTCCTCATACCATTATTGAGTTCTAAAAGACATACAGACACCTTCAAATTTTGGGATGGCTTCTTGGTTAATGTTTCTTGCTCCTTCAGTCTGGAAATTGCAATTTCAAGGCTTCACAGGAGAGAGAACAGCAATTAAGTTGAAGGTGAAATAGAAAAATTTAACTCTGAGATAATAAACAATACTTACCTTTCAAGAGGAACACACAATCTTTTCGCTTTTACTGAAGGAACCTGAGATAATGATAAGTAATGATTTTTAGCTCAGCCAACAACTCTCTCAGCTTCTATAAACAAAAATGTAATTGTAAATTAGGGAAGAAAACAGTGATAAAAAAACAATACAGGTACTCTCACAAACGAGGAACACAAGTATATGAGAATAGAAAATCACATATACTTGTGCTTAACTTTGTAAGATTGTAGAGAGAGAGAGAGAGATCAAAGGTATTTTCTCATTAACATAAAAATGTGTCTCTGCTCAGAGATATACAGGACCAACAATATACATGACTAAACTATCCCTAACTCAACATAACTTAACACTCCCCCTCAAGTTGGTGCAAAGATATCTGTCAAGCCCAACTTGAATACAATGGGGTGAAAACTTTTACTACTAAGACCCTTAGTAAATACATCGGCCAATTGGTCTTCGGATCTCACAAAAGGCATGCATATCAAACCGTTGCTCAGCTTCTCCTTGATGAAATGCCTATCAATCTCAATACGCTTTGTTCGATCATGTTGAACAGGATTATGAGCAATGTTGATGGCTGCTTTGTTATCACAGTAGAGCTTCATAGGTCCACGATCAGGAAATCCCAAATCACGCAAGAAGGTTTGGAGCCATAAAAGCTCACAAACACCATGAGCCATAGCTACCACAGACTGCTTCTTACTCCTCCATGTAATCAAATTCCCTCCAAGGAAGGTGCAATAGCCAGAAGTAAATCGCCTATCATCAATAGAACCTGCCCAGTCTGCATCAGTGAAAGCTTCCAATCTCAAGTGACTATGATTAGAGAACAAAATTCCCTTACCTGGGGCAGATTTAAGATACCTCAAGATACGAAAAACTACATCAAGATGATTAGTACGAGGTTCATGCATGAACTGGCTCACAACCCCCACAGCATAGGAAATATATGGTCTAGTGTGAGATAAGTATATCAGGCGACCCACAAGTCTCTGATATCTCTCCTTTTCTGTAAGCTCCCCCACATTGCTACCAAGATGATGGGAGTATCAGCTGGCTTACATCCCAACATACCAGTTTCTTCCAAGAGATCAAGGATGTACTTCCTTTGAGAGATAAAAATTCCTTTGTCAGATCTAGCCACCTCCATTCCAAGAAAGTACTTCATAGACCCCAAATCCTTAATCTCAAACTCTTGAGCAAGAAGAGCTTTAAGGTTAACAGTCTCATTCACATCATCACCTGTCATGATTATGTCATCCACATAAACAATAAGAATGGCAATCTTACCATTACTTCTCTTGATGAACATAGTATGGTCAGTATGACTCTGCTTGTATCCAAATCTCAACATGGCTTTGAGAAACCTGCCAAACCATGCTCTAGGAGATTGCTTCAATCCATAGAGTGCCTTCTCCAATCTACACACCTTTCCCTCGGTCTGAGATGAAGAAAAACCAGGTGGAATAGCCACGTACACCTCCTCCTCTAATTCGCCATGGAGGAATGCATTCTTCACATCAAACTGGTGAAGAGGCCAACAGCACAAGAGAGAAGAACTCGCACAGAGTTCATCTTCGCTACAGGGACAAACGTCTCCTCGTAGTCAATACCATAGGTTTGTGTGAAGCCCTTGGCAACAAGTCTTGCCTTGTATCTCTCAACTGTCCCATCAGCTTTGTGTTTCACAGTGAACACCCATTTGCAACCCACGGGTTTCTTCCCTCTTGGAAGTGATACTAGCTCCCAAGTGTCATTCTTTTTCAAAGCCGTCATCTCCTCTACCATAGCTCCTTTCCATTTAGGTATCATGAATACATCCTGCCAATTCTGTGGAATAGATATAGAAGAAAGAGACGAAACAAAAGCATAATGCGAAGGAGATAAACGGTCATAAGAAACAAACTGGGAGATGGGATGTTGAGTGCATGATCTAACTCCCTTTCTAAGAGCAATAGGAGCATTAAGATCATCAACAACAGTAGGAAGAGAAGCATTACCAGATGAATCAGCTGAAGAGTCCAAACCTGGAGGAGGTGATGGAGATTGGCAAAGTGGCACTGCACATGTAGACTTGCCTTTATTCCTTCGAGAAAAAGTCTGCAGATTTGGCCTATCCAGTCTTCCACCAACATCATGTTGCACAGATTTATCTTTCTCCCGCGCACTATGACAAGGTAAAGAGTAAGACCACGACTCTGGAGTATGAAATGTCAACAGCTCTTCCTCCCTCATCTCTTCCTGTCTACCATTCTCCCCCTGAAGAGATGAAGCGGTCAAAGGATAAAAGGATTCTGTTTCCCAAAAGGTGACATCCATGGAGACATATGTTTTGCGAGAGTGCGGGTCATAGCATTTATAACCCTTCTGAGTGGGAGAATAGCCAAGGAAATTTAGGAAAATACATTTGCGGGCTTTGGGATCCAGCTTACCACCTGGGTGCTTAGGAGCATGGACAAAACACAGACAATCAAAGACTTTGGATGGAAGAGATGAGACCTGAGAACAACCTAAGAGAAACTTAATCGGAGTTTGGAACTGAAGAACACTAGATGACATGCGATTGATAAGAAAAGCTACAGTAAGGACGGCTTCGCCCCAAAAATGTTTAGGGATATTCATGGTGAACAATAGAGAGCGGGCTACCTCAGCAAGATGGCGATTCTTGCGCTCGGCAACTCCATTTTGTTGTGGAGTGCCAACACAAGAAGTCTGAAAAAAATACCAGAGTCATTAAGATATGCCCGAAAAGTCCCATCTATATACTCAGTCCGATTATCACTACGAAGCACTTTAACATTAGCATTAAATTGAGTATGCACCATTTGGTAAAAAGATTTAAAGCACGAAAAAACCTCATTTTTTGCCTTTAGTAAATACACCCAGGTGACACGAGAATAACAGTCAATAAAGGTGACAAACCAGCGATAACCAGACAGAGATGTGATAGGAGAAGGACCCCAAACATCAAAATGAATGACCATAAATGGCGAATCACTTTTTTGATTGACCAGAGCATAAAATGAGCGCTTATGTTTCGCAAGCTCACAAGCCTCACAAACGAACCGACTCCGAGAACATTGCTTGGCCAAACTAGGGAACAATTTTTCTAGAATCCCAAATGATGGATGACCCAATCTACGATGCCATTGATGTAACAAGGGAAGAGCTGAACCCGTAAAGGCCTCCTTTGCCTGTTTACACTTCGAAATCGACAACGCAGAAAAGAAATCAGCAAGTTTATGCTTTCTTCAGTCTGATGAAGACCATCAACCAGCAGCTCTGCATGCTTCGACGTCCACCGAGACCTAGCAGAGCCCTTAAAATTCTGTTCTGTTCGATCGAGACCCACAGGTGAGTAAAACCGAAGCTCTGTTCGTTCGATCAAGACCCACAGCTGTGTAAAACCCCATATTTTTTGGGCGACGTTGTTTGAAAATCAAAATCGATCGAGTTGTATACTTCCAATTCAACTTTCGACCCTTCATATGGTGTAAAAAATAACATAAAAGCCCAAAATTTTAGTTTATTGTCCTGACCCATATGCGAAGTATGGGCTCTAAAACAAAACGAATCGTACGATTCATGCGATTCGGCAAGCGATTCTGCGATTCAGACCACGATTCTGTACCTTTTGCGATTCTATGTATCGGTTCGTATCGTCTATACCCCGAATCGTACGATTCGAATCGGGAATCGTACGATTTCGACAACTATGCTCTAAGTAGGACCGCTAGCCATCTGTAAGCAGCGATGGTTGAACAGTGATCATCTTTGATTGTTGAGGTCACCCGTGTAAGTAGGACCGCTAGCCATCTGTAAGCAGCGATGGTTGAACAATGATCATCTTTGATTGTTGAGGTCACCCGTGGACTCACCGGAGGTCGTCGACACCCACAGTGGACTGGCCGGAGGTCGCCGTCGCGATCGGAAGTCGTGAGTGATGTCGGACAGTCGTGAGTGATGTCGAACAGTGTCACACACTGTCAAAAACGACTGACAAACACGATTAATAGAGAGAAATACGATCTCTAACGCTCTACAAAGCACGATCAGTGAAGAATGGAAAGCTCTGATACCATGTAAGATTGCAGAGAGAGAAAGAGAGATCAAAGGTATTTTCTCAATAACATAAAAATGTGTCTCTGCTCAGAGATATACAGGACTAACAATATACATGACTAAACTACCCCTAACTCAACATAACTTAACAAACTTCAAATAGAAAATCACACGCAAATAGCACAAACAATCCAATACTAAAATTACCGCCATCAAACAAAACCAAAAAAAAATGAATTGTAAAATTAAGGATGCATCTTAAGAGGACATTGCAGAAGCCACCGATAGCACGTTGTTCTCTATCTCAAATTTTTCTCTTTTTGAGACAGTATAGGATACTGCCTTTTCTTACATAAAAGAAAGTGAATCCTATCTCTGCTATCTGTCTTAATTGCATTTTAACGATGGACAGTTTCCAGCTAATAACACACCATGCTTTTCAATTTCATCGACAATGATCCGTCATGAAGAAATGCTACTCACCTTAGAGAATTAATGCTGAACAAATCTTGATAGGGATTTATCACCTTCTGGCATCTTAATCTTAAAGGTATAGGTGGCTAGTGCAGAAATTAACAAAGAATGTATCAAGTACAGATCAAGCTTGAGCAGCACATTAAGTTTCTGAGCATGCCCAAGCGATTTACATGAAAACTAACTTAAAGTGACAGGGGTTTGATGAGTGGTTGACCTTAAAACAAGCCAAGCCTGAGCAATTCCGTATCAAAACCCAGGTCAGATCAGGGCACTCACAGCCTACACATGGAACTTAAGAATTACAATGAAACTTCAATAGTTAAATCTATATCAGCTTACAAAAACTCTCACCAGTTTAGACATCTAGACTCTGAGATATATCTACTGTATTTAACAAAACGAAGCCTACATAAAATCAAACTTCAACTTCAGAAGGATTAATCTAATCCAGCCTATAACAAGATTTGAAAACCTCATATCAGTCTCTAAAATTGAATCTATTCTTGTTCCCCTTGTCTGAGAACCATACCCATCTAAAAAAATAAAAAAAAGTCAATTTAAAAGAGATCAATAACAGTATTTAAATTTTAAACAGCTACATTGAATATGTCAATCACAATACTGGTATATGTAAAGAACAGGGGAGCCCAGTAAAGAATGACATCATTCCGCTCCATCACTACCATATTGCTGAAGTTTATGCTAAGAACATCACCTTATAAAGATTAAAGGATAATTCAGGAGTTTCCCAAATTTAAAGACCAGTTAATTTAGGAATTTTTTGTCTCACTAGAAACAAATAATTAGTGGGAGAAATGGATTTCTTGATTTCTTTGACAATATATCTTTCTTGTTAGGAATGTTACTGGGGTGAGGACTTATTCGAGTATCATAGGCACGAAAAAGGAAAAATGTATTTGATTGCAACTGTTCCCTCAAAAGGGAGAGGCGAGGAATGTGATTCTTTTTCTTGTCTCTTTGTCGACCATCCATGTTACTGGGGTGCCTATGTACAAAGTGCGCAATATTGTTCGGGAGTTTGAAGTTGCATATATGGTTCCTTTTGAGTTTCATAGATATAAAGTTCCCACATTTTTTTTCTCCTCGGAGGGAGTTCTAGTCTTGCGATTTTACAATGCCCAAAAGTCTCACCAGCATAGATACTTCATAGTTGTCACTCTCTGCTACTTAGCAACTTCCATCTAAAAGACTGTAGTTTGTATCCTTACAAAAGCACACATATATCAATATAAGTACACCATCTCATGGCTCTCCCCAATTATACAACATAATGAAGCTACTTCCGGAATAAACCTTCCACTCAAATTTTTTGAGTGTCAACCTTCAAAATCCCACCACATATTTAGCCTATTGGCCCAATTGTATCCAGTGTTCTAAAACTCGGCCAACTCGGCCGAGTACTTGGCGAGAACTCGCTGGAAGGTGCCTCACCGAGGCGACTATGGCCTAGTCGGTGGAGATACTCCCTGGAAGGTCTAGGCGGAGGCTAGTCGGACTTAGTGGCCGACTAGTCGCTGGAAGGTCTAGTCGCCGAACAGCCAAGTCGGGTAGAAGTTGGACCTAGTCGAAAAAAATCGGAAAAAATCGGGGGTAAAAACAGAATTGTAGTCAATTTTAGGGGGCATAGTGTAATTCATGCAAGGTTTTATACAATCCTAATCGACTAAAAATAATCGATAAAAAGTAAAAACACAACAGACCTTGGTCTTCGTCAATCGCCTCTCCTTCTCCCACTCATCGCTCATCAGTCGATCATCCCTCATCAGTCGTCGTCGACTTCATCAGAGAAAGCCAGAACCAGAAAGGTCGATCTCGATTCTCGATCAGTCGTCGTCTCTGTTCCGTCGATCATCCATCGTCGTCGACTTCATCAGAGAAAGCCCGTCAGACGTCGATCATTCATCACTCGTCAGACGTCGTCTCTCTCTCTCTCTCTCTCTCTCTCTCTCTCTCTCTCTCACTCTCTGTTTCGTCAACTTCTGGACTGGTGGTGGTGAGCTCTCTCTCTCTGATCGAGACTTCCCGACTAGTGGTGGTGGCACCATTTATATGTCCACAGTCCACCGACTCACATATGTCCTCTCTTTATATGTCCACAATCCACTGATTCACATATTTAATTACTATTTGATAGTTTTTTTATTTTTATTTTTTTGAAACAATGTATAATGGTGTTACTGTGATAGTGTTACTGGGTTTTTTTTTTTTTTAAAACAGTAGATTGGAAATTGTTATGTAAGTTATTATGGAAATTGACTACTTATTTGGTATTTGGTAGTATTTAGTTTACAATTTTACATGTCTCTACATTGTCTACAATGTCTATATATTATAAAAATAAATAAAAAAAATAAAAACCGAGTAATTTCTCGAAGGCCGAGTACTCGGGTTGGAAGCTCGAAGGTCCCCGGCCGCCCTGGGAGCGCCTAGCGAGTTTTAGAACCTTGATTGTATCCATCTAATAGCTATTCAAAACTGGAATCTTGACCACAAAATTGTTGTTCCAAGAAAAACATTCAGCTGATCTAAATTTTTATCACTTTATTGGCAAATTAATGACACAAAAATCATTTATGGTCAAAAGAGTAATCTAATTGAGGGTAGCATTAGATGCTTACTCTTCTTTGTCAGTATTACACCGTCAGTATTTACATGCAACAGGTCCATGCAATATAGCTCATGCTCCTCAAGGACCTGCACAAACCAGTAATGCGTGACACTAAACCCTGAATCAAAAAGACTTGGTGCACATGAATTTCATCCCTTCAAATCAAATTGACCGAATAAAGTTGCACCAAGAAGAACTAATCACCACAAAAGCCATCTTGATACCTTATTAAGTTCATTTAAATTGCTCATGATATTACAATTCTCCTGTCTTCTTCTACCTGCCTATTGAATATCCTGACCTGATCATCCTCCTGCAAATAGCAAGGTGAGTGCAAAAATGTCAATCATAGAATCAAATCCAAATTTGAGACAACCAGCTAAGTTGTATAGTTGTTCCAAAGTGATGTTAGATTTTTGCAATAATGGGCCTTAACAATCGCAGCCACTAATTGAAAAAAGGACGAAGGGCACAAACTCAGTCGGAGACAACAAGACACTTGGGCAAAAGAACATATTCTGCGTTGGGTCACGTTAAGGAATGCAATCTCACATTGGTTGGGTCACGTTTTAAAACCCACACCCCAAGATGACAGAGCCAAATAAAAAGGTTGCACGATGATAGAACCAAAAAGAGGCTATACGTGATAGGCCTCAAACCGGTCGCACCAGCATGTGAGGGGGAAGGTAAGGAATATAATCCCACATTCCTTGGGTAAGGAATCGTGATCACTTAACGTAATGCTGGGACCTCTCTACCTAATAGTTAGTCTTTTGGGTTAATGTCTAGGAATCATGAGAACATCATTGTTTCGATTGTTCAATCAACTCTTGCTAAATAAGGTATACTTACTTTTCGTCTTTCCCAGTCAAAAATAGTATCAGAAAGAACTATTAAGCTCTCCATTCGTTACTTATCTACCAAAAATAACACTATTAAGCTCTCCATTACAGGCAAAACAAACAAGGAAGAAAAAAGAAGTAACTCTCAATCGTATGTGATGAAACCAGATTTCAGGAGACATCTTGGTTATACCACCATTACCCATAAATTCATGAATTAAGTTTTGAGTTTAAGACACTGTGTTATTTGGCATAGTTGTCGAAATCGTACGATTCCCGATTCGAATCGTACGATTCGGTTCGATTCGGGGTATAGACGATACGAACCGATACATAGAATCGCAAAAGGTACAGAGTCGTGGTCTGAATCGCAGAATCGCTTGCCGAATCGCATGAATCGTACGATTCATTTTGTTTTAGAGCCCATACTTCGCATATGGGTCAGGACAGAAATAAACTAAAATTTTGGGCTTTTATGTTATTTTTTACACCATATGAAGGGTCGAAAGTTGAATTGGAAGTATACAACTCGATCGATTTTGATTTTCAAACAACGTCGCCCAAAAAATATGGGGTTTTACACAGCTGTGGGTCTTGATCGAACGAACAGAGCTTCGGTTTTACTCACCTGTGGGTCTCGATCGAACAGAACAGAATTTTAAGGGCTCTGCTAGGTCTCGGTGGACGTCGAAGCATGCAGAGCTGCTGGTTGATGGTCTTCATCAGATTGAAGAAAGCATAAACTTGCTGATTTCTTTTCTGCGTTGTCGATTTCGAAGTGTAAACAGGCAAAGGAGGCCTTTATTTGTCCACCGACACCACTTCCACCATTTATATGGTATTATTATTATTATATATACATTCCCCCCTCCCACTCCCCACTATTATAACCTGTTACTTGTCCATTTTTTTATTCTCTAGGTCTTAGTGTATTCTAATTTCCAGATATATGCTATTATATTTAATTTCCAAGTGTCTTGCCCATCTTTTGAAACAATATTTTTATTGATTTCAACTTAAAATCTATATTTTTTTAGTATTTTTTAAAAAATGGCCGAATCGAGCGATTCACGATTCGATTCGATTCACGATTCGCAACCGGGTCTTTTCGATTCTCGATTTGATTCACGATTTGACAACTATGTTATTTGGTAAAGAAGAAAATTAATTCAGTTTGCCATGCTGTTTCACTGAGAGTAAAGGAGAAATAATATATCTCGCAGGAGAGGTTCAAGAGCCTCAAGAGTAGTGGGAAGCAGATTGACTCCACTAGTATGTCTTGGTTTTTGCTTTCATTGCACCCAAAAGTTTGAAATTGCGTTAGCTCGCTGAACTCACCATTTAGGATGGAAGTGAACAATGTCTCACATCCTGCGCTCTAAATCCTAAGTCGCTAGGTATTAAGGATTTGTGTCCACAATGAGTTGGTCTTGCCAACCTACTTGAGCCTTTTCACAATCTTCTAGTGGTTTACAACCAACATCATTAAATCAAAGCTAACGTAAAATATGCAAATATCAGAAACATATGGTAAAGAGTCAATAGCTACCTTAGGGGGAAATATAGACATAACGTTAGTGAATAGCTTGTATATTTCCTTATCTGCAGATGTTTTTGTCGACCTTAGTCCCTCCATAAGTGGCTTCAAAGGTAGAGGCTGAAATACAAAACGCAAGCAGAGTTATACATGAAACAATCCACAAATTCAACTATCACACAGCATCTAGAAACTGGTAAGAGATTAAGCCTGACATCTAACACAATAATTTATTACTCCTTGAAGGGAAGTATCACAGCAAGACACCATTTCACTTTCAAGTTCCAAAGATGTTGGTGAGGAGTCAGTGTCTGTTGGTTTCCTCTAGTCTTAATGAAGATATGTGGCAGTTAGAACACGATGGCTGCAAAGCTACAAAACCAGAAACACGTGCTTTTGTCAAACAACCCTTAATCTGTCCCTTTTAACTTAAGGACTCAACCAGATGTATAATCTATCCCTAATGCCAAATATTTCAAAGTTCATAAGATATAAAACATTCTATCTAATCAAATATTACTGTTGAAATTCCTACTAAAAACAGCAATTCTACTACTACTGATTAAGTCGATTCGGTCCCGGCTTCATTGATTTGGTTCACTAGCTTAAGTAAACATGTATATGTGAAATTTGATTTTCATTTCATACTTCCACACCTGTTTCCTTGAATGGTATAAATCCTGCTCCTTAGTTCTTCATTAGGCTATTCAGGTATCCTCTTTAACACACACACACACACTCCTTATCGTCAGCTAGGAAACAGGAGCACATGCCAAGTTTCAGGGCACAAATCTATTTAATGCATCAATAGAAACAAATGACAGAGAAAAGAAAACTTTCTAGGGAAATGAAAAACAGCTATAAATTGGTTGCGCAGGCAGGAAACCACAGTTTCCAAAACAGAAAGACTTTGAAAAACTCTGTTTTACAGAGAAGTTTGAAATATCATTCAACCTATTCCATTTTAAGCTTAGAGAAGTAGAAGTCCTCAGAGTTCAACTGGCAACATAGCAATGCTTGAATCAACAACTACTCCAAAACCTTCTTGATAAACTTGGATCCTTCCCAGCCTTGAACCTAGCAGACTCCTACCACTACTGAAAACACTTCCTAAACAAACAACTACAATTCATTTAAAACCTAAATGGAGTGCTCCTTCTGAAAGGCCAATTTCCTAAAAAATCTGAACAATGGTCATCAAGTTCCCTAGGAAGAGTCTCCAACCTCACCCATTCTGCCAACATTTCTTCGCAGCCCAATGTAAAAAGAAACACATCAAACCTGTTGCATAAAAAATTTACGCTGAACATTTGACCGATTTAAGGTAGCATTCAAGAATGGATGACAAATAAATAACAATCCCTAACAAAAGCATCACAATCCCATATACTCCCAGTAACTTCCTCTCATTCAATTTCTCTGAAACCACCCTAATGACAATAAATCTACTCCGATGCACCAATTAGCATAGCCTAGTCCAAACGGAGTTCATGTAGGGGTAGAGTGGTCAATTCAAAGTTGAAGCATCCTGGAGCATGTTATACAGACACCCAATGAAGAAGATGAACTAATCCTTAGCTCTGTGCATAGTACTGTAAACCTCGCGTCCGTCCTTGCTAATGACCTCTTCACTAAATTTCACTGGCAAACAAAGTATGAACCTTTCTCTCTTTTCTCACCAATTCTTAATCCCTCTCCTAATAAGTTGCCAATGTTCCTTGGATAAGATATCGTCAAAGGAGTAGATAAATTGTCATCGGATGTCTCAAACATTTCAAAAAAAAAAAAAAAACCATGTATGATATCACAGATGTGTAAAGCAAACAAGATAGGCGCAATCAGACAATCAATTTAACAAAATATCAGGAACTTTAACAAGTTTAGTGAACAAATCCAGTCAGGATGAATACTACCAACTTCGCAAGGCGTCCCAGATTTGGTAGTATCATCGTCTGTTGACAACATCGAAAAGAAAGTCACTAACCAACTTTAGGAATTCAAAAAAGAAGGCTGAAAAAACTCCACAACTCATTCACTCACTCACACACAAAAGATGGTGAATTGGAATCTTACAAATTTTTCCTTCTCTTTTGCCCCTGTTTCAACCTTGTTTTGCCCACAAATCAAAACAACAGGTCCTGATAACTGCTCAAGCATTTCGTGCACCTTACGGACAAACTCTTTACGATTAGACTTCGAAACAGCCCTTGACAACCAAAGAGAAAAGTCCGGAAAATAGACAATAATAGGTTGCCTAGATTGCAGGACCTGCAAGCAATATGAGAAAAAACAGTCCAACAGATAAAGTAAATTTCAAAATTCATTAGCTGTACAATCAAAGAGAATAACCAATCCTACATGGAGCATCATACCTCACACAGGGCATCCACAGCGATATAGCATTCTTCCGCTTCAGTATCAAGATCGTGCTCAACATCCTTAACTGTAAGAAGAATAAACCTGTCACCATGTTTCAACTACATGCCCTAATACTCAGCAAAGGTAACTAGGTAAGTCATCTTTGTGGTATAGCCCAAAATTAGCAATCTAGACCCAGCAATAGATACTTCTAACATTTGCATAAATATAACAGGAAAAATCATGACATATACCAAAATTATGCTAAAGACTCAGAGATAGAACAAGAACAGACAAGATAAGTGAAAGAATTACAAGCACAATTGTCCCAAGTCAAATGTTCACCAATGGCCCTCAAACTGAAGGACCATTTAATCCCTAAAAAAGAGACGTGACGAGAATAAAAATTAACCTTGGCTGATACAGAAATGTCAATAGGTATAAGCGTCTATAGATGACGAATACAAGTTCTTCAAAAAAGAACAATAGCAGACCGATTGACATTTAAATGATCTTTGATGACTGAAACAACGAGCCAGGAATAAGGTTTTGACATAGGGGCTCTCCTCAAGAAATAAGAACACATGTCCCTAGGAATGAGCAGAACATCTGGAACCCGAGCACCCGACCAGAAGGGGTATCAGAATTTTCAAATATCAGCCTACTTTCTGTTATTAGCCTCTTTTCCGCATACATGTGGCATTCCCTTAATGCCACGGTCAATGCAATTATTTACTTGCGCAAATAATTGTTTGCATGTTTACCCGCAATTCTCAAACTAGTTAACTTAATTGCGCAAGGAGCACGAATATCCCAACTATCAATCACACACCACAAAAAAAGTTAAAGAAAAGAACACCTCCATGGTATTTACTTCCTCCCTGACATGGACTCAGGGTACTAGTGCGGGTGCATGTCCAAGCCTCAGACATTCCCAACCCTAATTTTTTACATATATCCAAAAAGTTCAGTGTTATGGGTCTCTCTCGCTCTGTCTCACTGTGAAATTTATGAAGTACAAGAGGAATCATTACTTTGCACCAAAGTAGCTACTCGAAGCCTCTTTTGGGGTCTCTCTCACTCTCACTCTATCTCTCTCTCCACACAAAATTTATCAAGTACAAAAGAAGATATCATTACTTTGCACCAACACCAAACTAGCTACTCTCTCCCTCAACGAAATTTATCAAGTAAAAGAGAAGTTATCATTACTTTGCACCAAACTAGCTTACCCACAAAATCTCTTCCGTTGTCAGTAAGATCCCTATATCCCTTTGAATTGTCATCGATTGGAAAATATTCTATGTCAACTCTTTCTCGTCCATCTGCATCACCTTTGTGTCAAGTCTGTGTTACGAATTTTCTCCACTTTATTCCAACTATTCATGTGTCTCTTTAGTGATGCTTTTTTATTATCATCTATCAGAAAATAATAGGCCTCTCTTAGTCTAGTACCAGGATTACAAACATGCCTCGGTATAGCAATGTAAAGATATCAATGATGTGACAAGAAGTTTATTCTAGGCTTGCCACTTCATAGCTTTCTTCAGAGTTGAATTATTAGGTTCTAACCTTAAGTAACTCTAGGAATGATTTAAATGCCCTTATTCTGTTTCTCCTTCTTCTTTGTAATTGTCTGAGCTATCAAGCCTTTAAAACTACTTCAAGTAAAAGAATAGAATCCCAAGGGATGAGCTTTATCTATTCTACTTTTGGTCATACTGGAATACCAAACAAATAAGTATAAATAAAGACAGTAAAATTGCTAGTAACTGTTCACAATATTGACAAGAGCACATGAACTTTTTTCCTTGTCTAACTAGACCTCCCCAAAACCTTATTGCTTCTGTCCACCTTTTCAGAAGCCCTTAAAAGCACTATAAAAATCACTCAACGGCCAACACAAAAGGATGACTATCAAAGAATCTCCAGCTCCAACAGTTCAGACTAAAATGGCATTGCAAAAACCAAATTTTGGCATGCTGCAGCGTAAAAAAAAAAGAACATAATTTGGCAGCATTGCTCCAATAGTGTACATGCTACTTCTTTTACTTTCGACACAGTTCCAAACCTTGTGCATATTTGGCTTTTGTTAGCACTTTAGTCTACGCATTCAAGAAGGCTTTGCAGAGGAGCTGCTTTCATTTAGCAATAAGCAGCCCTGGATTTGCTCCTAGCAGCCACTGGAACCCTACTTTATGGCGAAAAGTGCTTCTCTGCTGCAGTTTTCTCAGTCATAATTGTCCTACAAAGAGAAGCTAACCAGCCCGAACCAGAAAATGCAACCTCCTTTTTTTCTAAATCACCATGGATACTTGTTAAGAGTGACCACATTCCACAACATGTTCTCTTTTAAAGCTCTCTCTTATGTAACCCACTCCTAGTTTCTCATATTAGTGCGCCAATGTTTTCTTGCTCAAATAACCTTATGACAGAAGCTTTGGCTACTTCAAGAGCAACTTACAACCGTTGTAGCACATTTCTGCGACAGAAGTAATAAGCACCAAGGCAAAAATAGAATCAAACCAAAATGGAAAAGAAAACAAACAAAAACGAAGAGTTCAGTCAGCATACAGCTGAACAGTGAAATTCCCACACCATGTATCCACAAATGACAAGAAGATACAATCACGCGACCAATAAACTAGCTGAAATGGACAAAACTTTGGAGTTTGGACCACTTCATAAAAAGACTTTTTCAATAACGAGGTTACAACTGTCCAGACCCTCAAAGTACTATTGAAGTTTTTCATTTTCTGAAATAATTTTGGTTTCAAGGAGAAGTGTTGGTATGGAATACAAATGACATTTATACTGTTCAAATTAATGTTTTGTTTGCACACAGGACCTTAAAGTGCTCAATACTATGAATCAATCTACTCAATGTCCACATTGATTGGTCGCAATTTTTTTTTTATATTGCACATAATGCAATTACGTGGAGCATGATCTGTCTATGGACTTCATTCTTTGCCTCAGTGCTGGTGTTTTTTTTATTCTGTTTCTTCTTGAGTTATAAGCCATAGTTAGAAATATAAGAAATATAGTATCAAAGGAACTGATAGAATGCATCAAGGAAAAGTGAAGACCTGTTATCTGCTTCGATGTGAACGGAAGGACTAACATATTTGACCCGATCCCCTGGTAACAGACAATTAAAAATACATATAAATAAAAGAACAGCAATTTCGCTGTCATACACAGGAATCAACAATCATTTACTATACATTATCAATCGTCATGCAAATTCAAAAGCTGGATAATATTTTGATACTGAAACCATCAAGGAAAACCACAAATACACTACAGTAGTCACCGGCACAATGACAACCAGAACACCATGACCTAACACCACCTTAAGCTCCAAAATTAACCCAGCCCTATACTGACACTACCACTACAAACACCAAAGCCTAAGGAAGTTCCATCATCACGGTTAGCTACATATAACCATAATCCCACCTTCCACAATACTGCCATCAACATCACTACCTAAAGTGTCCATCCAAAGACAACATTCGAAAGACACTCTCTCTGACATGCACCCTAAATGATAGCAAATAAAAATGAGATGGTCCAAATAGAATTATGAAAGCTACTGTGGAAATGGATACATTCGATGTGGATGAAAAGTATATTATGGTCTCAGAACAAGAAAGCAGAAGCAGTTGTTCAATTTCTTCTGTGTTGGGTGTGAGGCAAATAAAGAGCACTTCATGAAAAGCTGGCAACAACAAATCTATTTATGTCGCGTCTAGTGGAAGAACTTAAAGAATGCTCTAATACAAAAAAGGATGAAATCAGCATTTGACTAAAGAAAGGCCATTCTGATCTATTCGGGAAATAGTCACTTGCTACTCGTATCCTTTACCATCAGAAGTTTCATTAATTTTCAGTAAACAAAGCCAACAATTTGTTCCTGGTCAAGATTCTCTAGAGAACTCCAATCAATGCAAGTGTCAAGCTATCATCTGACAACTATTTCGGGAAACAGTGTACAGGGTATGTTAGATAAAAATAAATTAAAATTAAATTAAAATGGCTGAACACATCCAAGCTTCCAAAACATGATCGGATGGACGAGGGGTGCAAAGCTTCCAGGTGCACAGCCCCCCAAGTCATGAGGTTCAAAATCCTCATGAACCAGCTGTGACTTTGCACTAAAATGAGGTGCCAATACCAATTTTTCCATTGAGTCATTCGGTCAAACAGGTGGTGTGCATTCAAATATACCAAACATAATGACTAACAAACGACGCAAATTTCATTAACACAAGAACAAAAAATGGAAAACCCAGGAACTAAATTAGAATCGACCAAAGTGTGTTCACAAATTGTAAACATTTACCTCGTTTAGGCTGTCACTTTCAAGTGTTGAATTCGACGAGGCACAAATCATTGTGGTCTTGTTCTTGCTTTCCTCCCTCAGCTTTACTTCAACACGTTTGGACTCTAACGGTATCCATCGATCGTAACCCTAATGGCATCCATGGACGGGTCCCACTGCTTGTTGTCAGCCGCGTTCACGCGGATCTCGTCGAAGCTCTTGTAGAGGCCCGGGACGTAGGTTATGGATCTGTAGGTTATGGATCTGTGAACCATCTCGTTGTTTTAGTACACCCACAGGGTCTGGTTGCGTTTTTCAATCGAGCCGATGTAGGTGTCGGGTCGGAGCAGGATGTGCTCGAACTGGGTTCTGGTAGGTTTCTTCCATGGTCCTTCCAGATGCGGCCTTGGGTTGGGGCGGTACCGCCGCGGCGGCTGCGTTAGTGTTGTGCTTGGGGGCGGCGTTGGCCATTGTGAATAGAGGGGGAGGTCGAGAGACAGAGAAGAGCGTCTTTGGGTTCTAAAGAAAGAGAGAGCGGAGTGAGGTGGGTAGAGAGAGCGGAGGTTAACGGTTACTTTGTGATAGGGGATAGGGTTTTGGTGACAAAATGAGCTTTTAAAAAGTGTGGTAAACCTATGGGTACCGAAGGAGGTATTTAGAAAATGTACCGAGTATGCTCAGGGACTCATTTTTAGGTCTCATACGAGTGATTCGAGCCGTTCATTATTCTTAGAACATTTTTTTCCGAGGGGCCCCATAAAATTTCAGCTCAATCGGACGGTTAAAATTGCTTGAACCAAAATCCTACTGTGTCAATAAAAAATTGTGCTTGAAACGGTGGGATTTTGGTTCAACCACTTCTAACAGTCCGATTGAGCTGAAATTTTGGGGAGCCCCTCGGAAAAATGTTCTAAGAATAATGAACGGTTCGGATCACTAGTGTGGGATTCAAAAGTGAGTCCCCGACATGCTCAGTACATTTTCTAGACACCTCCCTCTTCATATGTAGTTGGGTCCTTACAAAACACAACATTAACAAATTCAGATAAATTAAAAAGCGTGGCAAATTTGAATTAACTCAAGTCTTTTGGATTGATTCATCTTAACACGTCAAAAGCGGTTTTCGAATACACGCTTTCTTTTTGCAATCGCGATTTTCACGCACTTTGAGAATAAAGTTTAAAAAATACCTTTTATTTAGCAGAGTTAAAAAATAAACGTAAATCGTATAATTGGTTCACGTATTGCCACATTTTTTCTTACGAAAAGCAGTCGTCTTTTTGTGTTCCAACTTCAACCGATTCACATTTATTTTAATAATTTATTAAATAAATCACTTACTGTTTAGCACTATTCCAAACTCCGTAATCATGTACTTTTTAACGCTATTCCCAAACTCTGGTAAATCGACAACGTTAAATCATAAACACGCCTTTACAAAATGGTGTGCGCAAATCACGCTTTTGTAGCAATTAATGCCATAATAAACTTTATGTAAAGATTAATTAAAAATGACTTCAGCAAGCATGCTTTTAAAAGACATGGTTTAAAACAAGCTTTTGAAAGACATAAAAACAAAATCATCGCTAATTTTTTTTGTTCCTTCTCCTACCCAACATGCAAACAAAGGCAAACACCCAATCGTGTTCAAGAGCCAATCCTACAAAGGCGCCACCTCCTCCGTCGTTCGCCTTGTTGTTCCATGGGGATCCGATTAGATGTGTGATGAGTTTTGGATTAAAATAGTAAAGGATAGTAAATGTGGACCCTTATTGATGTTACATTTATGGAAAGAGATTAAATAGTACATGGTTTAGAAGAATTTGTGATAAAGAGGGATAAGGTTGGGTGGATGATGTAAAAACCTGATACTAAATGACTTATTTCCTTTTGTGCATGGGTCATATCATATTTTATGATAAAATAAGTACATAAATACAAGACTAATTAAATTAATTATACTTATCAACAAATGTGATATAATAATTCCTTTCATTAATTATACTCCTATATAAAATGAAAAGATTTAATTATTCTTTTTTTAATTATTCATTTTAATAATTACGTATACCACCTCATTTTTTGCCATTATTTCTAATTTAACTATGTTTACCATCTAATTTTTACTATTTTTTAGCTATATTGAATACAAAATTTATTAATTTTTTACTCATAATAACTAATTTTATATAAATAAAAATTAATAAACGTTAAAAAAAATTTAAATATTTTTGGAATATACAACATAATAGGTTTCAATTATTTGTAATTAACATATTAATTTATTGATTTTTATGTTATACCCCAACAATGTCAAATTTTTAAGTATAAAGTTTTTCAATTTTTTTTGTATCGAATTAAAAATCTCGATCAGTAGTTTAAATACAACACAACCCTAATTTGTATATTATTGAAATGGATAAATACAACCCGCCAAAAAAAACCCCAAAACCCAACCATCTTGCACCTCCTACTGAAAACACAATTTTTTCCCTAAAATACCCTTACCATTAAAAAAATACTAAATAAATTTCAAAAAAAAAATTAAATCTCCATCCTCTCTCTCTCTCTCTCTCTCTCTCTCTCTCTCTCTCTCTCTCTCTCTCTCTCTCTCTCTCATCTCCCATATCCCCCATTTATAAAGACCCGGAAATTTACAAAAAAAAAAAAATGTTGTCTCGAAATAAAATTGGGAATAGTAGAGTGGAATGTAAGAATTTGTATTTGAATGTTCATGAGGGGTAAACGTGAAAGGGCTTTAAATCAAGGACCCATTTGTCGCACTTAAAAAAGATAAGGGGGCAATTACGTGTTTATCTCATAAAATGGTTTGTAGATAGAGAGAGACATATTTTCTCTTCCCTCTCCCCAGCTGACTCTCGCCCCTCTCATCTCCATCGTCTCGACTTTCACTCTCTCTCCTCCTCCCACAAAATTTCGGCCCAAAATCCATCAAGCCATCACAAATCCGAAGTGTATGCACCATGCACTCGACATTTCAACCCATAAATCGCGTAGTCTTAGCTCAGGGTTTGGTGGAACTCAAGATTCAATAGGCAAGTTAAGAATATTTCTATAGGTCCGGTCCGGACGAAGGGGACAGCAACCATGACCAAAAATCTATTTTTTTGCACAAATTCACATATGTGGGGAATCACACCCCAAGCATCAAAACACATGAATTAAGGTATGGAAATGCACCAAAACAAGTCATAAACACTTAGAGGGGGTAGAAATCAACCCCTACCTCAAAGATTAAACTCCAATTTGTGTAGAACAAGACCCAAAATCTCTCTCCCCTCACTTATTAACTAATGTATCTCTATTTAAAAACTATTTTTTATGATGAAACAGGAAAGTGGCTTAAATTGTGACTTCTATATGTAGATTACATTCAACAGGTAAAGTAATTGGGTAGAGCGGATAACTTACTTAAATTAAGAGTGTATTATGTTTCGACGTGTTTTTATGTACGGGGTCGTACGGGCATCCACCAGTTGATACTTGATACTAGTAAAATAGGGTCAAAACCTTTAGTAGTAATAATTTTTTCATCTCGAAAGAAAATACCCCTTATAGACCGACTACCATTCAAAAGTGAACTTGTATAAATTACCCTACTTGTTTAAGTTCATTATTAGTCCTAAACAGCTTAAACCAAACACCTAATTGCCGTTTGATTAACCGTTTTGAGTTTCTTTTTAACTTTGTTAATTAAAACATACATTTTTCTACTTTTTTACTAGAACACATGAAATCATGATTCGTAATCACGCTTTCCTAAAATCGTGTTTTGAAAACATGCTTTCTTTGTTGCTTAAGACGGATTAACATAAAAATTAAGTTAACTCTAATCTACCAATAAAACGTGTTTGGAAAACACACTTTTAGAAAATGTGTTACCGAAACAAGCTTATAAGTTACATCTATGAGGAAAAACTATATGTAGTACTGAAAACGTGTTTTGTAACCATGATTTATAAAAGCGTGTTCGGGAAACATGTTTACCCAACGATGAAGAGCTCCTCTCTACTCTGTCTTCAAACTCTCTCTCTCTCTCTCTCTCTCCCTCTCTCTCTCTCTCTACTCTGTCTTCAAACACTCCATCCCAGCCCTTGAAATCAAGGGCTGAGATTAGAACTTATCACAAGGAAACTCGCTCCACACTCATGCATTTTCTCTCTCCCTCTTCCTGTCTCTCTGCCCCCTTCCCCACTCCGGCAAAACCCCTATCACCTCCCCAGTGACCCCATCTCCGACAATCCAACTCCGACAACCTATCTCTCGACCTTCCTTGTTTTGCCGATAAAAAAAGGCCATGCGGAACTTAACCCCTTCTTGCCTTTGATAAAAAAAGGCGTCTGGGAACCATAATTTGCCAATCCGAAACAAATAAGGAAAATAAAGTCATTACAGAAAAACAGAGTAATCACTCGTGATTTGCAACACTGGTATTCCCACTCTGTAACACAGTTTTCCTCACTCATGCACCAGAATAATCACTCAAATTCCAATCCCTAGCAGACTTAGGACTAAACTCGTTCAAACAATTACGGAAAGGTTGCATAACCTCATTGCAAGTTCGAAATGCCCCAATTGCATAACCTGACTGCAAACTTTATTCCCAAATCCAGTGCAATTTTATAAATGAAGACAAATCCAGTTCATATTTTTTTCCAAAATCCTCCCATAAACCAAATCATTTCATTACCCTAAGTCTAATTAACAGATCCAAACCCTAAAGAGTTGGGGTTTTAATGGTATACTATTACCCTGTATGAATCTGTTAAATTTGGCCAACTACTATATGTATACCAGGAACAAAATTACATAGAAACTCAAGGGTCGAAGAACTGAAATTGGGGTTTTAGTTAATTAGGTCGAGAGGGAGAGTAGAAGTGGGACTGAAGAAGAGACGAAATAACATCAGATAAAACGTGGAAACATCATATAGACAGAATCAAGGCCAAAGATGGGTTCGGACGTGGAAGAAAGAGAGCAATGTAGGAGCTGAGATGGAGGGAGAGAGAAATATTGGGTCGCCGGAGAGACCCTCGCCAGAGATGGAGGGGCCGGGGGAGGCAGGGTGTTATTACGTTACACACACACACAGAGCAGAGAGAATATTCTAATCTCAGCCCTTCATTTCAAGGGCTGGGATGGAGTGTCTTTTTACGTGTTTTTTTATGTGTCTCTGGAACCGGGCCCTATATATATATATATATATACAGTCCACTTCCCCTCCAAACTCCTTTAACTTCTTAAGTTACGGACCTCATTGATCCCGATCGAATTTCGATGATCCGAACCAATTTTTGTGAAAACGGCTCGGATCAAGCCCTTCCCGGTATTTTTTTTTTTGATGATTTCTCGCGGGGACCCTAAAAAACACCTTTTAAACACATTGGACGGTTCGGATCATCGAAATTCGATCGGGATCAATGAGGTCCGTAACTTAAGAAAATCCGGGAGTTTGGAGGGGAAGTGTGGTGTATATATATATATACCTCTCAACGGTTCACACTGCCACTCCAAAATTGATGCACCACTCCAATACTGCATTGATTTGAATCTTAAACCCGCTTCATTGTGGGGAGAACAAAGGTGTTCCCAAGAGACTTTGGCACCTGACTTTTTAAGATCAGGACCAGACTTGAAGAAAGCTCTCAAAATTGCCTCAACCTCCTCAACAACCTCCTTGGGAAAAATGAAAATAGAGGACCTGTAACGACCCGGATTTTCCAATAAAAACTCGATAAATACACTGTATTTCTATACACTTCCAGGCCCTATTTTCTATCAATACATAATTATAACTCTCAAATAATACAAAAGCCTCTGAATAAATGCTCCTCTATAAATTCTCTCGCCCAAATTAGTAATCATCAAATCCTCTAAATCAGCCTCTCTAACCCCGGCTCCACACCTGAAAGATAAAAATCACCGGGAAGTATACGATACAACAGAATAACAATGCTTGCACTTGAGTGGAATCAATAAACAACGATAATCAATCCGATTTAACAAATCATAATGGACCTCATACCCGGTCCTCCTCGGTACATGATCAGTGACCTCCCTCACCCGCTTCACCTAGCCTACCTGGCTTTCCTGGATCGGCCAAGATATTGGCAAGGTCCACTCAATCATCGTACCAAACAGTTCCATGGCACTCCAGCCAAAAATATCATTTTCAATCACAAAAATATTCCACTTTCAACAAAATTCCACATAATCGAACAAGGATACGAGATATTCAAAAGGAGTACGAAATGATAGAAATGAAAGGATTCCGGAAATGGGAAGCATATCGTATACTCCCCGGGTTACCTCAAAATACGATCATGGCCATACAATATAAACTCCATCTTCAAATGATCACCTCAGAATAATTCCTCCCCTTCCTTTTACCATGGCCAAAATGGCCACTGACTAACTGCACGAAAGTTCCTATATCCAATTGCTTATGGTCTATTGACTATGTGAATTTATAGACAAAATTCATCAATTTTTCTCCACATTTATTGCACACACCAACTATATCAAAGAGAGACATGGTTGTCCAAGCCATTTGCCAACCAAGGCCACGACTCATTGACTCTCCCTACCGAAAAAGTGCAACTACTAGCATTAAAACCACCATAAAAGAAATATACAAATATTCCACAAATTCTTTTTCAGGCAAAAATCCATAAAACAACCCCTTTTTAATAAAGTAAAAATACAGGGTATTACAGGACCAGTAGGATTGCCTAAAGAATAAGATAGATTTGATTAATTGTGTCTTACCAGCATAGGACAAATACTTGATGGTCCAAGATTTAATCCTTGCAATGATTCTATCCACCATGACTAGGGGTATAATCAAACTGAGTCGAGTCAAGTTTGGAGGTGTTGAGCTCGGCTCGCTGAAAAAAAGGTCAACTCGAGCTCGAAATGAGCTTCCTTTCCCTGGCTCGAGCTCGGCTCGCCATTAATTCAGGGGGCTTGAGCTTGGCTCTAGCTAACTAAAAAATGCACGTAAAGTGCATGTGAGAAGGTGAGGAAGGAAGGTAGTTTTGCACTTATAAGAGTTTATCTCAAGGAAATTTTAAAAACAACCGATGTGGTACTCTCCAAACTACACTAATGGGATAGAGAAGTAAAGAAGAAAAGAGAACAAATCTTTGCCACAAGTCCAACATCTCCTATTTACACACGCAACAACCATTCCTTGGCTATAAATACACCACTCCCCCTGCCACCCACGTATGCCTGCCCTCTCAAGCTGCCATTTGGCAGTCAAGTATGTATATATCCTATGGGCTTGCGAGTTCATACGAGCCAAGATTTTATGCAGCTTGTGCTCAGCTCGTTTATTTGACGAGCCTAAAAATTTGACTCGTGCTCGTTCGTTTGAGGTCTGAATCGAGCTTGAACGAGCTCAACTCGAGTCGAGCCTCAGTCGCTCGCGAGCGGCTCGGCTCATTTGCAACCCTAACCATGACCTTACAATCAAAATGTTTTAATTTGGTGGATAGTAGGGGAAAACCAAGGTATCTCACAGGTAGACTTCCTTCTTGAAAGCCTAAAATGCTCAAAATTTCAGTTTTTGAGGTATGGTTGACCCCAGATGAGAGTATGTTACTTTTCCAAGGACTAGGAGATAGACTTGAGAGAGCTTCAAATTCAGTTATGGCAGCTTGGATGTGGATTATGGAGCTTAGTTCACCTTTGCAGAAGATCATCAAATCATTAGCAAAACATAGATTGACAATCTTGTTTAGGTCACACCTCCAATGGAAGTGAAAAGTCCGGGAGAAGTGTTTTCTCTCTTAGAATACAAGTCAGCACTTCCATCACAATGACAAAAAGATAGGAGGACAAAGGGTTGCCCTGTCTCAACCCTTTCTGCCCTTGAATATACCTTGTGGCAAAATGAGATTTTTTGTTACCAATTGGACTTAATAGGTTGCAAGGACATAGTTGAAGGACGACATAGGGTGTTTTAATAGTTTAAGGACCACAAAGAAAAAAGTGGGATAGTTTACGGGATGAAAACATAGAAAACTCGTAGGCCTCGTTTGATTAGCGGACTAAAGTAGGTAAGATTGATAGTCCTGGATTATTTGTCCTTAGACTAATTTAGTACTGAATCCCACACAATCCCTTGTTTGACTCGTGCAAGATTAACATTGGGATATCCCATGTTTGGTTCCCCAAACTAAATTTTGGGATTAATTTCAACACTCTCTCTCTCTCTAAAACCAATTCCAACCAATTAAAATTTTCAAATTTAAACATGATTCTTGAAAAAAAATTCATAACGAAGTTCAACATCCAATATCCAGCGAAGTGCCGAAATTGAAAAAAGGAAGAAAATAAACGGAAATGGAATAACAAATACAAGAAATTTGGCTTGGCAAAGACTAGTGAAGTAATACAAGATTCAGTAAAAGAAGCAGCTCCACAATAAGATACAGCGACACTCATAAATTTGACCTAAGCTTGAACTTATAAAGTCAACAATTTGACCTAAACTAAAAAGTAAAGAACCTTTCGAAGGGAAATCTGGCACTGTACATTGCCATTCTAGTAAACAATCTCAGGTGCAAGAGCTCTCTCTCTCTCTCTCTCTCTCTCTCTCTCTCTCTCTAACCTAAGCTTCATCTCTTTTCTCTCTCCCATTACTACGCGTAAACCAAAATGAAAACTCGGATTCTCCATGTCTCCTTCCTTAATCCAGTTTCTAATAAAATATATGAAAAATCAAAACCCAACAACAAACAACAATGAAGACAACCCACTGAAACTTGCTTCGTCCAACTTCATCCGATCCAACCCTAAATCAAAACCCAACAACAAACACCAATACGCCACTGTCAGGCGAGTTCAAGTAGTCACTCTGTGGGTGATGGTTCTTGCTTTAGCTGAATATGATGAGCTGGAGAGGTGTGGATAGTCAACAGTAAGGACACAGTAAGAAGGAGAATAAGGTGGTCTAGAGGAAGGGTGAAGAACAGAGTAGGTGTGCACAGAAAGAACGAAGGCAGTGGATTGTTCTCAATCTAATCCGTGATACCCTTGGTGACCTAGGAGATGGGGCAAGAATTTCACTAGAGAGAATGTTCTCCTCTCATTCAGTGATTACCCTTTTCTCTCTCTAGAATGGCATATGCCTCTGCCAAGATTTCACCAACCTCTAGGCATTGAAAGGGAATGTCCCATATTTATAGGCACCATGGACCAATGATCAGGTGTCAGGCTGTTCCCCTATAATATGATAACACGTGTCCTTTCCGTACAACCTGACCATACGAGTGACGTCATCACCGCGTTGCTGGCCCAGGTGGTGACGAGCCATTCCCCCGCGCAGCGATCCTCCTGTTCTTTATAGCCACCAAGCCATTAAATCTCCCTTATTCCCGTAAGGGCAAGGTCGTGACCTGTTCGGTCGCGCCTATACCGCAACCAAGCCTCAGGGGGCCCCCGGGGTCTTGCCTTCAAACTGCAACAGGTATAATTACCTGGGCTAAATTGGACTAGCTCCTTGCGTTCTCGCCCATGTTCCGGGCCGCACTAGTAGTTTGGGCCATGGGTTTTTCTCCTATTCGGATGGCCCATGGTTGTCTAAGCACCGCCCTTACTGGGCTTGGGGTGCACGCCTTGGAGGCGCCTTGCCGTTCCAGTGGCCCCCCGCGTAAAGACTTGTGTCTGCGTCAGTGGCCCCCTCGCGCGGATCCTTCTTTGGAGAGTGCCACGTGTCGCGCGGACATCACGCTACCTATGTGACACTTGTCATGATCTCAACGGTGGGTCAACGTTGACTCTGGTCAACGGGGGTCTCGCGCTGACCTCCCTTGCACACTCCAACTTCGTCCTATCCCTTGCTCCTGGTACCTCAATCAAATGAGGCCATAAAGAATTAGATGTAGAGACTCACTTTTTGTGGTTGACCCTGATTGTGTGGGAAAATTAAAAGAAGTCTAAATGAAGTCGGTCTTCTGTACAATACAATACTAGTACCTCCTCCGTCCCAATTTTTTTTTTTTTGTAAATATAGATCTTATTTCATAAATCTGATTGTGAACTTTTTTATATGATGCAAAAAAAATTCAAAAATTATTTTGATAAATATTTTTTTTTTAATTAAAAAATTTCGCATCGTTTAATGATGGAGTCTAAAGTTGAAATTGAGGAAGTATTGGAAGTACTATTAAGCATGTTCATAACCGAACCGAATGAAGTAATTAAAAATGATATGTCGTCACCATCACTCATACCCCTTGCAAAAAGTCGCGCGTTTCTCAACGAATCAACGATCCTCCCACCGATGCCCTTCAATTTATCAAATATGTCGACATTTTCTTCCCTCCCATTTCTCTCTCTCTCTCTCTCTCTCTCTCTCGGAACCTCCAAATCCAATCCCCTGGCGTTGGCGTGTCTTCTCCAAACATCTACTACTGCTGCTGCAGATACATACATCGATCCGCTCATGTCAACACCTCTTCTTTAGTAATATTATTATTATTTGCACAATCTCTCTATAGTATTCACCCAATCTCCATCGCAGATCAACAATCATCCAGTCCATAGAGATACGTGTTCTCTCTCAGATTAACACCCCCCTCCATGTCATTCATTCAGGTTCAATTTCCAATACCTATCTGTGTGTGTGTGTGTGTGTGTAGCTGTATATTCGTTGTTGAGGATTTTGTATTTTTCAGGATATCTGGCCGCTGCTGCGCCTCCGGGGAATTGGAGAAAAGTCTCAAAAATTTTCAGGTAACACTCAAATCCATACAATTTTTAGGATTTGAGTAGAAAATTGGGGAAATGAAATCAATTTCGGTGCTTGGATTGCCATTACCTCAATGGATTCAAACTTGGAAGGGTTGTTCGGTTTGAAGAAAAACTTAGCTCTTGGTATCCGAAATTGACCAAAACTTCAAATCCGAATTTATGGTGTGGAAATAGACATTGTGAAATTTTTTAGCAAAAAGAGGAAGAATTAGACATAGTGAAATTCCAAGAGCTCTCGTTTTTAGAGCATTCATTGTTTGCCATTTGAAAAAGATTGGGGGTTTAATAATTTGTTAGGAAATCAGATTGCTCTGTTGCATGTAAACCGAGAATTTTGAAACATACCTGCAGTGAGGAGTTAGAGAGGAAAATCTTGTCTTGTTCATAGAACCTTTCATTCAGTTTCCCCTTGTTTTCTCATCACACATGCAGAGAACAATAGGACGATTTTCAGGGGTTCTAAATCATGGGATCTTTTTGTGTTCCTGGAAAAGACTCTCTTTCTTTGTCCATTTTGGTTCTTGTTGTCTCAAATTAAGGGATGTGACATTAGAACTCTAGTGATTTCGCTGGGGATTTTAACCCAGTTAGAGAAAGTTCACCAATGCCAATTTTTTGGCTTTAAGCCTTCGACGAAAAATAGCAGTGTTGTTGCATCGGTTTGATGCCATTTTGGCCCTATCTCAAATCCACACCATTGGAATAAACTCATCTCAATTTTCGATGTAATCAATTGCTTTGATGATGTGGGAGAGTGGACGAAGCCGAAGTTGGTGGCAAATTTGGCACCAAAGATGGCTTTACCATTTTTAGGCACAAAAGAAATGATTAGAAATTGCTCAGCCACCAAGTTTAGCACTCGGACTCTGCGCAAAGTTTCCAAATTGTGGCTTTGGCAGCCTAAATGGCTCTTGGTGGACTTGCTCTTAGTAGATGGGAGGAGGGACCTAAACAGAGGATTTGGAAACAAAACTTGGCATTTGGAATCGACGAAGAAATTTTTTCCTTTCCATAGCGTCCAATTTCTTTTCCCAGAGACTAGTTGCAAATTTCTTTCATGGGTTCTAAGATTTGGGAATTGTCTGTTTGTGGGGTTCCCAAAAGACTCCTTTTTGCAGAATCTATCCCAATCAATGTCCACCACCAGTTGCAGTGGCAGCGACGGCAGTGCTGAGTTAGAAGCGTGTCGTGATGAGTCCACTGCATTCCTCCTCAAAATGGTGGCAATCGCCGCCATCCTCACTGCTGGGGTCGCAGGCGTAGCCATTCCCTTACTGGGCAAGAACCGCCGTTTCCTCCGCACCGACTCCAACCCCTTCTTCGTTGCCAAGGCCTTTGCTGCCGGTGTCATCCTCGCCACTGGCTTTGTCCATATGCTCCCGGATGCCACATCAGCGTTAACAGACTCATGTTTACCAAAATACCCCTGGTCAAAGTTCCCATTTTCTGGGTTTTTCGCAATGATTTCCGCATTGGCTACTTTGCTTGTGGATTTTGTGGGGACTCAGTACTATGAGAGGAAGCAGGAGAAGCAGCAAAGGGCTGGTCAACTAGACCGGCTCAACTCGGTTGACTCGGTATCGTCAGTTGATTCAGGAATTGTGGAGGAGAAGGAGAGGAACGGGAAGGTTTTTGGGGAAGAGAAAGGGGGTGGAATGCACATTGTGGGGATACATGCGCATGCTGCACACCATAGGCATAATCATCCCCATGGGAAGGATGCGTGTGAGGGGCACGTGACGGAGCACTCTCACGGATCAGATGTGCATTCCCACAGGTTCGGCGATGGGGAAGAGGAGGGTAGTGTACGACATGTTGTTGTTTCACAGGTAATGTTTTATATGATGTCTCATCAGTGTATGAACAGTTTGTAGACTTGTCCTTTTCAGTTATTATGCTTTTCATTGGCTGCAATTATTGTTTATATGACCCCCTCTTTGATTTATGGACGTGATGGTTTGTTTTATGTGATGTTGATAGCAAGCATTGTTTGTTCACAATCTTCTATTTTTCAAACTAAAATACTTCATATTCTTGTTCTAAATACCATAATTGTATAGTCAGTACGGTTTTTTTTATTAGCCAGTCGTGATGGTACTTGCTGTATGAATAGTACACGGTTGGGTACTTCTTGTTGTTGAGTGAAGGATCTCTACTTTCTGCCAAGATGTCTCGTTAAGTTTTACACGGTTGGGTACTTCTTGTTGTCGAGTGAAGAATCTGTAACTTTCTGCCAAGATGTCTCTTTAAGTTTTACTCATTGGATGATTCAAAACTGTCATTGTATCGAAGTTTATTGAATTATTGCCATCCAGAGATTTGTCTCTTCTACAAGTTAGAGTTCAAACTTTACCGAGTTAGTCGCCTGGAATTAGCCTTAGGTAGTACGCATCTTTTGATTTGAGCATTTTGTTAATCGCTTTTGCAGTTTGTATCTAAGAAATAAGTGGTTTTTTTTTTTTTTTGGACCTTTCCAATATTGTTTATCATGTCTAGCAGTCTATTATTTCTGAGTGTGGTGGATTTTCTTAGTTTTGTTTGCCACAACCCCTCTGACCTTGATATTGACAGGATACACATTTGGCCACCACATGATTCTTTTGAGCTTTCTGTGTTCTCTTTTTTCTGGTAATACGGACTGATCCCA
Source organism: Vaccinium darrowii (assembly GCA_020921065.1). NCBI lineage: Eukaryota > Viridiplantae > Streptophyta > Magnoliopsida > Ericales > Ericaceae > Vaccinium > Vaccinium darrowii. The sequence goes on along the minus strand of CM037162.1, from coordinate 23,590,678 downwards.
CCAACCACCACTTCACGTGTAGCCTCCTTCCATAGCTATTTTGCACAAGCTTTCATTTGCGAGGAGAGTGGCCCAAAGAATTTGCTTGTAGTGGGAGTTGAACTAGGTACCTGAGCTTGTAAGGATCTTTCCTTTAGGTTTGGTCCCTTTTTTTCTTGTTATCTTCTTCATTTTGTTGTTTTGATAGGAGCCAATGGTACCATCATGAAGGGGAAACGAAAACTGCAATCAACAATGAGCATTGCCATTAATCGCCTAATATACCATTTATTTGGGGTCAAGTTGGTGATAGAAATTGATATTTTTTTTGGGTATTGTAATCTGGTGATTTCATCAAACCAATGACTTGACTTCTGCGAATATATCGACCCAACCGTTTATTAGTGTTATGTGGCTTATTTTTTAGGCTAAAAGCTGCTAGTAAACAAGCAGGGCCTTCAATATTGGAGGTTAAAAACTCTGCTTATTGTACTCAATGAGTTGCATTATGGACCTTTGGTTAAAAGTGCTAGTGTGTTCTGTATTTCAAGAATCATCACTTCTTGCCTCGCACCCAGGGGCGACTCTACCTTATATAACCAGCGAGGTGCTTGACCTCGCTGGGTTCAAAATATGCACTGAAAAAAAAAATCAGATATAAATTATTTTTTTAGTATTATGAGCGTTGGTTTACTCGTGCGAGGTTAAAATAAATATTTATAACCAAATTTGAACCAAATTGTTATAGCCCTTACAAAACAATACAAGCCTAGAGCCCAATATAACCCATTTAAGGATAGTGGAGTGTCACACATTTTATAATAGTCTATTGGTTACAACTTATGTTAGGAAGGAAAATAGGAAATACATTTGGTTAAACTTTAAGGGTGTGTTTGGGAGCCAATTTTTGGCTTTTCGTTTTCTCCTTTTGAAGTTTTGTATGTTTGGTAGCTACTCCTCAAAACAGATTTTGCAAGAATGAGTTTTCCATTTTGACATTTAGAGAGAAAAAGCTAAAAACAAGTCTTGAGGTCCTTTTGCATTTTCCAAAATATGAAGACTCGTCGTGGGATGTTATAATATGTTGGAGACTTTTTGTCAAACGATGTAATGTACATTTTTTTTTGTCTAGTTAGAGTTTTTTTATTATTTATTATTATTATTATTATTTTTACATACAGCTTTTCATAGACACGCTATCTATTTTTGTAAGCACTGGATGAAAATCCTAGAGTATCCCTTGCTCGCACTGTTGCGGGAAACCACAGCATTTCTTATTTTGTATTGATCCTTTTTCTTTTTCTTTTGCAGGTCCTTGAACTTGGGATTGTATCACATTCTATTATCATTGGGCTTTCGCTGGGAGTCTCTCAAAGCCCGTGTACCATACGACCCCTAATTGCCGCATTATCCTTCCACCAATTCTTTGAAGGATTTGCGCTGGGAGGATGCATCTCTCAGGCCCAATTCGGGACCCTCCATGCCACAATAATGGCTTGCTTTTTCGCTTTCACAACCCCCGCAGGGATCGCAGTTGGAACTGGCATTTCTTCATTTTACAACCCCGATAGCCCGAGAGCCCTAATCATTGAAGGAACGTTGGACTCTATATCTGCAGGAATTTTAGTGTACATGGCTTTGGTGGACCTAATTGCAGCTGATTTCTTGAGTAAGAGGATGAGTTGCAATTTTAGGCTCCAGGTAGCTTCTTATTTTGCACTCTTTCTTGGGGCTGGATTGATGTCTGCACTTGCAATCTGGGCTTGATTCTTCTATTAATTTATGTTCTTTTTTTCTTTTTTTTGGGATTGCAACAACAAATGAATGAAAATGTCATTCTTTTTACTCGTCTTTGTTCTTCGGCAATTTTAGGCTCCAAGTCGCTCTATAATAAATTTTCTTACGAATAGTAGTTGGAAAGAATAAAAGTTGCACCAGCTTTATACTGTACTAAAAATCTATTGCCCGTGTTTATTTTTACAAGTTACGGCCTGTTTTGAGAGAGCTCTATTTTGAGCTTGAAAGTTGTCTTTTAAACATTGACTTTCAATGTTTGAAGTTGAAAGAATAACTTTGGCATATTGTTGGTGTTGAAATTATTGGTTCAGCTTTTACTATTATTTACCATACTTGTTAAATGGAGTAATTCTAATACCCTTCCATTCCTAATTCGAATAATCTACATAAAAAAAAAAAATGGAGTATTAATCTATAGCCTAATTTATTGCATATACTAGGAATTGCCTGTGCCTGCGCAACACGTTCCAAAACAATAAAATCGAGTTTTCCTTCTCTACTGTTGACCAATCCGTAAAAGAATTTTCGAGAAGTCATTTAAAAATAAATAACCAGTGTGTAAAAAACAATGAAATATGATATTAATAATAAAAAAGCGAGCAGAATAAAATGATCATAAAGCATATAGAAAGCCTTGTCATTTTATTCCAAGTGGGAGTTCTGGAGCATTCAATGTAACTCCTTTGTAGCTTCACTCAATCACTCTAGTCCCATCTTTAATGGTAGCTGTTGCTTGTTTATACCTGGTAATCACCAAGCATATATATAGTATGAATATCCAAAGTTGTAGCCGCTTGGCAATCTAGTCAATTTTTATTTTCTTTTCTTTCTTGGGAAAATGACCAAAACATGGTTTTTAAAAGTAAATATTCCAATTTCATGACAAGGTTTTTGAAATTACCAAAAACATGACAAGGAAAAAAATAATTCCACATATATGGTACTAACAAATTACAGGTCTAAAATACCCTTCTCATTTTTGAAGCCTAACACACACATCCCCTTCCCATTGTTCCTGGAAATATTAGCTACCAGAGTTGCACCGTGCATGCAACAACATTGCACTGTGAATGAAAAACCTTTGCACCTTCCAATAAAAGAATTGCACTCATGTTAGTCCAACTTACCTTGCCAGCGTAATATCAAATCAAATATTTTTGGACGGACAATCTCAAAATTGCATTGTGCATGCAACAACATTGCACTGTAAATGAAAACCCTTGCACCTTGCAACAAAAAGAATTGCATTCATGTTAGTCCAACTTGCTTTGCCAATGTGACATCAAATCAAATCTTTTTGGATGGACAATTTCAAAATTGCACCGTGCATGCAATAATATTGCACTGTAAATGAAAACTCTTGCACCGTGCAATAAAAACACTGCACTCACATTAGTCCAACTTGCCTTGCTAGTATGAGATCAAATCGAATCTTTTTGGACGGGCAATCTCAAAATTGCACTGTAACTGAATTAGGTTTGCACCTTGTATAAAAAAACATTGCACCTTATATCAAAATCATTGCACTTGGGGTTTTGTATGGTTTGGGAAAAAAAAAAATACACTCATGGATATTTTGGGCAGTGCAATGATGAAATGCCATGTATGTGGAATTATTTTTGTTCGTGTCATGTATTGGTCATTTCCGAAACCATGACCATGACATTGTCATTTTTTATCCTTCTTGCCAGGTTTTGGTCATTTTCCCTTTTTTCTTTTCCTCTCTGGGGTATGCCCCTTGAAGCTTGTATATTCGGTTAACCCCCTTTTTATTTCAAGTTGATTTATCAGCACACACAAAAAAAAAAGATTGACAGAAATCTAAAAAATCTTCATGAACTGCTGTTCAAAATAATCAAAACCATAAAACATACCAAGCAATATTGACAACTCAATGATATGATAGGCAATTACAACGCATAGAGCTGCGCAACAACAACCCAAATCCAACCCTATATGTGTTAGATCTAAAAAAAATAAGAATGGGGCAAAATCTATAAATTAGAGATATAATATTAAAAAAAAGCATTAGTAAATTCCAACAATGTGAATGTCACAAAAGGAAAATAGAACCAAACGGGAAAATGAAAAATCAGAACAAAAAAATAAAAAATATAAATAGTTGACTTTGAAAAGTGACTTGACTTTGATAATTCGAAGTCACCAGCTTGGAGATAAAAACTTTATCAACAAGAATTCTGGTAAGTATAAGAGGATTAAAAATAATTAAGTCTCACCGCATCAGTTTAAATTATTTGCGCTTTGATGCCAATTTTCTACTTGCGAGAGACATCCAAATATTTGCTACAACACCTACTAATTATCCACACATATTTACCCAAAAAATTATCCACACACGATCCGTATTGTATCCCTTTGTGCAAGAAACATACTTCTCAACAATTCGCTTCCAAAAACACAAATTGGGCTTGCGAATTAATTATGGGCGGATATTGAATAATGCATCATAGGCGGATATTGAATAATGCATCATAAATCACTACAAATTGCGACATCTTCTGCTTTTCAAAATGATTTTCCTCTCTTTTTTTTTTTTTTGGATATGGGATGATCCATGATTTTCTTTCTTTTTTTTTAAAAAAAAAATTTAGCCGTTGGAAAAAAAAAAGGGTAACTATTTTGGGTGTATTTCTTTTTTTAAATCGTTTGGAGTAATCTTTGTTACCGTTGGAAAACAATTGAAGTTAATGTGGACTGTTGAAGAAAAACAAAACTCCCAGCTTACTCTCTTTCCCCTCTCTTGCACACCCACGACAAAACTCCCAGTTTACTCTCTCCCCTCTCTCACTCACCCACATTCTCCACGTCCGGTTCTCCACTGCCGTGAACAAAACTCATGACTCTGTGTAGAAATTTTACTTTCTCTCCCATAGTTCCTTCCATCACCGAGAAAACATAGGCGAAGACGATACCGCAATTGGCCTGCAGAGTTGAAGTTGGACTCTACAAAAAAAATGGGTAAGCTGCCACATTCTGTAAGCCTGATAATTCACTCATCTCCGTGTGTTTCTGTTCACATTTTTCTCTTTCTCTCCCACAGTTACTTTCAACCAACGAGAAAACCTAGAGGGAAACGATACTGCAATCGGCTGGCAGAGTTGAAGTTGAACTCTACAAAAAGCGGTAAGCCTGATAATTTACTATAGATTCTCTCTCTCTCTCGGTGTGTGTGAACCATTAATTTGTGTCAACCATTAAGCACTCCAACTGTTCGATGAAATGTGTGAACCATTTGTTTTGTACCTCGGTGAAGAGTACGAAAAGAGGGAGATTGATCGTTTATAGCCGGTGAGAACTTTTAAACTCAACAGCAAACTTCTGCGACTGGGCTGTTTTGGTTCTCTATTTCTTTGGTTTAGGTTCGGTGGTGTCTTTGTATTTGCATCAATTTAGTCAGTGAACAGGGATGCTGTTCACTGGTGTGGAGGGGGAATCATTCAAACCCCTTAAGGGATGCTGTTCACTGGTGTGGAGGGGGAATCAATCAAACCCCTCAAGGGATGCTGTTCACTGGTATTGAAGGGGAATCAGTTGACCTATTGATGGCATTAAGGTGTAAGGCTGGGGAGAGTGAAAGGCCGTTACTAAAAACTTGCAGTTTTCAGAACACTTTCAGATTATTATCCTTTTTTGTCACCATTGGAAATATCAAGGAGGATTACATATAACAGATTGGCATGTATCATTTCGTGACTCTTACCCGATGGGTTTCTTATAGGAATCAGTCAAACCTTCGATGGTGTATTTCCCAATATTGGTTTAACAAGGCTATTGAGACCCGCTAGCTCATCTCAGGGTACCATTTTTGGTCAGGTATGTTATTGACTCTATTCCATTTTTACATGACACGTCGTAATTTTTTTGTTATGAACAGACAAACAAAGATTTAAGGGCAACTGTAACCAATTCTTCCTTCACTCTTTTTTTTTTTTTTTTTAATGTTATTAATCATTTCAATTCACTTTAAATATGTAGGTTGAACTTCTTCAAAAAAGGAATATTGCTGTGCTGAGCGAGAACTGAATGTCATGTGTATCCGACATATTAACGAGCATTGGGTACTAAGTCACTACAAATGTTTTGTCTGCAACTAATTGTGGAACTCATTTATTGAAAGGAAAACGGAAAACCAAAGGCAAGAATAACTAACTAAACAAAGACAAAGGGCTACCATGATACGTAAGGGAAATGGCAAATCAACATGTGCTAGGGGGGAAGAAAACACTAGGGTATGATTCGAGTGATTGACATGTTAAAAATTTTGTGTAGAGAAATCTTTCATTATTTCAGAAATTAAAATGGAATGTGATTGAAGTTATTATCTCTCTTCTTTGTTGATCATTGATGCCATGACTTTGAGCAATGCATTAATTTTCCTTTGTTTTTACCGTTATGAGAAATCCTTTATGAAATATCATAGGGCAATTTTGATGCTATCACATCCCATTTGAAATGAAAATTGGATATTCTAACTTTACTTTTGCAGATTTGATTTAAATAATGTTGGTTCGTCATACTATCTCATGACTAATAGGGAACTTTAAGGCCTTCATGGTACCCTTGCTTTACTGTATCAATCCAAGAGTTTTATTTTATCTTTTCTCCTTAAATTCACTTGTGAGGATGAGGCCAATGTAGAGATTAGGTTAAAGCATCATCTTTTGCCCGGTTCGGTTTTTGGTGATTACTATTCTTTGGAGTCATGTTGGACTAATAACCGCCTGGAATGTGTTTTGTTGATGTGCTTGGAATGTCATTGTCTCTAGGCGATTATCTATGTTAGCATTTTCAAAAAGAAGATCAATTTGATGCCATTACCTTATAGGTGAGCTTTTCCCCCACTGTGAAATGCTTAATCTGTTTGGGCATCCCTTTGTTTTGTATTCAAGAATCATAGGTGAGGATTTCTCATCCATAAGGTAATGACCAAGGTGCCATTACCTTATAGGTAAGCTTTTCTCCCACTGCGAAATGCTTAATCTGTTTGGGCATCCCTGCGTTTTGTATTCAAGAATTACTCATGACGCATACAAATCTACTTGGTTTACGTGATTCATATATGGGGTAGTGAACTGAAAGTAGCCCAAGGTGTATAATCCCTTTGATTGTTCCATCTAATTTTGTTGTCCGATCAGATTTTAGCAAACCATTTGGCTCTAACCATGGGTATTGCACATATCTATTTCTTGCTACCTGATTCCATGTGTGGCTTTTGGTTGTCAACTAATGGCAAGTACATGTGTTATGTGTGGATCCACTCAATTTAGAGAAGTACATCTATGTTTTTCAAAGACTTCATTATAAAACTTAAGCGATGTTCGGAGTGCCTTAAAACCCATAGACTATATAGACGTTCTAGGCTTTAGTTGTTTTTATTTTATTGAATTGGAAATGTGATGGAATAGAGATGCAGTGAATTCTAAAGGGGTGTTGTATCTCTGCGGCATCTGTTTTTTCACTGTTGCTTTTCTAGGCAGATTTGGGTCCCTTTGCTAAGGAAGTTTTTGGTACAAAGAGGGGCTGGTCAATGGGATTAGGAACCGTCATGGGAAATTGATTTTTGTAAGGGTAAGTCCTTTAGAGTTACGTTATTCAAATTTTTCCTAGCTGCTGCTTAATTTGCATCATATTTGGATTGAATGTAATGCTATAATCGTTGGGGTAATTTAACAGAGTCTCAAGTAGTTCTTGCAGTTGTGGAGGAGAAAATGAGATATAGAGTGAGCTCTTGGAAGCAGATCCCTAGCTCCCTGGAAAATCATTGGTTGTGTAGCCAATGGAATCTTCCCCATAGCTTGCTTAGGAATTGATACTATTTGCTTTGGGTGTACTCCTGTTGTTGGTAGGTTCTTTGTTGACTAGCCGCCAATGGAATCTTCCCCATAGCTCTATAACATGAAAAATTAGTGAACCATGATTGTATCTGTAGATAAAATTATGTTGTGAGATTAAAGGAAATTCTGCATACATGTAAACTTGTTATTTTAAGCATTAGATCATTTCAAAATTGATACTCTAAGTTTCGTGCTAAGTGGGGAATAGCTTCAAAGCTAAAGTTTGGATTACTAATTTGCATACTTAAGGTTTGTTTAATTTTAGAGTTTGTTTATCTTTAGGGTTTGTTTAATTAAAAAGCAAAAGTTATTCTTTAATTGTAGTTCTTTCTTAGGTATGCTCGAATTTCTGGGTTTTAGGCTGCCATTAAAACCTGCTTGACTTGGGATTTTCTTTTGTGGTTGTTGTGCTACAGGGGTTTTTGAACTGAAACATTAATTAGGATAATTTGCATTATAAAAAATCAGCCCTGCTTCCATTTTCACAATTTACATTTAGTCGTTATTTCATGAACAATTTAATTTCAGGTTTGAAATTATAACTCAACCTTTAGGTAGAAAGAGCTGGCAAATACGAAATAAGCTGATTTTGTATTAAGCTCTTGGTATCTTGTATGTTGGTTGTTTACCTAGGGATTCACTTTTGGAGTACGTCTGGTGCAAGTTGTGCTGAATTCTCCTAATTGGAGTGTTGTTATTTTCCACAAATTGCTTTAAATGCCTTCTCGGTTCCTGTTCGTTAGTTGTTCTTATAAGTACAATTCCTAAAAGTACAAACCAAAGGAGGATTTGTAGACACCCATGTCTGCAAATTTAGGCCACACGATGTTTAAGATCTAAAAGAAGAAATCAAACACACTTGCTCAATAAAAACATGCTGGCCTAAATATGTTATTGCATAGTTGGTGTGGGTGAAAAATAAAGTGGAATGAGTTCTCGCTCTTTCTCTAAAGCAGGACCTCCCAAGCTAGAGCTTCAAGTTCGAAAGTGAGTACATAGTTATTCTTATAATATCTTTCCCTATTTCAAGTTCGAAAGTGAGTACATAGGGTTTATTGATCTTCAATTTCTTCCTTATTGCATTGTCTCTTGTGCAGGTAGGTAGTTGAGAATCAAATTGGAAGGAAGAACTTAATCATTGATGACTGTGATGCAAAGCAGTGAGTTAACGTTTTGGGATGCAAAGACTCTGTTCTAAGTCGAGTGAAATCCTGAATTTGTTCCCATGTTTAGCTTTCCCTTGTAAGTATATATTAATAGCTACTACCTAGACACTCTGTTTGGCGATGTCGTTAGCACCTGGATTTGCCGCCGCCCCGGATTTGTAATCCAGGGCCCACCACGAGCCGGTGTTTGGCACAAAATTTTCGTCCCCAACTCCACCCGGACTATTTTCACTGTTTGGAGTGCAAATCCGGCTTCACCCGGATTTGCCAACGACAGCCCTGACCCTGTCGTTGGCTAACAAGGGTGGATTTGGGGTTTTTCTACCCATTTTATGTAACATCCCTACTTTTTCCTTAAAAATATATAATTGTTTTAATAGAAATAATTAATTCTTCCATTTTCCTTTTTCACACTTCTTTCTAATAATAAAAAAAAAATACAGATTATTAAGTACTATATTTATTTTGGGTGTTCTTAAAAATCAAATAACTTATATTTTATTTTTATAAATATAGTTGAGTTAAATTGAATATGGTTACACGAACATATATATAATGGGCCGTTTATTTTTAGTATAGGGCCGACTATCTAAGTTGGGCTTAATTAGGAATTTCCTAGCAATATAGACATTTTGATAAAAATAGAGGACTGAGATGTTATTTGTTTTACATTGAGAGCACTAGGGTTTATATGTTAAATACTATACCTAAATATCTTAGGCTGCTCCTTTTAGAAGAGCCGAGAGGGAGGGTTAGTTGTGGAGCTTTGCGGCATTTTCCAATTGAATTCATTGGGTTAGTCTATTCTCTACTCTAAATCGTAATTTTCCGGTATTGATTCTTTATGTATAGCTTCGATATTAGATTATTTAAATTGGGTTTTGTGAGGATGTGTCGTGAGGAAAAAAAATGAGAGGGAGGGGTCAGAGTTTGCATCATGGGTTTCATGGGTGATGCATTTGGTTTATGCATGTATCAGAATGTTGTAAAATATTACTAGTATATTAGGGATCTACATGTGTGCATGTGATTCAATACATAAAATAGAGTAATTTTTCCTTAGCATGTAATGTATGGCTGTGGTTCAGTTGATGCATGTGAGGGATATTGGTGGTGTATCATTATGGGTAATAAAGTTCTTGGTGTGTTAACCATGGGGCTGTTGATGGAGTTTAGTTATAAGGAATTCATATTACCAGTATTATATAGTTGTTGGCTGTAGTGATAAAGTAGTAGTTTTTCATTACATTGATTAAGTATATGCATTCTTTTATTCAGACTAGCAAAGTACACGAGCATTGCATTTCGCAATCTGTCGTTCCGATCAAGGTGAGTGGTTAAGCATGTGATCCCTTCTTTTGGAATCCTCTTGAGCCTATCAATTTTTGACAATCCTTTATTTTGTTCTGATTCTATGAATATTAATCTTGCTCGTTGAACTCAACTTGTTTGACGATTGACGTACCCTTTGGCATACAAGGTTTATTGGTTATATTTCCGATTGATTGATTGCTCTTATTTCGCTTACTGTCTAATCATTGAATTCGTTATATTATTGAGATTCTGCAATGGCACATGTAATATCTCTGTTGGTCACTCCCGTTTACCGTTGTTCTTATGTGATTGAGACCATATATTATATTTGTGAAAGTCCAAGGAAAAGACCCAGGCGCCATCCTGCGGTGACTTTGGCCACTAGAGAAAAGACTTGTGAAATACCCTGTGACTCTAGTGCTCAACGGATAGGGAAAAGACTTGTGAAATACCCTGTGACCCTATTCCGGATCAGCTTAGGGAAAAGACTTAGGCGCCATCCTGAGGTGACTTTGAGTACGGTATTGGATCCAACAGGCTAAGCCCTGAGAAAATATTTGGCTTTTGGCAATTGTTATTGTTATAATGGTTCCCACATAATTTGGTTGAGATTCCTATTTATTGTTGTTCGTCGTTCTGGTATTCTTGAACAGGTTGATCGGTATAAATGCTTATTTTTGTGATTCGCTTGTTGTTTTTGTTATTCGTTAATCGGACATTCATCTTCTTGATATCACTTGCTGAGCCACCAACCTTTGTTATTTGAAACCATTTCCTTGCAGCCTCAATTATCTTTTGTTTAAACTATGCCACATTGTACTTTTTACCCTTAGCATGCTTAACTACTCATTGAGCTGTGAGCTGACGGATTTATTCCACATTCTTTTCAGGTTAGTTCGGAGAGCATCATAGTGGACTCTGAGACAGTGTCGGGATCAACCGTTTGGACCTCTAGGGCATTCGCATTATCATTTTCTTTTAGTTTTGTTAACAGCTTCCGCACTTTTGCTTCTTTAGAATTTTTGTTAATAAATTAGGAGTATGGAGAATTTGAGATATTGTTCACTGGCTACAAAAATGTTGGTTTCGGTTTCCAATTTAATTTTATAATCCAGGATTCAGTTTAATTATTTTGAGTTGTGATTAAAAAAATATATTTATTATTTTTGTTTAGGCTTCGTGTTCCAGGAATTGTCTCCTAGTTCGCGGCCGGTCATGTTTCCCAATTTGGGGCGTGACACTTTTACCCCTCAAAATCTGGGTGATTTGGAGGGTTTTGAACAAAAAAATAATACTAAAACAGAAGAAATTACCACATCGGAGCAACCATTGTCGTCGACGGCGCAACCATCTTCATCATCAGAGCAGCCATGGGTTTAGATCTAGAAATTTTTCTGGCCTGGGAGGGGCGAAACCATCGCCGGAGCAACGATGGGGTAGGCCGTGGAGGTGGTGGTGGCTTGCCGGAGGAGACGTGAGGTCGGCCCAAAGCAACTGTCGGAGCAACAACACCCGTCGCCGGAGCAACTGCTGTTGCTTTGTTTTTATCGAAAATGGGGAGGAAGATGATTGTTGAGTTTATATATATATACGTATATAATACATTTAAGACCTCCTAGTTTTTAATACTACACATTTACCCCATTTTTACTACTTATTACCCCCTAGATTTATAATACAAATTTAAATTGTCTTTTAATTTTAAAAAAGTTCACTTGCTGATTTTTTTTCCAATTTTTTTCATAATTATTATTTTTAATATATTTATGTAATTATTTTTTATTTATTCTAAGTATTATGTATTTATTATGTATTTATTTTTAATTATAATGAAATTAAACCATGTTATCAATTAAATTACTAATAAATTGGGGCAATTTCGTGATTTGTCCTCTCCCTTTCTCAAAATACCATCCAAACACCTTACTAACAAATCCACCCTTTTTATGAGGTGGGGCCACCCTCATTACAAATCCACCCTCATTACAAATCCACCCAAAATCATCTCTGGTCGCCAAACGGGGCGAGAGTATGTTGGATCCAAATTGATTCTGGTGTATCTGCTAAGTCTGCCATGCACAACTACGCTTGACCAATATTGCTCACAGATAGTCACACACAATTTAAACCCGGGCCGCAAAATCTTAAATCAAACACATAGGCATAAAACTCGTGCTATGCACGAGGCCCCGTACCTAGTGTCTCGATACCTTTACATAATAAGAGCAAAGAGGGGGGGCATAAATCTGGGCAGTTTCGTCTGCCATTTTTGTTCTTCTCAACCAGGAACGGGAAGCGCGCAGTGGGGATGGTGTGTTCTTCGTGGTCGCTGAATGATGCCAACAATCTACCCTACCGAACACCTACCGCCGTAAGAATAGTGATCCTGTCAAATTGTATACGGCGTGGAGTACAAATCTACTATTTGTAATCTGTACCCGAATCAGCTTGGAAGTACGCATGGGATGTGATAAATTCCTGTAGATGTGGCTCTCGTTTTCTTCCTTTTGCAGGAACGTTGTCGGTCGGTGTAGTATAGTTGGCTATCTTTAAGGACTGTTGTAGTGGCGATCTATAAAAGTTAGAACATTTTGCTTCAATCCATTTTGCTTCGGAACTGGTACATCATCTCTCTCTCATCTACTTCAAATGGTAATATAGCTGTAAATTTCAGGTCTTCACTTCTCCTTTCGGTTTTATCTAGGTATCTCCAACACCACGAATTAATTGGGATTTTCTAGGTTTCATTTTTGGTTGATCTTGGGTTTCAATTTTCAATTGGTACTGGTTGATTATGTTTCTTGTGAAAACACTACGCCTCTCACTTCGATTCGTTGATTTCATAATATTTTCTGAGCTATTATGATTTTCTAGAACTATTAGTTGGCTCTCTATTTTGTATTTTGTTTTACTCCATCCGTGAACCTTTAATTGGCTTTCAAGGGTGAGCATTGCCTCATGAATCTGTGGGAAATTGTAAAAGAAACGGTTAATTAGGTGGAATGTAAGTAGAATAAAAAGTAGTAGTTCGTCTTAGAATATGGACGGAGCTTGATAGTTTATTTTTGGCCTACTTGAGTACGTTAATATCATATTTTCAGAAAATTAAAATGTGAACTTGTTTTCGTTTGTTTTCTCAGCAGCTAAACAGCGTTGCAAGGAAGGGGGTGGAGTCGGGTTTTGAGGGGGTAATAGTTGGGTTGGTATGAATTGAATATTAGGGGGTGTTTTTGCCAATGGGACACACACACACACACATATGTTGATCGGCGCCAATGGGACATATGACAGAGAATGTCAATGCAACTTAGCTAAACTTTAGCTGAATGAGCTGAATCGGCTTATATATTCTATGAGACTCATTGTCATTCTAAGTGCCCTGCGATTGCAACAGTTGGTATGGTTGCAGGTTTTGTCATGTCTCTCTGATCTCAGCTAGCAAAATGGATTGACATGGTAAGTTCGAGTCTGTTCAACTATGTTCTCGTTCTTGTTATCTTCCACTGAGCATTGTGACCTTTAAATTTCCAAGGCTGGAAGGCGTCTCTTTTACTCTTTCCTAAATAGTAAGTTCAATGCATGCCTTTTTTAGGTTAGAAGGGAAAAAGCTGTGTATGATACGTTGAATATGCTAATTTTGACGTGACCAAAAAGTGTCTTGTTGGAGAGGGCCGGTGCCCAATTTTGTGCAAAAACTCAGGTACTTCCCTTCCTTCTTATCTTAATCTTGTTTTGGGTAAAATATATGCAGTTGGTTCCCTTATATTTTATGTACATGACCTCTCCCTCGATGTTTCGTTCCTCTCAGTCAGCATAGGTTCCATGCAGAAGGGTTTTTTTTATTTATTTATTTATTTTTTATTTCTCTTTGTGGGTCTATGGAAGAAGAAAGGATTGAGGAAAGCAGTGAGAGGTTGAGAAGTGGATTGACGAGGTGGGTTGATGGTAGTGAAGTGGACTCGGAAACCACTCCATGGTCAATGATTGACGAGAGTCAGAGTGGTGAAGCATATGGATCTTTCAGGAGGGTCAAAAAGGCCAGGAGAGTTGATTCCTTCGATGTTGAAGCCATGGAAATTGCTGGTTCTCATGGCCACCATTCCAAGGTAATGTTAAAAGCTCTGATTATATGTGGATTTATGGATCTCTGTAATGGCCTTTGGAATCTTCAACATAGCCCTAAGAAGAATGTAAATAGCCCTAGGGTATAGCCCTAACATAGCCTTAGGGTATAGAGCCTTTTTGTACTCACTTTCTTTTTGTACATGGGCGGCATTCCATAGTAAGAGAGCAAAAACCATGATTTGGTTCTTAAAACAGCTGAAATACTTGAATAAATATATGGAAATGCATTGTTCTATTGCACACATTGGAAATGTAAATGTGCATACCGAAAAATAAACCTGTAGGATCAATTTGCTATCCATTTTTGAAACTGTTTATTAGAAGAGAACTAAAAACATGATTGAGTTCAGTGAAGATGAAACCACATTCCAAGCTGCCGGAAACAAGAAACTATTGAAATGGATATCATCAATGCTGCACTCAATAATGCTTTTACTGTCATGCCCCAAATCCGGGGGCATGACCGGCCGTGAACCAAGAGATAATTCTTAGAACACGAAGCCTGAACAAAAATAAATATAAAAAATAGTAATTTTTCACAACCCAAATTAATTAAACTGAATCCTGAATTATAAAAACTAAAAAGTGAATGAAACCAATCCTTTTTTTATTTATAGCAAACTGGGTACCAACATCTCAAATATTCCCAATTTCGAATTTATTAACAAAAACAAAAAAACAAAAGTGCGGAAGCTGATTGACATGACTAAAAGAAATTAAAAATGCAGATGCCCTAGAGGTCCAAACTGTGGGTCCCAACGCTGTCTCAAAGTCCACTATGATGCTCCTCGAACTAACCTGAAAAGAATGTGGAATAAATCCGTCAGCTCACAGCTCAATGAGTAGTTAAGCATGCTAAGGGTAAAAAGTACAATGTGACATACGTTTAAACAAAACATAATTGAGGCGGCAAGGAAATGGTTTCAAATAACAAAGGTTGGTGGCTCAGCAAGTGGTATCAAGGAGATGAATGTCCGATCAACGAATAACAAAAACAACAAGCGAATCACAAAAATAAGCATTTATACCAAGCAACTTGTCCAAGAATACCAGAACACCAAACAACAATAAATAGGAGTCTTAACCAAATTACGTGGGAACCATAATAACAATAACAATTGCCAAAAGCCAAATATTTTCTCAGGGCTTTGCCCATTGGATCCAACACCGTACTTAGAGTCACCTCAGGATGGCGCTTGAGTCTTTTCCCTAAGCCGATCCGGAATAGGGTCACAGGGTATTTCACAAGTCTTTTCCCTATCCGTTGAGCACTAGTCACAGGGTGTTTCACAAGTCTTTTCCCTAGTGGCCAAAGTCACCACAGGATGGCGCCCGGGTCTTTTCCTTGGACTTCCACAAATATGTACAAGGTCCCAAACACCAAATAACGGTAACCGGAAATATCATGGAATCAATGAATAGACAACAAGCAAAATAAGAGCAATCAATCATTCCGAAATATTATCAATTAACCTTGTATGCCAAAGGGTACGTCAATTTTCAATAAATTGTCAACGAATAAGAATACAATTCCCCATCACAACAAATTAAAGAATATGTCAAAGAAACGATAGGCTCAAGGGGATTCCAAAAGAAGGGATCACATGCTTAACCACTCATCTTGGTCGAAATGATAGACCCAAAATGCGATGCTCGAGTCTCGCTAATTTGAATACAAAGAATGCATAAATTGAAATCGACTTAATAAATAACTACTAGTATAAATTGACCCTTCTAATCTACATCTAAGGTGACGAAAGCTTATTGTTTAATTTCTCAATGGAACTAGATCAAAATAACCCCAAACCCTCTTCACATGCACACTACGAGCACTACTAATATGGCATGGAAAATTTACTATGAACATGCACACACACACAGATTCTTATATTAGTAATATGTATACACTTAACACATATTAATACATGCAAAAGCTAAACATCATCCATCAAAACCATGATGCAAACACTGACCCCTCTTACTCTCTCTCTCTCTCTCTCTCTCTCTCTCTCTCATAAAAGCCAAACCAGAAACATCATATGCAACTGCCCATTAACTGAATAAATCATAGACCTAGGAAACTGTAAAATAAGGAGGGATTATACCTCTTGAGGAGATCGACAATGCAACTCTCTCCAATGTCGCTGCTCTCTCTCTCTCGGTGCTTAAAATAAATTTAACCCTAGCTCTCAACGTTAATTAGGGACTCTTTCTAATTAAATACTACTGTTACTAACCGGCCCATTAAGAAGTTAAGGAATTAGCATGTCCCATATTAAACTAAACGGCCCAATAAGTACAACATATTCTCACATAATCATATTCAATGTAGCGCAACTATATTTATAAAAACAAAAAATAAGTTATTTGACTTTTTTTTTTTAGAACACCAAAAATAAATATAGTACATAATAATCTGTATTGTTTTTTTTTATTATAAAGAAGTGTGAAAAACGGAAAATGGAAGAATTAATTATTTCTATTAAAACAATATATATATAGGGAAAAAGTCGGGATGTTACATTTACCATCTCTGAATTGTGTCTTCCTTTTCGAGATTGTACGGCCATGTGTTGTGCTTCCTGTTCATCCCATTCCAACATCTCTATAAAGGGAGAGATGCTTACATATAGAATTATAGATAATCTTAATAAAGCTTGTCAAGTACATGGATTGACTCCTTACCAAAAAAAAAAAAAGAAAAGAAAAGAAAAGAAAAGAAAAAGAAAAATAAAGTTACATGGATTGAGAATGACCAAGTACATAGAATTGTAGGTAGTTTATGCGCGTTTTAAAATAGATTCCGACGTTCACAAACCGAAAATGTTATACTAAATAGATTATTTAGAGTGATTTTTTCATCTTCATCCTTAGGAGAGGTTGGAGAACTAGAGAAGCTTGGGCTTTGAATAGGGAAGTTTGGGCAAGTCTCTTGTTTTTGCTACCAAATGAATTTCGCTCAAAACAGTGTAGACTGTGAAGTTCCAGAGAGAGAGAGAGAGAGTGTGTCGAACATTTTTCTCATTCAACTATCTAAACAACAGGGCTATACAACGATGTATATGAGAGTAAAACAACTATGACTAAACTACCCCTAGGAAATATATACATAACAAAAACAACCTTAACTCATAACTTAACACTCCCCCTTAAGTTGGTGCGAAGATATCTTTCAAGCCCAACTTGAACACAATGGGATGAAATTTTTTGCTACTAAGACCCTTTGTAAATACATCGGCCAATTGGTCTTTGGATCTCACAAAAGGCATGCATATCAAACCGTTGCTCAGCTTTTCCTTGATGAAATACCTATCAATTTCAATATGCTTTGTTCGATCATGTTGAACAGGATTATGAGCAATGTTTATGGCAGCTTTGTTATCACAGTAGAGCTTCATAGGACCACGATCAGGGAATCTCAAATCACGCAAGAAGGTTTGGAGCCATAAAAGCTCACAAACACCATGAGCCATAGCTCTGTACTCAGCCTCTGCACTGAAGTCTAGCTACCACAAACTGCTTCTTACTCCTTCAAGTAATCAAATTCCCTCCAAGGAAGGTGCAATAGCCAGAAGTAGAGCGCCGATCATCAATAGAACCTGCCCAATCTGCATCGGTGAAGGCTTCCAATTTCAAGTGACCATGATTAGAGAACAAAATTCCTTTTCCTGGGGCAGATTTGAGATACCTCAAGATACGATAAACTGCATCAAGATGCACAGTACGAGGGTCATGCATAAACTGGCTTACAACTCGCACATCATAGGAAATATCTGGTCGAGTGTGAGACAAGTATATCAGGCGACCCACAAGTCTCTGATCTCTCTCCTTATCGGTATGCTCCCCCATGTTGCTACCAAGATGATGATTGACCTCAATGGGGGAGTCAGTTGACTTACATCCCAACATATCAGTTTCTTCCAAGAGATCAATGATGTACTTCCTTTGCGAAATAAAAATTCCTTTGGCAGATCTAGCCCCTCCATTCCAAGAAAGTGCTTCATAGACCCCAAATCCTTAATCTCAAACTCTTGAGCAAGAAGAGTTTTAAGGCTAACAATCTCATTCACATCATCACCTGTCATGATTATGTCATCCACATAAATAATAAGAATGACAATCTTACCATTATTCCTCTTGATGAACATAGTATGGTCAGCATGACTTTGCTTGTATCCAAATCTCAACATGGCTTTGAGAAACCTGTCAAACCATGCTCTAGGAGATTGCTTCAATCCATAGAGGGCCTTTCTCAACCTACACACCTTTCCTTCTGTTGCAAGAGAGGAAAAACCCGGTGGTATGTCCATGTACACTTTCCTCCTCTAAGTCACCGTGGAGAAATGCATTCTTCACATCAAACTGGTGAAGAGGCCAATCCAAAGTGGCGGCACAAGAAAGCAAGGTCCGAACAGAATTCATCTTGGCCACAGGAGCAAAGGTCTCTTCATAGTCAATACCATATGTTTGAGTAAAGCCTTTGGCAACAAGTCTGGCTTTATATATCTCAACTGTCCCATCTGCCAAGTGACATGAGAATAATAATCAATAAAGGTCACAAACCAGCGATAACCAGACAGAGATGTGACAGGAGAAGGACCCCAAACATCAGAATGAATAACCATAAATGGCGAATCACTTCGTTGATTGACATGAGCATAAAATGAGCATTTATGTTTTGCAAGCTCACAAGCTTCACAAAGGAACTAACTCCGAGGACATTGCTTCGCCAAACTAGGGAACAATCTTTCTAGAATTCCGAAAGATGGCTTACGAGTCAAGGCCATCAATTCCCTTTCCGGGACCTAAAGGCACACAAAACCTCTACGCGACTTGGGTGAGGAACATATACCTCAGATCCATTATAGAATTGTTGTAAACATAACAAACAAAGAGATATGATTTATTTAAGAACTATCTACACCTATCTGTCCTCTTCATATATGAATTAACTACTGATCTAGCAAGCCATAAATGGCTCTGATACCAAATAAGTATATGGATCATATGATAAAAGAAGACAAAGAGACTTACAGGAAGTACCAGATCAAACTCCAACAGAAGCCCCCATAGAACCACCTGAATCCCATATTGAAGGAATCCGTATATCTGAGCAGCAGATTCCTCATGGTATTTACAGCAGTAGTGCGAGTAGAAAGCGGGACTCGCCAACAGCATCGGAAATGGCTTTTCATATTTAGATTTTATGGATTATACACCAAACTCTCCTATTCGTTTACTCATCAGTAAAGAGTTTATGTCTCCTAAGCATCAAGAGTTTAGGAATTGGTATTTTGCCAAGTTTGACAAATCAACTTATGGATCTTACTGTCAGAAATATTAGTCAATGGGCTAGTTGTACTTATGGACACCTTATTAGTGTCTGTGTTCAAGTTGGATTATCTATCTGTAATGATATGAAGCTACAATATCAGCTTAAAAAGCAGAATCTCACTGGAAAAAGAGAAATTGGTGAGTTTTGTCAGCAATTTGCTTTTGATGTACCTACCAATTACAGATAGATAATCCAACTTGAACACAGACACTAATAAGGTGTCCAAAAGTACAGCTAGCCCATTAAATAATATTTCAGACACTAAGATCCATATTGAAAATCATTACATTGCGGGTAAACAAGTACCATCATTATAGATCATCACATCAGATAATTTGTACTGAATATGCATGCGATTACCCCCTGCGGATGTCAAAGATTGTACAGTTTTTTCAAAATACTTTGTGGGAACTAATCCTTCTTGAATACAGTCCATATTAGCACCACTATCAACGAGTGCAATAGCTTTTTGAATAGTATATTCTTGATTAATGACAAGATTAATCTAAATATACCACTTCTGATGAGTTACTTTACTGATACTATTCAAATAGGATGAAGTCTCAGGACTCTGAGATTCAACTTTAGGCACCGGATTCTCCATAGGTTTTAGACTCAATTTTTCTAAACTAGAGAGTCTGTGTTTTATAGAAACCAGGCTTCCTTAGAGACAATTCCAGTGATGACTCAGAATCAGAATCTGAGAGCGATGAACTCAATGAGTTGGAATATTCTTCTTCATCCGAATCAGAATCCTCACCTCCTAAAGCATGCACAGGTAAGTGCTGTTCTTCTTCCCCTAAGCAGGATCATCTGAAAGTCTTAGCTAACCTTATTGAATTAAGCCTAAATGTTTTATCAAAATCTCAACAAGATATTCTTGATCTTGTCGATCAAATTCAAGATCCAGAAATTAGAAAAAAAGTTATAGAAATCTCTCTGTCTCTTTTATTTCAGACCATGAACCTGAAAGTCTCGTCAATACCACAAAATATTACAGTATTAATGAGGTTTTTAACCGTCTTGAAGGAACCAGTACCACTAAGCCTGCTACTCTTCAAGACCTCCAAAGAGAGGTCAATGATCTTAAATCTGAGCAAGGTCCTCAATATATCGAAAAGAATATATCAGAACCAGTGATCCACTTTCTACAGGTGATCTCAAACTTCAGCAGGATCCATGGTACCTTAAAGAAAGGTATCTTCAGAATCAGTAGTATACTGTTCAGGAGGGAAAACCTCGTTATATTTATGAGGCAATCCTTACTGAAACATCATCAGTACAAATAACTCACCATCATTTGGATGAGTCGATTTGTATTTGCCAATATCCAGATTTCAAATCAAATTTTGAGAAAATAACTGCGGATTGTAATCTGTCAAGTAGATCTTTTTTTGTTCGGAATTGGATATCTTATCCATTTCAAAACATCATTCAAAGGTTTATAATTAATAACAAGACGTGGGACGCCTCGTTCTTTCTCTGCATTATTGAACACATAGAATGCAGTACAGCTCCATGGAGAATAACTTTTCCTGATCAATTTTTTATCAATAAGTTCATATCAGTACCACTATCAACGAGTGCAATAGCGTTTTGAATAGTATATTCTTGATTAATGACAAGATTAATCTCAATACACCACTTCTGATGAGTTACTTTACTGATACTATTCAAATAGGATGAAGTCTCAGGACTCTGAGATTCAACTTTAGGCTCCGGATTCTCAATAGGTTTCAGACTCAATTTTTCTAAACTAGAGAGTCTATGTTTTACAGAAACCAGGCTTCCTTGATGCTCTAATTGAGAAATTTTTAACTGCTTCAACTCAGACTTAAGATCGTAGTTAATTCATAGATGAAGAGGACAGATAGGTGTAGCTAGTTCTTAAATAAATCATATATCTCTTTGTTTTTTTTATGTTTACAGCGATTCTGTAATGGATTTGAGGTATATGTTCCTCACCCAAGTCACGTAGAGGTTTTTGTGCCTTTAGGTCTCGAAAAGGGAATTGATGGCCTTGACTCGTAAGCCGTTGACAGATGGGTATATCTGAGATTCATTATATGACTCTGATGTAAACGTACTACTGACACCGAGATATACGCAGATGAAGCGGATCTTTGGGACTCTATGATTGAACTTAAAATGTTAAAGGCCAAAGAGAAAAAGAAAAATCGGTAGTTTGTCAGCAGTACGTCGCTCTCAACCTCTTAACCACCAACGTAGCTGTACCTAGGTTGATTGATTGGGATGAAGTAACATTTCCAACCTCTCTTGGACTATTCCCAACGCTTTCCAATCACAACCAGTTATCAGTAGTCAAGTTGACCAAATCACACAAACATCTGAAGGAGATGTAGAAATTAGGTTTACCCTTGATATTATTAGCCGTATTTCTTTAACTAAAAGCGTTTCTTCTAGGAATAGCTTTCCCCCGTATCAAGTTTCATATCCAACCACATCTAGACATTCTGTGTCTGAAGTACCAGATCAAACTCCAACAGATGTGATGATTTGTAACGACGGTACTTGTTTAACCACAATGTTTCTACTTGTCAAAAATCAGCAGCAATAGGTGATTTTAGGAACACCCCTTATATATATATATATATATATATATATATATATATATATATATATATATATATATATATATATATATATATATATATATATATATATATATATATATATATATATATATATATATATATATATATATCACGCTTCTCCTCAGGACTCCCGCTTTTCACCCATTTCCGGTCCTTTCAATCACAGCCGTTGGATAAATCCAACGGCACAGAGTCCCTCAGTCATTAAACGTGAACCCCTTCAATAAATTGGACCCTTTAAGGGTCAAGGGTCACACGGAACAAAACCCCTTCTTTTTTCCATCCCCTCATTTTCACGACTTCATCTGGAGGGAAGGGAGAGAGAGAGGCGATCTGAGAGAGAGAGAGAGAGAGAGAGAGAGAGAGAGAGAGAGAGAGAGAGAGGAGAGAATACAGAGAGAGAGAAAGAAGAAGAAGAAGAAGAAGAAGAAGAAGAAGAAGAAGAAGATCCATACCCGACCCTGCACCGCGACCCTAGAATCGTGAAGAAGAAGAAATCGAAATCGATCTACGGGTACCACCACAAATCGAACCAGCACCACCACAAATCGAACCACCACGAACTTATTACTGACGTCAGTAGGTAATATATTTTTAATGGTTAAGAACAGAAACTATAAACGACCTAGATTTCATTCTTTATGGCCTTGCTGTTATCTTAAACGACCTAGACCCAACATGCAGTTAGACAGTTGCTACAGATGAAGTTTCAGGGTAAGTTGTGGCCAGCCTGTTTTCCATATCAATGGCTACTCAATGGGCCATTGAGTGGTAATGTTGGATGGTTAATAACTTAGCAATAGTCATTCTGTTACAATAAGCATCCAATTGTCTCGTGGTACAATAATCTAGAGGCACTATTTGTATAGCTTTGCAATATTCTTAAAGATATGAGTCGAATTGTTTAGTTTGAATGTACCAATGTGCATAAGGTGATCATGTTCCCAAATACCTTTATGTTTTTATTTCAAATAGTCGTGTTTGTGGGTTGCCTGGTTGTGAGCGAATAGAAAAGCATCTGCTCATACTTGTTTGTTCCAAGTTCTGCACTAGTAGGTTTCTTAATTTCCATTACAAATGATGGCACTTGTAAAAGTAGTAGTGGCAATGATTGGCCATTATCCCAATTGAATTCCTTTTTCAAAATATTAGCTGTGCCAAATCTGGAAAATACCTGTACATGATGGAATTGGAAGCAAGTGTATTCTAAAAGTAGCGTATTGAAATAGTAGTTGCATTATTTGTGTATATGTGTGAGTGTGTTATATGTTAGATGGAATTGGAAGGAAGTTATTGCGGTGATGAGATTGACTTCGGGATCATGTGCTTTTGCGAAGAAAGAGCTCCACTGTGTAAGTCAAAATCAAACGCGAACCCAGGACCGGAGATTCTTTGGGTGTTCCAACTACATGGTAAGTTTTTATATGAACGTAATGTATCTCTTATTCAATTTTTTTCGTTGTTTTGTTTTTTTAAGGGAGAGTTAATTAGGCATCCTGTACAAAAAAGAGTATTATGATTCCATCCTATGAGATTTGAATATTTATGATTCCATCTTGAAATTCAAATAAACCCCAAACTACCCTTTCTCTCTCCTAATTATCTTACTATTTCTCTTTCCTAATTATCCTACTATTTCTCTCTCTCTCTCTCTCTCTCTCTCTCTCTCTCTCTCTCTCTTGTTTTCGTAACTTATCTCAATCACTATCTCCTATTTTTTTATATCTCTCTCTTCCCTAATCTTCTCTCTCTTCCCTAATCTTCTCTCTCTTGCTCTCACCTAAAATCTCAAAACAAAATAAAAAATAAAAAGCTTTCTCGTGACATGAAAAATTCTTATGACAATGAACACAAAAAAACATGATAAGTTATTGGACAATCTTAGACTATGTTAAAAATATGATAAATTGAAAATAATTTTCACCATATGAATAACCTATACTTGATCTAATGAACCATCTTTTACAATATGTAAAAATAAATAAGTAAATAAATTAAAGAACTATCTTAGACTATGTAAAAAAACATGATAAATTAAGAACAATTTTCACCGTACGAATAACCTATACACGATATAATGAACCATCTTTTAAAATTTGTAAAAAACATGATAAACTAAAGACATGGTAAAACAATTAATAATGAAACTTGGAAGTTGTAAAAATTATGAAGATCACGAACAATTAAATCAGAAAAACAATACCGCTATTAGCAAGATTTGGAACCCACTACCACTGTACAACATATATCATAGTCAAGTGAATCAAACCAATGAGTCACTAACCACCGTCGTCGTTGCTTTTTTTGACGCCGCCGAGATTGATTTTGCCGTTGTCGGATTCGTTCTTTTGAAAGTTTGTTTGTTGGGTTTTTTTCGCATTGCCCACTGATTACTAGATACATCATAGCAAATGATCGATTGGAGAAGACGAAAACGAACTCGTGAACTCTTGTTTCGGATGAGAAAGTGATGGTATTCACACTGAACTTTTCAAAGTTATGGTATTGATAGTCAATATGAGTAACTGAATCCCAATGAAAAAGGGAATCTCTGATTTATCCGGATTTTATGGACGTGAGTAGGATAACTGAATGACCAAAATAAATGACATCAAAAGTAGGAAGGGATATTATGCCCAGATTTTCTGGAATATATATTACTATTAGATAATACCCTACTAAAATATATAATAGGGGTACAATGGTCCAATTTTCATTTACATGATGGAATCATATAGATTCAAATCTCATAGGGTTGCATCCTAAGGATAATATTGTAATAGGATGTCTAATTAAATTTTCTTTTTTTTAATGAACCATGCATTATGGTGTTACTTTTTTCTTTGTTGAAGAACGAAGAACATTGCAGTTTTTTTTGCTGGTATGACCCGTCGCCGAATTTTAAAAAAAAAGGGGTTTTGAGGCCAATGAAGATTTGGAATGTGAGAGAGGTGGGTAAGGCTAGTGAACAAGTGGAGAGTACTTCGACCCCATTGAAGAAAAATGATGACATGTACAGCGAAAGAAATGATATTCAGATCAAGATTGATGCAATGCAAGCAGAAATTGAAAAATTGAAATTGGCCAATAGGGGAATATCTAAGTGGAAAGTATTGATTTATGGTTTTCTGGGTTTGTTCATGTATTACTTGTACAATTGGAAGAACAGTGGCAATCACTTGGCACTACCGTAGTAGTATAATGCACTGACCTAAGATCAATGTGTTTGTGGTTTGCAAAACCAATCTGTTTGTATTTTTTTGACTATTTATGTTTGGTCTCTCAAATGCTGGGGCAAAATGTGGCAAAAAGTTTAATTACAAGTGCAGCACTTGTTGACATTTCTCTCTGTAACCAAGGAGTATGCTTAGTCACAGAGTATGGGGTGCGTGATATTGGGAAAAATTGTTAGCTATCATATTTGTTGGGAAAAATTGTTAACTAAGATAGTTAGAAATCTATCTGAGTTTGAGATGATTCAGTGATACAAATATATGTAGATGTTTCTCCCTTCTAGTTCTCAATCTTTTGGGTACATTAAAGGGATATGCCACCCTACACATTCGCCCCGAATCTGCAGGGCTGGGATCGGAGCTAAAGTCCCATTGACTTAAGAATAATATGTTTAGGCCCGACAAATTGCTATGGAGACCTGAACCTAAGTATTGTAATAAACCTAAGCATACCAGTGTGCTCAATTGATTTTTCTACAATATTTCGCAAAAATGGCAGACCATATCTTGCTGAATATGAACTTGTAAATTTCAACAATAGTAAAACAGTCTAGTTAGTTATATCATCTGTGATGTGTCCATGATAAGCATCCTATTTTAAACCCAAATGCATCCCGGAGACTTTCATCAATCTATACAACTAGTTAGCCAAAAATTAGTACCATTCCTAGTACCATTCGATTAAACTCTATTAAACAGACAAATGCAATTCGATTAAAATGAAATTCCAGTACCATTCCTCATTTGGATAAATAGACAAAAATCTCTCACAATACAGTTCCACTAAACAAGTTCTAGCACAACCTTCCCGATAAAAAACTTTAGCATCCAATAGACTGTTGAGACACTTCTCATTCAGCATCCAAGCTTCCCGATGAACAAGGAACAACACAACCTTTTCAGTACGTGTGAAAGAGATTAAAATGGTTCAGTGTATATCCAAAAAAAATTGGGCAGAGTTTCGTTGCATTATCTTGTAACCCGACGCCTTACATCTTAGTAATAGGTACAAACAATTTCCAACAATCCAACTTCAATGTACTCTCACAATACAAAACTTCTAAAATCATGGAAGTTCTAAAATTCCCAAATAATTAAGAGTTCAATCCAAGAATTGTAATAAACCCATAGGTCACTGCCACCAATAAACAAGTCACAACATTAATTAAGAGTATGATCTTACGTATTTCAATTCCCACTTCCATATCGTCCTCTACCTCATCATCGTCCTCATCCTTGTCAGTAAACCTATCATCTTGCGACAACCTGAGAGATAATACATATTAAAACGATTACAACAATTACATTTCAAACAATTAAACAATTCATGTATTATCTTTCAAACATACTTAGATTGGACTACCTGTTTAGAAGCAGTGGACAATTTCTTTTGTCATGTGACACCCCGATTTTACCACAACCGTTACAACGCCTACCCTTCTTCACGATCGCCTTCTCCTTCCCTCTTTTTAGACGTTTCCCACATCCCTTTGCCCTCGCTGGGATTGGTTCTTTCAAAGTAGCTTGGCTTGTATTAGTAATAGGTGTTTCGATAGTCATTTGGACAGTACTCCCTTCACCATACACCATATACATGAGGACTCTTCATCAATCCAAGCTTCTTCTGAGCGAGTAACAAACATTCTTTCACAACATCAGTCCCACCTTCAACTACTAAGGCCGCATCACTTACAGTGGAAGACAGTTGAGAGAGGCCATTTCTCTCCTCCAACATGGAAGAGTCACATGTATCATTTAGGCCACTACCCAAGTCATGGAAGACTCTTCCAGCTTTTACGAATTTAATCCACCTCTGCAATATGTACTGATCGAGAAGTTTCTGAACCATTTTATGACTGAAGTACTGCAACATGTGCTTGCAAGGAATTTCATGGCACTCAAACATATTACAACTACAAGTAAGCCAATTCGATGACTTATCAAATGAAAGCTGACGACCCCTCGATCCAGTCCCTCCCCTATGTACACTGTACGTACAAACACGATCATCTTTAAATGTCCTCGTGAGCACATACGCATCCTTCTGGGAGACTTCATCTTGAAACTTGTAAAATATAGTTCATGTATAGAGTTCACTCATTGACAACTCCACTGCCCAGGGGGTTTTTGTAATTGGCTTCTCATTCACATCTTTATGATCCAAATCCAATTCATTATGCCGCATGTGTGCAAGTGCCTGATCAAAGCGTTTGACAAACTCAATCAGAGAATTCTCTACTGACACAAACCTCTTGAAGAATGAATGACATCCTTCTGCGCTAGCACTGCTAGTCATGTGGGCCAAGAAAATGTGTCTCACAAATGCGGGAATCCATCTGTCTCGAATTTCATACATATCACACAACCATTCATTGTTGTCCAAGTTCGCTTTTGCTACAACCACTCTCCATCTTGTTTCGAACTCACTCGGGCTCTCAGAATTCCATATACAATCTTTCAACTCGTCATAATGTTGTGTATACTGGATCGGACCCAATTTTTTAGAAAATTTACTTATGATGTGCCAAATACAATACCTGTGATGCGTATTTGGGAGAACAATGGCAATTGCTTTTGTCATTGCTGGACACTGATCGGTTATGATCATTTTCGGTTGACCTGCTGGCATCACTTTTAACCATTCCTTGAAAAGCCACTCAAATGCTTCACTGTTTTCTTCATGTAACAAGGAACACCCAAACAACGTTGTCTGCCTGTGGTGATTAACCCCGACCAAAGGTGGAAAGATCAACTTATATCGGTTCGTGTTGTAAGTTGAATCGAACACCACCACGTCCCCAAAGTACCGATAACACTCTCTCATGGTTGCATCGGCCCAAAAACAATGCTTCATCCTCCCCTCAGCATCTAGTGCAAATTTAAACCTAAAACCAGGATTCTTTCTTCGTTTTTTCAAAAAATTCTCAGTGCATCAAGTCCACGTCAAGCCCATCTAACTCTTTCCTCTTGTCCCTTGCAACATTATACAAATCTTGTTTTAAAAAACCAACATTCTGAAGACCCCCGGCATCCATCTCTAAAATACTCATCTGTTGTGACATTGGCACATTTGCAGCGGCTAATTGTTCTGCTAAGGCTTTCTTGGCCTTTGACACTTTGCGATGGGAACGCAAAAATGAACCTTTCTGGGTGTCGCAAGAGGGTGGTTATGGGCCTCCACAAATTGACTTACAACAAACCCCTTCCCTGACTTAGTATCTTTGACAACAGTGAGTTTTGCACCACAACCCTTTCTGATTAACCCACGTTTTCGTGTTGTGGGTTCAGAATTTGGATTATTCATTTTTCTCGACCCTTCTTTGAAGCAAACATACTCCTTTCTTACTACGTCATTGTTGCCCTTAATCTTGCTTGAATTTTTTCGCGTCCCAAATCTAGCTGCTCTAGCATAGTTGTTGTAAAACTCGTGAGCAGCATCTAAAGTGTCAAAGTGTTGCTTCATCTTAGGTCTGAGGTCCCTTTGTACTTGAGGAATGTGTAGCATTAGGGTAGCAGCAGCAGATGACTCCATCCTACAAAAGAAAAGACAAAACAAAAGGCATATTTTTTTAGAGGAGTATGTACGAACATATGCTTGTAGCATATTTTTTTAGATTAACAATTAGTGCTACTAGTAGCTTACAATGTCAGTACCTTTGCACCATATGTTAGCACCTAAAGATACCATTTTTAGTACCTTTCCATAATATGTTATGTTAACACTAAAGATACCATTGTTAGTACCTTTCTAGCAAGGAGTATCGAACAACTAAAGACAATGAACGGAACTAAAGAGGTAGTCATACAACCATATTGTATATAAACACAGTATTTTGTATTCTCAATGCGATGATGTAATGAGAGCAACCAAGTAATTAAACACAGTATCACACACTGATCCACTCATAAATTTTTTTCCGGCAAACCAGCCATTAAACAGAGATATGTGCAGAAGGGCTTGGTTGGCTGTATGAACACTTATTAGACCATATACACAACATATACACAACCAAAACGCCCAATAAAAAATGTGTGATTTCTATTTTAACAAGTCACTTGTAAGGACCCGAAAAATAAAGTCTTTTCATGAAAATAAAAATGGGGAAATGTGAGGAATTAAATTTCATAAAGAATCTTGGGTCAACGCGCGAAAATAAGACACGTGGGCGAGATTTGCTATACATAAGTCAATGCATGGGGTGTGGGTGTAATTAGCTATTCTTGTGTTTAAGTGAGAAATTCTTGTGTTTAAGTGAGAAAGAGAAAGAGCAAAAAAATCAGTCCCTTTCCCCTCTTGAATATTTCAGCTGCCCCATTCTCTCTCCTCTCCTCCATTAAAGCCACTCGAAGCTCACAAATCTCCCTCTCCATCAAACCCCTTCACAAATGGACCTTGGAATATTGTTCTACGCGTGATTTGAAGCCCGAAACTTACTCTTTTTGCACCTTGAAGCTCAAAAACGGGATTTTCCAATTTGGGGATCTAAGAATTCAATTTTCTCAAGTTTGAAGCTCAACCCTTGAGGTAGGGAACCTAATCTCCACCTCCTATCCTCATTTGTATGATATTTATGCCATTCATGTGTTCAATTTCATGATTATTGGTCATTCGTTGAAAAACCCATTCTTGGGTATGTGTTCTTGATTAATTCTTGATCAAATCTTGTAAATTGATGAGCCCAATGTAAATTTATGTTAGATTTAACCTCCCTTACTTGTATTGGACCAATTCTTGCATAAACATTTGAGATTGGATCAAAGATTGATGAGTTTGGCCTTGAATTGAAAATCTGTCCGAAGCTGATCTGTATCTATACCCAGAATCTGGGTATCTATACCAGCAGGCTCTGTCCGTCTGTCTAGTCTGCTTTGTATCTATACCCCTGCATATGGGTATAGATACCAGATGCCTCTGTCCCAAAATTTTTTTGTTTTCTTGTTTGAACTTCCTTTGATCTTGGGGTACCTTGGGCCTTCCTCCAACATCTTGTACACTCATAATTGAACTCAATACCGATTGTTTGACTTCCGTTTGACATCAACGCTTATGTTGGGACACGGTGTGAGTTTGGAGTGCATAGTTGTGTTTAAAACACCATTATCAGCCATGAAATGGAACTATGGGCTTTTGTTGAACTTAATGGTGTGTGTTATGAGTCTGGTTGGTACAAATGACTTACAATATGATATTGGTTGTATCCCAAGGCCACCTTACGGTGTTTTCTTGGTCATGGGTGCGCGGAGCCCAAGAAATCCGGCCATTTATATAATTCCAACATTAGTTGGTCATGGGTGCGCGGAGCCTAAGAAATCCGGCCATCACTCGAGTTAAGAAGCTATGGGAGCCGGGCCCCGTAATTCCCGATGATAAGAAGCTATGGGAGCCGGGCCCCGTAATTCCCGTGATATAGTAAATTGGGTGGATGTGTGTGAGTTGGTTTAAACATGTTGTACTTCAAATGAACTTTCTGAGACTTTAATGTGTGAGATGGAATTTGGAATGATACTGGGGCACAATGGACGCTTAAGAAACATAACGGGACACTTGTGGATACGATGACACATAGTTGGATACTTGGTGGACATCTTAGCACGTGAATGTTCTCGTCTCTTGCCTTAGCCACTTTTCGTGCACTTCTTTCCTCTCTTGGTGCATCTATCATTCACATGATCATAGTAGCTAGAGATTGAGCTTTCCTACTGGGCTTGTAGCTCACCCTTTCATTTTCAGGTACCCGTTGAGGAGCATGACGTGATTGCATTGGGATGCGTGCATGCATGACTTTTGAAAACTTATTGATGAAGTTATACTTTCATCTTGACATAGAAGTATTTTTGGCCGAGATGGCATTGTAACTCTTAATTCATTCAATCTTTTGACTGTAGAACTTGTAACAACATTTCTAAACTAATAGGTTATGTATTTGGGTACGGGCACCAGGTATCGCTAAATTTGGATCGGTTGATTGTATTAAACTATGACTTTCTTACGTAGACTTTGACTTTTTCATCGGTTCATGTTTGACTTGTTGACTATCCTACGTGGATATTTTTGGTAATTATGTTTATAAAAACGAGGGCGTGACACCACTTTTACTCGCAAAACCCTAAAATTCTCTTCAGTATTCTCTGCATCTGTATTGAATCATTGTCATACAATGTTATACGCAGAATGTTCACCACAACATATACCAATATAGGCTGTTTTATATCATCATAAACTGTGGATTTGCTGTAGTTTGAAAGATACCTTCATTCGCCGAGTCGGGTTGCAGGGGTCGCGGTCGATTTCCCTTCTTCTTCTTCTTCTTCTTCTTCTTCTGGTTCGAGTTAGGCCTCCATTCTCCTGGTTCTTCTTCTTCTCGTTCCAATTTTGGTCATGATTCTTCTCCTTCTCCTTCTTCGCCTCTCTCTCTCCCTCTCTCTCTCTCTCTCTCTTCTTAGTCTTCGGGAGTTATGTGGGAAAGTGGGGGAAAACGATTGAGGTTGGTGAACATCGATCGAAGTGGTGGAGCTCGTCATCATCGTCGTTCGTCTTTCTTCTCCTCAGGAGTCGCTTCTCTCTCATCTCTGCAGAAGGATCGTGAAAATGAGAGGGGGAAGAAGAACCTACGGGTTTTGTTTGTGACCCTCTAACCCTTAAAGAACCCTTGACCCGGAAAGGGTTCAACGCTAATGAAAACCGATCGTGGGCCATTGGATTGAATGCGGGAGTCCTGAGGAGAAGCGTGATCTATATGTGTGTGTGTATATATATATATATATATATGCTCATGTTCAGATAATTTTGGATACTGATTTTGAATCATTATTTTTATCTGCTGGATAAAATTTACTGGACCCTGAGATGGGTTACTGCTTGAGGTCTGACTCATATAGTCAGCTTGATATTTTTCTACGGTTTCATTGATAAATGCCAAACATTTATCAGTCTCAAAACGAGACCACCATTTGACAAAGAAATTTCTTTGTTGTTTTATCATTAGTATCAAGACATATAGTCTATTCAGATGTCTTAACAACATTTTTACTGATGTAATAAAAAAGACCCAATTTGTAAATCCTTTTGGGCTCAACTTCAGGTATAGTCCACTGATTTAGTTGTTGAGTCTGAGAGTACTCAACAATTTCTTCATTTTTTTTACTAATATGGAAGATCTATCTAAAGATAGTGTAGACATCATGAAGGTGTTAATTCATATATGACGAAGGATAGAACGAATAGTTTCGTCAAGTAAACCTCATATCATCATTGATTGTTACAAATGGCATAACATTCCATTCGTAATGACCAAAAGGCAGAACAAATCCAGTTTTATACCGATTCTTCTCTTTGATTTGTATTTGCCATTATCCAGATTTCAAATCAAATTTTGACAAAATAACTGCATATTGTAATATGTCAAGCAGATCTTTTTTGTTTGGAATTGGATATCTTATCCATTTCAAAACATCATTCAAAGGTTTATAATTAATAACAAGACGTGGGACGCCTCATTCTTATTACCAAAGTTATGCAGCGTAAAGATGCCAATTCAGAACATTGGAATGCCAAATTTATTGATGGCCTACCTCCGTTATTTGCTAAAAAGGCTTGACAGAAACTTAGGGATCTTAGTGTCAGAAATATTTTTCAATGGGCTAGTTGTACTTATGGTCTCTAGTTTAGAAAAATTGAGTCTGAAACCTATTGAGAATCCGGAGCCTAAAGTTGAATCTCAGAGACCTGAGACTTCATCCTATTTGAATAGTACCAGTAAAGTAACTCATCAGAAGTGGTATATTGAGATTAATCTTGTCATTAATCAAGAATATACTATTCAAAACGCTATTGCATGAAAAAATTATTGAGTACTCTCAGGCTCAACAACTAAATCAGTGGACTATACCTGAAGTTGAGCCCAAAAGGATTTTTACAAATTGGGTCTTTTTGATTACATCAGTAAAAATGCTGTTAAGACATCTGAACAGAAAACCTGTATCTTATCAGTATGAGAGAAGCAAAGCTCTTTCTCAATCAGTAAGACAGAGAGACTAACTGAAAATACTTATTTTATTATGGGTGGAAGATGAAAGTAAATTTACAAGTGGAAGGGTGAAAATAAGTATATGGATCGTATGATAAAAGAAAGACAGAGAGCCTTACTGAAAATACTGATTTTAAATCATTATTTTTATCTGCTGAATAAAATTTACTGGACCCTGAGATGGGTTTCAGCTGGATGAAGAGCTTAAGCTGCAACTTAGTAAGTTGCTTCTAAATTCCAGTGATGACTCAGAATCAGAATCTGAGAGCGATGAACTCAATGAGTTGGAATATTCTTCTTCATCCGAATCAGAATTTGAGAGCGATGAACTCAATGAGTTGGAATATTCTTGCAAAGCTCCAAATAATCAGATTTCATCTGACTAGGTCGAGCTTTTGTAGGAATATGTTTTTCATTGAAATCCTGAATAAGGAAGAGAAACAATATGACGTTTCCTTTCCCAAAAAGCATTTGGCAGATCACTGCAAAGGTGTCCATAAGTACAGCTAGCCCATTGAATAATATTTCCGACACTAAGATCCAAAAGTTTCTGTCTGACCTTTTGAGCAAATAATGGAGGTAGGCCATCAATAAATTTGGCCTTCCAATGTTCTAAATTAGTGTCTTTACGCTGCATAACTTTGGTAAGTGCTGTTCTTCTTCCTCTAAGCAGGATCATCTGAAAGTCTTTGCTAACATTAATGGATTAAGCCTAAATGTTTTATCAAAATCTCAACAAGATATTCTTGATCTTGTCGATCAAATTCAAGATCTAGAAATCAGGAAAAAGGTTATAGAAATCTCAATGGTACCATCAAATTTACTCTAAACCTTTTGAAAATCTTGAATTACAGCTATATGATACTAATCTTGATACCAGTTTAAAAACCATTTTTTAAACGGTATCACAGTTTGACGACTTTCCAAATCTTTGTAAAAATGATCTTTGATAAAATCGCATTCAGATTTATGAGGTTTTTTCTTTCCCTTTGCTTTTGCTTTTGCTATGCTTTATGTCTCCTAAGCATCAAGAGTTTAGGAATTGGTATTTTGCCAAGTTAACTAGCTTATGTCATGAACCAGTATATTTCAATGTTTATCCTAATCTTGCTCTATCTTTGACTGATAGAAATTTGTTTGAAGCAGTAAGTTTGCATATCCAAACACAAGGATATAATTTCTTGCCAGGACCTGAAACTGTTGCCGTAATCTATCGTATTCATTATAAAGTTATTAATACCATGTGTCCTAACGCTACTTTGTGGTATTGATGGGCCTTTCATGGACTATTACCAACTTAATTGTACCTAGGTTAATTGATTGGGATGAAGTTACATTTCCAGCCTCTTGGACTATTCCTAACGCTGTCCAACCACAATCGGTTATCAGTAGTCAAGTTGACCAAATCACACAAACATCTGAAGGAGATGTAGAAATTAGGTTTACCCCTGATATTATTGGAATATTCTTCTTCATTCGAATCAGAATCCTCGCCTCCTAAAGCATGCACAGGTAAGTGCTGTTCTTCTTCCTCTAAGCAGGATCAAGTTGGATGATCTTGTTGAGATTTTGATAACCTTAATGGATTAAGCCCAAATGTTTTATCAAAATCTCAACAAGATCATCCAACTTGATCTTGCTTAGAGGAAGAAGAACAACACTTACAGCTGTCATTCCCTTTAACTTCGGATGATATTTGTACCATATGGGGAATTGTTTCTCAAAATGTTACATTGTCAGGGTGATTCATCGGCAGGAATGGTGGCTAGAAGAATCTCCCAGTGTCGGAAATTCTGATTGAGAAAGAGCTTTGCTTCTCCCATACTGATAAGATAGTGATTTTTTGCCATGGCCACGACTTCGATCAGGAGGTTCCATACTGCAAGGAAACAAAGTTATAATTAGGCTCAAGATAAGACACTCAACGCCCATTGCAATCTTCGGATGGTACTACTCATGTTAATCTTCCAATGGTGATGGGGTCCAGGAACTGAAAATGAAATACCAAACTCAACCCCAAAAGCTAAAGTTAATCTTCCAAAGTTCCCATACTGATATGATACTAATTTTCACAAAACAAAAAGAGAATTCAAGTCTAAATGGTGGTCACGTTTTGCGAAACAAAGATTTCTAATCGTGGTTTGTAGTATATTGAAGATCAAATATACTACAACGTACTGGTTTTTGCCAGGTGAGCCAAATACTGATAGAAATAATTTCATTGTTCGACAAGAAAGTAGATCAGAAATACTAGCAGATTTGATAATGGTACCCATCTGTCAACGGCAGAAAGTAGATCAGAAATACTGGTGTCTTGGTTTCTTTGTCTAACTAATCCATTAATATCAGGGGTTTACTTGACATTGTGGGTAAACCGGCTCATGTTCAGATAATTTTGGATACTGATTTTGAATGCATATTCTGAAAAGAGTCGAACTGCAGACCCAAACAAAGTAGATGGGTGGAAGAAACGCTGACCAATTGAATACTGATTTTCAATAACCTCCTAGTATTCAAATGGTGGTCTCATTTTGAGACTGATAAATGTTTGGCATTTATCAATGAAACCGTAGAAAAATATCAGGCTGACTATATGAGTTAGGCCTCAAGCAGTACCCCATCTCAGGGTCTTGTAAATTTTATTCAGCAGATAAAAATAATGACATCACTCTTTGAATCAACTTGTGAGGAGTTGGGTCCTTGAAGAGCCAAATACTGATCTTTAAAAATTTCCATGAGCTTAATATCTTGCTCATGTTCAGATAATTTTGGATACTGATTTTGAATCATTATTTTTATCTGCTAAATAAAATTTACTGGACCCTAAGATGGGTTACTGCTTGAGGCTTGACTCATATAGTCATCCTGATATTTTTCTACGGTTTCATTGATAAATACCAAACATTTATCAGTCTCAAAACGAGACCAGCATTTGACAAAGAAATTTCTTTGTTGTTTTATCATTAGTATTAAGACATATAGTCTGTTCAGATGTCTTAACAGTATTTTTACTGATGTAATAAAAAAGACCCAATTTGTAAATCCTTTTGGGCTCAACTTTGGGTATAGTCCACTGATTTAGTTGTTGAGCCTGAGAGTACTCAACAATTTCTTCATTTTTTATTGATATGGAAGATCTATCTAAAGATAGTGCAAACATCATGAAGGTGTTAATTCATATATGACGGAGGATAGAACGAATAGTTTCGTCAAGTAAACCTCATATCATCATTGATTGTTACGTTTACATCAGAGTCATATAATGAATCTCAGATATATGTAGAGGACACCCCCCAACTTGAACTTTGCTCGCCCCGAGCAAACTAAACAAATGCAACTAATGAAAACAAACTAAAAGGGATACGTCTTTTAAACCCCCGGGCGGCCCCGGTAGGACGAGTGAAGTCTCGTGAGGGTTTTCAGCAGTGAACAACCCACAAAACACATGGGAATCAAATACTTTAAGTGTGACTCATACCCAACCAACAACCACACATAGTACCACAAAGTCTGCCATGCAAATCAGTGGCAAGATATTTCAGTCATAGAAAGAGTTAAGCAAGTGAACCTCATATCCAAACTTAGCACAAAAATCAATCCTCTCACCTACGGTCGGATAGAGAATTCTCACGTGGCATGCATGTGAAAAGAAACCTCACAAAGAAATTCAAAAATCTTGAAAACAGTTCTCACACTATTGATAGCTCGGAACTTCTTTAAGCACACCCCTTCCCTTTATTCGAATGAATCTCTTCTTTTTTTATATGTGGTCGAGCAATGCCCGGACCTCTCGGGCTTTCTAATTGACCCCTTTAGCTAGCGTTAGGTCGGCCATCCCCAAGCCAAATGGCCTTAGGGCGCCAGGTTTTGAGATACCCCTCAGACTTAATTGCTCGAGTAAAAAAGGCTTTATAGTGAAGTCCAAGCTAACCACATTCGACAATGCCTTCACAAGGTCTATCCATCTTTTGACGCGAACAATACGGTGGGAGCAAACCCCGATTGCCCGGTTACTCAATGAACGCCCGGATAAACATTAACAATAAAGCATGCATCTTCTTTTTTTTTTACAAGGAAAGGGGCTCCAAATATTTCACAAACACGTTAATTCACACCGAGGGATCAATGACACGTGAACCAATTTCGAAGCCAGTGAATGCTCAAGTGGGACAGTGCGCGTGCGAAAGCATGAATTGAAGTGAGCATACGCTATCCAACTATAGGTAATATGGCTTAGCCAAGTGTTTCTCTTTAACGTCATGTTCACAAGCATAAGTCTATCCATGAAATCGTATCAAGACTCCGTCTCACACAACAAACATCATAGCACCAATTAGAAGTCAGCCATTAAGAGTAAGCACCCACCAGTATCTTAATTCCTTGATTCATCAATTTTTTAAATTTTTCTCAATTTTTTCAATTTTTTTTTTCAAGACACTTAATATAAACAAAGCACGAAGTAAACCCTCCCCCCAACTTAAAATGTGCTATGTCCTCATAGCACGAAGACAGTATGAACATGAAGAACAAGGAGGGATAAAAATGTACCGAAGGGGTGGAATGTCAACCACCTTATACCTCGACCAAATGAGAGGCTTTTTCATCACGCCTACAAAGAGAAAATGATTAGTACCGACTCACTCCGTGATAGCCGAGTCCCCAACAAACAAATCTTCACGCGATTAACGGGTACTACTTTTCTTCCCGGAACTAGAGACTGTGGATAATCCATACGTAGCTCAAGTTCGGGTGGCTATACCGGACCATCAGAATACACAACATCCATCATGTGGAATCCAAACATCCTTTGTACTATGAAGAGCTATTAGTACAAGCATATCATCCCATTTTAACCCCTCCGATAAAAATTGTACACGACCATGCCATAAGATAAGATACTTAGAGTATAGTGATAGCAGTAGTCGCGTAAGGAAATTAAGTTCCACCAAATGCATAATGCGAACCAAATTCATTTTCAAAGTGTTGACAAGATTTAGTAAAAGTGGATTGTAAACACAACCATAATTATCCACACCTAGAAAATCAATTAGTTTGACTCTTTCAAATTCTTGTGGTGGAGCAGACTCAATGGAAGTGCTAGTGGCATGAGCCTCAAAAGTTTTTTCATGAAAAGGCATATCAAGTGTACAACTAGAATCCTCTTGGGGAGCACAATCGAAATCCGGCTCATCATCCCATTTAACCTCTGATTCTGTTGGCAAATCAAGTGTACAATCAAAATCAGGC
The DNA here is from genome assembly GCA_020921065.1 of Vaccinium darrowii. NCBI lineage: Eukaryota > Viridiplantae > Streptophyta > Magnoliopsida > Ericales > Ericaceae > Vaccinium > Vaccinium darrowii. The sequence goes on along the minus strand of CM037162.1, from coordinate 23,551,985 downwards.
TCGTCATCCCATTTAACCTCCGAGGTTTCTTTCAAAGCTAAAATAACCTCTTCATTAATGAACAGTGGTTCTATTTCAATTTCAGTCAACTCACAAAATTGGGGCTTTTGGGCTAATTCATCAAGGTAGTCCCAACCTTCTTCGGCAGTTTTACTCAGGAATTCTTCATCGGACAACAAATCAAATTGACATGTCATAGAATTTAAACCTCGGCAAAAGATAGCCAGAAGATCCCCAAGCTCATAAATAAATACTGCCCAAGAGAATATGGAACATTTAAATCGCCCCGAATACTGCAGAAAAGACTCATCATCTTGTTGATAGAAATTGGTGATGTCTAGAAAAAACCCTTCATTGCAACTTCCAAAATCAGTCATATTTTTTTTATAGGATTTTTAGAACTAGCAGAATGGAGGGGTTATGCAACCGCCTCACCACAAGAACGGTTCCGAGGGGCTAGTCCGCCACCTCATTAATAAAACAAGTAATGTACAGAAAATAAGAAAAACTATACAAAGAGTGGGATACTTACAGTGGAGCAAGAAAAAACTCACGCTAGATGGACCATTGGGTCCTCGGCAACGCGCCAAAAATGCTTGTGACCTTAGATTGTGTCGTAGAGAGTGTCGCCCCAAGCGTAGGGCTAGGTCGGCAGTAGCATAATAACCGGTAAGACCGGGTCGAATCCACAGGGACCGAACGCACCCGGCGTGAGAGTTGTCTTGCAAGTGTAGGTTTTAGCCTTAAAGCAGGCAAACTTGGCTTTTGGAGTTTGGTGGAATTCTCTCGATTTCGAGAACGACTCGGAAGATTAAAAATGACAAATTAAACTAAGGCAAAGTCTAGGGGTATTTAACGACCATGACTTGGGCTAATCCATCCCCTCTTGATAACCGGCTCGGGGCATCGTTAAATGCCCCCGAACGGAAGATTTAGATTTTAAAACCTTTTACTAGAAAATGTGTTTACCAAAGATTAGGGGTTTCCGGTACATTTTGCAAACGGATGAGTTGACATCGCCCAAAGCATCACACGTGTCAAGTAGTCAAGCTCTTGGCTACGTGTGATCAAAGAGATTAACAAACCCACTCTTTGGTACATAAAAGTGCAACCCCAAATTTCCGGTAAACAAGCAATGTATGCTTTATGAACGAGATGGATAGATTAATCCCAAGTCATGGAGTGTTAATCACCCCATGACTAAGCCTATTAAAACTACTCACTCATTACACTAGTTAATAAGTCTAGAAATTGGAAGAAAACTAAAAACATGATTAATAAACTTGAAAATTGATTTTTAATGAAGATCTTAAGTGTACCTACAACATTAATGCTTGAGAAATTAACTAACAAGATTTAGAACAAGGATTTTAAAGAGAAAATAACTAGAGAACATGGAAATGAGAAACTTAACAAGAGCAAAAATAAACTAGATAGATAGAACAATCTAAGTATGAGCTACAACACTAATAAACGACAAATTAACAGGAGAAGTAAACTTACATGAGAGTTCTAGAGAGATAAAGCTTCAAAAATCCTCCAATGGAGGAGCTAAACTAAAACTAAAATGAAAGAGTAAGTGTATGGGAGAAGGAGAGAGGAGAGAGCCCAATATAGTCTTCCCTTTCTCTCTCTACATAATATCTAATAAGCTCTCACATTAAATAAAAGTTTCCATAAAAGGAAAGCACAAAAAGTGCTCAAAAAATGATGCCCGAAGGTATTTGGATTGATCCATACCACATCTGGATCGATCCAGATTCGTCTGTTCGGGCAGATTTTTGACCCAACTTCGCGGGCACGCCCCGGCTTCGTCCGAACTCGGAATGAGGTGATTCTTGAACCGTTGGAAAGCTCTATGAGTCTACTTTCAAACCCAATTGATCTCATCTTCATAGCCTTTGTATCTTGAGAGAAATGAGCCTTTTTCTATCGGTTGGTCATATTTTCTCGAGGCTCATAACTCCAAATTTCTTGTTCTTTTGTTCCGGGCCTTCCTTGAACCTTCCAAAGCTTCTTGAATCGACTTCTAAGCTTCGGCGATTGTCTTCCACGGCATTGCGGGACCTTGGGTACTTCCAGATACAACCGGGGATTATTTGGAGCTTTGGACACACCTTTTAGCTCCGATTTTCTGAAACTCATCAAAAACACAACTTGCGCAAAATCAATCGTATAAAGGCACAAAATGCACGTGTGTGTGATCCCAATGAGGGAAATAAACCCGAATATATACAACATTTGGGGCTTATCAAGGACAAAACCCCAAAAATGATAAAACAAGGTCCAAATAAATGAACAGAATAAACAAGGCAATTGTTGAGTATCATGTGTCCTAACAATCAACTATAATACCATCCGAAAAGCTTAGCTTAATTACGCATATTCACCTGAAAGAGCAAAAAGAGGTCAATTTTTCAATGAAAAACATTCTGTGTTTGGATTCCTTCAACATGGGAGCTTTGCAAACGCAAAACGAGACCACCATTTAGGCTTGAATTCTCTTTTAGTGTCGGAAATATTATTCAATGGGCTACCTTAATTATCCTTCAATATTACAGCTTAAAGACACTAATAATTTCATTTAGGTGTAGATATAACTAAACCATTACGCTTAATGGCTTCTTTCAAAGCTCTGAAATGCTTAAAATGCTGATCAATAGATGATGAAAAGACAAGAATATCATCTATATAAATAATACAGTAATCAGAATATGGAGAAAATATTTCATTCATAATATTCTGAAATTCTGATGGAGCATTTTATAAACCAAATGGCATAACATTCAGATAATTTTGGATACTGATTTTGAATCATTATTTTTATTTGCTGAATAAAATTTACTGGACCCTGAGATGGGTTACTAATTGAGGCCTGACTCATATAGTCAGCCTGATATTTTTCTACGGTTTCATTGATAAATGCCAAACATTTATCAACAAAGTTATAATTAGGCTCGAGATAAGACACTCAACGCCCGTTGCAATCTTCGGATAGTAGTACTCATGTACATGCATCTGCTGATTCTGAAGATACCTTTCTTTAAGGTACCATGGATCTTGCTGAAGTTTGAGATCACCCGTAGAAAGTGTGATCACTGCTTCTGATATATTCTTTTTGATATGTTGAGGACCTTGTGTGGACGGTCGACCTCCACGCCGGTTTTGTTTTGAAAAACTTGTTTTGTTTGAAAAAGAGAGTCGCCACTCGGGTTTTTGGAAAATGGTTTAGGACCCGAGAAACCAGTTTTGAAAATGATTTAGAAAATAATTTGAAAAATAGTTTGAAAACCAGAGATTCGTTTTGGATTCGGGAGCCAGGTTACTAATGGGGAAGGGTTTTAATGCACCCCGGTCGCCCGATTAAAAATTGGTCTTTACTAAATACTTGTGGATTTTTAGAAAATATTTTAATGCTGAACTTTAACAAATAAATAGTTTAATCATTCAAAGCAGATGATAATAATGAAAAACAGTAAATGACAAACAACATGATAATAAAACATCACAGCAAAGAATTAAAACAGAAAATCAAAGTTCTAAACTGTTTATAAAGGAAACTGTTTTAAAATTTCAGATTTGAAAAAGAGTGCCGTGCGGCACACAAAGTGTACCTTGCGGTACAAAAGGTGTGTCGTGCGGCTCTGTTCATCATTCCAACGGTTATATTTTTAAAAGGATGCCGTACAACACTCCAAGTGTACCGTGCGATACAAGAGTCCAAGTGTACCGTGCGATACAAAAGGAGTACCGTTCGACACTGTTTCCTTCACAGACAGTTTGAAACTTAATTTTTCGAAAAGATTGGAATGAAAGCACATACAAAGCATGAAAACCTAATTAAAACAGATTATTTTGATTTGAAAAATGATGTATTTAAGTAGAAAATGTTCCTCCCCAATGGATTACTCCGTACAAGGCGATATTTTCACCGTACGACGCAATCGGGAGGTATGAAATCAAACTGATTTTGATGTAACATGGGTATACCAAGTGTGGAGGAGATATAGGGGATCATTCCACACTTGGTACCCCTCCCCTCAGGGTACCAAAACTAAGAGTTTTAGCGAAACGGGATTATACCTCCGGCTTGAACCTCTCGGATTGAAACACTTCTTGGATTCCTTAAGCACGGCTTGGACCTCCTCTGGACTCCAACTTCTCTATGGTGCAGCAGCAAGGGTGATTAGTGAAGGGAACTGAATGGGTTTAGGATGGTGAACTCATGGGTTTGTGACCAAAAACAGAGTAGTGGTTACGGGTTGCAACTGGGTTTGTTTTGAAATTATGGAAATAGTTTCTAGAACTTTGAGAGTATTGGCAGTAGGTAGTTTTGGTTGAAGGTAGAATTAGGACAGAGTTTGAGAGGGGTTTTTCATGGTTTTCTACATTCTTTATTCTTCATTGTTTTCTTCCAAAATGATCGGCATATATATAGGCGTAGAAACCGACTTCCTTCCCAAGTTTACTTGATGCCCACCCAAAGAAATCATAGCTAGGAAATAGCCTTTCACTCTTACACGAAACCATGATGAGCAGAGGAACAATTCGTCAACATTTTGAGCTACTGGAACTCTGCAAAAGCTATTTGACAAATGGCAGTGCCGTGCGGCACACAAACTATACCGTGCAGTACACCAACTGTGCCGTCCGGCACACTTCCACCGCCAATATCCAAAAAGCATGTCGTGCGTGACTGTTGAAGCTTCGCGCATGTGAGATGAGTGCCGTGCGACACTGTTGACTTGAAGAATTTCAATCTGAGAGGCTTTCCGGGCATTTCTTTTCATCATCGGGGAACAAAAATATGTACAAAGGCCTCATTTTGGGGTGTCTACACCTTGCTCAAAAGGCTCTTTTGCTGTTTTCTGTTAGTCTGGCTAGAAGAATCTCCCAGTGTCGGAAATTCTGATTGAGAAAGAGCTTTGCTTCTCCCATACTGATAAACAAGGCAACTGCATAACCAAGAGAGGTCAATGATCTTAAATCTGAGTTAAGAAGTCTGGTAAAGTTAAGGGTTTAAAAGCAATCTGAATCAACCCAATATGCAAATATTTGTATTTATGCAAGTACCGCTGAATGTCTTTAACACATAAAAGTTTGATTGGCCGTATTTCTTTAACTAAAAGCATTTCTTCTAGGAATAGCTTTCCCCCGTATCAAGTTTCATATCCAACCACATCTAGACATTCTCTGTCTGAAGTACTAGATCAAACTCCATTAGAAGCCCCCATAGAACCACCTGAATCCCATATTGAAGGAATCTGTATATCTGAGCAGCAAATTCCTCATGGTATTTATAACAGTAGTGCGAGTAGAAAGCAGATGGGGTAGAAACCATAACCTCCTGATTTTCAATAGCAGCTTGAACATCATGCTCAATACGGATTAACTGCTGACCAATTGTCTGCAAACTCATATTAGTAAAATTATTTTGTTTAATAATACTTTCTTCCTTTGGAAAAGTATGGGATAAGTCCACATAAGAATGAATTTTCTGATTTATATCCATAATTAGGGATGGCAATGGGGCGGTTCGGTTCGGGTATTGGGGTATCCGAACCCGATACCCGAAACCAAAAGGGTACCCAGAACCGAACCACTAACCGTTCGGGTAGGGAAAATGGAAACCGGAGCTGAACCATTCGGGGTTCGGGTAATAACCGAACCTATTGGGTAACCGAATCAATTACAAACAAATTAGCATTGGCCAATCAGGTTTTGGGTAATAACCGAACCGATTGGGTATGGGTAACCGAATCACTTGAAAAAATTCCAAATTATACAATACACAATGCCAAAATCATTCTCATGCCCTGTACAAAATTGATCAAATCTCAGCTGCTACATTAACAAGTAATAAGAACATTAAAATTGATCAAATGATCAAATCCCATCTGCTACTTCCCAAATTTATCAAATCCCAGTAATAAGAACCAATCATAGGCCATGTCCTACATTAATACATTATCACAGTCCACAAAATGCCAAATTGGGAACTTGAGAACTTCCATGTCCCACATTAATATATTATCATAGCTGCAACATTAACAGCTAACAGAGAGCATAGTTCAACAACACAGCAACAGAGAGCATAGCTCAACAACACAGCAACAGAGAGCACAGTTCAACAACACTGTCAACACAGCAACAGAGACCATAGTTCAACAACACAGCAACAGTAATATTCTAATAAAGAACAACATAAGCAAAGTAGTAAACTGCCAGTGCAGTCACTGCAGTAGAGAGCATAGTTCATAGTCATAAATTATCATATCCCAGCACAGTAAACAGATTGCTTCATTTGCTTGCTTCCTTTCCAACAATCAACAGTCCTAGCCAAGTCCAAATGTATTCATATATGTTTGAATGGACAAAAAAGGTTCAATCAACATGGGCAATAATGCAATATATAATGTAAAAACCATAAGACAACAAGAAATGGTCAAAAAAATGCAAATGACCTCACGAGTCAAGCGCGAATCCCCTGATTCTTCATCATCATATATGGTGGCATATCCGGATGATGATTCACCTACCAAAATAAAAGTAACAAACAAATTTATAAGTAACAAACAAATTCAAGAAACTAACTTATTACCTTTCATTTCAGTAGCCCACAACCAACTTTGAGCACACATCAAAGCTTCCATCGTGTCGGGATAAAGTCTACTACGATGTGGACTCACCAACCTACCACTCGCGCTAAATGCAAACTCAGAAGCAACTGTGGATACGAGAATAGCCAACATATCTCTAGCCATGGCTTGTAAAACGGGATACTTGGGTTCATGTGATTTCCACCAATTCAACACATCAAATCCCGGGGATTTTGGCAAGGGATCCTCCGCCAGGTAATGATCCAACTCCAATTTTGCAGTATCGATGGTCTTTCTTCTCTTCGATTGAAGCATATAGAGATCATACTGTGACATTGAGTCCATATCAACGGGAGTTGATTGGGAAGAAGACTCTTCAATACCCTCAACCATTGAACTAGGACTTTGGTACTCCTTAAGCAATTTGTAACAAAGTGCACGAACTCTATCAACTTCTTCCTTATAACCTGAGGGAAACAATTGTGAGAAGTAGAACTCCAACACATTGATCTTATACCTAGGATCCAACACAGCCGAAACCTCCACAACACCATGTATCACTGACCAATACTTGCCAAATTTCTCCACCATTCTTTTGGCCATTTCCCTTACCACCGCATTCTTAGAAATGAGCCAATCTCTCAGAGCAAGTCTAATCTCACATATATTTGGAAAGCATTGATTAGTAGTGGGGTATTTTGTTCCAGAAAACAATTCCGTCACCTTAAAAAAAAAATTTCAGCTTCTCACAAACATCTTTAGCAAACACTTACTCATGTTCATTCGGTAATGAGTGATATTGAACATCTCGTTTGCTTAACCGATTAAACACTTCCTTATAAAGTAGGGCGGTTTGAAGCATCAAGAATGTTGAGTTCCACCTAGTTGCACAATCAAGTCCTAGTTTCTTAGTACAAGTCACTTTCATTTGGCGGACTGTTTGTTCAAATTTGTCCTCTCTTTTAGGTGATGTTGTCCAATAAGCCACACTATCCCGGATTTTCTCAATACCCACCTTTTTAACATCTAACCCATCTTTCACAATAAGATTAAGAATGTGCGCACAACAACACATATGAAACAAATCCCCACCCAACATAAGCGATGCACTATCAAGTTTTTCCCCTAAAAGTCCAATCATGGCATCATTGGTAGTGCAATTATCAACCATTGTGCAAGAAATCTTCCTATCAAGGTTCCAATCCATCAAACAATCGAACAATTGGTCACATAGAACTTCTTTTGTATGCGGACATGGCACATATATGAACCTAACATGCAACGTTCATATTTAATTACAAATGGAAAAATTAAGATTTATATTGAATAAATGAATAAAGAAATGACAATGCAAGTTAGAAATACCTCAAAATGCGGCTTTGCAAAGTCCAAGAATCATCAATAAAGTGTGCCGTGACAGCCATGAAGCCTTTCTTTTGATTACTCGAAGTCTACATATCCGTTGTGATAGCCAATCTACTTGCATTGTGCACCACAAAACTCATTGTCTTCCCCCTTTCGTATTCATAAATCTTAAATATTTCACTCTTTATTGTGTTCCTACGCGGCACCTTAAACAAAGGTTGAAGTGCACTTGAATACCTCCTAAAGCCAACGTGGTCCACAATCGAAAGAGGATACTCGTGCATAATGATGGCACTAGCAAGTTCTTTTCGTGCCGTAGCACGATCAAAACTATATGTTGCGAGTTGCACAGGACGGTCTCTATTTGTGAAATTGTTTGTTAGAACTTCCTGCCTCATGTTATCCTTCTTTTTGTGTTTTCGATTATAGTGTTGTTGCAAATGAGGAGTACCATTTTTAGTTTTTCCAGAAATCTTGGCTGGACAATACTTGCAGCAAGCCTTCCACTCCCCGTTAATTTGTACCCTATTATAGTGAGCCCAAAAAGGGCTCCGTAATTTGGCTTCACCCGAATTGGTTTTGGTTACTTGTTCTGAACCAACAATGTTTTCATTTGGATGGTCATCGACATCGATAGGGGTAGACTAACTGGCTGGTTCTGATGGTACAGAACCTTCAGCCAAAACACTCAAACAGACAGGTGAATCAGACATGTTATCCTAAGAACAATGCCAACAAGAAACTGATATGAAAAAGAGGAGAATTAAACATGCGAAAACAACAGAAACATATGTACCATAACCATGACAGCTAGAAACATCATAGCAGCCAGCTCTTCTCAATATCAATTCATGAAGGATTTCAGCTTTAGGATGCCAAAACTAATCACAATTTTTAGCTTTTGTATGGTTTAACTAAGCAAATGAAACAACATTATGAACAGATGTCATACCTAAAAACATCTATGAGAATATTTAAACCAAATAAATCGGCATTATCTATGAGAATATTCAAACCAAGACCCTCTATTGCAAGAATCGAACCAAAAGTGTGCGTGTGTGTGTGTGTGAGAGAGAGAGAGAGAGAGAGAGAGAGAGAGAGAGAGAGAGAGAGAGAGACTGAGAGAGTTAGAGAGAGAGAGAGAGAGATACCGAGAATCAATCGCGGACTCCTTGAGATCGCGTAAAGAGTAGATCTGACTTTGGATATCAAGAACACCAACAAAACGCAACCCTATCACAGAGAAATCATGACATCAGTACACCACAGAGAGAGAGAGAGAGAGAGAGAGAGAGAGAGAAGCGAGAGAGAGTGAGAGTGAGAGTGAGAGAGACCAACTGGGTAGATGATCGGCGGCAGAGAGGACTGAGGAGGGGCAGCCGCAGCACAGCAGCAAAATCGCAAGAGGCTCTCTCTGTCTCCCTAACCCTAAAAGTCGTGGTGGCTGAGAAGAGAAGTGAGAAATTGTGATTTTAGGGTTTTTTCCAGGTGTAAATGTATATATATAGCTAGGGGTAGTAACGCAATTATTATATACTTGAAGGGTAAATATGTAATTACACATTCGGTTCGTTTCTGGTCGCGGTTCGGTTCGGGTATAACCTCAAACCAGACCCGAACCATACCCATTCGGTTCGCCCATATCCCATACCATACCCATACCCACGGGGATTATTTCGGTTATGGTTCGGGTAAAAATAGCGGTTACGGTTCGGGTACCCATCGGTTCGGTCGCGATTGCCATCCCTATCCATCATTTGAATTTCTTCAAATTTTGCTGAGAGGATTAACACCTTGAATCCTGATTAGAATTATTCAGGAATCCTAATTAGAATTATTCAGGAATTACAGACGGCACCAACGTAGAATTATTCAGGACAAAACTCACCAATACGGAATGAGTATCATTAGGATAGAAATATTCAAAATATGCAGTATACGGAATTATTCAGTAAGTCTCTCTATATTCCAAAAGCAAACGGAATTATTCAGTAAGTCTCTCTATATTCCAAAAGCAAATTGTTGACAAAACTCACCAATTTCCCTTTTTCCAGTGAGATTCTGCTTTTTAAGCTGATATTGCAGCTTCATATCATTATAGATAGATAATCCAACTTGAACACAGACACTAATCAAAAGAAGAATTCTGAGTTTATTGATCAGCTTATAGGTCGTATGGATAGCAAGTTGCATATCAGTACTCTTAGTTATCAGTCTGACACCAGTATTTCTGATCCTGACTTGGATTCTCTGAAGGGTGGAGAGAGCTTTGAGGAGAGAGGGGTGGTACTCCAAAGCCTGTTTTCGAATGGTTGTCATTGGTGGGAATTTCATGCACCAGAAATTGAAATATTTCCCAAAGCAATTTAGAAACAATTCCCCATATGCAGTATACAGACGATTATGGCCAGAAATTCTCATTCATATGCAGTATACTTGAACCTTTTCAATGTTTTCAATAAAATCAGTATTTTCCCCATTTACTGGTCAATGATCTTAAATCTGAGTTTTCTATCTCCAGGACACTAGTATTTCATCTTCCATATCAGTAGTATATGCTTTTAGTTTTGTCAGCAATTATGCAGTATATGAAATTATTCAGTAAGTCTCTCTCAGAATATGCAGTATACGTATTTTTAACTTAAAATTATTCCGATGCTGTTGGCGATTATGACCAGTATATTTCTATCCTGAATAATTCTAATCAGGATAGAAACTAGGAATCCTAATTAGAATTATTTAGGAATTATAGACGGCACCTAATTTCCACATCTCCTTCAGTATTGATCATTTGGGTCTTAACGGCAGATTTGATAATGGTACCCATCTGTCAACGGCAGAAAGTAGATCAGAAATACTGGTTTTCTGGTTTCTTTGTCTAACTAATCCATTAATATCAGGGGTTTACTTGACATTGTGGGTAAACCGGCTCTTCTGATTTTCAGACCCAATTTGTAAAAGGTTATAGAAATCTCTCTGTATTCCATTCATAAATGGTTTTCGACCTCTTCATTTTCCCCTGATATTATTAGCCTAAATGCTTTCTAAGCAGGATCATCTGAAAGTCTTTGCTAACCTTAATGGATTAAGCCTAAATGTTTTATCAAAATCTCAACAAGATATTCCTGATATCTATGTTCCACTTCCTATCCAGACTCCGGACTTTCGGACCTCCGTGATCCGAGCATTTTTTTAATGATCCGAACTGTCCAATGTGTTCAAAAGGTGTTTTCAAGGGTCCACATGGAAAATCTTCAAAAAAAAAAAAATACCGGAAAGGGCTTGATCCAAGCAGTTTTTCGATTTCTCAAAAACAATTTTTAACGTGAAAAAATTACATTTTTTCTTATATATATATATATTAGGAGTTATCTAGTCTAGGATCCCTAAGTTCGGGACTCATAATTCTGGATTAAATTTTCTTGATCCGAACCGTCAAATGTGTTTAAAACGTGTTTTTAAAGGTTCCCAAAACGTGTTTTTTAAGGGTCTCGCGAGAAATCATAAAAAATACCAGGAAGACTTGATCCAAGCCGTTTTCATAAAACTGTATATGTACAGTTTTTGTGAAAATTATTCGGATGAAGCTCTAAAAAGACCGGAAAGGGCTTGATCCGAACAATTTTTCACAAAAATTGTACATACACAGTTTTATGAAAAACTGCTTGGATCAAGCTCTTCCTGGTATTTTTTATGATTTCTTGCGGAGACCATTAAAAACACGTATTGAACACATTGAAAGGTTTGAATTATGTAAAAACACGTTTTAAACCCTTAAAAACACCTATTTTTCTTTAATCCGGAATTCTGAACTATATCACAGCTAGAGGTGGCAAATGGGTGGGGTGGGTTGGGTTGGGTTTGTGTGGGTTGGTATGGGTTATGGGTTGAATATGGGTTGAACGTGAATGGGTTTAATATTGGTGGATTGAATATGGGTAAAGCCAAACCCAATCCAACCCAATCCAACGCTTTCTTTTTTATGGTCCAAAATGGTAAACGGCTAGGCTATGCTTCTTTAAATTATCAAGGTTAAAAAAGATTACAACTTCAGGGTAACAGAAAACCAAACTCTACATCGAAAAATTTGTTTACTTACAAATTGTTAATTGAATGTATCAAAATTTCTGGGAAATTTAAAATAAAGCATCCTAGAAATAGCACAACCTGGATACGTCATCGAATGCCAATTTCCGAGCTTCCCGATTAAATAAAAATCAAAACATTTTATCAAGGTTAAAAGAGAAAAAGAGGAGAGAGAATAAATCTAGGAAAACATTTTTTGACCGTTTACCATTTTGTTATTTTAAATTTCTCAATCGTTCAAAACATTTTTTGATGGTCCAGATTTAAAAGAGAAAAAGAGGAGAGATAATAGATCTGAGCTGTCCAAAATATTTTCAGATGGTCGCATTGGGTGCTCGGGCACGGTCACATAGTAAAAAATAAAATTTTATCCAACGTGCAAAGTGTATTCATCGAACTCGACAAATAAAGAAGACGAGGGTTACCAATACAAAATATTTCAAGGTGGGCTTGTTTTAGAGTACATGATTGAAAAGGAGGAGGAAGGGAATCGTTTTCCAAACAATTATCGAGAAGAGTGATCCGCAATGTTGTAGGGATTCAACCCATATTAAACCCATTTTCAACTCAACCCAATCCATGTAAATATGGATTAATATGGGGTCACTCATTTACAACCCATATTATAATATAGGTAGGTTGAGTTGGGTTTTAGGTGGATGAATTTGGGTGAGTTCATGGGTTGGGTTCAAAATTGCCACCTCTAATCACAGCTATATATGTATTTGTATAATGTGGGTAGGTTGAGTTGGGTTTTAGATGGGTGGATTTGGGTGGATTTATAGGTTAGGTTCAAAATTGCCACCTCTAATCACAGCTGTATATGTATTTGTATAATGAGTGTGGTGGCTGGGGTGCAAGGTGGAGCTTAGGACGTACTCCCATATTTGACTGATGATATGATGATGAATCGCGGCGGAGTCTGTTATGAGTTTTTCACATGATTCACGAATCTTACAACCCCGATTATGACAACGCCCTTCTTTTACGGCACTTGTCCTTGTCCTTATTACATTTCCCCTTCACAAAAAAATGGGCCAACATCAACAGGGTCGGCCAAAAAAATTGGAATACCCTAGGCCTGACCAAAAAATTGTGCCTTAAGAATAAAATACTTAAATAATTTTTTCAATAATACACATAATACGACAAAGTAAAAAATAATATGAAGATCTACTAAAAGAGGCATAATAGGATTTTTAATAGTGATGCACAAACCGGGAATGAAATAATCAATACGAAGTAATTAAAATGACAGCTTTGCATCACACTTGCACCCTTGACTAACACCACAACAAAACACCACCACCAGGGGATGCAAGGAGTATTAACAAAAAGGAGTACAAATATTACATCAATGGTTAGCAAGAGCAACTAAAGAATCAACAATTTCTAAAAAGTCCAAATATTGCTATGTAACGTACGTTCACTCGTTGTGTGCAATAATTGATTTTTTGTGTACAAATGTAACATTAAAAAATACTCCATATTGGCATTTTGGCACTTATTAAACAAACAAAACTCTTCAATCTGTCAACCCACTATGCTTATTAAACAAATACATTGTGTTTACACTTACAAATATTGAATCCACACCTTTTTTTGGTAAAATAATCCACACCTTTACAGAGCTCGTCTCTCCATTTTTTCTCACATAAACGATTTCTTTTGTTTATTTTTTGTTTTCCGTCAATTCTTGAAAAGTAGAAGCAGCGCCTTCACTTCTTTTAAACAAAATCAAAACCCTATCAGAGATGTATATATTTACCGAGGATTAGGAATAGGAGTACGTCCGTTGGCCTCAGTGGAGCACGTTCGTCGGAGACTCGGAGTTGTAAATCGCAGGCTTGTGAGTTGTGAACTTCTGACCTTGTTCCCTTTTCTACTTTCCCTGTTCATCTCTTTTGATTGAGTACCCTTTTCTAATTCCTTTAAGACACACACACACACACATATACAGGTTCACTTCTCCTCCGGACTCCGGACTTCTAGACCTCCATGGTCCTTGCATTTTTTTGACGATTTGAAGCGTCCAATGTGTTTAAAAGGTGCTTTCAAGGGTCCACACGGGAAATCATCAAAAAACAATACTGGGAAGGGCTTGATCTAAACAGTTTTAATTACCTTCGAATCCAACTCAAAATTAGGATGACCTTTTTGTCCTTATTTACAAAACAAAACTCCACCGTCCCACACACCCATTCGACTCTCTCTCTCTCTCTCCCCCCTGCAGCTAAACAGAACCAAGCTCATTAGTGGCGTCTCACTCTTTTAGGGGTATCCTAGAGTTTAGGTTTAGAGTACACTTTTCCTATTATAGGGTTTTAGCAGTTTAGACACTTTCATAGGGTATCCTAAGGTTTAGGTTTAGGGTGCACTTTTCTATTATAGAGTTCTAGTGGTTTAGACATTTTCATAGGGTACCTTTGGGTATAGGTTTTGGGTGCACTTTTCTATTATATGGTTTTAGTGGTTTAGGCACTTTTATAGGATATTTATAGTCACTGCAAGAAATTACACAATTGTCGACCAAAATTGCCGACCAAAAAAATTTGGTTGCCAAAAAGTATAGCCATTGTCGACTAAAAAACTTTGGTCGCTGAATGATCGGCCAATCCCGACTAAATTGTTTGTCGCCAAATGTATACCATTTACCTTTGTTGGCAAAAGGCACAATTGGCGACTAAATATACTTTAGTCGGGAAAAGCCATTAAAAAATTAGTGATTATTTAAGAAAAAAATTATATAATATTGATTTACTTGTAAATATGCTATTTTAATATTTTTAATTACGATTTACACTAAAAAATAAAAAAATTATGTACTATTTTTTTATTTTATGAAATATAGTATATATATATATATATATATTGATCCAATACAACGTAAGTCATTAGGTAGTCTAGAGGTTAAATGCTTGGAGTGCAAAACAAGAGGTCGTGGGTTTGAAACTTGACGGAGTCAATTTAATTGATTTGCGTGGATGATGTCATGCCCTCAAATTTAATAAACCAAATATAGAAAATATCCACGTTGAACAAGTCAAAGTCTTTCTATTTACCCCTTTGGATAGTCAAAGTCAAAATATTACACTATCCCCATAAGAGTTAACAAGTTCTAATAACAAATTTCAAAATCCTGGAAGTATAAGTATCAAGTTTCAAAAATTATTACATTGGCCAAATAGTCAAAAGATTGACAAATAGAAGTTACAAAATCATCTTTAAAAAATATAAGACAAAGATGGGAAAATAACTTCATGCATGTATAAGCTCCACAAACATCTAATCTCATGCTCCATGCAGAGTACTTGAAAATTTATAGGTTGAGCTCACTAGCCCAGTAGAAAAACTATTCTACTAGCGCTAGGTGTATAAACATGATACATGCATAACAAAAGAGTAATATGAAGGACAAGACTAATGAATATAATTAGGAAGAACAAACACTCTAACCCGACCAACAAGTACCCAAATTTTCTCAAAAATATACCCAAGTATCCCAAAAGTGTGTCGAAGTGTTTCCCAAAGTATCCAAGTATCCCAAAACAATTCTAAGTGTCCAACCAGGTCCAAACATTTGCTAAATTTCCATAATCGTACACAAAAATCTAATTTTCGCCAAAAACTTCAAAATCAATCCAAATATATCATTTACAATATTTCACAAGAAAAAATTCATCAATTTAATAGGAAGGTATCCTTCTGCCGGATTTCGTGGGCTCCGTGCACCCCTGCCGGATTTCGTGAGCTCCGTGCACCCCTCATGGGCTCCGTGCAACCCTGCCAGATTTTGTGGGCTCCGTGCACCCATGGCTAGGGACACCAAATGGTGACCCTAGTATTCACATTATCCAATTATATTATCTCAAAATAATTTGTCTTTCAAAAACTCCCATAAGCCCTATTTATTCTAAAACTTCACCGTTTTCACCAAAAAGTGTCAACCGGCGCGTGTCCGATACATAAAACCATGAAATTTGTTAAATCATGTGTCCAAAGATTAGTTTTCTGATTTTAAAGTGAATTCGGTGTTCAAAATGGTGGTACGGGTCAAAAACACAAAGAAACGGACAATCGGGAGCCAAATGGACATCGGGGAACAAACCGGGACGAAACAAATTTCACTGAGCTGCTGGATTTTCCGCCTGAGGGGCCCCCAATCCCGCCCGGGCTGCTCGGGCAAATTCTGGACATCACAGACAACGAAAATTTTCACCCCTTTTGGGGTGAAAATTTGAACCCAAGTGCAAATACGATGTTTTAGGCTAAAAATTAGAAATATAGAGTAACTAATGGACATCAAGGGAGGGTAATGATGCTATCCTAGAGAGAGAGAGAGAGAGAGAGAGAGAAATTGAATTATGTGAGACTTCGTACCGCTTATCCCGTAGTCTAAGCATCTTGCTCCGCACAACCCATCTAGAAGCGAGGGCAATTTTGACCTAAAATAATATTCTTCCTCAACCGTGAAACTCTGAATTGGGCTTGACCTGGTGGGAAATGATGCTATCCTACTAGACTGGCCGGGAATTGTCTCATAAAAGAGTACTACCCAAGCCTAATACTACAAATAAGGATACTGTCTTATTTTTGGGGTTTTATTGGATGCCCCAGGCTCAGGTCTCTTGGGCCTGGTCCTGAGCCGACCCTGAACATCAAATTGAAACAAAGAGTGTACATAGAAGAGAAACAAAAGGATAGACAAGTTGCAACCAAGGACCTATAAGTGCTAAAAGACAAACACAACCCCGTTCAACATTTAATAATCGCAAATGTTCATGTGAATCCCTTTTCAACACAAAGACGTGCCCTAAAACTTAGTCCTTCATTACTTCTTCTTCTTCCATTCTTGAAATAAACCATTCGAAACCATTAAGACCATTCTTGTAGGTCTTCCACTTCCCATGGACCTTAACCAAATACCCCACGGCCTAACCCCTGAGGAATTCACATCTCTCGAGCCCCTCATTCAAACCTACCACACATTCGAGCAGAGTCGTAACACATGCACCTCCCTCATAACCCAACGCATCGACGCCCCGGCGCAAGTCGTTTGGCCATTCGTCCGCTGCTTTGACAACCCCGAGAGGTACAAGCACTTCATCAAGAGTTGTACCATGATCTCTGGCGATGGAGGCATCGGCAGCGTCAGGGAGGTCACCGTCGTGTCAGGGCTCCCGGCGTCGACGAGCACAGAGAGGCTGGAGATTCTGGACGACGAGAGGCATATCCTTAGCTTCAGGGTGGTTGGTGGTGAGCACAGGCTGAATAACTACAAGTCGGTTACTTCTGTCAATGAGTTTGAAAAGGGAGGGAAGGTTTATACGGTTGTTTTGGAGTCTTATGTTGTAGATATACCGGAGGGGAATACCGGGGAGGATACTAAGATGTTTGTGGATACTGTTGTGAAGTTGAACTTGCAGAAGCTTGGGGTGTTGGCTATGTCATCTTTGCATGGACATGAATGAGGGTGGTGAAGATTGCAACACGGCAGCGGCGGCGACATTGTTTAAATAGCGGTAATATATATATATATATATATATATATATATATATATATATATATATATATATATATATATATATATATATAAGTTGTTCTAAAAATAATAATAATAATATATATGTGTAATTTTGTTTACCCACCCAAAACTTATATGAACATTACTGACTTTGCATGGAGTCTACCCCAAGTCCAACTTCAATAAGAAGGTTTGTTCATTTTGTAGATGTTGGTTTTTGAAGTCTTATAAAAATAATAATAATAATAATAATAATAATAATAAAATCTTGATTCCATATTCAAATATCCAATCGAGTTGATTTTTTTAGTAACTAAAAAAATAAGACATAAGAAATGAAGCTAGGGCAGTGATCGTCAAAGTGAGATTCAATGTAAGCCTCATCCTACTGGATGTATTAGAGGTGGCAAATGGGTGAATTGAGTTGGGTTTGTGTGGGTTGGTATGGGTTATGGGTGAACAGAAATTGCACTCACTGTCATATCCGTGTTGGTGATGGTGGTGTAAAATAACCACCATGGTGATGGTGGTGGTCAGTGGGTTATATGGTCATGTAATTTTGAAGTTGGAACTGGTTTGTATTGTTTAGTTCTTTATTTATGTTTTTGTGCTGAATTCGGTTATACTACATAGTTTCATGGATAACATTGAGAACTTTGGAAATTGTGTTTAATAAATATTGGTGTACCCTTAGAGATGGTCAACTGGACAAACAGCTTTTGTTTCTTTGTAGAAAATTTTTCAGTGCCCCCGGTGCATGATATGTAGATGCCTTAAACTCTCCTCTCTCCACAAATTTGTGTAGACCCTACCACAAAATGTTTTGAACCTTACCATAAAGTGCGTGAAATCCAAACAAATGTGTGGTGAGGAATAATTAAACAATGGTCTTGAGGCACCGTCATATGGTGGTCCAATACCTTTCTTCACCACATTACACTGGACCCTACAAAAATATATGGTGAATAAGGGTGTTGGTCAGTTAAAAAAAATAAAATAAGGGTGTTGGTGGTGCCCAAAAATCATAGAATAATTGGGTTAGTGAAGGCGGAGTTGTATGTGATATATTCTTTATAGATTACTCCATCTACGTGCTAATCAAATCTAATCATGCGACGCATTTCACTACTATAAAAATTGATAAAGGTCTCGGTCGTTTGGCTGAAGTTAAGGAAGTACATAACTTGCTACAAGAGAAATAGTAACAAGAAGAAGAAGTGTTATTATCCTTTTGGAAGGGTAATAAGAAGTGTTAGTAAGGTTGATGTTTAGCAATTTGGTGCAAGAGACCTTTTCACGTGTGGCTTCATTGTAAACCTGGAGGGGAACACGTGACCACCAGAACTTTCCGAATTTCATCTGCAGGGCCGCCTCTAAGCTAAGGCGAGCAAGGCGGCCGACTGAAGCCCTCGAATTTTGGCTCAAAATTAGGGCCTCGAAAAAGTACACCTAGCCCCAATGGATATGTAATATATATTTAATCTATCACTTTACAATCAATGACCTAGCCCCTGTGAAAAAACTTAGTTTTCCTATCCAATACGTGCATGGTTAAATTATTGGGCCTCTCTTTTACTTTTCCATTAGAAGATTTGTAATTTCTCAAAAACTCACAGTTTAAAAGGGATATTTTTTTTATTTGTGCAAAAATAATATGAGCAAAAACTAGTTTTACTGCAGATCTGGCCTTTGCCTTCCTTTGGTGCTGCTTTCCACCATCGTTTCTTCCTCCTCTCTGCTTCGCTTTGCGACAGCCGGGTATTTTCTCTTGGGTTATCCAGTTCTGCCTAACGGCGAGGTTCGTTTTGGCGTCAGGTGGAGCGAGGTCTGTGTGGCTTCCCACTGTGTCTCACTGTTGAGTAATTCCGGTTTGGCCTGACAGAAAGGGGAGGTCTCACGGCAGAGTTTTGGTGTGGTGTGGAACTTATGTTTCATGGATGACCTCTAATGGTGTCGTTCGGTGGCGGATGCCGGTTGGAGCCCCGGTTGTTGCTTTCCCTAACTGTTTGTAAGGACCGAAATGGCGGCTCCTTGGCGGTCGATCCTGGGATTCGACAACGCTGAGGGGCTCGTGGCGGCATCCGTCCTCATCTTTGTGTCTGAGGTATCTTGGTTCTTAGCCGTGGGTGATGGGTGACGTTTTTTGGTGGAGATTCGATTTCTGGCGTGGTAGTCGGCAGCTTGGTGGTGCGGCATCTGCTGTGTTCTACTTTAGCTTTAGGGTTTGGTTAGGTGTTTTGGGCTGTATTGTATATCTGGGCTGGTGGCCCATGGGTGTTTTGTTTGGGTCTCATTGTAATATTTGGTATGCTTTTTTTTTGCTAGGCTATTAGGTGTGTTGGGCTTGACCCACTAGATGTTATGGGCTTTGTCCCATTCGGTTTTTTTTTTTTTTTAAATTTTTTCAACCTTGGTTGGAGTTTCTTCCCTTCTTCCCCTACTTGATTTATCCTTTGTCAGATTTCTTCAATAAATTTGTTCCTGATCAAAAAAAAAAAAAAAGTAACTATCATTTTGAGGTTTGTTTTTGTTTTTTAAAAAGAAAACAAAGGGCCGCAATTTTACAAATTTGTCTTAGGTGCTGAGAACCTCATGGCCGGCTCTGTTCATCCGGTAGTACTTCTTGCTTACCTTTTTTCCTGTACTAATCTATTACTATCACATTTCTGGTTCTGCATTCTTGCTTTAATACATCAAAAAGCAATCTTATAAATCAACTTTCCTATCCACTAGTGGTCTCCTCTCTACTTTATTTGAATGACAAAATCTGGAAAGCATGCAAAAGTCAGATCTATGATAGTTTGTCATATTCAGCTGTGACATGCATGTGCCTTTAACATGTGATTACGATGAATAGTACAAAATGTGTAGTCGTGATCAGTTTAAGCGAGAAATACTTATTTACGGAGCTTCCGTAAACAAGGAGTTTGCGCCAAGTAAATTCAGGCTGTGCATTCCATTATCCAACAGTCCGGACCAATACATTCTCTCTCTCCTCCTTAAAAGCATGTTACATTTAAAAACAAAAACAAGATTTGTTCATTAATCTGAGCCGTTAGATTTCGGAATGTACAGTCCGGATTTTCTCGGCTCAAATTCCTTGTTTACGGAGGCTCCGTAAATAAGTATTTCTCTAGTTTAAGCACACATTGGCAGAAGATTTGAATTTAATTACTAGATAAATCTTCTTTAATGTCAATGATTTTTTGCTAATAAATCCTTTAGTTACTATCATGTTTTCAATCTACCAACTCATTAGAGTTTAATCAAAAGCTCGTTATCTCCCAATAGTGAAGATCTCGTGGGCTTGCGTAATGGCAATCTTTGATTTTTGTCATCAGTAATAAGAATTTATTAATCTTTAAAAATGAGGAACAAGTTAAGATTAAAATGAGCAATACCACAACAGCATCACAACAAGGAACAAGCATTCCAAAAATAATGACATCCTTATTCTAACAATCATATGCCCCACTTGAACCTCCAAGGGGGGAAAAAAACACGCCCTAAGAAAAAAAACAAACGTACGGTCAACAACACAAGAACCCTAATAGAAAATACAATTTGTCAAAGACCAAAAAGAAAATAATAATAATACAACAATTCCGAGGAACCGTAGCCGCAGCATCAGAAAATGCAGCAGAAGGCCAACACATTTAAAATAACAATAAACTATCATCCTTCCTCGTAGCATCCATTGCAAGACATACCATAAATAACTTATAGACGGTGCCATCGAAAATTTTAAAAAGATTTTTAGATTCGTCACCTGAGTTTTTATTTAGAAAATGATTTAATACTCGAGAAACCATTTAAAAGAGTTTGAAAAAGAACGACTCTGGTGCCTTTGATTTGAAAAAGGATTTGGTCTATTAAAAAACAGAGTATTCTGGGTTCGGGAGCCAAGTTACGAGTGTGGAAAGTTTTTAAGGCACCCCGCTCGCCCAATATAAAACCGGTCTTTACTTAATGCTTGTGGGATTTTGAAAATATTTTATTACTGAACTTTGTTCACGTAAATGACATATAATGGAAGTAAATGGAGTGGGTAAAACTTAATTACCCTTGGGAAGGGTAGAACACGTGCCCTAACTAGCCACCACGAAGGGGTGAATAGCTCGGCACCACGTAGGCAGTCCATAACCTTGTGCCGAGCAGGTTTGACCGTGAGTAAGGTCAAGATGATAAGAGTAAACTAATAAATCAGGATGCACTAGCTCGGTAAGAGACGTAAAGGGATGCCCCTGATATGGCCGAGCTAGGTAGGCTACGTATATAGCTTAAACAGAATTCTGGAATACATAATTCAGTTCGGCGTGATGAGCTGAGCTATGTACGGGTTATTCCGAGCTGCGTGGAAGCACGACACCACTACTTGTAGGGCGGTGAAACATTCCAGAATACTCTATGGAGGTACCTTATGTGATAAGGAATAATCCCGTGAATCATGAGATTAACATAAGCATTCCTAATGTGATTGGGAATGTGCTGCATTTAGGGAAGAGACATATATGGAAAGGAATGTTACAACAAGACGAGATCTTGCAAAGGTATGGAGGTGTGCACCTAATAGGAAAGTGCTATTAAGAAAAGGATTCCTAAGCTTAATAGGAAACTAGGGCAACGAGATGCCTAAATCAACAAGTCATCTTCACCTATAAATAAAGCATTGGACCCATGAAGACAGGCACACTATGAATTGCTTTTATATGCATTGAGTGATTTGAGAGTTTGGGTACGTGATACTAACTTAGGCATCGGAGGGCCTTTGCCGACGAGAGGCAAATGTGCTCTAACCCTATTTTTATCTTGCAGATCTAGGGCTATACCAAGAAGGCACGTGATCCAGACCTACGTGGATTTTATCCCCGTACAGTAAATATAACATGAAGTAAATAGAAACAGTAAATGATGGTTAAGAACAACATTAGGAAAGAAACTTTGTATTAGTCACTGCCCAAGAAAACATATTTTGAAATTGAGTTAGAAACAGTACCGTGCGTAGGGAGTGCCGTGCGGCATAGTCTTGCAAAAAGAACACATTTTTGAACAAAAACAGGAGTAATATATTGAAGTGAACTAAATGAAACTTTGTACCTTTGTAGTATTGATGAACCAAAACAGCAAAATATATCTCCCCTGGGAGACAGTACTGTGCGGTATATAGAGTGTCGCACGACACTGTCAAAGAGACTTTAAAGACCACTTTGCATTTCAATAGTATTTTGTTGAAAGCCTTGGTTTGCCGAGCCCATGGGTGGTATGAGGAACCACCCTGGACTCAACACCACCCCTCAGAATGCCAAAGTAGAGAGATCTTTGGCAAGAAAATGAAATTTATACCTTTGAATGGACTTTTGGAAGCAAACACCCTTCTTGGACCTTCAAGCTTGGATTGTTAATGACGAGTGGTTTTCTGGTACAATGTATGACTGGATTGAGTGGCAAATATAGGAGACAAGCTACTGTGGAAGTTTATTTTTAGGATTTTGGGTTTGTTTTTTGGCTTTTGAAAGTGGTAGTGGATTGGTTATGACATGGGCGAAATTTCGCAAAGGATACAAGAGGTTTTTCAGCTGTCCTTCACCCCCAAATGGCCTTGTATTTATAGGCAAGGATTAAAATTAACTTCCAAGTAAACTTGGTGACCAAGCTAGGCCTATGGTGGGCTAAACCCTAGACTTTGACGTGCCTTAGCTTCCATAATCATGCAGGGGCTTGTTTGTCAAAGAAAGGAGCCGCTTGTAGCCTGCAAAAAGTTTATTTGAATCACGACAGTGTTGTGCAGCAGAGGCGAGGCCTATGTGATAATATAACTTTGCCGTGTGGTGCTGTTTTGTGGCTAATTTGACTTTACGGTGGAAGAAGTGTCGCACGTGACTTTTGACTGAGGTTCATGTGCTGTGCGGCATAGTTGACCATGGTTGACTTTGTTTGTTAAATGTCTTCAAAATGTCATTCAGGCAGTTCTTTTCTCATCATTGGGGGTTTTGAGGATGCCTAAAGATTTTCAAATTGGGGTGTCTACAGTTGCCCCTCTTTGATGAGACTTGATTATCATTGTGTGATCCGAATCGCGTCAAAGATATATACAACCCAATTTCGGCATTCTGGGTTTCCTTAAATGGAAACAAATATATCGACATTCAATGTATGTGGTTGTGCTCTTCTGAGCTAGCTATGTACCCCCATTGTAGGGATCAGACCAACGTAGTTCTTCAGGGCAAATGTAGGTGAAAACATGCAAATGCAACACGCATTCGTGAAGATGCTGAAAATGTTGACTATTGACAACACAAATAATCACCCATTTGAGGGTTTTGAAATTGTATAAAAATTATTTTCAACGAGGGTAAAACAAATGATGAGTTGTGAAGAGTCATTTCAAATCAATGCTATAGAGGACTTAAAATCTATGATGACTCGGGAAAAGTCATTTCAAATCAATGCCCTAGAGGACCTAAAAATGTTTTGAGAAAACGCCTTTGGAGGACTCAAAATCTATGATGACTCAGGAAAAGTCATTTTAAATCAATGGGTGAGAAATCTATCTCAAAACTTGAAGTGAGATATACATCTCAATACATTGGGTGAGAAATCTGTCTCAAAACATTAGGTGAGAAATAGATCTCAAAACACTGGGTGAGAAATGTATCTCAAAAACTGAAGGTGAGAAATGCATGCCAAAAACTGAGGGTGAGAAATGTATCTCAAAAACTGGACGAGAAATGTATATCAAAACTGAAGGTGAGAAATGTATCTCAAAAGCTGGGGCGAGAAACGTATCTCAAAAATTGAGGGTGAGAAATGTATCTTAAAATTGGGCGAGAAATGCATTTCAAAAACTATGGGTGAGAAAATGTACCTCAAACTGATGGTGGGCAATGTATCTCAAAAATTGTGGGTGGGAAATGTATTTCAGAAACTGGATGAGAAATTTATCTTAGTGAGAAATGTATCTCAAAAAACTGAGTGAGAAATGTATCTCAAAACTGAGGGTGAGAAATGTATCTCAAAAATAGAGAGGAAGAAATGTATCTCAAAACTGAGGGTGAGATATATATCTTGTATCTCAAAAACTGGGTTGAGAAATATATCTCAAAAATTGGGCCAGAAATGTATTTTAAAAACTGAGGGTGAGAAATGTATCTCAAAACTGGGTGAAAAATGTATCTCAAAAACTGAGGATGGGAAATGTATTTTAGAAACTAGGTGAGAAATGTATCTCAAAAAACGTGAGAGAAATGTAACAAAACAAACTGGGTGAGAAATGTATCTCAAAACATTGGGGCGGAAGTAGATATGACTGTTTGGATCACGAGAGTGGACATAACCGTTTGGGTCACGGGAGTGGGCGTGACCATTTGAGTCACGAAAATGGATGTGACCATTTGAGTCACAAAGTATAAGTATGGTCTTTTCCCCTATGCATTGTGCTTAAGTCAAACTGCCACGGCCTTCCCAACAACATATGACACCCATCCATATCTACTACTCCCTCCGTCCCAATTTTATAGTCCCTTTTGGGAGTTCGTGCCACTTTTCAAAGTGTTATATCTTATAATCCACAATGTTTTAGGTGATTTTGAACACTTTGTTTATTAGATTAAATCAAAATCTATCAAACAAGATCCATATTACATATACAATATATTACCGATTGAAAGATATAATCGTTTTTTTATCCGGTTAGGATAAAACGAGGGACTATAAAATTGGGACGGAGGGAGTACATCGCACAAAACTTTCTTTTGCCAATGGAAAAAGAAACATTGATCTGTTACTTTAGTTTCACCGACATCTCTGATCCAGCCAATACTGTATGGGGATGGATGTCCCTTTGTTGGAAGCTGCATCTTCTAAACCATTGTCTTTGACACAATATTCTCACTGCTTCCGCCGTCTATAATCAAATCATAGACCTTTTGCTTAACTGTGTAGTGAGTCTTGAAGATGTTATGCCTCTGAACGTCCGCGGCATATACATCAGACACCACACTACCTTCGACATGCCTTCATCCTCATGAGTCCACTCTTCTTGATCCTCCTCTACGAGTTCCCCATCTTCTTAGTAGTCTTCTCCATCTTCATGTTCTGCTAAATGTACAGCCTGTCTTTTCGAACAGTCGTTAGAATGATGATCAACCTCTCCACAACGGAAACACTTATTGCCTCTGTATGGAGCATAAGGGTTATTCGTGCCTTCTGAAACATTTGCCCCAACAACACCCTGCTTGGAGGGGCTTGTTTCTGAACTACTTCTTTTTTATTTGACTCTAACTGGTTCTCTTCTAGAGAAGGGGTAAAAGTTCTGGTTGTAGGCAGATTTTGGAATCCCCCTTTTCGGTTCATCTACATCTTAACCCTCGTTGCCAACTGAATAACATCCAGCAATGTGTGAACCGATTGTATGTTCACAACATCCTAAATACCATATTGTAGCCCACCTACAATCCATGCTAATCACCCTTCTATTTCGGGTAAATCATTATGGGATTGGAGTCACTGGAATTTTGAAACATAATCATGAACAGTTCTGTTACCTTGCGAACAACTTTGATACTGCTGGAACAAAATCTGGATAAAAAAAGAGCCCTCATCAACTGCTTCATCCGATGCCAAGAACGAATTTTCAATTTGCCCAGGTGTGTGCGAGACATCTGCAACTGCTCTCACCATGCAGAAGCACCGCCTTTAAGCATGAATCCTACCAGTTTAACCTTCTTGACCTCATCGATATCCCTTTAATCGAAGAAGCATACAACTTAATGTATCCAATCCAGAATTTATTTGATGTGTAACTCATCGTTAAAAGAAGGGACATCCATCTTCATATGGTAGTTGTTGTTTTGGACAGGTTCTTTATGTTCTTGATAAATCGCAAGATCCTCAAGGTCATCATCTGTCAAATCTCCACCGTAAATTGGATTATTATGAGCATGCCTAAGTTGTAGGCGTCCAAGATGGTTGCCCGCCCGTGGTTCACATGCTTGTTGCTCTCGTGCTTGTTGATCACGAGCCTGTTGATCTCTTGTTTGTTGATCACAAGGTGGATCATTAGGATCAGGACCAGCTGGTAGCCTAGTGTTGATTGTTTTGATTGTAATAGCCAACACATTTAGCATATTGCGTATCTCTGCCAGTTGTTGTTGCTGCCAATCGATCGCACCCCATACTGCATCAATCCCACGATCTCCGAAGGGTTGTTCTCCCTCTTTGGCCATTGAAACAAGGGAGGACCTTGCTCTGATACCACTTGACGCAACGTTGTAGTAGAAATAGACTAGATATCGTTCTAATAGACGAATGGGTTACTAGATATCATTCTCATAGAAAAATTGGTTAGATATCGTTCTAACTCTTGAATCCACAAGAGAAGTGATAAACACCTTGCCTTAGACTTACACCCTAGAAATATTATTGATAGAAGATTGAATGAATAATGCCTTAGACTTACACCCTTATTTCTACTAAGCAAATACTAATTCGACTAGGACTCAAATTAATGAACCATATTTATAATAAGCAAATCCTAATTCGACTAGGACTCAAATTAATTAAAGACATACAAAAATACGAAACATGAAAAAATTGAGTTTGATCTAAGAAACGAAAACTAAAATCCTAGAAAATAACACTGTCGAAACCTTAGGTTAATTCAGACTTGTCCTGCTCTGCATCAGAAAATTGGCAACACGAAAATAATATTTTGAGATAATTGTGTAAGAACAAAAGATAGGAGTTTAAGAGAACACTTATATGGAACGAGCCATGCATAGAGCACTATCCTAAGAGAAGATACGTACCTGCTTGTACCGAGTTGTGTGACGTGCCACTCCCAATCTTCTATACTACAATACAGAGCGGTTTTACAAAATGTCTCTCTCTCAACTGTCCTTCGTGGCATAATGGAGGGTTGAGATTGAATTTTAAAGTTGAGTTCCAATTCATCCAAGGCTTTTATTATTCAAGTTTAAAATTCAAACCCATATGCTAAAAATTTCTCTTCTAGGGTTGAGACTGACACAAAGTTAATCGAAGGGTTAAGATGAAATTTGAAAAAATTAGAATGGATCATTTTCAATTTCAAACTGCTATTATATATATGGGTGCTCTAATCCTCTCCAAAGGGATAATATTTAGTACGTCATACCATGCCTGGAAGCATGATCAAACAATAGGGTTATATTTTATGAGAAGTTTGTATTCATTTGTTAATGTTGTTTATCCACCGGCCTTTCTAAAGGTTATTAATACATTTTCCCAATCTTATTTTTGCATAGCTTTTATTGCATGCGTCATTTGTATCACGTTTCTCTAATTTATGAACCATAAGTAGTTTGACACTTATAGTCTCGTTTCGGTATTGATTATGGTATGAGATTGATTGATCATAGTGGAAATGGTTTGGGAGTTATATATCATCTATAGACTAGGTTTTGAAGAATATTGATATTTCCATGGAATGTGCTGACAAAAAACCACCACTCTTGCATGATTCGCCAATGCATGATACTATGAGAGAAAAAGAAACAGTTTTCAAAGTGGGTACGTCAGCCTGTTCCTCTTTTCTTCATGTTATTTTTTCACACTTATCATTGCTCTGTATGACTTGGTAGAAAAAAGGCACGGTTTGTCAGCATGTTGACTATACTTCAACTTCCTTTTGATATGTCATTCTGAAGTTTTGGTACGAAGAATGTGTATGGATTTTGGTGTAATTTGACTGGATTTGTCAAGTAGAACAAGATTGTTAATTTAATTTGGAGAAGTTATTACATTCAGACGTGTTGTGGTCAGAAAGTCTTACTTCGTGCCTTCAGGCACAGGTAATCCCTATTATAGAATAATCCTGGAAAGGTTTGTGTGAAGCTAAAACTTTCCCCGAACCAAGAACCGCTCGTATGTATATATGTATATGTATATATATATATATATATATATATATAGCTGAACATAATTGTTCCTTTGTTTTATGGTAATATTTTGGAGGAATTATATTTTGTTTTATGCAATTGAGATCGGCACCAGTATCGATGAGTGCTATAATATTAATTTTGAATGTATCAATAAGGAGCTCAATTCTGGTGTGCCATTTTGAAAATTGAATTTGTTTTAATAAATTGATTTGGGTGGTGTGTGGGGAGTGTTAGGATCATTTTAAAAATACAAGATATGGAAATAGAAACTAATGCTCTTGTAGATACTGGTGCTGACCTAAATTGCATCCAAGAAGGCCTAGTACCAACTAAATATTTTCATAAAACAACTACTACACTAAGCTCCGCAAACGGTAGTCAAATGGATATCCAATACAAATTACCCAATGTTCACATATGTCAAGATAATATATGCTTCCAAACATCTTTTGTTTTGGTTAAAAACATGCCTGATAGAGTAATCTTAGGATCACCATTTATTTGCATTTTATATCCCTTCACAACCACAGAATTAGGTATTACCACCACACATTTCGGTCAAAAAGTATTATTCAAATTTCTCAACACACCCAAACAATATGAACTAAACCAACTAAATATTTTACAACCAAAAAACTTACATTTAAAGTATTTACAGCAAGAATTAAAATATCTAAAAACAGAAGAAGAACTAAAAAGCACAAAACTTATTGAACAAATAAATAAATTCCAAACACGATTAGAAATAGAAGTATGCTCTAACATCCCTAGTGCTTTTTGGCATAGAAAACAACATATAGTTACTTTACCCTACATCAAAGATTTCAATGAACAAAAAATTCCAACCAAATCTCGACCAATTTAGATGAACCCCGAAGTTATGGAAACATGTAAACAAGAAATTCAAACTCTTCTTGACAACAAAATTATAAGGAAAAGCAAATCTCCTTGGTCGTGCCCAGCCTTTTATGTTAACAAAAATGCCGAAATAGAAAGAGGAGTGCCACGATTAGTCATTAATTATAAACCTTTAAATTCAGTCTTAGAATGGATTAGATACCCAATTCCAAATAAAAAAGACCTCATAAGTTGATTAAGTAATTCCACAATTTTTTCCAAATTCGATCTTAAAAGCGGCTTCTGGCAAATTCAAATTCACCCCGACCATAGATATAAAACAGCTTTTACAACCCCTTTTGGCCATTATGAATGGAATGTAATGCCATTTGGATTAAAAAATGCCCCTAGTGAATTTCAAAATATAATG
The DNA here is from genome assembly GCA_020921065.1 of Vaccinium darrowii. Taxonomy (NCBI): domain Eukaryota; kingdom Viridiplantae; phylum Streptophyta; class Magnoliopsida; order Ericales; family Ericaceae; genus Vaccinium; species Vaccinium darrowii. Next base: position 23,522,224 of record CM037162.1, on the reverse strand, counting down.
AATGACATTTTTAATCCATTTAGCCACTTTATTATAACTTACATAGATGATGTCTTAGTCTTCTCCAAATCCATTGATGAACATTGGAAACATCTCAAAACGTTTTTACAAACTATTAAGTATAACGGATTAGTAGTTTCAGCTCCAAAAATTAAATTATTTCAAACCAAGGTCCGTTTCCTAGGATATGATATCAATCAACAATAACACCAATTAGTCGAGCAATTCAATTTTCAGACAAATTTCCTGATGAAATAACTGACAAGCACCAACTCCAATGATTCTTAGGATCCTTAAATTATATAGCAGAATTTTATCAAAATATTCGACAACTTTGTCAGCCTCTCTTTGATAGACTGAAAGAAAAACCACCTCCCTGGACACCTACTCACACCGCAATTGTTCAACAAGTTAAACACTATGCAAAATCATTGCCATGCTTAGGTATTCCAACTATTGATTCTTTCAAAATTATCCTAAACAGATGCCTCGGATATAGGATATGGTGGAATCCTTCTCCAACAAGTCACTCCTTCATCTCCTGAGCAAATTGTCCGATTTCATTCTGGTTTATGGAATAAAACCCAAACTAATTATAGTACCATTAAGAAAGAACTTTTAGCCTTGGTCCTTTGTGTCTCTAAATTCCAAGATGACATACTTAACCAAAAAATTTTAATTCGTATTGACTGTAAAAGCGCAAAACATATCTTAGAACAAGATGTCAAAAATTTAGCTAGCAAACAAATTTTTGCTCGATGGCAAGCCATACTTAGTATCTTCCACTTTGATATAGCATATATTAAAGGAGAACAAAACTCAATTCCTGATTTTCTTACTAGAGAATTCTTACTGAACTAAATTTCCTTGATTATGTAGGATGACAGATAAAAGTAAGAAAGCAAGAAAGCAACCAGCAACATCACATCAAGAACTAGCTCTCACCACTAGCACCATGGCCATACCACCAATTGAATTAGTCAATAGATTCCAAATTCTTAACCCAACCCCTGTAAACCAATATGGTTCTAGTTCTACATTAGCTTACCCTCCAATTAGTCAGAATTACACCCCAGTTAACCAGCTTGTAGCCAATCAGCCACAAACAAACATAATCACCCCAGCTAAGTCTATGTATATTGCTAAACCCCAACTTACTAATTTATTTTATATTGAGCCAGCCTTTCAACGCATAAAATATCCAAATGAACTTGCACAAAATTATTTTCCACCTGATTGGCATTTTACTCCACTTCATCCAGAAAAATCAATTTTATTTTATAAATCTATTTTAGAACATACCGACTCTGCAAGTTTTAAACCAATTTTTGATAAAACAAATCCTAATATTATCATCTACCAATCATTTTATATTAAAAAAATCATCAACCAGTCCGAATGGGGGCTTCCATTTTCTCTCCATCCACTTCCAAATTTTAATATTGAATTTAATTACTATGATTATATTAATGCATGGTCTTACGCCTTATTTCACGAAAACACAAAATTTTCTCATTCATGGTTTATTCAATTTGATTACCATTTCTCTTCTACATTTCCTAACTGGTTTCTCCGCTGGTGGGCACAATTCGGAGCATTCGATGCAATTATTCCTCCCATTCTCTTAGAAAAAACTGAGTATTTCTGTTCCAAACAAAAATTCAGTCCACATCTTAACCAATTTCCCAAATTATTACATTTCATTGCCAAATTCAAAGTAGCTTGGATTTTTCGCTGGAAATATGTCATCTCTGATAACATTGTTTCCCGTCAATTCTTAGTAAAGTGGTGGGACAAACTCAATGTCCAACAAGTTATTGACCAAGTCACAAAAGAATTTCAACCTAAAGCCCCCACCCCTATCCAAATTACTTCCCCTCCATCTCCATATACCATTTCAAATATCAAACTAGACAGTCCATCTTCTAGTTCCCCAATCTCGAAAAAATCCAATTCTGCAATAATCAAATTAGCACAACAATTGATCACACAAGCAAAGCACTACTTCAAATTGCAACCGACATGCTTAGTCAAAGCCAAGAAACAGAAGCATCAAATTCTTCCACCCCAGAAATAAATCCCTTTGATTCCCTTTTCCAAGATTCCCAAGATCCAAACGATCTTTAATTTATTTAACATTTCTCTTTTGCAGATACAACGAACATAGTCAATTTACACCTCAATTATCACTCACTGATAATTGCAGAGAATCAATTATCCTCACTGGATAACGGTGAAAGCGTGAGTTTTTTACTAAGTGTTCAAAATGAATCAAGACCATATCACATTTATTCAAGCTATTGATCCTCTCTTCACCCTTGATGAGCTAGATAGAAGAAGACAAATTCGTGATCAATTATGTGATTACTGGACCCAATTTTTTCTCCAACCAAATACCAGGATCAATATTAGGTACTGGATTAGAAGAATGGAAAATCTTCTTGCCTATTATGACAAGACTGCATATACGAACCCAATTCTCAACACCAATTTAATATTCCTTAGTGACAATGAGAAAACTGATTATTATTGGTACAAATTAGTCATGAAACGATTACGCAGTAAACTCAAATTACTTCTTAGACCATAAAAGGCTCACATGGGAAGAATCACTTTCCCACCAACTTAGACAATATTATGGAGTATTAGGGAGAACCAATTCCCACCGAAAAATGCCAAGATCCTCCGCAAATTACGGCTCACATGGGAAGAACCACTTTCCCACCAAATGCCAGCTCAAGCACCCGCAAATTACGGCTTCAAAAGTTCATCATCCACTCAGCACATGGGAGAACCAATTCCCACCAAATTAGCATAATGATTAAAAGGGAAAACCAATTCCCACCGAAAGATGCCAAGATCCTTCGCAAATTACGGCTCACATGGGAAGAACCACTTTCCCACCAAATGCCAGCTCAAGCACCCACAAATTACGGAAGACTATTTTCCAATTAGAAATGATTGTAAACAGGGTTCCTTATTCTATAAAAGGACTCTCAAGTTAGTTAGTTAGACACCTCTGAATTCTACAATTCAAAAATTTCTCTCATCCTCTCTTCTCTCCCAGCTGTAACTTCTTTCCCCACTCTTCTTCTTTCCCCCCAGATATATGTACTCTTAGTTCAACTTCTGTAACTCCAACTCCAGTTCAAGTAAGCCTTTCAATTTAATGAATTAGAATTCAAGTTATTTTACTTACTTTACCATGGCCGGTTCTACCGCCCTTATTTACTGTTATATTTATTTTGACCTCGTTCATAAATTGAAACCATTGGGTGAATATATCTTTTTTTTGTTCTGGATTAAAAGTTGATTTGAAAATTTGTCGTTGTTTTTTATTTTTAGCAGATTTAAATTCTAAAAGTAAATTGTCAATATCAATTGTAAATTCTTTAATGATGGTGAGTAAATTTTTATCAATAGAAGTTGGGGGATCTTCTTCGAAATCGGTTTGTGTAGGTGATTGTGGAGTTTCATCTAAAGGAGGGTCTGGTTGAGTATAGTAAGGTTTAGTTACTTGGGCAAAAGTTTCAATGCCTTTGAATACTGGTTTGTGGTCTAAAAGGGATTTATCAAATCTAGGAATGCTAGTAGAACTACTGCATCTACTCAACTCTCGTATTTTTGGGGTAAGTGATCTTTGTTGATCAAAGCTAATTCGGACTGTACCATCTAAATATTGTTGAATATTATCGACATCAGAGATTTGATTTTGATTATGCTGGGGGAAATTTTCATTTTCGGTAAGCCAGGTATTCAGAAGTTGGATATCATTCTATTGTATTGTTTTAGGAATTTGGATATTGGCATTCGAAGTACTACTTTGTATAAGAATAGTTTTATCTTTTGGACTTTTTACTAAAGCATGGATATTAAGATTCGTTTTTGTGCATTTATAAAAAACTCTATATATCAAGGCTATGGAGTGGCTTCCTTCCAACATTTGAGTAATAGCTCCAGAGGTCTGAAGGTTAAGAGTTAGTGCTTTTAGTATATGTTTATCGCCTAAGCTTAGATGTAAGTCTGGGTAACAATCGAAGTGAATTGGACCATTGTGTAAACTTGATTCCATTAGACCTAACAAGCTATCACTAAATGTTGTAAATCTGCCATCTCGTAAAGCTAGTAAAATTGAAGAATTTAGTCCTCGACGTGTTAAGGGTTTAATAGCTACTTGTACGAGGCCAATATGTAAAAATTTGTAGCCTTTAGCTAAATGTTTATGAATGGATTCTTTTGTTAATAGAAAACATTTTTCTTGTTGTTTAGTTATGGCATAAACCTGTTCGGAAGTATTAATAACCAAACCAAACCAAACCAAGCCTTATGTCCCAATCAATTGGGGTCGGCTACATGAATCCTTTTTCTCCATTGAGCTCTGTCCAGTGCTGCTTCATCATTTAAACCTAGTATACTCAGATCTTTGCGTACTACCGCATCTAATGTCAATTTGGGTCTTCCCCTCCCTTGTGCGTTTCTACCCAAAGCTATCCTATCCACTCTCTTAACTACTGCATCCGCTGGTCTACGATAGACATGCCCAAACCACCTTAGCCTATTTTCCCTTAACTTCTCCTCTATAGGTGCTACGCCTACCATCTCGCGAATTGTTTCATTTCTAATCCTATCTCGTCTAGTCTTACCACACATCCACCTCAACATCCTCATTTCCGCTACACTTATCTTGTTCACTTGCTGCTTCTTAATAGGCCAGCATTCTGTCCCATAAAGCATCGCTGGTCTTATGGCAGTTCTATAAAATTTTCCTTTCAATTTTGTTGGTACCCTCTTGTCACACAGTACACCAGTAGCACTCCTCCACTTGAGCGGAAGTATTAATAACTTGATCAATTTTGAATTTATCATGTAACCAATTAGATTAGTTAAAAGTGGAGTGTAAAACAGAAACAGGTTGACCAATTGTTTAGTTACTGTTGGTTTTTTAATTTGGTGGGCAAGAAGATGTTTTAGTTTTTGGATGTACTGTTGTTTTAATTCAGTGTCATCAATTTTGCTAATTAGATCAATTAAAAGGTCTTCTTCGGAGAGTTTTGTGGTTAGGGTATTAATTGTTTTACAACAAGTATCAGTACAGCCTAATTTAATTTCATTATCGTCTGAACTTGATGCAATGGATTGGTACATCCATTGCATCAAGTTATTAATACTTCCGAACAGGTTTATGCCATAACTAAACAACAAGAAAAATGTTTTCTATTAACAAAAGAATCCATTCATAAACATTTAGCTAAAGGCTACAAATTTTTACATATTGGCCTCGTACAAGTAGCTATTAAACCCTTAACACGTCGAGGACTAAATTCTTCAATTTTACTAGCTTTACGAGATGGCAGATTTACAACATTTAGTGATAGCTTGTTAGGTCTAATGGAATCAAGTTTACACAATGGTCCAATTCACTTTGACTGTTACCCAGACTTACATCTAAGCTTAGGCGATAAACATATACTAAAAGCACTAACTCTTAACCTTCAGACCTCTGGAGCTATTACTCAAATGTTGGAAGGAAGCCACTCCATAGCCTTGATAAAACAGAAACAGGCAGTTATACCAGCCATGAACTATAACAGTAAATAAGGGCGGTAGAACCAGCCATGGTAAAGTAAGTAAAATAACTTGAATTCTAATTCATTAAATTGAAAGGCTTACTTGAACTGGAGTTGGAGTTACAGAAGTTGAACTAAGAGTACATATATCTGGGGGGAAAGAAGAAGAGTGGGGAAAGAAGTTACAGCTGGGAGAGGAGAGAGGATGAGAGAAATTTTTGAATTGTAGAATTCAGAGGTGTCCAACTAACTAACTTGAGAGTCCTTTTATAGAATAAGGAACCCTGTTTACAATCATTTCTAATTGGAAAATAGTCTTCCGTAATTTGCGGGTGCTTGAGCTGGCATTTGGTGGGAAAGTGGTTCTTCCCATGTGAGCCGTAATTTGCGAAGGATCTTGGCATCTTTCGGTGGGAATTGGTTCTCCCTTTTAATCATTATGCTAATTTGGTGGGAATTGGTTCTCCCATGTGCTGAGTGGATGATGAACTTTTGAAGCCGTAATTTGTGGAGGATCTTGGCATCTTTTGGTGGGAATTGGTTCTCCCTTTTAATCATTATGCTAATTTGGTGGGAATTGGTTCTCCCTAATACTCCATGATATTGTCTAAGTTGTCAAGGGCATTATCGGAGAGATTATCCCAAAAATCAACATTTGTTTGGAAGTAATCTTCATTGAACTTGATATAGTCTTCAAAATATTGGACTGCTATTGTATGGTGTGTGTGGAAATTGAAAGGTACTTCTCCAAAATAACTGAGTGTTCTGATTTTTTGAATTGGATCTTCACTAAACAATCTAAATTGTCTCTGGTAGAGAGTGAAAGATTCGGTATCTTCCATGTGACTTGCAATTTGGTATGCAATAAAATCTCGAATTTGCTGGGAGATTGGATTAGAACAAATCCAAGTGGGGAATTTGCATCCTAATAGCCGAAATTGTGATGAGGCGAAATGTGAGTTGTAATTTTGGTTGGATGTAACATACATTATATGTTGGGCCGGTATGAGGGAACCAAAAGGTGTCCACTCAGGCATTTTGCTGTGAATAATGACTTGGCATGTTCTAGTAGAAGGGTCGGAGAATTTGTTTTGTATACAAATTGCTAATTTTCGGTTAACTTTAGGAGACCTGTATGGGCAATTTTTCTTTCTCTGTTTTCTATCTGTTAGAAGTAGAATGCACCAATTTATTTCCATCGGTATCACTGCTATATATATATATATATAAATCTGGAGGTTAAGGCCCAAAGGGTGATGGAAAATAAATGCGCTCTAAAAAAGAAAAAAAAATCACCAGACAGGAATGGGATGAAGTGCCTATTAAAGGTGGTCAAAGACTCCACATGCACATTCTGTCAAGGTGCCAACTTGATACGGAGTTAAAATATCATAGTAATGAATTACATAGGAGTATAAATGCCTAGGCATCCAAGGGCTCAAAATAGATCGATTTGAGATAAGAGAAAATAATAAATTTTTAATTGTATTCAACAATCTCCCCACATAATCTAAAACTTTAAACTAATAGAAATGAGCATTTTTACTGCGCATTGGGTGTAGGGATGGCAATGGGGCGGTTCGGTTTGGGTATTGGCGTATCCGAACCCAATACCCGAAACCAATCGGGTACCCAAAACCGAACCACTAACCGTTCGGGTAGGGGATATGGAAACCGGAGCTGAACCATTCGGGTATCGGGTATTAACCGAACCGATTGGGTAACCGAATTAATTGAAAACAGCCAAACAATATTTGAAATTGATCTCACAAGCCAAGCAATATCTAACAGAATAACATCATCAGGATAACATCATCTAAGTAACAAAATCGATCTCATACCAAACCCTAGAAAATCAGAAAGCAATATCAAAATCGATCTCATATGTACAGTTCTCAGAGAGAGAGAGAGAGAGAGATCACGATTCGCGACTTTTGAGATGAAGAACACGAACAAGCTGAGATCGCAACAGTAAATCAGTATTCAGTACACGTACATCACGATTCACAGAAAAAGAGAGCGCGAGAGAGAGTGAGTCGCAGGAGAGGAGATGATCGGGAGCAGACGAGCAGTCACCGGAGAGGAGATGATCGGGAGCAGCAGAGAGCTAGAGATGTCGATCGCCTGTTCTCCCTAAGGACCCTAACCCAATCGTCTGTGGTGGGCGGGTAGCAAATGAAGTGTTAGGGGTTTTTACAGTCTAAATGGTATATATATATACCCAAGGGCTCATACGTAATTACCATATATTTCAGGGGTAAATATGTAATTACATGTTTCGATTCATTTCGGGTCACGGTTCAGTTATGACCTAAAACCAGAACCGAACCATACCCATTCGGTTAGGCCATACCCCAAACCATACCCATACCCACGGGGAATATTTCGGTTATGGTTCGGGTAAAAATAGCGGTTTTGGTTCAGGTACCCATTGGTTCGGTCGCGATTGCCATCCCTAATTGGGTGTAGGTACCTTCCGGGTTTGACCCCAACACTAAGTGAAAACAAGTTTTAGTTTGAAGGAACCACAATGAACCAAAGGCCTTGAACTGGTCCCTTGAGCCAAATGTCTACTTACCACACATATAGACGAGCAATTTATTTTGGTTCTAGTTTGATTTGCGCTTTATGATCATGCACACGTATCTTGTATAATGAGTGTCTTTAGCAAGTAGTCTAATTACCCACAATAGCGACCCCACTACCACACTCACTTAGGTGAGACCTTTGGGGTTATCTGTAACCGATACCCCCCGAATACTTACCTCGGACTCATTAAGAGCTAAGCTCTTTGTAGACACCTCAATCCGGGCCGTGGAAATTCTTCGACTTCCCCAAGAATGAGAATGCCTAACATGAGCACACGAGGCTTGATTGAGGACTGGAGGACCCACCAAAAACCCTCCATAAACCCACCAAAACCCTCACAAACCTTAAAAATAACCCCAAAACCCTAAAATAAGGGTACTTGGATTGCTCCCATCGGCACCTAGATTGGCCAATTCCAGGCGCCTAGAAGGAGTCCAGGCGCCCACACTGAGTCTAGACGCCTGGACTTGCACAATGCAGGCGCCTGGAGTTCAACCAAGGTTGCGTGTAAATGATGTTGATAATGGGCGGGAAGGAGATTTTGGGAGGATTTGTTGCAGTGTTCTGTTAGAGGAAGTAGCGAGGGGATGATTACCTCTAATCTTGACCCCTAATTGACCCCTAAGCCATCCTAAGGGTTCATTTGGACCTTTTGTGCCTATAAAAGCTTCTCCCCTCCTTCATTTTGGAGGATCATCAAACTCCCTCACTCCCTCACTGTTATGCTGCAGAAATACTCCCAGGAATTTTATTCCTAGTAAATCCTCCATTGTTGTAACCCTTTTTCTAGCCTAAAAACCCAACCTTGATCACTAATAACCCACATACTTCAACCATCCATCATCAAAATCAACCAAAACAGAAACATTCAGTTTGCTTTTACTTTGAAAACCCATCTCCATCCATATAACCACAAAAAATCCTTCAAAACCTTTCTCGAAGTCCATAATCAAGCCTCCAAAGGTAGATTTCCTACCAAAATGGTTCAATAAGGTCCTGAGGGGATACCATCCAAGATCTTGCTAGTTCCTTATACTAGTTGAGAGCTTGAAAATGTTTCAAATGTAACAGAATAAAAGTTTCATTTGCATCTATGACAAGTCCAGGCGCCTGGAACGGCATAATGCAGGCGCCTGGAGTCTATGTTCCATCCTATGCTTTACTCCTTTCTCACACTCATGCATGACCATTCAAGCCTATTTCATCTTGTTTTGGTTCGACATTTATATTGCATGGTAAAAGAAATTCATTTTAGATAGCTTTTGAGCATATTTAATGGTAAAATCATTGGCTTAAGTGAAGTTTATGGGTTAATAATAAAGCATGTGTGAATTGTTGTTTAATTTCCAATATATGCAAAGGCATTTCAGTAGTTATAAGAGGTGTTATAATTTCTTATGCATTCAACATGTAAAATAAGCATTGAGAATAGGATTATTCACTTCTTTTCTCTCTCTTCAATCAAAAGACTTACTTCATATCTCTTGATGTGTACTATAAAGCAAAAGAAGCATGGAGCATGTAGGAAATCAATGTAGTCCGTCTCATATTTCCCAAAAGATATAACAAACCATGATGTTCTATGCACAAATCATTATCTAGGTTAGGTTTTAAAGTTCATTTATCATAAAAATAGCATCAAGCATCACTTTGAGCATGTAAGAATAAGTTACAGGGCTTGAATCTGTCACTTGCTTTGATACCTGGAATTGGAAAATTTGTGTCTGTTAAGCATCCCAGGCGCCTGCATTGTGTAGTTCCAGGCACCCATAGTCACTCCAGGTGCCTGAAGTGTCCTATTCTAGGTGCCCACATCTACTCCAAGCGCCTGGATCTGCCTTAGTCCAGGTGTCCAGATTGCTATCCAGGTGTGGTTAGTGTGATATTTGTGGTTGGTTTCTGGAGCTTTTCAGGGTAGTCCGAGCATGATCTAGTGAAGTTGAAGTGTTTTGTCAATATAGATCAGTCATTCATGACATTTTACACAAGCATCCACGCCCACCTCATTAACTTTGCTGGTGCATTTACGTGATTCCGCATGTATTTGTGATTAAAGTCTATTTAAATAACATTTTCAAAATCTCTTAAACATTTAGTAGAGACCGGTGGTTACACCGGGCGAGAGAGGTGCTTTAAATTCCTTCCCCTCTTGTAACCTAGCTCCCGGACCCAAGAAATCTCATTTTGAAAGACCGGTAAAAATATTTTCCCTATCAAGGGCAAAAAAGTCATTTTTCAACTGGTTTCTCAGGTACGGTTCTCAAACCCGGGTGGCGACTCTCGTTAATCAATCGAACAGTTTATCCAACAAACCATTTTTGTGAAATTCCGGCGGGATGTTCACACTCTTCCTAAATCCGTCACATTATTGGGCATTATCACCATAGGAATAGGATTAGGATATTTTCTTCAAGTGACATTTTTAAGTGCTCCTCCTAGTTATGATCACCATGTACAGTTTCGTTATTACCTATTGAACCATATTCATGGGATCTCCAATCACAAAGGTTAGGTGTCCACCATGGTGACTAATTTGTAGACTTCAATCCTTATTCCCCTCGATGATTCATGAATTCGCTTGTGCACTAATTAGAGTATATGCTTTTATTCTTTTTTAGGATACAAACGTTTCTTAGCAAATTTTTTTTAAGACGTCACCAAAAAAAAAAGATAGCCTACACACTAATCTTTGAGTATGAGAATCCTCTTTGGGCGAATCAGGCCCCCACATTTCTAGATATCTCCAACACAAAATTAGCGAAGTTTAATTTAAGTAGCAATTGGTATAAAATTAAGATAACATATTTCACTACTTTGAAAGAATTATTGACGTCATTGCAAGTTGGCCAACATACACTTGAATTTTTCAAACAAAATTCTATGATACAAAGATAGTTTCTCATAAGAACATAATCCTTCAAAGATCATGAACTTACCATCCATCAATGATCATGTTAATAAACCCCAAAATTTCAAAAAAATTAAAGACTTTCATATCCATTGCATCTAACTCATGGTGTAGATAATTGTGGGTATGTGTCACGCCCTCAAATTTGAAAGATAGATACATTATAATTCCACGTGGAAAGTCAACGAAAACCGAATAGTCCAAGTCCACTACATAAGGTCAAAGTCATACATCCAAAATAGTTAGTGGGTACCCGTACCCTGAATGTAAAATGATAATTCTCAAAAGTTATTACAATCTCAAGTCAAAAGAGTAATATCAAATGAAGTTACAAAATAATCTTAATTCAAAATAAATAAGTCCAAAGATGATGCTATAACTCCTCCTTTAAGGTTTCCAAAAATTATGCATGCATACATCTCATGCAATCGACGTCATGCTCCATGCGAGGTACCTGAAATTGTTAGGGTGAGCTCACTAGCCCAATAGAGAAAAGTATACCAAAACTAAATGCAATGAAATGCAAGTGTGAGATGAGAAATGAGGATGGAGGTCACAAAACGACTGCTCACGAGTCTACAAGAGTCTAATGAAAGAACATAAGCTTATAAGTTCCAGGATTTACCTTACTTTCACTTAAGTGTGCCCGATACGCACCCAACACGTACCCAACCTCACATATGTGTCTACTTCGTTTGACTCACTGTGTCGTCGATTCAATTTAGTTAAACATTTTAGAAATTCCAAGCGACACGCCCAATGGACGACCCTAGTATCATTCCGGGCTATCTTGCGACCCCGTATAATCTTCCCCTTGGCCAAGTCATAATTCCTCGCGACACGTTCATAGGACAGCTCGAGTATCATTCTGGGCTACCTTTCGGCCCCGTATCACATGTTTCAAGTTATCACTTTCATTTAACGAATACCAATTTCATTCTCGTGTCACAACATAACTCGCGTTTCACGTCATCTCTCAAGGGTGTCACGTATTCCTTACCCGACATAAGAATCTGTCAAGTGATCGTCACTCCAAATTAGAGTTTAGGTCTCTAGGTGTCAATACCAAAAAGCTGGGGTATCAATACCTAGCTCTTCATACAGTTATCAAAAAAAAAAAAAAAAAAAGAGACCCTCTGGGTATCAATACCCCAAATTCGAGTATCAATACCCAGCCCACACAGGAAAGCAAAAACTAGATCAGAACTGCTGGGTATCAATACCCCATATCTGGGTATCAATACCCAGTTACACAAAGGATAGAAAACTCAACAAACTTGCTGGTATCAATACCCCAGAATCTGGGTATCAATACCCAGCCCACAACAAACAAACTTTTGGATAGATTTTTGGGCATGAAACCCAAGATTTAACCGATCAAGGAGTACACAAATCAACCCATAACGATCGCATGGAGGAGTATATCAACTAATTCAAAGGAAAATCAAGTAGAAGCATTGATTAAGGCCAATACCACATGAAAATGACTAGAAAAGTGGGTTTCTCAAAGAAGTTTTTCACAAACCAAGGAGAGAGATCAAATGGATGAACAATACTCACATCAAACATTCAAATACACTTAATAATGATTGAAATTTTCCTACCTCAAGTTGGGAGAGCTTCAAATCAAAGAGAGAGAAAAACCCAAGCTTTCCTCAAGAGCTCCAACCGAAATACCACCTTTCGAAGTGAAATGAAGGCGACCCAAGCTTCCAAACACGTGTAGGAGACTGGTTTTAGTGTAGATCTTGAAGGAATTTAGGTTTAGATGTGTGTTTGGCAAGAGGAGTGAAGGAAAAATGGAGGTGTAGAGAGAGAGAGAGGGTAACGTCTAATGGAGGAGGAAGGGGTGGGTGGCTCTCTCCTCATATACACCACACAAACACACATGTTTCAAATAATTACACCCCGTCCCTCTAGTGGCTTGTGTCATGCATTATGGTCCATAATCACTCATATCACTAATTAACCCAACATTTAAACATTTCAAACAATTTCTCACATTTACCTTACTTTATTTCCGAAAAATATTTAAAAAGAAAATACTGGTCTTTACAGTATGCCAACACATAACCATATCAACGATTTTTCTTTAGGCATGGTATTAAAATATCGGTGTAAAATGGAAAACTCAAAGCATAATGTTTTCCTATGCACCAGATGTGTATAGCATCCCTTGGAAGCATTGATCTCCCTCAGTTAACTACTAATTAATCACAATAATGACCGTGCAATATCCAGTTGCTACCACTGGAATATCAAACAAGCAATAACTAAATACATGAATAAAGAAAATATCTATTTCACGCATGGTTTCATGAACTATTCACCCTGTTAAACTGCATTAAGTTTTTTCAATCTGTTACACATTGAGAGCAACCAACTACTGAATACTTATTACTATCCTTTACATAGAAGCCATTGCAAATAACATAATTTTTGCTGAACAAAAGATAACAACATATTCAAGCAAAAATGTTCAGCTTACTGGTTTCCTAGTATCGTTATACTTTCAATGAGTTTTTTTGACTTGTTTTTTCTTCTCCCCCTTTTAGTAAAAAATAAAAAATAAAATAAAAACCTCTCTATCAGGCTCATGAAATGAGTGCATTTTATACAGAGTTCAGAGATCCCATTTTCAATAAAAATAAACAGATTACCCGTTCAAAACTTTCATATATTTCACTATATGACACATTCTCAGTATCTCTTAGCTTCATATTTTCTTTTTCAATAAACAGAGTCTCAGAAATTTCCTGATTATCCGTTCATACTTGTATACATCGTACCTTTTCTTACATTCTTGGAAAATCAAATACAAAATAGAAATTTGAAAAATACAAACAAATGCAGAAATTTTGAAAATTCAAAAAGAAAAATCACACATAAATAGGGGCAACCGCTGACGGTTCACTGGACTAGGAAGCTTCACTCCATTTTCTTGGCATCTTCATATCGGTCGTTGATTCGCAGGACTGTAAATGGCCATTGCCACCGACCAGACGACCATGAGAATGAAGAAGCCGTGTGTTATGAAATTTGGGTTATCAACTATTTCAAACCATATATGGAGGGTCCATGAACCCTACACCCCTTTTTATAAGAACGAAGACAAGCCAGAACTCATTCTCATTGGCTGCAGACATGTCTCACTGGTTGAGATCTCAGTGAACCCTACACCCCTTTTCATAGAGAAACAGGGTTGTACAGATGAAGGAAGAATTAATATCGAGGCCATAAACTTTAATTTTCCGGGCACAATATTATTGGATCCTAGGGTTTTGCTATTTGGGCCAGCTTTGGGCCTCAAAAAAAAAAAAAAAAAATCCGTTCGGGAATTTGAAAAATCCATTTAGGCTGAGGCCTAAGTTTGAATTTGGAAAATCTGTTTAGACCGAGGAAATACTGATAAACTATTGGGTTTGTCTATTATCTTTGACACTCACTCGCCTAAGTTTGATATCATATTTGGGCTAGAAAGAAAAATGTCACCTTGGATGAGTATCAACTAACTAAGTTTTGTTCCCTCTAAACACTTAACTATGGTGAAGCTAATATGTAGAAACCACATTTTTGTGTTGTTATTATCGATAATGTACGGGATCTCAAACAACTATTGGCTAATATAATAATGAAAGATTTAAGAGACAAACAAACACATAGGTACGTAAAAGAATTAATATTGCCATTTAAAAAGACAAATGCGTAACTTCCACAAAATCAATGCCATCAATTTTCCCATTAGGCATAGAACAATAACAATTTCTTTAGTGCAGAAATAATTTTTTTAAGGGAAAAGTTTATCATATATGTACTATTTGTTTATACTTTCCTTTATAGAGGTTGTCTAAAAACAGATAAAAATATGCACTTTACCCAATGACTAGAAATATTAATTTGATAAGAATTACAATTGTCAAGTAAATTACCTTAGCACAAAACCTTCTAACCTGATATAAACTTTTCCACCAAGATCAATACTAACTAAAATCAATGTAGTTGGGTCACTCTTGCAAACGAACCTGTGATATAACTTTCAAAAAGGAAAAATATGTGGTTAGTGATTGGGTATTAGGCTGATCAGAGCATTATTTACCTCTGGATCAGACGTGTTTCAAGGATTTTTGGTAGGGGGAGTGCATTCTCTCTCTAGAATGTAGAGAAAGAAGCTCTCAACCCCTCCTTGACCTAATACTTTTATTTGCTCCTGTTGTTGGCCCTTCCTTCAACTCCCCTGTAATTCGAGGCCACCGCCATCGCTCTAATTTTGAGGCCGACAATGTTCCCTCTAGCATGACGGAGCATGATCTTGCTGAGTTGAGAGCAAGGTACCAATTCCCTGAAGGCACAAAACTTCGTATCCCTTCAGAAGAGGAGAGAGCGTCTTCCCCAAGAGTGGGCGAAATCTGTATTTATGAGGCTTCCTTCAAATGCGGTCTTCGTCTGCCCTTTCCCAAGATTGCAAGGAAAATTTTGGGGCTACTCAAATCCTTCCCAACGCCTAGCATAGCATAATAGGCTTGGCAGCGTTGTAGTACACATCATCTAGTGGGAGGTCCTAGTTACTCTGTTTTTTTTTTTTTTTTTTTTTTCATTGTAGTACAAATCAGCTTGAAATTAAAAGAGGTTAAGCCAATGTATAGCCTACAAGGGGCATACCCCAAGGAGGACAAAACAAAAAGAAAGAAAGAAAAAAAGTGCATGCTTCCCGGCATAACTTGTCGGGGTGGAAAAATACGAGGTCCTAGCACAATCCGTCAGGATAGGCATAAAATAGTAAGTGTAAGAGTAGCTAAAGGATGTCATGCACAACCCGCAAGGCTAGGATAAATAACTAACTGATTTAATTGCATAATATACGGAAAGCATTTAAGCCCGTGCTCGCGTCCTGTTGACCTAGCTATCCCAAAGGAAGAAAGGGCAACAAGGACATGAACACAACGATACAAGGATAGTCATAAAGTGATATATACGAAACGGCCAACGCTCAACAGTGGAAACAACAGTAGCAGAGCAACCCAGACCAAATGAGATAAGCCTCTAACAGTTCGGCAAGCAATTATACCCAAGGGAACCCTCCCATAGAACCCTTACACTAAACACATGCCTAGTTTGTCACTCGCTCCAAACATCATAGTCCAAACTCCAAAGTCATCATTCCTCCATAGTTTCCAGTGGCCATCCATATTGGTAGCAGATAATGTCCAATCAGAAGTAAAGAATATCCCACAGTGATATCAAACAGACAAGGATATGGCTAAGGACAGGTGAAATCCCTAGTCAAGCTAAAGATCATGCTAGACAGAGTCAGCCCCAGAAAATAACTCCTTGACCAGAGAAAACCAAGGCCACCACTATGCAAAACATCAAACAGTAATCTCCGCCCTCAAACCCTGTACACACATAATCACCCCAATGTGCAGCCATCCAATCCATCATCCTCCACACACGATAAATTAAAAAGTGCCCCATGTAATGAAATAGGTAAACGCAAAAGGAACTCAGGGTCAAAGGTGGATGAGACCTCCGACCATGACTAGGGCCAGCCCCAGAGTAAACTCTATTCCCCTCAAAGAACCCCGACCCATAGAAACTTAGGCCATCAACCTAAGTGTCCACGCCTTCGGACCCAAGTCAATCTCCACCAAACGCCAAAATCAACCACAACCAAATTCCAATTGCGCAACCATAACCACGCATGAGAAAATAGATCCATAATGTGAATGCTAACAGTTGGATTAGAAATCCAATCTGTGAGGGTCACTATAGATTTAGCAATAATGCTCAAGACCCACCAATATAATGACCAATCAAGGCAAACTAGGTAGCTAGCAATTTGGATTATCCCATAGATATGGTCCAAAATACACATCATATAACAAATTTAAAGCATGATGGTCCACACAGATTGTAAATAGTCATTCAAGTACAGTATCAAATGGCTCATGGTGTAATGGGACCCACCCTACCATACTTTCACAAGTGCTACATATGGTGCGCCCACCAGCTGCGTACCATTCATACCCAACAACACTATTATCACCTAATGAGTGGGACCCACTATGCTAAGTTTGACCACAATCCCAACACCACTATCTCGGTGGAATAAATCCAGCTATGTGGGTCCACTATCTCAATGCAACGAAAGTACTATTTGCATATTTCCAAGGCAAACCAGTAGCTACTTAAACCATAATGGGTTAGTGGGTCCCAGTGATCCCACTTTGTAGTAAATTAATCCGGCCATGAGAGAAACAACAACTATTATAATAAAGTAAAGAATTACTCACCCCCAATGATAAAGCTGCTACCCCACTTTATTACATCACCCATGTGCCTTGACAGCCCTTAGCAACTGTTTTGGATGCCTAGTCTCATTATGGCCATGAGCCCACTTGCTTCTTCCCCAAATGAAACCTAGGATCCAATTGAAGAATAGAAACTGAACCTTTTTTGCCAAATTTTTGATGTTGTGAAGCTACACCTCTTTGAAGAAAGGAGATCCACAACTCATCTCTCTGTTGTTTTCATTGTTCTAGCTCCAATTCGGTACCTCAGAAGTAAACCCCAAATCTGAAATGCTTCCGTGTGAAGCCAGCTTTCCAGATGGCTGCTTGATAAATTTTGCACTAGGATGAACCACCATCTTCAATAGAACCTGACCAAGCATGAACCCATACTCTATTTGAGTAGAAAGGTGCACACCATTTCCAAATTTGAGAAAACTACGGGTGTTGAGGGGAAACCCAATAAATGGATTCCCTTTTGGAATACATCTTGGCAGAACATAGACAGTCAAGAGAACATCAATTCACCAGAAATAATCCACACAAACAGAAGTTTGAAGGATTTTAGATAAAAATATAGTGATGATAACATCACACAAGAGTGTGAATTAAAATAGGAACCAGATCTGAAAAAGGAGTCCAAAATCTGCCCTTTCGCTCTCTAGAATTTCCAGAGAGAAGGCAGAGCCCCCTCGAAGGGCTCCCCTTTACTGATTTCGATGGACGTCTTCATATGTATCAGATCAATGAAATGGGAGCTGGCTTGGCATGGTGGTACTTCTCCTGGAGGGAAGATATCCTAAAGATCTTTTCTAGTTCTTCACCCACTATGCGGGATTGGAAGGGAAGATTTTTCTTTGTTGGCAGAGACGGTTGAGAGGCTCCAATCTGGGATGAAAGGTTGGAGTCTAGACTATTCAACGAATCTGGGGTGTCCCCAGTGCTATGAGCAAGTGTTCGTTGTTCTGTTGGTTCTTCATTCTGCTTTCAAATATTCCTTGCGTAAATAATTTTGATTTTAGATAAACAAAGGCCTGACTTGGACGAAGTTCAGAGGAAAGAACTTTCCAACGCTCAGAAGCACCCAATTAAGACACTAGGTCTTCTTATTACAATGGACAACCTAGAAGTGTGTCTACTGGGCTCGGAGCCGATTATAAAGGCTCTTGCATTAAAGAGGGGAGGTATAATCTCTTTTCAAATCTCTTGGCTTTATGAATTCTTTGTTTCCTAATAACTTCTTCTTTTCAGAGAAGTTCGTCTCCGAGGACAAGGAGATGAAAGTGGAGAAGGAAATGAAGATGGAGGCGGCAGAGAAGAAGTTCTGTGCTACTGCATTTGCTAAGCTTAGGGCTTAGAGGGATGCCCAATTTCAAGCTTTAGTTCCTCCTCCTTTTAGAAGATTCCAATTGGGGATACCTCTGTTCCTACCCTTGTGAATGCTGGTGTCACCAAATCCAAGGGTACTGTCCTTGCTGAACCCAAGGCGACACTCTCCCAGGGAGGAGTGCCTAGTAAGGTGACCTTGAACCATCCGGAGAGCATTTCTGGTAAAGGTAAAGGCCCGTTGGTGAAGACATGTCTTCTGTTCTTCTAGACCAAAAAGTTGTTGTTCTTAGGGTCAAGAGCTTACCCATGCCCATGGATCAACAATTATTGAGGGGGTCTCCTAATGCGGAAGTTGTAGATCAACTTCGGCAGTATTCAACATATTGGTTATAATCTCAAGTCTTTTATGTTAAATTTTGTCTTATTATTTATCCTCATGTCAATGTATCACTTCCCTGTCATTTATTATTAACTGTTATTTTCCTATTGTTTACGTGAACAAAGTTTGACAATAAAGTGTTTCTTAAAATCCCAAGTAAAGACCGATTTTATATTAGGCGAGGGGTGCCTTAAAAACTTTTCCCACTCGTAACCTAGCTCCCCGACCTAGAATACTATGTTTTCAAATAAACCAAATCCTTTTCCAAATTAGAGGCACGAGAGTCATCCTTTTCCAATCTTTTTAAAATGGTTTTTCGGGTACTAAATCCTTTTTCAAATAAAAACCCTGGTGGCAATCTAAAACTCTTTTTAAATTTTTTTGGTGGAACGTCCACACATATATGTAAGCCTCAAGCTGATATACATGTTGTACGAGCTTGACCTATTCTTATGGAGGTCATTGGAGAATATCCCAGAGGAGTATATCGGCTGTGATGTGTAGAGCCGAATATCCCCAAGGTGGTTGCCTGGTTCCTGGAGGAACTAGGTTTGACCCCGTAGGCAATTGGTTTGCTTAATCCCCAAGAGTAGGAATATCTGAATATCATTTGGAGATAAGCGAAGTACTCGAATTAATAGCAAGTCTATTAAGTCGTCTAGTCAGACAGATCTGAATAGACTCATCTGGGTCGGATGTTATGTGGGGAGGCTTCTGGTTGGACTATTCTGAGCAAACTGGCTCTGTTAGGCCTAGCTTTTCATATCTATTAGTCTGGTCTGGTCTGGTCGGAACCTTTATAACCAGTATGGGCTTTAGATTGTATTCTCATTGAGGAAGCCTTCAAACAAGACACGTTCTTATGGGCGCCCAATTTGGACTTATTAGCGAAAGCATTGCCGGATTTCTCTCAAAAGAGATTTGGATCATAAATCTTGTCGTTACTCTATCTGAGTACCAGTCAAAATCATCCAGTCCTGCCATTACTCTATCTGAGTACCGAGTCAAAATCATCCACTTTCTGCCAAAGGCTATAGCCGATTTTTCGATTGATTATATCCGATCTCCAATGGAAGCTTTGTCTGATTCTCTATACGGGGTTCGAGCTGGGAGTTTGTAGGTGAATTAATTTCAAACACCAACAATTGCTTGCTTATTTTTTTAGCATGTAGTAGACATATTTAGAATTGTGTCAGCTTGGCTACTGCTCTTTGGTCGGGTCCGGGTCTAGTTTCAGACGCCTTATATATATATATATATATATATATATATATATATATATATATATATATATATATATATATATATTCAACCAGTCTGTGAGTCAATAAAATTCACGTTAATATAAACGTATACTGCACAGTGCACCACGTTGGTCTAGTAGAGGTTTGAGGCGAGGGATACTAAAAGACTGTCAAAACAGCGTATGCGCTAAAGGAGAGCTAGTCCTTTTTAACAGGTTCATTGTGACTCTACCACTCCTCTAGGTCTTTTATAGTACTTTCTGAGATCACTTACATTGACCTGACCAGTACAAAGGCTGTATCCTTTAGTTAACTTTGGTTAAGTTTTTTGTCTTCCTATTTGTAATACATTGTCGAGCATCAGAATTAGGCGCTTGAGTGTCCATTAAAAATATGTACAGTATTTTTGGTATACTTTCTAATTGGCGAAAATTCAAAATCTAATACCAATAATACCATAGTAGAAACTCACCTAATGCAGCAACAATGCCCCTTTATCATGAGGATTTCAAAACAAAATTTTGAGTGATTATTGCATGTGTGTTTAATGATCATTGCTAAATTATTTTTGCGATATGCAAGAAATTAAGCAACCATCTCAAAGCTAGTAGGGAAGGGCTAATAAAACCAAATACTATTTTTTAGCTGAAAAACTTCATCAATGTGTTTGACTTATAGTTTACTTGGACAAAACTACAATTCATGGATCTGTCTATAGAATCTGCTTGCTTAGCTTAAGCCAAACTATAATATACGCAATTTCATTTTCCTCCTTTTGTATCTTCTGTGTGCTGATCTATTTCTCATCCCCTTATATTTATTACAGTTTTCAATTACTGGTTACCAATATTTTTACAACAAGATGAAAAGGATAATTTTCTCCAAATAATATGGTTGACTGCAATGTGCAGAAAATGAAACAGAAAAAGATATGAGCAAATTGAAAACATCATTCAATATAAAGATTGGTTACAATAGAGTAACTTGATCATTATAACCACAACAAATTTCAGTCAGCCTATATTCTTGAATGCGGGCCAATTTATAATGAATATCTCTTATGGTCCTTTCAAGATTATTTACTTGGCCAAATAAATAAATATGTTCATAAGAATGGAGTATTTGGAAAAGAGAGTACAAGGGCATCTACCTACTATCTTTTTCTCTTTTTTTTTTTTCTTCAAAAAAGAACCAAGGGTCGAGGAAAACAATAAAAGTTAATAATATCAGTACCATTCACCAAGTGTAACTGAATTTTGTTTCCAAAGAGTATCGTTTTCGGTTTCACGACTCCAACCTCAATAGGAAGTAATGCTTTTCTAATCTCTACTTGAATATTGACAGCCCTAGGGCTATAATCGGTTTGGTTCGGCCCAGTACCTAGGAGTTTTGGAGTGAACTCCGGAAACCAGTTTGGGCAAAGTATGGAACCGAAACCGGTTTTTTAGAGATCGGTTCGGTTCATCCCAGTTAGGTCCGGTGTGGTGATCGGTTTGGTTCTTAGAAATTCAATTAAACAACTCAACAAGAATCAATACAAAAAAAGGAAGAATCGATACAGATGTTTATATAGATACACATATATAAAATTGATACAGATCTATACATTCTCGATCTTCTATATACGTTCTCGATCTATATATACGCACATATATAGCTACAGAAATTCAGTGAAATAAGAGTATGAGAGAGAGAGAGAGAGAGAGAGAGAGATAACAAAACCCGTAGTCGGGCTTGGTTCGGTTCGGTTCCGTTTTTTTTTTTTTTTTCAGCCCTAGAGAGCCCTATTGCTTATGTTAAAAACACCGTTTCGCATACACGTCATCGTACAAAGTCACCTACTCAATGAAGGTTCACGATTCTAGAGATATTTTCTACAACAGGTACACAAATTCAACAAAAATCCCTGAAACATGACATTAAAATTGACCTTTTCAAATGAATGAAAATTTAAACTTGAAGCTGTAATAATCCGCTGCGCCGATGAACAATATTATATTTACCTTAAGAGTTTATTGTTCAGCAAAGTCTGCATCACAAACCAAATCACAGTTTCGTCAGACAAAATACAAAGATCCAACTAATACACAGCAACTGATCAAAAAAAAAACTAATACACAGCAGAAATAGACACCTCTTCGATCAAAAATCAACCACAAAATAGTGTTTGTACCATAATTTTTAATTTTTAACACGTGGCAATAATTTTGGCCAAAAAGATTTTTAATTTAAATTTGGATTTATCCCTAAGCCGAATTCCCTACAATTTAGGAGATAATGCATCTTTTTGAAAATGATAAGGTGGTTACCTAAATTGTAGGAAGCAAAGTTTATCACATGATTTTTTTTCCAAGAGGCCAAAATTAACATGTGATAAAATTACAAATCGTTAATTTCGGCCATATGGGACATGTAGCTTATTCCTACAAAAATTGGTGTACGTGGCCCATGATCTAGGAAGTAGTTGTACTTCCACCTTGAAATTGGATGTACATGTGGCATCCTTAGGATCAATTTCAGCCCATGATCTCCCCATTTGCACGGAAAAGGGAGAGCGAATTGCATGCACAATTGGATTTTGCTCAACCATTTGGAATTAACTGCTGCAAATTAAATCGCCAACAAGAGGAGTGGGTTTGCAATATATGGGACACACGGCAGCTTCAAAGTGGTTGGAAGTTATTTTTTATTTAATTCGGATTTAACGTTGTGGCCAAATTATCTATAATTTAGGAGATAAGTTTGTTGCCTAAATTATAGGGAAGTGGTTTTTATCTAAAGCAAGATGATAAGGGCCGAAATTAACATGTGCCAATTATATTGAGAACATGGGTAGTTATTTTCGGCTGGGTTTTGGACACATGTCACTTCCATATGCATTTTCAAGAAGACACGGTAGTGGATGCAAGACATGGGCATAATGGTTTGTGTTCATGGGCGGTTACGTTTGGAAGTTACAATTGGACACAGAGGCTATAAATGAAGACCTTCGTGCAACATTGCAAAGGTCCACGCACCAACAACGCTCACAGCAGCAAAGCTCTCCCCCTCTCTTTCTTCTTCTTCCTCCTCTCCTCTCTCTCTTTCTTCCATGTAATTTTCTTCAATTGTGGAAGTCCTTGTTCAAGGCCCACGAACCGTTGTAACTTTAGCTCAAGTTTCGCAATTGCTTGAAAGAAGTTGGTATTTTCAGGCGCTTTTCTTTTATTTCTCTTGGAGATCCACATCTCCTGGCACACCCGCGCATCTTCTACACCACCCGGTGTTGACCATCCCCATTTCTCCTGTCCCTGGAGGAATCGGTGGCAACATTTTTTGGCACGCCCGGTGGGACCCATTTAAGACAATTGAAGATTCAAGATGGCTGGAAAAGGTGGAAACAAAAGAGGAGCTAAGAATACGGTAACGGATGAGCCTTCGCCTAAAGAAGACTTCTCCTGGAGAAGGAGGCGTTGCATAGATCAAATTGCTCCAGCCTCTCAAGAAAATCTCCAAGAGGTGGCTGTTGGAATGTGGGATATCATTCTCAAATCCATCACCAATTTGTCATTAGGACCGACTAATTCCATTGTCGGCCCGCTTGAGGAGATCACATAGACTTCCACAAAGTTTGACGAAGGCCATCAAAGGTATGATGGCCCTAATCGGAGAGAATATGATATCTCTTGGCCCTTCATGAGGTTCAACCGCCAATTCGTCAAACATGCCAGCCGTTTCTAGTTCAGCCCTTAAGAGATTTTCTCCTTAGGGGCATCAACTTAATTCGGCAGGAATTTTACTCCGGAGTAGGCCGAAAGAGACAAAGGAGGAAAATGGTTTTGACCAAAGATCTCCAATTCCTCATAACGGTCATTTTCTAGGAGCATAAACAGATCCAATTCATTTTTCAACAATACCTTCCACAGGAGGTCAAAGACTTTCAGGAGAGCTTGACAAAGGCCATCAAGGAGATGCTGGCCATGCTTAGACAAGATCTCCTGGACCTCTAGGAGGTGTGGGTTCTTTTATTGAGCCGCTCAGGTTCATACCTTAGGAGATTTCAGATGCATCTTGATTCAACAATATCTCCTAAGGAGCAACAGCCTAAGCCGGCAGGAGTTTTTGCTTTGAAATAAGCCGAAAGAGGTGAAAGAAGGTACTATCGAGCAAAACTTGTTGCATGCAGTAATCGGGTCTGTCAAGTTCTAAAATAAACAAGTCAACCAGCGTTCGTGTCTACGGATGAGAGGTAAACCCTAATTCCGCCTTGTAGGGTTTGTGTTTATTTTTGTTGTTTAATCTCTACGCGTAATTCTAGGATTCGTTTCCCAACAAAAAAGTCTTACAAGAAACTCGAAAAGATGGGCAACAACAATTTGTTTAACAAAAGTTACCCAGAAAATAGGTACTGCACGGAATTCCGGAATTCCAACTTCTATGTGGTACTTGTGTCACTGTTCTCTTTACATGGGTAGAGAAAAGGAAGAAGTACAGGATTAGGGGAGAGAAACTTATCCAACACTCCATATCTTGCAATTTTTACGGCCAAAAGCAAGTTTTTTTTTTTGGTACTCTACCATATTTCCTTATATCTCGATCATGTAGCCAAGTGTGGACTTCTACATGATCTCTTTGTTCTCTCTCTCACAGCCTCTATTCTAATTTTCTGAATGACTGTTCAGTGACCTAGAGAACATAACGATATATTTATAGGGCTAGAGCAGGGACCTGAGGAGAAATAAATCTGGACTCTTTGTGTAAATAAGAAAACCTAATCCCACCCGGATTCTATTCTTATTTCACAAATTATAATTCACACCACTAAAGAATTATAATTGCACTCCCATCTTTATCTCGATTATATTTCAAACTCCATGTTATTAAATACTTATTAATCTCCCCACGTTAAGATTACAGATACCCGTTGATTAAATGTCGATTACTAACAATCTCCCACTAATCAACATCTTATAAAACACTTTGAGACTAACCACTTAACTTATTCGATATGTCGGATACAAATATCCACCTGCAGGGTTTGACATAACCGAAACTTATAAGTTTACTCAAGGGGGTATCATCAATCTCTAACGAGACGTGGATTCTATCAATAATTAATATCCATATATTTCATGCATATAATGTCGTGACCCAACTCACCAAGACTATTGACCGTGAAAAAAGATCTCACTTTATAATGAATCAAAGTCAACAACATTAAATGTATATATGTATTAATTATATCCGGATTAAGAGCATAAATATTCTTAAAAAACTATAAGGTTCTAACTGTCTTAAAATGTTAGTACTAAGACAATTACCTTAAAGCGGTCCTGTTCAATACACACAAAAATGTACTAGCACAATGAGTCAGAACTAGAACCGTTCCCTGTAGTCAAGACAAACCTACTAAAACATTGTACTACAATCCTACTGATGGTGTGTCAAATTCCATCTAAGATTGTGAACCAAAACTTATATTCCACAAGAACCGATGACCCAATCTTCTGTGTGTAAGCTGTACTCTACACACTGGATCATCTACTATGTAGAATAAAAGACACATACACAACATACAATTATATCATGCAAACATTGCCCATAATAGATTCTCATAAAAAAAGGGATAAAACTGATTAATAATTAACTAATTAAATATTAATCCATTACATAAAAGCATGGCTTTTAGTATAAGTTTCTAACAATCTCCCACTTAGACTCAAAACCATGCTGCCACGCATCTCACTTCCATGCCCTTTACGTGACTATAAAAAAGTCTTGGCATGTAAGCCATTTGTAAAAGGATCTGCGTGGTTGTTTGCTGATGCAATCTTGGTCACAGCTACATCACATTTTCTATACGACCGCTCGAACCAGGTGATACTTACACTCGATGTGTTTTCCCTTCTTATGAATCTTTGGCTCCTTCGAGTTAGCAACTGCACTACTATTGTCACAATAGATTGAAATTGTTGACTGAACCGAAAGTACCACTTCTAGATCCATCAAGAAGTTCTTGAGCCAAACGACTTCTTGGCTACTTCAAAAACTGCCACATACTCGGCCTCCATGGTGGAATCTACAATACATGATCACTAGATACTCCACCAACTCATGGCTCTACCTCCTAGGGAAAACACATATCTCGATGTTGACTTTCTGGAACTCTTATATAACATAAAGTCTTAATATGCGTACCCACAAGGCACTAGACTGTCTGACTGGTACACCAACATATAATCCTTAGTTCTTTTCAGATACTTGAGTATATATTTTATACCAGTCCAATCTTCTTGTCTAGGGTTAGACTGAAATTTGCTAACCATGCCGACAGCAAAACAAATATCAAGTCTAGTTCACAGCATAGCATACATGAGGCTTCCTATTGCTGAAGCATTAGGAACTCCCTTCATTTTCTCCATCTCTTCAGACGTCTTAAGACACTGATCCTTGGATAATGGGAAAAAGATGTATTATCCTCTCAATTCATCTTTACAACTTAAAGATTAAAATTCGACAATCCAAAGTAAACCTATATGAAACAACAGTACCAACCAAAATAAAGAGGGGAAGAGGTTACTAACCACAACGATAGAATTGAGAATCATCTCCCATTCCGAAATTTTCACCAAAAAAGAACCCTAAATTCCAAGTTAACGTAGGACTTTCAACTTGGGAAAAATGGAAACATAAGTGTGTGTGTGTGTGTGTGTGTAGAGAGAGAGAGAGAGAGAGAGAGAGAGAGAGAGAGGAACATAAGATGTAGGCCGTACGCATAAGATGGACTCGCCGCTCACGGAAGAGCCCAAACTCTGTGATTGAAGTTGAACTAAGTTTGTTTCAGATGTAGGCCGTAAGCGTCACAAATCCATCCCGATTGAATATTGTTGGAGCCAAGTAGCATTCATCTCTTTTGGTATATTATCTGTGTAGTAAGCCAAAAATCGCTAAGGAGCGGCGATGGCCTGAGAGTAGGGTCGGAGAAGAGGAAGGCTTTTGCTGTAAAACATGGAGTTTCCCAGCAATTCATGAGGTATAGACATTGGGATTTTGAAAAGGAGAAGTGCCAAAGGTCATCACTTCTACCAACATCAAATAAACGGTTCCCAAGAGCTAAAATCGAAAGAACATGATGCTTCGACTGTAGTGGCGTGCGTGTGTTATTTGGAGTGATTAGAGGGGTAATTTGGGCAAATAAAAGTGTGGGAAACACTCTTGTTTCTTCCTCTTTTTTAAAATAGTAGTAGATATGTATAATATATTATACAGTTCTCTTCCTATCCAAACTCTTAAAATGCGGACTTCATCCGTACCTCATAGTTTCGAACCAAATCTTGAAGATCCGAACCACTCAATGTTTTTATAACATGTTTTTAAAGGTCCACGCGAGAAATAAGCAAATAAAAAAAAACGAAAAGGGCTTGATCCGAGCAGTTTTTCATAAAATTGTGTGTGTGTATAGGATCAAGCAGTTTTTCATAAAATTGTGTGTATAGACACACACACACACAATAATGATCTACTAAGGGCTACCTTAGAAAAGGATTGGTGCGGACTTTTAATATGGACCGTCGGAGTTCATCCAACGGATGCCATAAGAGAGTCACTTAAAACTAGGTCGCACGTCGTCTGGAGTGGGTAAATTTTTCGTTCGCGGGTCAATGACCCGGGTTATATCCTCCCCGGGTCAAAACTTTCCCTTTCATAGTTTAAACACAAACGCTTACGGAGAGAGAGAGAGAGAGAGAGAGAGAGAGAGAGAGAGAGAGAGAGAGAGAGAGAGAGAGAGAATCGCGAACAAGAACGATTGCTCGAAAAACAAGATTTCTAACCAAGGGCCCTCACTCTCCCGTTCGATTACTCTCAGAACCTCTAGTTTTTTTATTTCTCTGAAAACCCAGTTAAAAAGAAGAAAATCGGTCAGCTATGGGGAAAATCAAATTAATTTTTCTCTGAAAATCCAGAACTCTGACGGTCGAAGAAGCAGAAATCTTTTCAAAATAGAATTCGTTTCTTGTATCATTGGCTTTAAACAACTTCTCTATAATGAATTTGAATATTTCATATAATAATTGTAGCGGCCGGGGGGTCAAGGGGTTCTCTTCGTCACCCTCGGCAAGATCTCCCCGAGGAGGCGGGGGTCCATAGGGGGGCCCCACCTGATCGACATGAAACGCCGGGGGAGGCTCGGCCAGACCCCTACCTCGGAAGACCGCCCCGGGAATGGCCGGAAGCGCCTACGAGGTTCTGTTACCGAGGCTACCCCGGACCGAGTCGATTGACCTCGGTACCGAGGCGTGTCGCGTCAGGTGGTGGGAGGGGCTCGATCGAGGCACCTCCTGACAGCCTGAGCGGCGCATTAATGAGCTCAAC
Organism: Vaccinium darrowii; assembly: GCA_020921065.1. NCBI lineage: Eukaryota > Viridiplantae > Streptophyta > Magnoliopsida > Ericales > Ericaceae > Vaccinium > Vaccinium darrowii. The sequence continues at coordinate 23,493,569 of CM037162.1, read as the reverse complement.
CACTCCACGTGCACTGCATCATGGCAATCCACCAACCCTGCAAACCTACACCTGCAGGGGGGGTGGGGGATTTGACTGATAGAGACGTCAAGAGCACGTGACGCCTCTAGGGGCGCATTGACCGAGGCACCACTTGAGAGGCATACGGCGATCCATGCATTCAATGCGATGTCAAGAGCGGGGCACGTGAGGCCCCCTAAGGGCGTGCCGAACACGCGCTCCCTCGCCTATAAATGTGACTCTCACTCCCTTTGTACAGGGATCTTCGACACACAACCCTCTCGACATTTTAGCTCTAAACTGCACCTTCTCTCTCTAGGTCTCCACTATATTTCTCCCCCCAGTCGCTGACTTAACCATCGGAGTATCTTCCATGACCACCACCGTCCGGGCTAGGTACTAACGTGGTTGCTCCCCTGTGCAGGTCCTTCTCCGCGTACCCTAGCAGCTCCGGTACTTCCCTCCGACGAGTCCCTAGAGACCAGGTGAGGTTCAGCTCTGCTCCTCCCCTCTCAGTGAAGTCCCAAACGGGCAAAGAGGTCGGACTGGTGAAGTGCTCCCCCACAATTGGCGACTCTGCTGGGGAGGCCGAACTGGCTTGGTCCTTTCCCAGTCTCTTTTCTATTAGTGGTGGTTCTTCACTCTTGATCAGGACCTCTTCCACGCCTCACCTAGAGCCACTAGAGGGATGGCTGATCTCACCCTTGGTTTGGACGCGTTCGACGCTGCTGACCGTGACAGGTATCACCAAGTCAGGAGAGAGTTGGGGCTAACCCTCTCCCCCGTCGTCAACAGGGACGGGACGGTTACGGTGGCGTCCAACGCCGCCAACACCAGCAACGTCAGGACGGGTAACGTCCTTTTCAGCATGAATGGGGACGTCCACTCCCTAGCTAACCTCACTACCCCCGCTCAGAGGGAGAACCTGCCTCCTCCTCCTCCTCTTACTATTGAGGCCGAAATGGCGTTGCTAAGAAAAGAGGTACCGGCTCTGAAGCAGGCCAGAGAACGGCCTACGACCTCAACGAAGACGAGGAGACCCCCTCCGAGCATAAGGAATGAGGGCGAGAGGGCTCCGGTGTTCTCCCGCCTCGGCTCGATCATCGAGGTCAACAGCCGAGGGAATGCCTTCGTTGTCCCCCGCGGTTCTGGCGGCCGCGCAGACACCCACCCCCAGGAGCGTGCCTCGTCTCGGAACTAGCAGACCCACACAAGGCAGACAGGGCGAACTGAGTACCTGGAGGACAGTGCCACGGCCTCAAGCGCAAGGACCCCTGACGTTCGCAGGAACCCCGAGTACGCGCGATAGATTCAAAGGGACCTGAATAGAGGCAAGGGTCCCGCGGCCGCATCCGTGCGCTGAGAATCCGCTGGAGGCAACCCGACAGTGAGCCGAAGGGATTCCCAACACCAGAGCCGATCGGGTGGACGAGCGGTTTCCCACCGTCCCGGTAGGTCGGTGGAACGACAGGGTGATCAGGACATCCCCGAAGACGATCGACGGAGCCATCGCGATGGGTCCGACGTCCTGGAAGCCGCACCGGCTGGAAGAGAACTCCGCGACCAGGGTCAGGGCCTCAACCCGGGGGAAAGATATGAGCTCCGCCATCAGGGCAGAAGCATAGTGCTCGTTAACACTCGGACGGGGGGCACGCGGGTTTACCATCTGGAGGATGAGGTAGTGCACCCCCACCGGAGGGACGATGCACACGCAGTAAGGGAACACCACACCAAGAGGCGTTCGTCCGAGCGAAGCAATGTGCGTACTGCTGGTCATAAGGCCCGGCATCAACGGAATGTACCCTCCAAGAGAGCTTGCGGGATGTACCCGACGGTCGACCTCAGCCGACCCAGCCTCAGCCAGTCCGACTCCCGGCTGGAGAAAGCCAAGCAGTCCCCTTTTGTAGCTGAGGTCGCAGAGGAAATCCCCCCCAGGGGCTTCAAAATCCCAAAATTTGATAAATATGAGCCCACCACCGACGCCATCACCCACATACAGCAATACCGGTTGGTCTCAGAGCTTTATGGACACGGTGATGCCTTAATGTGCAAAACCTTCTCCATGAGCCTCGGGACCACAGCCCTCCTGTGGTACGGTTAGTTGGCACCTGGTTCGGTTGCTAGTTTTGACGAGTTGGAGCGCGCGTTCACGTCTCGGTTTGTGACGAGCAGCACACAGCCGAAGACGCTCGACGCACTGGTTAACATGAAGAGGGGGATGGACGAGACTCTGAAGGAGTACATCGCCCGCTACTGGGAAGTGTATAGCCTGGTCGAAAACTGTGACCAGAAGGTGGCAGCCACTTCGTTCAAGAACGGCCTGGAGGACACCTCAGACCTCTTCAAAGACCTTATGGTGCACCCCCAAAGGACATGACCGAGCTCATGCGTACCGTGGACAGGTACCGAGAGTTGGAAGAGTTCCTTATGAATAAAGCCTCCAGGGGGGGTACCAGCAAGAGCTCCCCAAAGGAGGGGAAAAAGCAGGTCAACGATGTCAAGAAAGGTGGAAGGAACGAATCGGCTGTTGGAGGTGGTACAAGGGGCTACCGAGACAACTCTAGCCGGGACAACAATAGCCGAGGAAACGACAATAGGGGAGGATGGGAACGGCCCCCCAGGAACGATAACGATTACGTAGCCGAGACGACTGTCTTCACCCTCCCAATCTATAGACTGCTCACAGAGATTGGCCGGTTAAGGTGGTTTCTCTGGCCCGAGGATAAGATGGGGTCGGACCTGACCCAGAGGGGCCGATGCACCTACCACAATGATGCGGGGCACTACACGACCAATTGCCGACCATTCAAAGCACATTTGGAGCGATTGGTGACCGAGGGGCGATTGGAAGAGTGGATCGATCGCACCAGGACACCCCTCCCCGCTCGGGGACCTCCCCCACTTCCCCCTCCCCCCTAGGGGCAGCCGCCCCAGCAAGGAGGGCAGAGGGGGAGGGGTGGGGTCGTTGAGACAATACACGACCCGGTCAGGAAGGACTTGGCTGAAGCAATGCACCAAGAGTTGGTGCAAATTGAACAGGGGATGCAGGTGCTCTCGGTGGGGCAACCACCGAAGCGGAAATTTCAGGAGCCGGAGGACCCTCACTCGATCACCTTCACCAAGCTGAATTTGGAAGGATTGCAGCTTCCCCACGAGGACGCCCTCGTGGTTGAGGTCGGGATCGACGATACGGACGTCCGGAGAATACTGATCGACCAGGGGAGCTCCGCGGACACCCCGCTGGTGGGATTCGCGGGACACCCCGTGTACCCCCTCGACAGCATCACCCTCCCGGTCGTGGCGGGGTCGATGCGTCTGGAGATCGACTTCACGGTAGTGGACTCCCCGAGCCCCTACAACGCGGTTCTTGGGCGGGGATGGCTCCACGCCATGAGGGCGATCGCCTCCACCCTCCATCAGTGCGTCCGGGAAGCAGGAGATCGTCTGGGGCAACCAGATGGCCTCCAGGAAATGCTTTGTAAACGCCATCCGCGTGAAGGACAAAAAGGAGAGTAGGATGCCGAGGCCGGTCCAGTGGATCGAAATGCCAGAGTCGACCCCCGTCCTCGACGACGTTGGCTCCCCGGCCGAGGAGAAGGCCGTGGAGGACCTCTTCCAGGTACCAATCAACGAGGATGGCAGCCGGTACTTCATGGTGGGCTCCAAGCTCTCTAATCCCGAGTGCAATGACCTGATTGGTTTTCTCAAGGACAACGTTGAGGTTTTCGCGTGGACTCCCTACGAAATGCCAGGGGTGAGCCCGGGATTTATCACGCATAAACTCAACGTCGACCCGGTAAGGAAACTGGTGATACAGCGACCAAGGCGGTCCACTCAGACGCCGTTGTAGAAGAGGTCCAAAAGCTCATGGAGGCCGAGGCCATTCGGGAGGTACGATACCCTACTTGGTTGGCCAACACCGTGGTGGCCAAGAAGAAGACCGGCAAGTGGCGAGTGTGCGTCGACTACACCAATCTCAACGACGCCTGTCCGAAGGATTGCTTCCCCCTCCCTCGGATAGACCAATTGGTGGATGCCACCGCCGGACATGCCAGGTTGAGCTTTATGGATGCGTACCGAGGGTACCACCAGATTGCCATGGATGAGGGGGACGTGGAGAAGACGACCTTCATCACGCCGATGGGTACTTATTGCTACCAGGTGATGCCCTTCGGCCTGAAGAACGCCGACGCCACCTATCAAAGGATGATCTCTAAGATGTTCCAAAGGGAGCTCGGGGACATCATGGACAGCATACATCGACGACATGGTGGTAAAGAGCAAACTCGAGAGGACCACCTGTGTCACCTCGGCAAGATCTTCGCCATACTCAGGGCGCACAAATTACGGCTTAATGCCGAAAAGTGTGCTTTTGGGGTAGGCTCGGGAAAATTCTTGGGGTACCTCGTTACTCGGCGGGGGATCGAGGCGGATCCCAATCAGGTCACCACCATCCAAAGACTCCGAGCCCCAACGACCATCAGGGAAGTCCAGCGACTCACCGGGATGGCGGCAGCCCTCAACAGCTTTATTAGCAAGTCCTCGGATGCCTGTCGCCCATTCTTTGAGTCCATCAAGACAAGCAAGCGAGCGTTCCAGTGGACCCCTGAGTGCGATAGGGCCCTTGTCGAGCTCAAAGGGTACATGGCTAAGGCCCCCCTTTTGGTTACCCCGGCGGAGGAAGAGGACCTCCACCTGTACCTAGCAGTGTCGGAGCATGCGATAAGCTCGGCGCTGGTCCGGCAGGAGGGGCCAGATCAGCAGCCCATCTACTACTCCAGTAAGACTATGCTCCCGGCCGAGACGAGATATTTGCCGCTGGAGAAGTTGGCGTTACGGCGAAGCGCATGCTTCTCCCCTTCTTTCAGTGCCACACAATCATCGTTATCACCGAGTACCCTCTCAAAGCCGTGCTCCGGAAGGCAAACCTCTCGGACAGAATTTGCAAGTGGTCCATGGAATTGGCTAACTTTGATATCCGCTATGAGCCTCGGACTGCCATCAAGGGGCAAGCTCTGGCAGACTTCGTAGCCGAGCTCACCCTGAAGTTGGAAGCCGAGGCACAAGAGCGAGAACGGGCAGCAGAGGATCTCGCCCCCGAGCGGCCGGGAGTCGTCCTAAGGAGATCTCCCCCGAGGACGGCGACGATTTACGCCAGTGAATCCTGGCGCATGCATGTCGACGGTGCCTCCAACAGCCGAGGGGCGGGGGCTGGCATAGTCCTCATGTCCCCCGAGGGCACCCTTCACGAATGCGCCATGAGCATCGACTTTTCGGCCACCAACAACGAAGCCGAGTACGAGGCTCTCATCGCGGGGCTACGCCTCGCCTTGGACCTCGGCATAGAAGAGCTGCAGGTCTACAGCGATTCCATGTTGGCGGTGAGCCAGCTCAACAGTGATTACGGCTCCGGCGACAACCGAATGCTGAAATATCTCAGCCATGTGTTGAAATTGCAAGAAAACTTCAAGAAGGTTGATTTTTGGCATATCGGCCGAGCAAGCAACGCTCACGCTGATGCCCTCGCTGCCCACGGCTCGGCATGCTCCGAAGTCGGGGGCTCCCGAACGGTAATCCTTGGCGACATTCCTACCTTCAGCTTTGAGCCCGGGCAGGAAGCCGTCATGTGTATCGCCCCCTTGGGTCCTAGCTGGATGGACCCGCTCGTCGCCTACCTTCGGGACGAATGGCTACCAGAAGACAAAAAGGCGGCCCACCGGCTGCGGTGCCAAGCGGCCTCGTACTTCCTCTCCGCGACTGGACGACTCTACAGGCGCACCTATATTGGCCCGGACCTGTGCGTGCTCCACGACGAGGAGGTCCCACGGGTCCTAAATGAGCTTCACGAGGGCAGCAGTAGCTGTCACTCAGGAGGACGGTCCTTGGCCGAGCGAGCCGTGTCCCAGGGCTACTGGTGGCCCAAAATGCGGAAGTCTGCCGAAGACTATGTGAGGAACTGCGGGTCCTACCAAAGGCACTCTCCCCTTCTTCATCAACCCACCCTTTTCCTTAACCCGGTTACCAGCCCGTGGCCTTTTGCTCAGTGGGGGCTTGATATCGTGGGCATGCTCCCTACCGCTCCCAGAGGATTCAAACACCTCATCACCGCCACGGACTACTTCACCAAGTGGGTTGAGGCGGAACCTCTCATCCACATCACTGCCACGGAAGTGGAGCACTTCATCTGGAAAAACATTGTCTCCAAGTTCGGTGTTCCATATGCTATAATCTCAGACAACGGAACCTAGTTCGTGGCCGAGGCTGTCAAAACACTGTGCAAAAAGAAGAGCATCCGAGTCTATAACTCGACGGTGGCTTACCCTCAGGGGAACGGCCAGGCCGAGGCCTCCAACAAGTCCATCTCCGCCGGCCTCAAGAGGCGGTTGGCCAGTAAATGAGGGAAATGGGTCGAGGAGCTCCCCAAGGTCCTCTGGGGCTACCGCACTACCCCGCGGCAGGGCACTGGCCGAACACCCTTCTCGTTGGCCTATGGGATGGAGGCGGTCCTCCCCCTCGCTGCCACTGCTCCGACGGCGCGCACCGAGGCGTTCCACCCTGCCACTAACGACGAACACATTGCCTCTGAGCTAAACCACGTCGAAGACCTCCGAGATGACGCGAATATCAGGTATGCTGCCTACCAACAAGAGGTGGCCCAGGGCTACAACAAGAACGTTAGGCTGCGCCCCTTCAATGTTGATGACCTCGTCCTTCGGGAGGTGGTCCAGAAGAAAAACAAGAAGAAATTCATGCCTAACTGGGAGGGCCCGTTCAAGATCACGACCAAGGCCCGTTATGGGGCTTACAAACTTGCCGAGATGGACGGCACGGTTGTGGGCAACCCGTGGAACGCCTCCAAGCTTAGAAAGTTTTATGGTTAGCCCAACCGCCTTTTTGTGCTCGCTACCCGCCCTCGGTGATCCTTTGTAAACCGAGCGGGGCAAATTTGAATGAACAACTGTGTTTTCTCTTTCAAACTCTCTTGATACCATCTATGTTCGGTGGAACACTATTGCGCTCGGTAAACGCCCGTCCTCGGTTGAGCGAACGGATGATACGCCCGTCCTCGTTTGAGCGAACGGAAGACCGTTTGGTCTCGGATGATGCATACTGCAGGGCCTCGGGCTGAACTTCCAGGCATTGCTATCATCCAACCCCCCTACCGATACGGGCTCGGGGGGGTGAACGCTGGTTAGTTTTCGGCCTAAGGCCACTTCGACTTAGGTCTGAAATCGGAGGCTATCGAAGTGATTCCCCACCTAAGCCGATATTTTTCCAACCGTACTCGATTGAGCTCATGTATTTGGTCTCGGAACACCCGTCCTCGGTGGAGCGAACGGAAGAAAACGCATCTTCACTCTCCCACTTATCTTCGGCAAGAAGCACACGTACCTTGCTCCCTCCCGAAGAGGGGCTATTATCTACAAGGAGCTCAGCGAGCTAGGCCTAGCGTCTATGCTCCGTACAAACTATCATTCATTCAGAGTTAGAAAAATTTCAAAACAAATTGCATAAAAAAGAAAGCAATCATCCATTCACACCAAAACAGGGGGCTCGGCGATGGTGCATCGTTCGGTGCCGACCCCTGGAATACCTGAGTTAAAGTTACAAAAATACGAGATCTGGCTCGGTGCCCTAACATTTCGGCGCCAGTCTCAATAGTTACAAAATTAAAACAGCGGATAAAAGGGAAAGAAATCTAATCAGCTTGGGGCTCGGAGTGAGTATCCTCGGCAGGTTCGTCCTGATCATCGCCCCCACCCTCCTCGGCATCATCCTCAAGATCGTCCACGGGCATCTCCGGGATCTGGGGCTCGGGGACCGGCGGTACAACTCTGGCCTCTGCTTCGGGAGGAGCACCACAGGCATCCACCCCTCGGGTATAAGCAGAGGGGAAGCAATCGACATGGCCGAGACGGTATCCCTTCTTGAACGCCGCCACCTCCATCTCTTCGAATTCCTTCAAGTACTGCCTCCCGGCCTCCCGCTCCCCCCTCATGAAGCCGCTCTCATCGGCCGCGCCCAGCATGTCCCGCTGTTCAATCTAGAGGTCCCGCAGCTTGGCCTCGACCGCCTCAGCCCTCTCGTTGGCCTCTTTGAACTTGTCCTCGGCCTCCTTGGCCCGCTCCTCGGCCCTCTTGGCATCAGCCTCGGCAGAGCTCGCCCTTTCCTCGGCTGCCTTGATCTTGTCCTCCACGCCTTGTTTTTCGAGGCTGAGGTTGTCGAGCTTCTTTCTGAGGCCGTCGATCTCTGCCTTCATCTGCTCGGCGGCCTTCCTCTCCTCCTTCAGCTTGGCCTCAGCGGCCCTGGAGGCTTTGGCCAATCCCACCGCCTTCTTATGCACGGCAATGGAGGCCTGACTCGCCTAAAAAAAAAAAAAAGGTCAGTACTGAGAATCACATCCTCGGAGAAAAATGAACTTCGATAAGCAAGACTGTCGTTACCTTGACCAGACAACTGTGGAGCTCCACGAAGTTGTCATCGAGGGAAGAAGCGTCCAGGGAGGACATATCAACGGGGAGGGCCAGCCCCTTCAGCAGGACGTTGGCCACGTCCGAGTTGGCTCGGACGCTGTCCGCCCTCGTGAGCCTTATTCCCCCTCGGCCAGCGAAGACGGGGGCCCAGCCCTCGGGAGGAGTGGCCTTCGATGACCCTCCCACAACCTCACGGTTGGCCGTGATCAGCTTGCGGCTGGGACCTCGGGGTTGCTCATGCCCCTCGAGAGCATGTGCAGTTGCGGGGGTATCATCTGCGGTGTGCACCCCCTGTGTGGGAACCACCGGAGCCTCCTCGACGTGCCTCGGGGGGGAGACGGGGTCAGAAGTCTCTCCCACCCGAAGCCTCTTAACAGCGGGGTCGCTTTCGTCCCCGGGCAGCTCTTCCCGTCCCCTTCTTCGGCCCGCTGCTCGGCCGCCTCGCGCAGTGCGCCCTCGGCGTTCCCTCTGCTGCTGCTGCTGCCTTAGCTGGGCTAGGGTGGGCCTTTCAGTTGCGGCGGCCATTTCGCTCCTCGGTTGTCTTTCCCGGCCCCAAAGCTGCTCTAGTGCCTCGTCCGGAAGAACAGCTCTCACCCTCCTTCGGTGGTTATTGGGCCTAGGCTCGGTCCCTCTGTGCAGAAAACCATTGTAACTCGGCACGTAACCGAGGAGGAGATGGGCCTGCTGCTGACCATGGGCAAAGAGAGCCTGGATGACGCGGTCGTCCGAGAGCTCGAGTAGCCTCCTGGTGACTGTACTGGTAACTGCAAAAACCAAAGGAAAAACCCGTAAGTCCTCGGCAAGAACTGAAAACATTCATCACAAGAAAATGCAAAGGAAAAATCAAAAGTCCTTGGCTTACCGGGATCCCCGTGGCGGTGATTGAGGGGCCACGTGTGAGGTTCCTCGGGGGCCCATGAGTAGTTCCCCCTCACCGTCACGTAATTATACTAGTGCTCCTCGGAGTCGTACAGATCTCCGATCAGGTGGTCGTACTCGTTCCAAACGGCGAAGTAGTACCATTAGAACTTTGGGCTGAGACCCACAAGATAGATCCCGAGGACGTCGTACACCGTGGCTGGGATGTCGTACGCCTCGGCCAGCTTCAATACCGAGAGCAGCACTCGGTATACGTTGACTACGACCTGATGAGGACTGAGGTCGTAGTAGTGGAGGAATTGGCGGACCATCTTCGGGATCGGGAAGCGGAGGCCCCCCTTGGTGATGGCCATAAGGGGGACCGTGATATGGTCATCCCCGTAGTAAATTCGGTCCCCGAAGTGCAGCTCTAGCTCCACATCGGCGGGGATCTCGTACCTCGCTCGGAATGCCACTAGGCGGTCGGGGTGTGCGGGGTCGAATTCCTTTACATAAGGACATTCTTCATCCCCGAATTTCGGTAGGGGGACCTCTTCCCAGTCTTCACCGAGGGCGAGAGTGGGCGTTTCAGCACGGTGCGTCCTCGGGACTTGTTCCTCTCCTTCTCCCCTCTCGGGAGGATTGGGTTCGAGCACGTTGCTCGGGTTCCCCTCTCCGTCCCTGTTACTTATATCAACGACCTCAGGGGGATCGACGAGGGGCTCGTAGATTTCGACCTCGGGAGACTTGGAGGCCCTCGGTGATGCCGGATTCCCGGCGGTTTGGGATGTTGAGGCCTCTGCCTCGGGGTGTATTCTGTCTTCCTCCATCCTGTTGTACCCTTCAGGGTAGACCGTCTGAAGGGGAGGGATGTTTAGTGCGCTCGGGACTCGTGATCTGTATCGACTTCCGAACTCTCGGATGTACTCTCGTGCTTGTTCAAAGTCGGCGTCCTCGTCACTATCAGAAATCACAAAAGGCTCGTTGCTCATCCAGCCGAGAACCTAAGGAAAAGAGAATGCACAAAGAAACCCATCGGCAGCTGTATGCAGAGGGGCAGGGGTGCAACGGTGTATTCCTGTGTGCAATACACACGACTAATCGAGGCGACCTACCTTCTCGGGGATACTCTCGGCTGAATCTAAGGTGTGTTGTGTGCGCTCGGAAAGGTGTCACGACCCTCGGCATGAGACCTCGGGAGAACACTTTGAATACTCAAACTGTGCTCGGAAGAACACGTTGAGTACTCAACGTGCCCAGAAATTGGCAGCCGTACGCCGCCGCAAGACCCACCGGAAAACTCAACCCAAACAGGGGCAGAGTTTCAAACGTCAAAAATGGGCAAAAAATTGCCCAAAATGCAGAAAAAAGGCATCGAAAAGCTGGAAAATGGAAAGAGAAAGCGATTTACCTTGAGTTTGGGTGGTGGAAGTGGCTGAGATTCGAGATCTGGGCTTGAGACTCTTGAGATTCCACGGCGGCGAAAAATTTTCTGGTGAGAGGCAAAATCGACAGAGTAACAGTACGATCTCCCTCTTCCCGAGTCGTATTTATAGTGGGGAAGGGGGGGATCAGGCGTCGCATTTATTGGGGAAACGATGCGTCGGCTCGGGATGCAGCGCGTCGGCTCGGCTGGCCAACAGGATCTTGACACCTGTCCATACAGTTTGAAATGTTTTGGCGTGAATCCCAAACAATGGCCCTCGGACGAGTGTCGAGGCGACACGTGGCGGGTGACGTCAGGCCACGTCATGAAAACTCTGACATCGGATAAGCCCGAACGTCACCTCTGCAACAACGTCACATCACGTCCTTTCAGGTTCAAAGCGATATGATGTTCCGAGCCTGGCGCTCGGGTAGCCTCCTGCACTGAGGAAGTTGAGGGGCTATTGTAGCAGCCCCGTCAAGGGGTTCTCTTCGTCACCCTCGGCAAGATCTCCCCGAGGAGGTGAGGGTCCATAGGGGGGCCCCACCTGATCAACATGAAACGCCAGGGGAGGCTTCCCCTGGAGAAGGGTAGGCTTACCCAAACCCCTACCTCGGGAGACCGCCCCGGGAATGGCTGGAAGCGCCTACGAGGTTCTGTTACCGAGGCTACCCCGGACCGAGTCGATTGACCTTGGTACCGGGGCGTGTCACGTCAGGTGGCGGGAGGGGCTCGATCGAGGCACCTCCTGACAGCCTGAGCGGCGCATTAATGAGCTCAACCACTCCACGTGCACTGCATCATGGCAATCCACCAACCCTGCAAACCTACACCTGCAGGGGGGTGGGGGATTTGACTGATAGAGACGTCAAGAGCACGTGACGCCTCTGGGGGCGCAACGGCCGAGGCACCACTTGAGAGGCATACGGCGATCCATGCATTCAATGCAATGTCAGGAGCGGGGCGCGTGAGGCCCCCGAAGGGCATGTCGAACACGCGCTCCCTCGCCTATAAATGTGACTCTCACTTCCTTCGTACAGGGATCTTCGACACAAAACCCTCTCGACATTTTATCTCTAAACTGCACCTTTTCTCTCTAGGTCTCCACTATATTTCTCCCCCCAGTCGCTGACTTAACCATCGGAGTACCTTCCCGGACCACCACCGTCCGGGCTAGGTACTAACGTGGTTGCTGCCCTGTGCAGGTCCTTCTCCGGCGTACCCCAGCTGCTCCGGTACTTCCCTCCGATGAGTCCCTAGAGACCAGGTGAGGTTCAGCCCAGCTCCTCCCCTCTCAATGAAGTCCCAAACGGGCAAAGAGGCCGGACCGGTGAAGTGCTCCCCCACAATAATCTTGAGGGAACAAGCAAAAAGAAATCCTTGGTCCAGATGAACCAAGTGTTTCTTTTGTGACTCCATGATGCTTTTGTGGTTATCTTGATTTTGTTGCCTGTTCGAGAGTTCTTTGCCCTTCTTCGATCGATCGACTTCTGCTTTCGTAGAAGTCATTCTTCGAGTTCTTCTTCTTCTTTGGTTGAATAGCCTCTATGTGTGTGTGTTTAACGCGTAATGAAAAGGGAAGAGGGGAAGGGGTTTTGACCCGGGTGGTTATTGACCCGCAAACGAATTTACCCGCTCCAGATGAACAGCGAAATAGTTTTAAGTTACTCTCTTATGGCAGCCTCCACACCGATCCTTTTTAAGGTATCCCTTAGTAGATCATACTCATGAGTGAATCCCTGTTTCCATATATTTTTCAAAATATGAGTTCTCAATGCAAATATTCAAAGTTGTCAAACGCAATGTTTTAAAAACCGGACCGGACCAGCCGGTTCAACCGGTTGACTCGCCAACCGGTCCTTACTTCTGTCCAGATGGCTACAAGAATCGTTTATTTTTAAAAACCGGTCTCTTTAGCAAAAACCGGTGTAAATGGTTGAACCGGAGAATCGTTCGACTCGTGGCGGATCACTTGGACCGAACCAGAAAATATAAAGTTTGTACTCAACTTTTGCAGCTGCATTTTAAGGCTACAGTTGATATCCCAAGGCCCACTGTCCACATGGGCTATCTATCCTGCTTTCCAAAAGCATGATTGCGGTAGAATGTCTGTCTTTTTACCTTGTATAGTGCCTTAGCTTGTCTCAATTCTCTCAATTGGGCGATGTGGGACTAAAAACTCAAATACAGAATTCCATCTCCCTCATTTCTCCCATGTCATCTCTCTTTTCCAACTTTTATTTTTCACATTTCTTTTTTTGAATATTAAAAATATATATTAATGAAATAATTATGACATCACGATTCAATAGCGGTTCAACCGGTGACCCATCCGCTCGGTCCCTTTTCTGGTTCGCCCTCCGGTCCAGGTTTCAAAACATTGGGACTCAAACGATTATCACTAATTTCATTGATTAACAAGGTGAATCTCCGATTAGTGTTAGTGGTAACCTGATTATATTAATTCATACTCCTTTCTACTTATAAATGCGACAAAATTTTAAGCGTTGCACTTTTCTCCATTATTATTGTTGGTCATTTTCAATGCTTAAAAAAAAAAAAGGTAGACTAAAAAAAATACCCCTTGTGGTTAAAAAAAAAATTCAGATAGTTTTAGAGCCGTGACAATTGAAAACGTAAATTGCAGGGGAAAAATAGTGATTACAGAAGTTGCTGACACTCTCCCGCAAAAGCAAGAAGATGATCTAACGTGACATATCTAAGATTCATTTAGCTCAAAGATTCAGTGAGTGAAAAGATATTCTAATCTGGTCTTTAGTGTTTCTAACCTTATATATATAAGTACACAAGTTGGCTTGCCGCTTTTTGCCAGAGTCTTTCTTTTTACTGTTGGCTGTCCTTTGAGATTGAACCGGATTTTATGGGATGTTTTGTACTAATCTACTGCCATTTAAGTCATGGTCTAGGGAGGCTATCAGTAAAAGTTGATTTGGAGAGTAATTTTGAAAGCTCAAAAATGTTAGTAATCGACATTTAATCAACGGGTATTTGTAATCTTAACGTGGGGAGATTAATAAGTATTTAATAACGTGGAGCTCGAAATATAATCGATATAAAGATGGGAGTGCAATTATAATTCTTTAGTGGTGTGAATTATAATTTGTGAAATAAGAATAGAATCCGGGTGGGATTAGGTTTTCTTATTTACACAAGGAGCCCAGATTTATTTCTCCTTAGGTCCCTGCTCTATCTCTATAAATATATCGTTATGTTCTCTAGGTCACAGAACAGTCATTCAGAAAATTAGAATAGAGGATGTGAGAGAGAGAACAAAGAGATCATGTAGAAGTCCACACTTGGCTACGTGATCGAGATATAAAGGAATATGGCAGATCATGAGGTACTGTCGAGCAAAACTTGTTGCATATAGTAATCGGGTCTGTCAAGTTCTAAAATAAACAAGCCAACTAGCGTTCGTGTCTATGGATGAGAGGTAAACCCTAATTCCGCCTTGTAGGGTTTGTGTTTATTTTTGTTGTTTAATCTATACGCGTAATTACTGGGTTCTAGGATTCGTTTCCCAACAGTGGTATCAGAGCGGGCTGTAATCATGCGTATGGATTAAACAAGCCATGTTGTTCGTATAACATAGATATAGAACTGTGCTAACCGTTGTTTTGCAGAGTTCTAATTTGTTCTAACGTCTGTTTTGCAGAATCGATTATCCCAATATTATGGTCACACATGTTTTTTATTGTGTGATTGGATCCCACGCTTTGTAATTGTTTTATGCGTGGTTACTATTACTGTTTTTCGATTACAAGTTTAGTTTTGTAATCTGTAATAGTAGTATGTGGGAGGCATAAGTTTTTGATGTAATCTTTGTTTCTTCAGTTGTATCGTTTTAGATATATAGACCTGTTGTAAGATTACAGATTCTGTAATGGGGCATACGATACGGAGAAAACAATCTTTTTTGACAAGAAGATAAGCTTTGTCAAGAAAAAAGAATGTTTGGCTCGCAGCAGAATTTTTTCAGATTTTTAGGGTCAGATTGCAAGGCTGTTTTGACCTAGTAAACATTGGAATTGGAAATTCTGTTCTTCATAGAAGTTGTAGATAATTGAATTTCGAATCTAACACAATTAGAATCAGTTCAATCGGAGTTTGGATGAGGGAGAAAAGTCCAAAATACTGAAGGCTGTGCAGTTTACTCGGGAAAAATTTCAGATCCGATTTTTCTTGCCTAAGTATGGTTGGATTTTGGTTTCCTTGATTGATTCAAAGTATCTAAGTCTTCAAAATATGTATTGCTCAAGGATTTCAAGTTTGGAAAGGATTCCTTACTGCTTGAGGATTTCAAGAATGGAAGGATTCCTGACTGCTTAAGGATTTCAAAACTGGAAGGATTCCTTATTGCTCAAGGATTGCATCTTTGACCATAATAGTTGGGATACATATTATTTATGTTTCCTCTTTATGAATATTTGTATATTCATCTCGTTTGCATGTGTGATAGTTTACCATATTTGGACAACATGATAATATTTGGCTTTTGACCTAGATCATGGTTTTTGCAAACATGTTAATTTTGATAACCCTCACAATTTTTTTAAAGTACTAAGTGGGAGAGGGAGTTTATTTTGTATAAATCACATGGTCTCCATTACTAGTATGTAGATGATATAATTAAGTTTTGTGTATTGGTTTTAGTACCTTCCTCCCCATCGGACGAAATTAATTATGGCATCATCAGTACTTACTTCCTTAGAGGATAACTCCAAGATAATTGTTGTATGGATTGCTCCTCCATTTGGGGTAGTTCATTACGGAACAATGGATCTTGAGGTTAGGTAATGGTATACACTTAGCTATAAATAACAAATATCTTCTCCATCTGAGTCACTGCTTTTATTTATAGGACCAAAGCAAATTAGCTATTTAATTTTATTGGGCACGGTTTAGTGTCTAGATAGTAAAATTAAAAGGTTGTGCCTATCTACACAAATGATGAAGAGTAGTGGACCTTCCCATCGAGGCATACTCGTCACGGTGTGTAGGGTTGCTAATGTTTTTCTTTTAATAGACTGGTTGAGGGAACCAATTAATAGAACTACAAAAAGTTTTAATTGCCCTTCATAATTGTTGTTATGTGATTCTCAAATTCAAAAAAATGGTCTTTTTCAATCCACTTGATGACATTGTCAAACAAATTTACTGGTCTTAATTATATTGACTAGAAAAGGATCTGGATATTGTGTTGACTGCTTATGGGACCAAATTTGTGTTTTCTGAGGTATGCTCTATCAAACCCACTAAAATTGCAACAGAACCTGAAATCCGATATATAAGGATTGGGTTACTACTGATGAGATGGCGCGGTGTTACATTTTAGCTTCTATGTCGAGTGTATTGCAACATCAGCATCAGTTTTTGAAAACTGCCTATGACATGATGCATAACCTAAAATAAAGGTTTGGGGTGCGGCTAGGCAAGTTGCAATGTGGGATTTGGGGAATTAACCATTGGTGAAGGAACCCTAGTAAGGGGATTATGTTATGAAGATAATAGGTCTTCTGATTGAACTAGAAATCCCAGGAGCTGAAATCAATGG
Organism: Vaccinium darrowii; assembly: GCA_020921065.1. Taxonomy (NCBI): domain Eukaryota; kingdom Viridiplantae; phylum Streptophyta; class Magnoliopsida; order Ericales; family Ericaceae; genus Vaccinium; species Vaccinium darrowii. Next base: position 23,477,236 of record CM037162.1, on the reverse strand, counting down.
GGAAACCCAGGTTGATATTGTGCTCCAGTTGCTTACCAAGCCTTTTCAACAGTTCTGCCTGAATTACAATGTGAACAAAATGAATTATTGTTTGATGAAACTGTTGAAAGAATGTTAAATTAGCCAAGGGTCTCTTGGTTAATAAATAGACAACTGTAATTGTAGTTGAAGAGGTTTCTACTTCTTAGCCGGAAGACAGCAAGAAGTAGGAAAAGGTTCAACAACAAGCAACGGTTCCTCAGACAGTTTATGAGCTTAGAGGTAGAGTGAAAAAGCCTAACGACAAGTGTTTTCACTATAAGCAGAAAGGGCCATAGAAGAAGGTTATCCGAATTATCTCAATAAATTGAATAATCAAGGAAATTTTTTCACTAGTAGTTGAATCATATTTAGCGGTGTTATCTACCAGTACGTGGTGTGTAGATATGGGTGCCACTAATCATGTTTGCAATTCATTGCAAAGGTTCCAGGAAACCAGGAGACTTAGTGATGAAGAGATTTATCTACATATGGGAAGTGCTACAAAAGTAGCAGCAGTTGTAGTAGACGTTTAATTTCAAGAGATTGTCTTTATGATCATTGAATTAGAAGAAACTTAGTTTCGGTTTCTAATTTCGTTGTAAATGGATATTTGATTTATTTTTAATAACTCTGTGGTTATTAAGTTAAATAAACATTTTATCTGTTATAATTCATTAGATGACAATCTCTACGTTATTAATGATATCGTTCCTACAATGCAACTAAATGAATTGAATAACACTAATAGATTGCCATATAAGAGAAATAAGCATTATAAGTTGAACCAAATGTATCTTTGGCACTTACGCCTAGGTCATATTTATCTAAATAGAATTTCTAGACTGGTTAGAAATAGATCTTTGGGTTCATTAGAAGTGGAGGCACTTCTGGTCTGTGAATCCTGTTTGGAAGGTAAAATGACCAAGATGCTCTTTTTCAGGAAAAGGGAGAGTCAATGAAATGTTGAAATTGGTTCACTTTGATTTGTGTGTACCTATGAACATCTGGGGTAGAGGTGGTTTTGAGTATTTCAATACTTTTATTGATGATTACTCAAAGACATGGTTACATTTATTTGATACACCGTAAGTCCGAATGCTTTGAGAAATTCAAGGAGCATAGACCGAAAACGGGAAAGCGTCTAGATAAATGTATCAAGACACTGTGATCTCATCGTGGTGGATAATACCTCTTGGAAGTATTTAGGAACTAGTGGCAGCAAAAGGGATTACATCCCAGTTGTCTACGCTAGGTATGCCACAACATAATGGTGTAGCAGAAAGAAGGAAAGGACTCTTATGGATATGGTGAGATCAGTGATGACTTATTCAAATTAACTAAATTCGTTTTGGGGACATGCACTAGAAACAATAGCGTACATTCTTAACTTGGTACCATTTAAGCTAGTACCAACTGCACCCACAGAACTGTGGACTGGGAGCAAAACTAGTCTATGGCATGTTCAGAATTGGGGTAGTCCAACACATGTGCTGAAAGGGAAAGCAGATAAATTGGAATCAAGGACAAATATTTGTTTATTTTGGTGGGGTACCCTAGAGGAACGAAAGTTGCTCTATTTTATAGTCCTAAGGATCATAAGGTCATTGTTAACACCAATGCTTGATACTTAGAAGAAGACTATGTCATAGATCACAAGACCAGTAGTTAGATTGTTCTAGAAGTATTGAGAGAAAATAGACCGGCACAGACTTCTTCAACACCAATAGTACAAGAGGCTACATCACATGAAATTGTTGTTAACACACTAGTACCTTGTCGTAGTGGGAGGCTTATTGTTTCACCCAATCGGTATACGTTGTTGGGAGAATCTTGTGATATGATCCCTGAAAAAAAACATGTCAAACCCTGAAACTACAAAGAGGCACTACAAGATAAAGATGCAGAACTTTGGCAAAAGATCAAGAGCACATGTTGTGCAGGCTTAAGAAGTCCATTTGTGAACTTAAGCAGGCATCTAGGTCTTGGAACATCCATTTTGATCAAGTGATCAAATCTTTTGGTTTTGATCAATGTCTGGATAAGTCGTGTGTGTACAGGAAGCGCAATGGAAATGTGGTGGTGTTTGTATTGTTATATGTGGATGATATCTTGTGCATCAGAAACGATGTCCAAGTGTTATCTTCGGTATAGTTGTGGTTATCCAGCCAGTTCGATATGAAGGATTTAGGAATAGTCGGTCACATCCTTGGGCTTCTCAAGCTTCCTATATCGATGCGATCCTTACCCGTTTTAGCATACAAGATTCCAAGAAAGGATTCTTTCCTTTCAGATATGGAGTCAATCTAGCTTCGGTCATGAACCCGTGGCGGTGGGGATAATAGGAAAACACAAAAGAAATAGGAAACCAGGTTACCATGTGATCGTAACGTAAACAGAAAGATACAATTAACTGTTATGGCCTAATATGATTAAAAAAAACCTTTATGGTCTAATCATTTTGAAATGTCATTATTCTGGAAGGCTGGAATTAAAGTGTTAATTAAGTTATTACAAAACAATATTTTGCCTAATTATTCCGATTATATGTTTGTCTTTATGGTATGGTTATTTCGACAACAAAATTTATGCATTTATGCCTGTAGGAAAGGTCAGCGTGTAGGGTGACGAGGCAGTTGACCAACCTATATAGGCTTGCCACGTGGCTCGAAAAGTCTCAATAAGACACGTCATAATTCAAGTAGCCAATGATGGCTAAAAGAAAACCCCAAATGCGGAGGTGATGACCTCGAGGAAGGAACGTGACAGAATTGCAGGTGCCCTGAATAAGGAAAACACCACTTAGAACGAAGCTCACCCCTCGCGAGGTCCTCAGCGAAGAGGGTTGCCGCGACGGGGAAGAACGAATGCTCACGCGAATACGCGAACCAAGCTCGGGACGGTACCTGGCCAAAAGGCAGTGGTAGGAAAGTCGATACGAGCTCTAATTAGGTCTTGGCACGAGCCAAAAGGCTCGCAACCATGCCCAGCACCGCGGGAATAGGGGAGATACAAGTGGCTTGGTGGCTTTAAAGGATTAAGGGTCGCTGCGAGGGAAATGATGCACTGGAATGACCTAATGGAAGCTTCCTGACGGCCAGTGACATCACCCACGTCGCCCAGGTATACGGAGAGAGCACGTGTCATCATGTTATTGGGGAAAAGTCTGCAGCCCCATGATTGGGTGCAGATCCCTATAAATATGGGGCACTCATTCACAAGTTCCAGAGAGATTCTGATTCATCCTTAGAGCACGGAAATCCTAGAGAGAGAAAGTGACTCAGAGCCCTGGAACCAAGAATATTGTTCTTGCTGGTGCTCGCGAGACTGTCTAATCTCTGGAACTGTGATTCGAGGACGATGATGATCCAAAGGGGAATGAAATGAACACTGCTGCCTTCTCTTTCTATGTATTTGGCTTAATCATTTACCCCTTCTCACACTCTCTTATTTCTCTGCTTAACCATTAGTTATTGTTAGCCTCTCCAAAATCAAAGATTATTTGAATTAACGAAGAACCTATCCTACATAAGGAGACTCCGCTGGGGAGGCTTTCATAGCTGATGGTTGACACAAGAAGCCGTTTACAAACACAACGGGGTGGTTCACAGATACAGGGTTCTTCTTCTCATAATCTCTTGAGTGCCATTGTAACTCTTTGTCAAAGAGCAATGGAACATCAAACACTTGTGATAGAAGAAATTCAAGAACATGATACTACACAAATCCTCGCGACTAATGCTGAAACTCTCCAAATCATTAGGGAGGGACAGCAGCAGATGCAACAAAGTCAAACGCAGTTGCTTCTGGCCATAACCCAACTCACGCAAGCTGTGGTGGCTGCTACAGTACAAGCAGCTCCACCAGTGCCCCCACCGAATGTTGTGGAGGGAAACCTGGTGGGCCAACCCCCACAAGTGTTAAACATACCTGTCGCACCACCAGCTCCGCCACAAAATGGCCATAATCCAAACCAAATCGTGCCTCCAGTCTTCGCGCCAGGCACACCAGCTGCAGGAGGTGTGGTCCAGCAACCACAGCAATAGCCATTCCTTACTTTAGCTGATGTCCAAGCTCTATTACAGCAAGAAAAGGCCAGAGCCACATTACCAACGCTTCCAAGTCCTGAGATTCAACCTCCATACCCTGCTGCGATTATGGCTCTGCCATATCCAGAAGGATATGTGCCACCCAAGTTTGTCAAGTTCAATGGTAAAGATGGAAGTGCCCAGGAGCACGTTCACCGTTTCATTGAGACTTTAGGTGTCCATTCACAAGATGTCAGCCTTCGATTGAGGGAATTTTCCAAGTCTCTCACTTCTCGAGCATACACTTGGTATGTCAATCTCGAGCCTCACTCTGTAAACACTTGGGAGGAAATGGTCAATATGTTTTACACTAAATTCTTCCAAGTGACAGAGAAGATAACTTCATTGAACCTTGTAAACGAAAAGCAAAAGCTGACTAAGGATATCGTTGATTTCATCAAACGGTTCCAAGACAAAGCGGTTCAGTGCCACGAGCCAGTCCCAGAGAAACGCTTGGTGGAAATTTGCCTCCTCGGCATGATCAAAGAATACAAGAAGCATCTGATCAATGGAAGGTATCACACATTTTCTGCTTTGATGGAGGCAGCATTCAACATTCGCGGCGCTGTCGACGTGGACATACCCAAATCAGCATGGAAGAACAAAAGTGGAGGGATTGCTACTGCGGCCTCCGCGCAAGCCTCGCGGAAGCCGCAGGGGGGTGATGGCAACCCCAAAAGGAGGAACAAGCCCTTCAAAGATTATAAGGAGCGAGCAAGAGATGCACCTCCATATCCTTGTAGCGTAGAAGAGGTCGTTGATCTCGTTAACGCATGGGTCGCAGACGAATGTTTGAAACTCCCAGAAGTTGAAGTTCAGCCCACCCAGCAAGATCGCGCCAACCCAAGGTATTGTGTCTTCCACAGGAGGGTGCAACACCCTACGAGTGACTGTTGGATGCTCAAGGAAATTTTCAAAAAGAAATAGGACAACAATGAATTGAGGATTGGTGTAAATAGAGATGTACGCGATAGGCCCTACTCTCAGCACGGGGAAGGGGTCGTGATGGCGGAATGCTGTAACGGTAGTTATTATGATTTCATGTATGATATGGAGGATGATGTCGAGGAAGTTTATATGACCTCCTTCTACGACCATATTGAAGAGATCGCGAGCTATGACCAGCCCGCTGTGGAGGTAAATGAGGAAGACAGACATAAGATCCTGTCTAGGAGTCACAAGTTCAAAACCTTCTTCGATGGGTTGGGCTTTTCCCCCAACGCGAGAGTACAAATGACCAAGGCAATATTGGAGATAGCGAGTGAAGGCCAAGAAGCGTGTGTGGTGGAAGGAGGCTCCATCGTGAGGACTATTCGCGAAGATTCAAACACCATATCGTTTTCAGATATAGACAGAAAGGTGCCATTCCCCCACAACAGGCCTTTGTTCGTCACTGCCTACATCAATGGGGTGGAACTCAAACGACCATTTCTAGACGGTGGGGCATCAATCAACATCATGCCCCTCGAGACGCTAAAGAAGTTGGATATTCCAGAACCATGAATTATCAAGTCACTGGTGGGGATAGTTGGTTTCAGAGGAGAAAAGAAGCCTTCCCTTGGGTACATCGTGCTGGATCTCGCGGTTGGGCCCATTCGTGCACCAACGAAGTTCCACATCATTGAAGGACCAACCAATTACCATGTAATTTTGGGGCGCTCATGGATGCATAGGTACGCGGTGGTCCCATCGAGCTATCAACAGTGCCTCAAAGGAATCTGGGCTGGAAAGAAGGTAACTATACCTGCCACCGAAAGGCCCTTCGAGACCTGCGAAGCCCACCTTTCATATGCAGTGTACTTTTCTGAAGTGGATGAAGCTTGCGAAGCCATTACCGCGAGACCCGTTGGGATAAAAATCCCAAAATGGGAAAACATTAAGGGAGAGTCATCAGAACCAGTCCCCGCGAAGCGCCCCACGGTGTTCGACAGGTTGACCCCTCGCAAGATCACAAAGACTAGCGAAGGGGGGAAAACTGTGTATCACTTATGACGGTGCGAGGGGTCAGAAAGCGTTTGTGAGGCTTCTAACCCCCGCGACATGGAGGGCAAAGGAGAGGAGACTGATATAGTTGACGCACCCGAGCCAACTTCAGAATGTATGCAAGATGGCCCGAAACCTCAGCCGGAGGAGCTTGAGGAAATTGACTTGCGAGATGGGGAAGGCACCGCGAGGCCATTATTTGTCAGTAAGTCCATGGAGTCCAGTGCTCGAGCAGATCTGGTCACTTTGCTTTGTAAGTACAGTGATGTATTTGCTTGGCACTACGACGAGATGCCTGGTTTAGATCCAGAGCTTGTGACTCATCACCTCGACGTTTTCCCAAATTCTAAACCCATAAAACAGCCACAACGGAAGTACCACCCAGACTTGGAAGAAAAGATCAAGGAAGAAGTGGAGAAGCTAAGGAGTGCAGGGTTCATTCGCCCAATCCAATATCCGACGTGGTTATGCAACATCGTGCCCGTAAAAAAGAAGAATGGCCAGATCAGGATCTGCGAGGACTTCCGTGACCTTAACAAAGCTTGTCCGAAGGATGAGATGCCGTTGCCTCACATTGACACTTTGGTTGATATCACCGCTGGCCATGAAATGTTCTCTTTCATGGATGGATTTAATGGATACAATCAAATTAAAATGGCACCCGAAGACGTAGAAAAGACTGCTTTTCGAACTCCTTTGGGAAATTTCTACTATACCGTGATGCCATTTGGTCTTAAGAACGCCGGCGCGACGTATCAGAGGGCTATGACTGTAATTTTCCACGATATGATTCATCACTCGGTCGAAGTCTATGTTGATGACCTCGTCGCGAAATCAAGATACAAGGAAGAGCATCTGTGTGATCTTGAGGGGGTGTTCAAGAGGTGCAGAAAGTTCAATATGCGAATGAATCCCCTCAAATGTGCCTCTGGGGTCACGTCAGGAAAATTCTTAGGTTTTTTGGTGCACAGACATGGCATTGACGCTGATGAATCCAAGATCCGCTCAATCTCGAGCATGCCACCTCCCCATTCTTAGAAGTCACTCAAAGGATTCCTGGGGAAGGTTTCTTATCTAAGAAGGTTTATCCTCGCTCTAGCAGAAATTACTGCACCGTTGGGTGATTTGTTGAAAGAAAAGGCCAAATTTGAATGGAAGGATAAGCATCAACTGGCCTTCGAGAAGGTCAAAATTGTCTTAGCCTCACCTCAAACAATGGTTTCTCCACAAAAAGGGAAACCATTGATTTTATACCTCACGTCTACCGCGAGATCAATTGGAGCATTTCTGGCCCAAGAAATTGAAGGAGTTGAGAAACCAGTGTATTACATCGGTAGGAAAGTCCAAGGAGCAGAGGAACGATATACCCCAATTGAACGCCATTGTTTAGCACTTGTATTTACGGCGCAAAAGCTTAGGCACTATTTCCTTTCGTTCAAAGTGCAGCTTGTAACCAGAAACGACCCTATGCGATACCTGCTTTCTCGCCCTGTGCTCAATGGAAGGGCCGCGAAGTGGCTGCTAACTCTCGCGGAGTTCGATATAGAGTGCACAGCGCCACGAGCAATTAAGTGTCAGGCGCTCGCGGACTTGTTGGCCCAATTTCCTAGCGGAGAGTGCGAACCGTTGAACGAATCATTACCAGGAGATGATTTCGAAGCATTAGCGGCCAGCCCTGAACAAGAAAGCTGGACTCTAAGCTTCGATGGGGCAACAGGAGGAAACTCAGCAGGAGCAGGAATCACGTTGCAAAGTGATAGCGGTGAAAAAGAGTATCTATCTTACATGCTAGCATTCCAGTGCTCCAACAATGAAGCTGAGTATGAAGCACTCATTCTAGGACTGCTCGCGGCTAGAGAAAAAGGAATTAAAAGGCTCAGAATTGTGGGGGATTCGAAGCTAATAATTTTACAAAGCGAAGGTGTCTACGCACTAAAGGAAGCTAACCTCGCGCCATATAGGGCAACTGTTCAAAGACTTGGGAAAGACTTTGATGATGTTAGCATCATTCATAAGCCCAGGTCTGAGAATAAGTTCCCTGACGCGTTAGCCTCTTTGGGTGCCAAGACAGAATTCGAAGGAAGCACAGTTGCCATTGAAATCGCAAGAAGGACTGAACCATCGTTCGTTGAGGAAGACAAGAGTCCCAAGGACGAGGATTGGCGCGAACCCATAAAGGCACAGATCACGGCGGGCAATGGAGGAATCCCTATGATGGTTCTGTCACAATTCACCATCTTGAAGGAAGAACTTTACTTTCGAGGACCCCAGGGATGGCTCGCGAGGTGCATCAATGATACAGAAGCTAAGGAAATACTGGGCCAAATTCATGAAGAGACATGTGGAGAGAATGATATCGCGTTATGCAGAAGAATCCAGCGTCAGGGCTATTATTGGCCTACGATAAAAAATGATGCTGCGACCCTGCTCAGAGGATGTCCCAATTGTTCACTCCATGAAATCGAGCAGGATTGTAACTTCTCCAGCGAAGAAGCGGATTGGAGGCAGAAGTACATTGATTATTTGAAGGAGGGAGCCCTGCCCATGGACCGCGGCGGTATTCGAGAAGTGCAGCGTTGCGAGAAGAGATTTTTTGTCAAAGATAACCAGCTTTATAGAAGGGCCCTTGATCATATGCCCCTCAAATGCTTATCGAATAATGAGGCAGAGGAAGTTTTGCACAAGGTACAAGAGATGGAGCATCCAGGAGGAAGGAAGCTGTACGAGCAGATCATTCATCTGGGCTATTACTGGCCAAGGATGGAAGGAGACTGCAAGAGCCATGTCCGCAGGTGCCACGCGTGCCAAAAACAAGGAGATACGGTGAATGCACCCTCCGTTGAGCTTCATCACATTCGAGCACCCTACCCTTTTCACACATGGGCAATGGATTTAATTGGTCCCATCCACCCCTCCTTGCGAGGAAATCAATGGATTTTGGTGGCAACGGAGATTACCACGAAATGGGTAGAGGCAATTCCCCTGAAATGTGCAACAGGCGACGTGGTGGCAAATTTCATCAAGGAACACATAATCTGCAGATTTGGAATTCCAAAGGTAATTCTGTCTGACAATGGTACCCCTTTCGTGAATAGACAAGTGAAGCAGCTGCTCGCGTCCTATAATGTCAATCAGAAAACTTCAACCCCTCATTACCCTCAGGGAAATGGTTAGGCAGAGGCCACTAACAAGTCCATTGTTGGGATTTTGAGCAAACACTTGGATGAGAAAGGGGGGACCTGGGCTGAGCACCTCCCAATCGCTTTATGGGCTTATAGAACGGCTAAGAGGAAGTCCACGCGAATGAGCCCCTTCAGTCTAGTATATGGAGCAGAAACAGTGCTGCCCGCGGAGATAAGTGTGCCGTCTGCACGTCTCGCGCTGTCCACCGAAGTGACTGAAGGGGAAAGAAGGGCTAATCTCGAGGCGTTGGACGAGAGAAGGGAGGTCGCGGCTGAGAATCAAGAGAAGTATTGGCAATCTGTGGCCAAGTACTACAATAAAAGTGTGCTCTCGAGAGAATTCAAGGTGGGGGACCTGGTGTGGAAATCAGTCCCTGGGGTCATGCAGAACATGAAGCTGCCAAAATTCACACCAAAGTGGGAAGGCCCCTACGAAGTGATCAAAGCTGCTGAAAGTGGGCACTACAGGCTCACGAGAGTTAGCGATGGATTTCTTACGGGGCCAATCAACGTGAAGTACATCAAGAAGTATTACCCATGACATAGGTGAATTTTGATGCACGATGGTTCAAGTACTAATTCAATAAAATACTTTAGACTATCTTTTGATTATTGTCTTTTGTTTACTTGTTCACAATCAGATGTAGCTCTGGGAAAATGATTTTTTTTTCATCCCCTTGGGCAAAAACCATATTGATTGAAATGATGAATGAGAAATACTATCCCTTTGTTTTAAAAGTTGTGTTTCATTAATTATCTGAGCATGATGGAAACAGAGGAAAACGGTAGAATAAGAGGGGCACCCGCGGTGGTAGCCTCGCGGCACGAATTGTGTCAGCACAGGGGGAAATTTCACCCTTCGCGAAGTGAAAAAAGGTACAAAATGAAAAGTACTCACTTACGCTTAAGGCCTTTGAATGTCGCGAAACAAGTAGGGACCAAGGGAACTTCTTCCTTTGGAATACTAACCTAGATGTTGGAAGACCCTCGCGACGGCCATTCCCCACAAATGAATGGGAACCAAAGTAAGATTCTCTTTGGAAGGACTGACTTTAAGAGTTGGAAATACCCTCGCGACTTAGCAGAAGGAATCCCTGGCACAATTGAGTGCCAGGGCCCCTTAAAAGGAATGAATTCAATAATGAATTTTGTAACGCTGTGAATGAGAAGGGAAACCGAGTTATCATTTGCCCTCACAACGATACTATAGCCAGTTGCAATTACAACAATAAATCATAGACAAAGCTCTAAAAGATTTCATTGATATCAATATCATAGATACAAAGTTTGTCCCCCTATAAAAAAAGGAGGGGTGTACACAAAAAAAAAAAACATAACTACTCGAGGAGCTTCTGATGAATCAAATCAGATGGTGGGAGGATGGGTTCATCATTGCTTAATGACGTTTTTGGATGAGCCTCTAGGGCTTGATAATCTTGGACCAACAGCTGGTGACTTGTTTCCAGGGCAGCGACCTTCTCCTCAGCCTCAGCGAGCAATTGCTTGTACTTCTCACGTATCTCTTTTGCTTCAGTAATTTGAGCTTCACTGGCCTGGACTTTGAAGAGGCTCGCGAATAGCATCTTCGTAGAACGAACCTTTTCTAAATGATCGCGGAGCCACTGAAGGTCGAGGCCAAGCTTCTCCATGTCCTTGACTGAGGAGGTGAGGTCCTCATACTTCTTAGCAGAGAAATCCCTCACCCTTGTTTCCTGTAAAGATAGCACCATCTCGCCAAGGATGTCCAGGAGTGAACCGCCCACGAGGCGGCTGGTAGAAAAATTTGCAAAGGTGAGAGGGAATTGCTTCTCTAGGGCACGAAGGGTGGGAGCATTGCGAGTTTTGACATTCCAACGAGGACCGCTCTGTATGTCGGGAAACAAAGAGTACTTGGGAAGTCTGGGGTCTGATGCTTCATCTCGAGCTTGGGAATGACTTAGGTCCCCCTGTTCTTCCAGTAGCTTCCCTCCCTGATTACCATCTTCGCGAGCCGGCTCTGAGTCAGGAGGATGGCTTGGCATTAGCAATTTAGAAGGGGTAAAACAAGGAAGATGAAAGATGTCTTCCATCCCTGCAAAAATATCACTGCCGGACTTACCTTTGGAGCCTCCAGAAGCTTCTTCACTCTCCTTGCTGCCCTCACCAAGGTCGTCCATGTCTGAGCTCTCATTGACGTTTGACCCAGGGATAGGCTTGGAGCCAGGGGTGCTTTTCTCTGTGGAAGAAGGTATGAGCACTACACCTTCGTCGCGAGGAGGCAATGGAGTTCTATCTCGTGAAGAGGAAGAATAAGGTTTGGTTATCTTCTTTCTTAATTTCTTCTTCTTCTTTCCTGGAGCGGAGCCACCCTTAATAGGACTTGGCTTCAGAAGGAAAGGATCAACCCCAGGAGAGCTGGCCGGTGACTCAATCTCCTTAGCAGGTTCTGCGTTCATGGTCGCAGTCCCCTCTTCCGAGCCTTCAACCTCCTCTATTCTCTCCACCTCCTCTGGCTTATCGCCTGAACCACCGACCTCCTGCACAACCTCCTTCGCGATAGAGCTCGAGATGTCCATGGCATTAAACTCATCGACGTTCGAAGCATCTTGACCTTGCCCCTCAGTGAGAGTTGGGGAAACATTGGAGGAAGTCGGTTGATCCACGTTGCGAGAAGGGAGGTCTGCGAGAGGCACGTCTTCGACATCTGCAGTGGTCTTGGACGGTTGAGCCCCCTCACCTGGAAGGCAGCACACAATTCTTGTAAAAAAAAAAAAACAACACAGAACAGAAATAAAATTGCAAGACCATGTGCACAAAAGTGAGAAGCATCACCTTGACCAGTTTGAGCCAACGATTCAACTTGGGATGAAGGGTCCATGAGGGAGAAAGAGGATTCTGTTATTACTCGACCCCTCTGCCGTGAAGGATCCTAAAGATGAGAAACAGTTACAAGTCAGTAAGACGTAAGGAGACGCAGGATGTATAAAAAAAAAAAAAAAAACTTGATTAACGAAATCTTACCCTGGCCCTCTTCGGAGCAGGCTCTAGCTGAAGGGGAGAGGTATCCTTCGCCTTCCTCTTATCCTTCACCTTCCTCTTGTCCTTTGTGGTGATGTGTCGCGATGTAGAAGCAACCATTTGGTCTGCAGGACGGATCTTCTGAATGGGGATAGCGTTGATCACGTCCACAGGGATCATGGTGCCCTTAACCGAGCAGGATTGGGGACCGCACCAATCAGAATCCTTCCCCGACTTGAAAGTCCGGAGAGTCAGGTCCTTCTTCGAAATGGGGTCTGCGGAGGACACCACCGCTGGGGTCTGAACGAAATCCATGAAGGATTGTAGATTTCTCGCCCAATATACCCTGTTTTCCGGAGTAAAGGCTGCCTTGCACGCAGAAATGGGGATGATTCTATCTCCCCCATAGTTCGCGGTGAGCTCGTGATTGAACAGCTTCAGAAATTGACGGATCCCAGCGAAGAAGTCTATGGGTGGAGAAGGAGACTCGCGAGGGACGCCTTGATCATACCCAAATTGAAGCTAAAGTCTGTCAGCTCTGTACAGCACCATGATGGGGCCCTCAGCGGACGGAGTTGGGAGATAGCTGGGGGTGACCCAGGTGAGGAAGTCCAACTTATGGGATCGAATGCTCTTACTCTGAAAGTCCACGATGGTGTCTTCCAAGAAAACAGAGGGGCCTAGAGCGCTGTAAAAACCCGCAAATTTGTGTTAAATAAAATAAAGATGTGGAATATATTTGTTTTTAGCTACGTGGGTGATACCAGCTTAACCGTTATGGTTGGGGGACTCGAATAAATCCGATGACGTCACTCATCGTAATGCGTGTCCAATTTTTGAGATTTTTGTAGACAATTCTGAGCACACGGCGACGTTGCCCACGATTTTCTAAGTCAGTACGAATATTTTGATATTTTTCTGAAATCGAAACCCGGACAGTTAGAACACCGCTCAGAGTAAATTGTACTGCACATCGTGCTTCGCGCCCGCCCATGCCATGTTTCCCACGCCTGTCCCCCACCCCACTTACCCTTTCATTGTCTGGGGGAAAAAGAAAAGAAAAGAAGAAAAGAGAAAGAAGGAGAAAGGAGAAGAGAGGAGGAGAAAGAGAGAGAGGGAGGCCGGCTGCTGCCAAGTCCGGCCACCTCCACCACCATGGCCGATCATCACCACCTTCCCCCAAGTTTCATCTTAACAAGTATACCTCTCCTCTCCTTATTTCTTGTTAATTTTATTGTACAAAATTCGGGTATATGTACTGGTATGAACAGTGGGCGTATCACAGCTGACAGGGTCACGGTTTTTGGCCAAACTCTCGTTCATAAACTGTTAATTAAGTTTTGGATCCTTCATATGATTTAAAGATAATTCAGAGGGCTTTCTTTTGCCGCTAGAATCGTCCAAATCCATGGAGTATTCGATTTGTTATGAAGTTTTGAAAATCGGGTCTGAAATCTGGAAATCTGTTCTGGGACAGATTTGTGTAGCCTGTGTATTTTCCCGTTTTCTCGCCTTTGGAGCATGAATTAGACTTTGGTCTCTTCTGGAACTTTGAACTTCGTTTCAATACGAAGCTTTTGACACAAGAATCTCTCAAAAACATTAAGATCTCGATTTATGGTGATTTTTCAAAGTCAGGCTGTCAAGTTTTATCCGTTTTTCCTGCGAACCCTGTTTTGGCCGATTTATTTGATATTGTTCCAAAACTGGTAAATTTCCGAAACTTTTATAGAATCTACCCATGGATGTTCTTTGTGTTGCGTAAAAATTTCAGAAGTAAATTTGAAATATAGAAAATATGAAAAATGTTTGATTGGGCTGTGGTACTGAAATTCGCTGTGTTGACAGCATTGCCCCATGTTACGAGAATGGCTATATTTTTGTCTAGGAAGCTTGAAATTTCGATCCGTCTTTTGATTATGAAACTAGACTCGTATACCTACGAAATGATGTATGGGATGTGCCTTAATTATTTCCAGAAAATATCAGTTTTTGATTTGAAATTGGTGTGTCGGTTGAAATTACGCGTAGGATGCGTCACGGAATCATAAAAAGCTTGGAGCTTGAGTTTCGGAAGTTGGGGTTTTGCTCAAAACCCAGTCAAGTAGGGATTTCTCTCCTCTCTCTACATATCTATGTGTTTAGATAATAAATTCTTGGTTTCTACATACGATTTTTCGTAGATGTTGTTGTGCCGTGAAATTTCTAATTTATGGCTTAAACCAAAATTGGGGCTTTTGTGATATTCCTGTGGATACGTTATATTGCTTTCGTGGTAATGAAATTGGGATATTTATGAGTGTATTTGAGGCATGGATTGATGAAGATGCTTACGGTTTTGAACCGTGATGAAATTACGAAAATGCCCTAAATCGAACGAGTTTGGGAAGGTTCGATATGTTGAGCTCTTGGTAAGTGAGATTGTTGGTGGGATGTTTTGAATGTCTAATCTTTTAGTCTTTTAATTGAGTTGTTGGCTCGTGGAGTCGGACATGTGGTAGTGCTTGTTGTGGTGTGTTGTTGGTTGCGTGTTATTGGTATATATTGCTTGTTGTGTGTGATTGTTTTTGTGTTGTTTGTTGTGCATTATTCTGTTCATTCCTTAGTTGATTTGTTGTGTTCGTGGAATTGGGAATTGTGTGGTATTCGTTGTACATTTTATGAAATGTGTCTCGATATTGATGAAGTATCTATCGAAGAAATCAAAATGCGTGGTTATGTTGAGAAACTAGAGTGTTTGGGTGTGATGAGAAGTAAGTGGAATTGATTGTCAGAGAAAAGACTGGGATAAAGTCGTGGTGATCCTGATGTGGTGTTGAAATGGAAACTAAATGGTAAAGAGTACTTACGATCGATTGGAAAACCTTCAAGCGTGGTTACGTATATGTAGCGGTTGTGTATGCGCGAGGGTGTATGTATGTGTGTGTACATGTATGGGTATGTATGTGTGTGACGAGACATGCATTTAAAGAAAGAATGACTTTTAAAATTGGGCTTATGCATTGTAGGTTCACTCACAAGCATGGTGCACTGCATATATATATATAGAGTTTGTGAGGGATTTTTCTACTGGGCTAGTGTAGCTCAACCTATCAATTTTCAGGTATTCGATGAGGAGCATGGCGTGAAGTGCATCGGGAGTGCATGAAATCTTTTGAAGGCATCATTGATCATTGTTTCTTATTGAAACTTAGTAGGTACTCATTAGTGAGATGGTCATGTATTTTATTAAAACTAAGATGGGTTTGTAACTTTATTTTTTTTTTAGAATTGTTTGGAAGAATGAAATCAATTTATTATTTCCATTCATGTTTTCCAATGGGATAAAAGAAGAAGATTTATGAAACGTGGCACTTTATTTCTAAAAATATTTACTTTTTATTGTTTAAAATCCAGGGCGTGACAAGCGCCATCAACGATCTTCTCATAAGGGCGAGGGTTAAAAGAAGTTACTTCGTCGCACTAGTCCTCGAACAAGCGGCCCGAGGAGGTTTTGCTCCACCTCATGACCCTAGGCACCCTCTCACTCAATCGTAGGATAGGCATGCCTGTGCCATCACGAATAATCTCGCCAGCGGCGTTCCTCTCCTCGATGAACTTCAAAGGAGGGAGCTCGCGGGGAGGAGGAGCCACCTTTGGAAAGTACTCGTAGAAGAAAGCAAGAAGGAATGAGATGTGAACCATGGAAGTAATCTCATACCTCCCCATCGATCGCTCAAAATCTTGAACAGTGCGATCCAGTCGATGGTAGAAGTGTCCCAGAAACATAGGGCCCAGAGGAAGCTTTTACCAGACGCGAGGGTAGCAGCGAGGGGAATCATCTCGCGGCGAGGGCCCTCATGTGGGAGATCAGGAAAAAGGAATAGGGACAGAAACTGAACGAGGAAGACCGCCAGGGATAGCGGACCTCCGTGATAAGAACTCACTGTCACCGCGACCTTCCCATCCACTTCGATGGGGGCGACATCACGAAACCAGTATCGCTGCCAAGAACCCTGTAATACCCCATTGTACATATTCCTTACTTTTCTTCTACATGATCCATATAGTATTATTCAATGTTTAACAAATATTTACGTTCTGTCTTGTATAGAATATTGTCTTACATGGGTAAAAGGAATTTATGAATTATGATTAGTATTGGAAGAAACGTGGCTGCCATGCATGTGGGTGTTGACATGTGTCCATCGTGGAGTACACCTTGGTGTCTTGATCTTTCTTACAAAGAGGACAGTTCACTGGGAAGTAGCAATTTCACAAAAAAAAATAGAGAAGTTTGAATTGAGGAACTGCAGTAGATATAGGAATCAGTTAGTCCGGCGAAATGATGGTGATCTTAATTAAGGTACCGGAAGTATATGATATGCGTTCTCAATCTCCGGAGTATTTCCTTTGTGGTCCTGCTTTCTATTCCTTGAGCTATGTTCATTGAAATCTATGAATTATTTGCTGGAGCTGTGTTATGTTGATATATATGGGGCGGGGTGCCGTGGAACTGTTTAGTATATGACCGAGTGGCTTTGCCTACTGTGCCATCACCCGAGAAGCCTCAGAGTGGGTTGGGTGAGGCAAGTGAGGCCGGACCACTAGTCATATACTAAGGAGGACCTGATATGAGGTCGTATTACGTGTTGTTGTTGTTGACTCCGTGTTACTAATTGGTTGGTCTCATTTATTTCTGAGCCGCTTCTATTCCCGTCGTATTGTATACTTTCCGGCTACATTTATTTTTCAGGTTGGCTGCAGAAGCGAGAGTTGGACGGGACGGGCATTAGAGCGTAGAAGTGTAGTTGGATTTTATTTTTCTTAAAACTGTTTTGTTCTAAAGACAAGCTGTATATTATTATTTTTGGAGTAAGATGGTTAAGTTTTATTATTTTCTTGTTGTGGAGCTTGTGGGTCCGGGGCGTTACAAACCCCAAGTTGTCTTGTTGGCTTTCGGAGGGGCTCGGAGCTTTCCCGCGTTGTCACAATGAGAGCCATATTCGTCGGCTGCCTTGAATTCTCCCTCTATGAACTCAATCGCCGTCTCGACGTCGGAAGCATACTTAGCAGGATTGTAGTGATACTCGCCGCGAGTGGGAAGGCCCATCAGGGTTTCTGTATCAAGAAGGGTCGGACTAGCCTCCCCGAAGGGGAATATGAATGTATGGCTAGTGGGGCTCCAGCGAGACACCGCGAAATCGAGATCCTGCTGAGGACGACTCGCGACGAGATATCACGAGAGTTGTACGGTTTTCAACAGACCCACCTTGTCTAGGGTTACTCTGTGCTCAAATTTGTCGAGGATCGTAGCCACCCAATCGCCCCAATCCCTTGGAGGCTGAATATTGGCCTTGTACTGAACCTGAGAGAACGGGAAGTCACCCCTCTCGATCCTCAGCCTCACCAATGAAGATGGGTCAACCATGTTTGCCTCGGAGGCGCTAACATCATCAGAGAGCAAAAGGTACTGGGCGTTGGGATCGCCACTGAGGGGAACATAATTCTGAGCATTAGCCCAGAAAGTATCACCTTCGGATTTCAGATACGGAGCCCTTCTCTATTCACTAGCAGGAGGTAGTGAAGTTTTAGCCAAAAGAGCCTCAGTATCAGATTCATGTCTTCGCGGTCGAGCCATAACTTATTTGAAAAGGGAAGCTAGGGTTTCGTAGAAGTTTAGAATGGAAGCAGAAGAAGGACGTGAGAACTTTTCTGAGAATCAACACGAGAGGATTTTGGGAGACGTAAGAAGGAAAAAACTCTATCCTCTCTTACAATGAGTATTTATAGGCCTAGACCCACTGTCATCAACGGTAAACAAGCGGTCGAAACGGCACCAGCTGTCCAATCAGCCTGCAAAACTTCGAAACTCGGAATAGCCACATTTTGGAGGGAAATGCTAAAACGACGGGCTTCACTAGGGTCGCACGCGCGCGATAAGGCGCGTACAGTGTCACGCGCCGCGAAATCACGCTCGCACGAGAGGCATATGTAGGAAAGGTCAGCGCGTAGGGTGACGAGGCAGTTGACCAACCTATATAGGCTCGCCACGTGGCTCGAAAAGTCTCAATAAGACACGTCATAATTCAAGTAGCAAATGATGGCTAAAAGAAAACCCCAAATGCGGAGGTGATGACCTCGAGGAAGGAACATGACAGAATTGTAGGTGCCTTGAATAAGGGAAACACCACTTAGAAGGAAGCTCACCCCCCGCGAGGTCCTCAGCGAAGAGGGTTGCCGCGACGGGGAAGAACGAATGCTCACGCGAATACGCGAACCAAGCTCGCGACGGTACCTGACCAAAAGGCAGGGGTAGGGAAGTCGATACGAGCTCTAATTAGGTCTTGGCGCGAGCCAAAAGGCTCGCGACCATGCCCAGAATGATGCACTGGATTAAGGGTCGCTGCGAGAGAAATGATGCACTGGAATGACCTAATGGAAGCTTCCTAACGGCCAGTGACATCACCCATGTTGCCCAGGTGTACGGAGAGAGCACGTGTCATCATGTTATTGGGGAAAAGTCTGCAGCCCCATGATTGGGTGCAGATCCCTATAAATATGGGGCACTCATTCACAAGTTCCAGAGAGATTCTGATTCATCCTTAGAACACGGAAATCCTAGAGAGAGAAAGTGACTCAGAGCCCTGGAACCAAGAGCATTGTTCTT
Organism: Vaccinium darrowii; assembly: GCA_020921065.1. Classification (NCBI taxonomy): domain Eukaryota; kingdom Viridiplantae; phylum Streptophyta; class Magnoliopsida; order Ericales; family Ericaceae; genus Vaccinium; species Vaccinium darrowii. Next base: position 23,458,319 of record CM037162.1, on the reverse strand, counting down.
GCTGGTGCTCGCGAGCCCGTCTAATCTTTGGAACTGTGATTCGAGGACGATGATGATCCAAAGGGGAATGAAATGAACACTGTTGCCTTCTCTTTCTGTGTATTTGGCTTAATCCTTTACCCCTTCTCACACTCTCTTATTTCTCTGCTTAACCAATAGTTATTGTTAGCCTCTCCAAAATCAAAGATTATTTGAATTAACGAAGAACCTATCCTACAATGCCTTCTTTCTATTTGACTACTATATCTCGCCTGAGCATTATAGAGATTTTCAGGGTATAACATTGCGGCATTGAGGATATGTGAAGTTAGATATCTACGCCTTCTATTCTTTGTTAAGATCTTGTATTAGGATTTACAAAGTTAAAAATAGGAAAAATTGTTTATAAGAGAGAAACCGAACTTTTTTTTTTGTATTGGGAAAGTAAGAAAAACTAGACGAGAATTAAAAAAATTGGCTGCCTAACAGTTGACTTGTATTGATTATAGGTAGCTACATTTCACTATTTCCTTTTTTTTACAATTATAATCCAAGATTCACACAATCTTGTTGAATTACCTTCGGGTTCTGCATTTTTTCCTTGTCCTATGCTTTTTATTTCTTCTACTAATTACTGAACTAGATTCTCGAAGTGGTTTTGACATTGTGGTGTGTACCTCTCCTCTACATGTAAAAATATCAAGAACTTCTTTGTTTCTTTTTGGTACATCGGAAAGATTAAGAACTTCAACCTATGGGGATGAAGTTGAGGAAACATTGGTGAAGGATATATAATCGGTGTAAAATGGTTATTGTTCAAATATATATTCCAATGAATAGAACTTCACTATCGTAACATTCATTAAAGTATCGAATTTATCTCCAATGCAATAAAATTAGACATCAGAGGCTCATTACGATGGAATGGGAACTTGATCATTTCAAAATAGCATGGTTCACATTATTTCTCTTTTGAACCATATGTATCATTTAAATCAATCCCTATCTCGAATTGAGATGACACTTGAATGTACAAGGGGTCATATAGACCTTTGTTGTTTACATGCAGTGAAGACACATTATGTGGAATAATTCCATGGTATTTCTCTTATCTATTGATAGAGAAGATAGGTAATCCACTTGAAGTGATTGCTCTGACTTCTCTAAGAAAGTACTAAAAGAAAAGAAAAGAAAAGAAGAGATACCATCTTAGTTATGAAGAAGTAGGAAAAAAAGGACCTTTTCAAACAGCTTGACTTCTTAAAAGATCTTGCCTATCGTGGTTTCTCAGGCTAATTGTTCCTTGTCGAAAAATCGCATTGTCACCTATTTTTTTGAAGAAGTAGAAATAACACGGGGATTGTTTTTAGTTGGATTTGGACTCTTAACTTCCTTAATTTACTGCCAGTCATGCTTGCAGATTGCTTAATTCACATTCAGTTATCTGGGGCAATTGGGTTTGACACAGATATGAGTAGTTTTCTTTTTTCTGTATAAGCTGTTTGTAGCTTGGTATCTGTTTTCGTAGAGCTATTACAAGCAAGAGCCTTAGATTACAATATTCTGATTCCTAAGTCTACAGGAAACAAAGATCAATTAAACAAAATGCCAATCCAATCTGAAATTTACATTCCACTAAATTTAGTTGGCTATAGGGCATTAGCTTAGGTTTTATGATGTCCGTATCTACATTTATCTAATCACAAAATAAGAGCATCATTAATTTGTAGTATCTTTTCAAGTGGAACAACTCTACGTGCAAAGCACATGCCTATTGCTAGTACACTTAATAATCCTGAATGTCTCTAATATGTTTCCCACACTTTTGCTTCCGAAAATACCCCTTACAACACTTGGAATACTTTACCCATCCCAGCGATAAATAAAAAAAGACCGCCACCTTTCGGACACCTCCCTAAGACTTTCCCAAAGGACACCACAATCCAAATGAAACAATCCCGAACTCTTGCACCTCCAAGACGAAGCGTCTCTCACCAACTGCCATCAAATCCACCGGCTTCTCCTATCCCATTCGCACTGACAACCCTCTCGCGACGCCTAAAAAGTTCTCCGTCAGAAAACTCTTCCCGCCACAGCCAGGACCGTTGCAGTGTTCTCCGTTTTACACAGTAACCATGCAGTCCAATATCTAAATACATAATTGGCAAACTTTGAAGACATGGCTATTCTATTATGCTGAGTTTTAGACAATGAAAGAGTTGGCACAACTATACCTGTTAAGGAGTTGATCTGGTTAGCTTTGAGGGTGCCTTGGCCGTGCAAGTAACAAAATAAATAAATATATGAACACTTACTGCACTTAAACCTGTTTGATGATTTTCCTCTGCTAGAATCAACGAATCCATCACCCCAATTTTGTCTTGCACTTAAACCTGTTTGATGATTTTCCTCTGCTAGAATCAACGAATCCATCACTCCAATTTTGTCTTACACATGTGAATGCCCCTCATTGTCGTACTAGACGTGCAATTTGGAGTCTCCCTCACTGGTTTGAAGTTGGTAGGTATTTGCAATTGGTATCATGTTAGTTTTCCTTCATTCAAGTAAAGGTTTGAGAAAAAAATTTAAATCAGTAGGTGATTTGGTAGACATTGGCAATGGGTCCCTTTTTAGTTTAACTGCATGTCTGAATAGAGCTGAAGTGTAGACCGCTAAGCTCTCACCTAAAATAACAATTATTAGCATGCTATGTAGAAAATTGATCTCCAATAATAACTTTATTGGTTATGATTATATTTCGATAAATTGGTCTCTAATTGAAATGCATATGGTTGTTTTTGCTCAAAGATCAAATATTTTCCATTTTATCATATCATACAAGCTAGGTGACTATTTACAGTTATTTGGCAAGTCGATAAAAAGGAAGTACGTTACTACAATATGTTCTTTTCTATGAAAAAAAGTCCCGTCTTCAACTTTATAGAATATTGGATCGATTGCTAGATACTTCTTCATGAAAGATCGCATTTGGAAAAAAATACTTCATTTGCGGGAAGACACTTGTTTTTTTATAATTTAAGGAAGACTTGAGACTTGGTAAATTGTGATTCTTCATTTGCGGAAGTTCTTTGGTTCTCATATCACTATCGTTAGTGTCAGTTAGGAATCCGGCTAGCTATAATCTCAAACACAACCTAAAGCTAAGGATGCTACTTTTCTTATTTGAAATCACCTTTGAGGGTAAAGCACTGATTTTTCTTGTTTTTTGGTCCAATTGGTCTGACAGAATGGGAGGATGCCAAGGCTAAGGAATGTAGCCCTCCTAAATGGAATATCAAGAAAGAAAATATAGGACAATTCAAGTGGAATGGAAATGGGATAGCCCGAAATATTTTGAAGCCCAAAGCGTTGTGAATCTTTAATAGGGTTGGGATGGGGAATTTGATGAAATGAATGGACCAGAGAGAGCCTCTGCTGCTTGTTCTTTATGCACCCTGGTGCCCCTTTTGCCAGGTTAACATTTTACGTATAAAATGATTCAAGCAGATCAAGTGACATGTGGTTATTTTTTATTATGCTAACAAACATTTCCCCTAAGAACAGGCGATGGAAGGATCTTATGAATAGGAGTTAAGAAGCTAGTGGGCTGAGTGTGGAGGTGAGAAAGTTTGAAAAAAAAATTGAACAAAAAGGGTAAAAAAGTTTGATGTTGACGGTGATCAGAAGGCATTTCCTAAGACAGCATTACAATTAGGAAGCTTCCCCTCCATATATACTCTTATGCCCCACGCACTCTTCTCAACCAATAGGTAACCCCTATGAGAAAAGAAACGTCAATTCTTGGAATGCTCTCCAGTGACAATAAACAAAGCATCATTAATGCAAGAGTCTTCAACGCATCAAAACTAGGAGTTTCCTTCATCCATGTTTGTTTAGCTTGTGGAAGAAACAGATAGTGGACTTTGAAATTTGAATCAGCAACAAAAAAGCACCGAGAATAAGGTGCATGTGGGATTTCACTTGAGTGCATTACTGCACGGAGATGAAACAAATGTGCATGATTACTTGCATGTCATCTTGTATATAACTTTCTCTGTCATGTTTTGCAAGAGTACTCTCTTTGTGGGAAGACTTTACTCCACTGTATATTGTTGTTGTTATATAGATTGGAGATTGTAAGATAGTAGTCTATTATGCTACCAGACCCCATGAAATGAAAATTGAGAGGCTTGATTGTGATTCTATGAAACTTTTTAATCTGGTTACTAGTCTTTTAGTACATAACTATCCTTTTCAACCCTTGATCAAGGCATTGTAAAGATACTCAGCCGAGAAACTAAGACGAGGTTTTGAAATGCCCTGCTTTTGTGACCTAAGATATCTAGATTAGGTGGATACATATGTTCCACTGGGCAATTACGTTCATGATTCAGTTTTGAAATCTTGAAAAACTCAGTCGGCTTGTAGCCCTATACAACCATAGAAGAATCCACATTACACATTGCTTCACCTTTCCTGGCTGAAACATGGCGAGTTGTAGTAAGGAAGAGTTATCCTTTTCGGACAATACACAAGTAAATCCATTCCGAGTTTTACAATGGATTAAATCTGTATACAGGCAATTTTACTTGGGAAATGCCTTTCACCAGTTCCTCAAATGCATCGCACGTGCTATATCACTCAATAAATAAAAGTGGAACATGATCAAACGGACATTAAGTGTGTAATTACTGATTAATATAGTATATAGCTTCTCCAATTGTTCCGAGCTGTTAGATTATTATTGTACATAAGATATGCCAAAATACAACACTAAGTGAACACCATACAACACTAAGAGCAATCCATGGCATCAAATGATCAAAGTAAGAGCAAATTATTGTACATAAGATATGCCAAAATACAACACTAAGTGAACACCATACTTTTAATTGACATCAGAAAACATCTGGGCATGTAAACTAATTTTCGGTTAATCATTAATATAGAGTGACAAAACAATGAATAGTTTATGTACTTTCCAAGTCTAATTACCCGTTTTAACCTCTTGTTCAGCATCTGCTCTGCATGTCGTTGCATTGTTCATGCACACAATATATATTTTACATTTAAAGACATCAGTCATATGTTCATAACAGTCATCCTTTAATTATTACTAGTGCATGCATTTACCCGTGTCTGAAGGTACAACTCGAGCAATATTCAACTCACATGCCCATGTCCGTGCCCATTTTTTATGGTCCTTCAAATTTCAGAGAGGGTCCTGGAAAGAGAGGAGGTAGGGAGAGAGATATGGTTTGAATTTAGAAAAGGGGAGTGAGAGAATGTGGTTTGAAATTTTTAGTGCAATTTGACGGCAGAGGAAAAGGAGAGAGAGAGAGAGAGAGAGAGAGAGAGAGAGAGAGAGAGAGAGAGAGAGAATGTGGTTTGAAATTTTGAGTGTAGTAGGCCGGAGGGTGGAGAGGGACAGAGGGAGTGAGTTGGCAGAGAGAGTGATAAAATGTAATATGATGACTGTGAAAAAAAATATGACTACAACAAAAACTGCTCTGTATTGTAATATAGATATAGGTTAATTTATATTTTGGTAAAGACCACAAACAGTACCGAACTGCTGCCACTATTTGTGTTGCTGTATGGTTGTTGTTCTTGTAATAGCAGTGTTACTGCTCACTTGGGACTGTCATATTACAAAGGAGATGCTGCCGAAATTTCCAGAAATTTCCAGATATCCTGGGTGAGGTACTAATTGCTGCGGCTGCTTCTTCTGCATCATTGGATCGTCATCCAGGTTACGATGAAGCCAAGAATATCATATGCTCTCATGTGTCCCCTTTGAAGCTAAAGTTCTAGATCTATGTCCCATTGTGTCATACGTTCTTATAGATCATCGTTGATTATGTCGAAGTTCATGATTGATTCATATATGTGGGTTGATCATGCAAGCTGTTCTGAAGTGATCTGACCACAAGTTAACTTAGTACCTTCTAATCTTAATGGGGGGTTGTCCCATTTCCATATGCTCTTCATTCCCTTGTAGCCAGTTGGCCTTCCCCACTTTCTTAGGCTAGTTTGCCTTCGAAGTTTTCTTGTTTTGTCTCGTTATGTTTCTTTCTTTTGCTTTGTCCTCCCTGAGGTATGCCCCTTGTAGGCTGTATATCCGCTTAGCCTCTTTTATTTTCAAGCTTATTTACCCAAAAAAAAAAAATAAAGAGAGATTGGAAATAGCATTATTAGGAAATAAGGAGCATAGCAGCGCTTTTTTGAGGTAATAGTATTGTTTCCATTTCTTTGATCTTTTTAACTTCAATGGTTCAATGGTAATAACAACTAAGGAGCATAGCAGCACTTTCTTTGACCTTTTTGTATTATGCAGCACAGCGCTTTCTTTGATTTTTTTGGAGGTAATAATAGTTAGGGACGGAGGAAGTAACATATATAGTCCGGGGTAATGCATGCAAATCTTGAGTGAATTCTTATGAATCAATTAATGCAATACTTGCCTACTTTTCATCGTAGTGGCTTGATATCTTCTCATTCATGATCGACCAAAATTTCCTTAGCATCATTAACCAATACCATCATCGAGGAAGAAGAAGTAGCGTCTTCCGTATCCACCTTAACAACCCCCACGTTGTGATCATCATAAAGATCCATGTACAATGGCTGCTGTTGGACTTGATCAAATCTCCTATAATCATAATCAATCATGGCTGCTTGCACATGCACAGGACCATAAACACACAAAGTATCAACGTCGTCAACAATATTACCACTATCATGATCTCCAGCACTCCCAGTCTTTGCTACCGCCAAACTAGGGTTTCCCATAATTTTATGTGCGTCAGCGCCGCCGTATATGGCTAACTGCTGAAGCACAAGTTCAAACTCGGCTTTGCTTTGGTCAATCTGACGTTGGAGTTCACGAATAATCTGGTAGCACCCGCCGACCGGATTGTTGGCCCGTATATTGGCGTGTACGATCATGGATTTTGCTGCGGTTTGTTGCTGAGAAGGGGGCACCATCTTGAGCACCCTCAAGATGTTACAAACCCCAAATAATTTTTGGGCATTGAGGAAATTTTTTGGGTGGTTGGGTGGGAAGTGTGGGGCCAAAGGGCAATCGGGTCCACATCTTCTCCGTTGGTATTTGCATGCGGCACAAGCTTGTGATGCAGCGGAACTGTGGTGTCTCCCTGGACTAACCCTGGTAGTAATGGTAGTGTACTTGGTGGTGGGGCTCCTCCTCCTATTTATGGGTGTTGTCTTGCCGCTGCTATTTGTATTGCTCATTTTTTGGGGTTTTTCGCAGTAAAAGATTCTCGATCGGCCCTTCCCGTGCCGATTAAGTCTCCATTGTTTTCTCAATACAGGTGGTTGCATTTATAGAGAGAGATAGAGAGAGAGAGAGAGAGAGAGAACCAATTGCTAGTATTTGGTTTGCAAATGATAAGTGGTGAGAGGAACGTGGGAACGTGGTTTGGCATAGCCGGCATACCTGATTGTTGTGGAACTGGGAAGTTTCTTTTATTAGTGGAAGTCTCTTTCAATTTTTGGGGAAAATTTTAAAAAAAAAATCATCGTATGTGTTATGGTTTTCGTACCAAAAGAAAAAATGTTTCCTTTAGTTTGAACTTCTATTAGTATTTTTAGGAATACAAACCTCGGACTAGATAACCATTTGACAAGGTTATAAATATCTAATGAGATAAGTATTGACTTTTTTTTCCTAATACAGAGAAGGATTAAGTTTGACATGGGAAATGAGCTTTGCTACGTAAACACCATTTTGAACATACTTTTCAAATCAACCACTCAATAATGTGGAATTTGCACACTTTATTTTAATAATTTGAGTCGTTTATTTTACAGCTCAAACTTGCAAATTCGTCATACAAAAAATCATACTGATATCAATAAGTCATTGATTCAAATCGAAATAGAAGTAATTTTAAGGATCCGATTTCTGCAAAGAAAATATTAAATGTTGAGATTGCTAATAATGTATGGTCAAACAAATTCTTTGCATGAGTAATGTTCGTGTCCAAATCTACAAAATGAAGGAATTGAATTTTCAAATTACTTTGCAGAAACTCACTCTATTTGTGTTGTGATTAAGTAGAATGTTTGAGAGGTGTGTTAGTAAAATTTCCCTATGGAAATATATACGTCACACCCCACTCTTGCTTGACCTAGCCTGCGCAAAGTGACAGGACATCTGTCATCACCTGAACGCGCATGAGACAATATAAAGATCAACAACAACTCGATCGCAGCAGAAACAAACAAAAAAAAACTACAATAATGCCAGCCACACCCGCCTACGTGGCGGTCCACATGAAACAGGTGGGCCCCGTCACTTGACTCCGGTCCCTTAAAAAAATCTGCATCTCTCTCTCCTCCCCTCGTCTCTCTCCCCCCCCAAAACCCACATCCCTCAAAAACGTGCAAAAGGTTGGAGTTCCTGTGAATTGGGTTGATTTAGCTATGAATAAGGAGATTTCAAGAATCGTCAATCAAATCTAAAGAACATAATGCAAATTTGAACCATGACGTTTTTACTGGTAGTCAAAATAGCACGATGGGTAAATCGAACTCAGACAATTAGGCATTAAGACTCGGTTTCGAATAAAGAATTAAATCACTACCTCAAACAATATAACATGGTCAGAACAAGCTTTCTTTCTTTCCTGACACTCTATGTAACAAGAAAAATGCATGGTGACGTTTTGCTGGTAATTGACTTCGAACTATATGCTGTATGCATGCGGAGTCTTGAAGATTGTAACATGCAAGCTAATTATTTCCATATTCTCTTTGCAGATGAACTAAATTAATTTCGTCGGGAATTCTTACTTAATAATACTGGCGCGTTTGCCTTCAATACTCTTGTTTTTTAGATATGTCCTCCACCTGCAACTTCCCTGTCATCAATCATACCAAGGCTCAAAATTATTTTCTTCCTCTTTCAAATTGCAAACATCTAAATTTCCGCTTGAAGAGCTGGTCTTGAAAGGAAAGAGGCCACAAAGAGTTTGCGCAGTCGTGCAACAACTCTTCCTAGGACTAGGAGCCGAGAAGCCAAAACCCAACCTGTTTCGGGGTCTTATGGTGCATCTGATCGCCCAAACAGGTCATGATCATCAGTAGTGATGGTTACTGCAGTTGGGCCACTGCCCTCCACCTGTCCAACAAAAACTATGAAGTTGCCATTGTTGACAGCCTTGTCGGTCATCTCTTTGACCACCAACTTGGCCTTGACCATCCATACTTGCATCGATTGTTGAAATCTGAAACGGGGAAAACTATCCGACTCTATATTGGCGACATCTGTGATTTTGAGTTCTTATCAGAAACCTTCGAGTCATTTAAACCGGATGCTGTGGTCCACTTTGGGGAACAATGCTCTGCTCCATACTCTATGATTGATAGGTCTAGAGCTGTCTTCACTCAGATAAACAACGTGATTGGAACACTAATGTTCTCTTCACAATTAAGGAATTTAGAGAGGACTGTCACCTGGTGAAACTTGGAACCATGGGAGAATATGGGACACCCAACATAGCTATTGAAGAGGGTACATAACAGTAACTCATAGCTGAAGAACAGATACCTTGCCTTATCCCAAGCAAGCAAGCTCTTTCTATCTATCTTGGCCTGGTAAGATTCCTGGACAAAATGTTTATGGCAAAGGTGGCCTGGTAAGATTCCTGGACAAAATATTGCCTAGGGAGTGAGGCATTTTGAAACTGTTGGTAGAAGTTCTCTTTCGCCTATCTATCTTGGATGTTTTTGGAAAATATTTTGAGGGTGCCACCTCTATTTTTTTTTTTTTTTTTTTTCTTTTTTTCAAACATCAAATATGTTCTTGCTAATTGTCAATGTCCCCTGTGGTTCTGCTAAATCAGCAACTTGATACCTGTTTAAGAATTCACTTGTGTAGTTTTTTAATGTGAAATTGGAAAGAGATGTCATTGCTTGTATTTGCTTCCAACAGAACTACAAATTTCAATTTGTTTGGCTGTATAACTATGTTCCCCCATTTACTTCACGATGCTGCAAACTTTATTGATTAGAATCCGAACCCTGCACTATGAATTGCCGTAGTCTCTCGATCAGCCTAGCATGGTTTAAGCGCAATATGTTATGACATCCTGATCTAGTAAATAACGTTATATTTGAAGTACACGTCGGCATGGTTTAAGCGCAATATATTATGACATTCTGATCTAGTAAATAACGTCATATTTTTTAAGTACACGTCAGTCTGACCATTAAGAGATGCTTTTGAAGAATCTTGTTCCACCCGGTTCCCATTCATGTTGAAACCCATATATCCAATGGACTGAAACCTCCTGGTGTTTATGAATAGATTCATCCCGCAACTCACACACACATAACCCAGTTCTCCTAACACAAATTTTAAGTTGATTGACCTTTTCTTTTTCTCGTCTCTGTTTTTATTATTTTTCTATTTTCTTTCCTCTGTAACACATGCCATTTATCTGATGCAGACCAGAGGATACCTTGACACGAGAGATACAATCCAGTGCATTTCGAGTATTCAATCAATTCACAGAGCAGTTCTCTGTTAATGAATTCCCATCGTTGGTCTCTGAGGCAGGAGAGAAGCTCGGCCTCAATGTGAAAACCGTATCTGTCCCAAACCCGAGAGTAGAGGCAGAGGAACACTACTACAATGCCAGGCACACCAAGCTCATTGAATTGGGGCTTAAACCTCACTTCCTCTCAGACTCTCTGCTTGACTCGCTGCTCAACTTTGCTATCCAGTATAAGGATCATGTTGATATGAAACAGATAATGCCAAGTGTTTCTTGGAGGAAAATAGGTGCTAAGCCAAAGACTGTGGCTGCCTAGGTAGACGTTGGAGGGAAACGCTGGCTGAGAATTAGTCATTCTTGGGGTTGTATTTTTCTGACTAGAAGCATTGTATGGTTGAGAACTTCATATTCTTAAAAATAAGTTTTACTAGGTTGTGAAAGTAGTAATATATGTTGGGAGCCCTCGAATTTAAATTCTTGGGGAATATTTGTTGGGCAATTCTATTTGCAACCCCTTATCTAATCCATACGACCCAATTTCTCCATAAAACCCACGCTTAAAAATTCCTCAAACAAATTTACACCATACAACCCACTAAATCTACTTAAACTTTCTATAATACTCTTCACTCTAGAAAACCTAAAAAAAAAAACTCTAAAACTTTACTCTTTCCTCCCTCATAGTCATCTCCCTCCCTCCTTTCCCACTCCCTCTCCCAGTCAATCATCTCGCCATCATCACCACTGTCCGACATCAACCACCACCACCATCCAAAATCGCCACCACCGTCCGACGTCCAACACTGCCACAGCCACCATTGCACCACCTGCAAGAAACGTGATGAACAATTTTCGGAGAGTAAATGTCGAAAATCTGTATTTCATGCGGCATTTGGATTCGAATGATCAACAAAAAAGTTTTATCCCTATGACTCATTTCGACAACATGTCGAAATTTTAAAACTATTTTGTAGTATAAATGTCAAAATACATGCCCATTTTCGACAACCATATGTCAAATTATATTAAACGTGAAATTTAAGTATATTAAGGACATTAACAATCCGAAAAAGTAAGCATAAATTGACATTCAATTGTCGAATGTCAGTCGTTTTACACAGTTTTAGTTTCGGCAAATGAATGTCGTAAATTTAGTCATTTTCGGTGCCTAGATATCGAAAAAAAAATGTTAATTTTCAGTGTTTGAATGTTGATAATCTAGGCCTATTTTGTTCGGAAAATTCTTATCTCTTCATGATTTTTTGGCTCCACAAAAGGTACCAATGTCTACCACAACTTCCTTCTCAACCACTATACTGTTGTTCAGCTTATTGGATTCTATTGTTTCTGTTTCAACTGGAACCCTCCATTGATTGAATGTGTATTCCTTCATTCTACATTAAGGCTCCATTTGTTTGGACGTAAAATATTTTTGGGTAAAATATTTTACTCATTTTCTATTGTTTGGCTTGAAAAAAAGGCAGTAAAATGTTTTCACCTAATTTAGGCCGTAAGTCATTTTTGGACTCACAACCCAGACAGCCCGACATTTCTCCAATTTCCAAAACCACGTGTATCTTCCCTTCTTCTCCCAAAGGACATCAGATCCAAAATGAACGGGAGAGGGAGATGGAAAGGGAGAGGGAGAGAGAGAGAGAGAGCGGGATCCCTGCGATTCTCTACAGTGCCCTTCGACGACGACTGATCACCAGCATCCCTGCGATTTTCCGATTGCTTCATCATCCTTTCCATTCTAGGATTCAAAGAATTCCAGGATTGGATTGACCGAGAGTGCATTGAGAACCCCATTCGAGCCTGAATAAATTTTGAATTTGGATGAGGAAATCTTAATTCAGATGCTGGTTCAGTCGAGAAATTGCTTAACCAAGGGTTCAATCACGAATTGCAAGATTTAAATCTGAAATCAAAGCTGTTTTCAGAGCTTGAATGCGTTCTCTATAATTTGGGGTACTCGCAACAGGTGAGGGGATGGATACCAAGCTGTTTTGTCGGTGTTTGTTGTTTGGATCTGGGTTTTTGATATCCATTATCCACATCGAAGTTACAGTAGATGGTGGTGGCCGGGATCGGTGGCGGTGTACGGCCGGGAATATTTTTGTACGAGTTCAGGAGATATACGGCGGCCATGAGAGCTGAGGGGAGAATCGGAGAGGTGGAGTTCAGCAGGAGGATTTTCACAGTTTTGGAAAATAATTTTGTCATTTGCCAAGCAAACACCAGAAAATAAAAGTATAAAAGTTTGTTTTCAGCAAAAACATTTTACATGGAAAATATTTTACATTGTAAAATATTTTCCATCGAAACAAACGGAGCCTAAGAGTGATATGAACAAGGCAAGAAGGGATAAATTGAAGGTGGAAGGTCGTGGCAGTAGGACAGAGGAGGTGGCTGTGGTGTACATTTTCTCAACGTTGAAGAAGAAAAACGTTAAAGGGAAATGAAGAAGGGTTTGGGGTATGTAGATTTGACTTTAGGGCATTTTAGTCTTTAGCCAATAGTGTAATTAAGTGGTATTGTGTGAAAATTTTAATGAATTGTGTGGAGTAAATAAGGAGTTGCAAATAGAATTGCCAAATTTGTATTACTGGCTCTGTGTTTACACCCTGCAGTTTTTTTACTTTGGTCTCTGCACTTTGCAGTGATGTCAACAAAGTGGCACTCTTTAATATGTTTTGCGATGCTTGATTTCTATTGTCAAAACTAAAACAGCAGTCCATATAGCATCTTGAAAGTATGTATCTTGCTTTTGAGAACCAGATGGTAATCAATTTTTGTCCTGAAAAGTGCATTAAGGACTTCAAAGTGCAATGCACTTGGATTCATCTATTCTGGCAGCAGTTATGGGAACTTCTAGTAAATAGAGAGTTCTATTTTTCAATCATCGAGTACATTATCGTTCATTGCCTCACCCCCTTCAAGCAATTATACTCCAAAAGACAGTCCCTATTTAGAAAATGCCGGAAAAATCAATTTATGCAAATTGAATGATTCACGGTACAAAGTTTGTTTTGACTGAGAGTCCAACATGAAGAAATGAGACAGAGAATGACTACAGCACAACTTCTATGTCCGATTTTGGTACCATTTTGTTTGTTTGGGTGGTGGTTCTTCATTTCAGCCAACGCTTATAAGAATCAGAATCGGGAATGTACAATTTTCTCTCTGCACGGCACAAACTGTGTAGGCATGTCTTTGTCGTCGTGTGAATTAACTGCTAGGAAGTCCAGCACTACTGAAGCTAACTCATCTTGATGTTTACTGTATTCGTGATCTGCTCCCACTATGATGTGTAATTTGTGGCTAGATATGTACTTGTTGAATTCCTTGGCATCTTCGACTGGTACCATTTCATCCATGGAACCATGAACAGTCAGAACTCTATAAGTAATAACTAAAGCGTCAGAATATATACAAAATTTCCAAACAAACATCCTTTGACAAGCCAAAACAAGCAAATATCCTTTAACTCAAGCCAAAACACGCAAATCGTTAAGAATAGTGTTGGGTCATTATCTTGTCCCATATTGGTTGGTTAAGTCCTGTAATGAGTTAAATCCTAATATAATAATAGTTGTTTGTGTTGAGATTAATTAACGCTTTGAGATGATTTTGCATTCTCTCTCACATCTGACCACAGCAAAGTATTACTAATTGTTTATACAGATGATATTATTACAAGCGATAATAAAAAAAAAAAAAGGTATTGATGAGTTGAAGGCATTTCTATAGTCAATTACATATCCAAACATTGGGAAGATTGCAATATTTTTTGGGTATTGATTAGGGGGAGTTGTTGTCTAGCCGTGACCAATATCGTTGCTTAGTTGGTAAATGAACTACATTACTATTTCACGTCCTCATGTCTCATTTGCAGTTAGTATTGTGAGTCAGTTTATGTCTGCTCCTTGTCTTCCACATTAGGAGGTTCTTAGAATTGTGAAGTATTTGAAGGCTCATCCTAGATGTAGTTTGTTTTATCAAGCTAGTGGTTACTTACGGAGGTTTTCACTAATTCCGATTGGGCGGGAGGACCATCGAACAAGAGATCCACTCCAAGATGATGTGTTTTCCTTGGTGGAAAACTTTTCAATTGGAAGAATTAGAAGCAAACAATGGCTGCACGGTCTAGTGCAGAGGCAGAATAAAAAGAGCCATGGCTCACACAACATGTGAGATTGTATGGGTGCGATCTTTTCTTGAGGAGATAGGATCCAATCTGCAAACTGCCTACGAATCTTGTACTATGATAATCAAGCAGCAATTCATATTGGATCCAATCCAGTATTTCATGGGAGGACTAAGTATGTTGAAGTTGGCGGTCATCTAGTGGTGTGATAGCTACCCCCTTTGTGTCTAGAGGCGCTCAATTGGCTAACATGTTGACATGTTTACTGTCAAGCCACGGTTAGATTGTGTAACAAGCTCGAACTTTGTAATATCTATTCTCCAGCTTAAGGGGGAGTGCCATAATGGTGTTGGTCTTTATCTTGTCCCACATTGGTTAGTTAAGTCTTGTAATGAGTTAAATCATAATATAAATAATAGTTGTTTGTATTAAGGTTAATAAACACCCTAAACATTTTTCCCCAGCTCTAACCACAAGGTAAAAACAAAAGCAAATTTTTAAGGACAAGGATATTAGAAATTACTTATAATAAAAAAAAAAAAGGATATCAGCAATTACAATACTGACCTGCAAGAATGGGGTATCGATAGGCATGCCGCATGCATATCAGTTGTTAGGCGATCCATCAAACTCTCTTCAGTTACACAATACTCCAGCTTCCCTAGCAACACAGGCTAAATGAGAAGTCAACTAAAGTGAATCTAATTCAGGGAAGTTGGCACTTACTTGAATGAGACCTCAACTAGAAGTAAGGAAGTACAACAGAACTTCCAAAATTTCCAGCATAAAGCAAAAGAGTGTAGACCAGCTCCATACAAGAGCAAAATAATCATGACATTAAGGACAAAATGTGTAGATCGATGACAGATTACATTTGAAAGCTCACCCCTTCTATTCTTAACATGAATGAATCCATTTTTCTTGATTCTTTCTAGAAAGTCTTTACCCAACCGACCTTCGATGCCTCTCTTCAAATCAAAGCGACCAGAGAGATTAACAACATAACGAACATCATTATACACCGAAGCATACAAGAGCACCACATTTCCTCCTGCAAAAATTTGATTCTTTTGAGCAATATTGGCTGTGTTTGGTTAGATAGTTTAGTTTAGTTTTGATGATGTCAACAGGTGTAATGGGTGGAGAGAGAGAGAGAGAGAGAGAAAAATGCGGGAAATGATGATGTCATCAAAACTAAAACTAAAACTAAACAGGGAAACGAACAAGGCCGTTGTCATCCAAAAAAAAAGGGACAATTCTTTTATTTACTTGAAGCAATCATGCAATTAGCCAGAATTTAATGCCACCGAGAAATACACAAAACAGAAAAGTTTTATGCAAGTTTTACCTATTCATGATGTTATCAGGAAGATTGACCTCTCAGGAAAATAAAAGCAAAAGAATTTGTCACGGGGAATATTGAAGTTCTTACGTGAAAAATCTTTAGTTATAACCAACAGCAAAGCATCAAAAAAGTGAAGCAATCGTTTCATATATGTTCTTCTTCACTTAGAATTTGGACACACCTTAGTTGTAAAAATTCTCTTATCTTTTCATGAGGTCTATAATTTCAAACTCATCAGGTACATTCAATCTTAGAATCACGATACCATGAAGAGGGTTAGCCACTTTGTCTATGACTCTATTGGCATTTTCAACATATTATAGATCCTCGGATATTATAAATCACCATGGTCAAAACATAATGATAATTAGCCGGTGCACCATTATAGCCGCAAACCCACACAAACTATTATAGGCACAAACCCACATAAAATTCTGCACATTTGGTTCCAGATTACACAGAGCAACATACCTTTACTGTGACCAATGATTGCAGCTATTGAACGTTTCTCCCCACAAAAGTATTGGACTATAGTGCGTAAATCATCAGCTTCTCTGTGGTAGCTTCCATACCGAAAGACACCCTCACTTTCTCTGATGGTAGGAAAACAAGACCATAAATTCTACTTGAATCAAGTAGCAAATTACTTTAGCAGACTTCACTTTCAAGAATTTACCCATTGCCAGCAAAGTCGAAGCGGAAGGCACTGATACCTCCTTTTCCTAGAGCAATAGCAAGATTTGTCATTGGAATGCGGTCCTGAAACCATGAAATCAATTTGATCCTTTTCTGACAAATGTTAAGGCACCGAGTCAGCGTGATCTCTATATGGGAAAAAACAAATAAAAGCAGGAAGATATACGAACTTGTACCGAAATTGTCAAAACTAGTATTCTACTAAGTGATGTACGCAGCATTACGATCCAGAAGCCTAGATGCTCCATTCCTCAACTTATGCCGAATGAACCGAGCGAGCTCAAGCAGCATCATGAGAATCTTAAACTTTTTCTATGCTTTAATACCGTTGCAACTTTGATACCTATGGCTTTTCACATTAACCCTACTATTCGGCATTTAAGCTACATGAAACGTGTCAAAAAGTATAAATAATAATTCAGCATAATATGGTTACTACCCTATTATACCTGACCAATCTAGAGAAAATAGCATTATGTCGCTAAGGAGTATACAAGAAGTATGATTTGGAAAGAATTTTACATAGATCATAAATTTTCTTACTCTCTTGATAATCTTTACGTTGATTTCCAAAATTTATGGTTATGTGCAAAGCAAACAAATGCATCTTATGCAGAGATTTGAAAGGACAGGGTTTGAAAGCTGTCTCAGCAAGTTGGATCAAGCAAAAGTCAATTGAACAATGAAGGGCCATGTGAGCAAGAAAGCTGGAAGAATACACATGCAAATACACATGCATGCATACAAACATACATGCAAAAACACTCACATATACACGCCGCCTGTATGTTAAGACCTCTGGGCTCTATGTATATGCAAGTACACGTCTATCTATCTTTTAAAGAAAATCAATATAGACAGCTGAATTCGTGTTCTCCCTATCCTTTTTTCTCTGTAACAGAAAACTGCCATACTAGTTCAGTTCATAAAGATGTTTACAGCAAAATCTAGGAACCCAAATGAAGTGGTTCCAACTAATTCTTGCATATTGGAAGTTAACAAAATAACAAAAAGTAAATAAATAAGTAACTTTTCTGGCATTGCTATCTGACAAATCAAGACACACCCCAGATAATTGTTGCCAACCTTCGACGATCGAAATCCATGGCACACGATTACAATCTCTGTAGAACCTGTTTCATGCATTATCCCCACAAGCTTTTCACCATGACTGTTCTGTATTGTAACCCTCTGCTGTTTAACCACTGTAAGATACCCAAAGAAAAAAGGATTTAAACAGTAACATAAAAAATAGATTATTGATGGAAACACTTACAAAGATGCCTTGAAAGAACAACATACAGCATACAAAATATGCACATAGCCAAGGCAGATAGCAAGTGATTCCAAAGTCCTGCCAAAAGCAACATCATCTGCGATGAGAATGGCTCTTAGTGTGAGAACCTCCTCCTCTCTAGGATTCACCTGATTTCGCAAAAATGGCTGACTCTCATTCGCGGATGGTTTAGGGCAGAAAGCTGTTGATTCTCATGAGATTCACAGGAAAAACCATAGTCTATCACAACAAATCCTCAATCAAATGTGTATCCACAGAGATCAAACTCCTACCAAATTCACACCATCGAAAACCCTTCATCTTGGTACAAACCTCGTCCACGATCTAAACCCACATCAGTCACATCAAGGAAACCCTAACGCTATTCAACCCAGCAATCCGCTACATGTGCAAGGTGCCCTTAGCCCTAAACAAGATGGGGATGGTACTTCGGCAAGAGCTCATTCCAACGAACCAAACCCTACTTCCCCACAACCCTTTGGATCTGGACCGCAATACCATAGATCGCGACCCTAAACCCTCCACCGTTAACGATCCTAAACTTTCTACCCAGGGGAAACCTTCAATAGGCCTTGGTTCTCACAGCCCTATGGTTGCTAACACTAGCCCCTCACGCAAACTCCAACAGGTTTTTCAGGAGGAGGGCAACCGACTGGATTCAGAAGAGAGGTTATCCTCTCTGGTTCGATCTATTGAGATCGAGATGCAAAAGTCAGGAGTTCGGGTTGATTGTTCAGAGCTTAATGCCCAGTTGACTTGCCTCAAAGAGAAAACCGACAGCCCAAGCGCTTCTACTTCAGTTACAGGGGTAGGAGACCAAGCCCTAAAAATTGATTTCAATCCAACGTCAGTTCCAAAAGAAAATCAGTCCAAGCAGATTCCTGAGGATGCAACTCAAGTTCCCCAGTCTACACTCAATCAACCCAACAGTCGCAACTCAGGTAAAGCTAAGGATTGGTCTGCCTTATTTAGTGCTCAATAAGCCTCAAAGTTCATGAAACTTGAACATTATCCTGAATTACAATGGGGTAAAAATGAGGTAGTCGAACTTGATGAATCGCATCTTTGATGTAACTTCATGGAATCATTGTCTCATTGGTCACTTTCTGGATGGGAAAATGCCATATGCTCTCTTATGTGCTACGGCTCGTTCAGCGTGGAAGGAAAATGCTCCTTTGTCCATCAAGCAAATCGGTGCTTGTTTCTTCTTTGAATTCAAGGATGATGCTACAAAATTGCAGGTCCTAGACAAGGTTCTAAAAAACGCTAGTTGGTCCCAGGTCGGTCGGCTGCCGACTAGCGATTTTTGGCTGACTAATCGACTTAGCTGACTAATCGCCTGACTTTTGTCCAACTAGTCGGGTTTCGCATAGGTGTCTCGCAAGTTCTCAAAGCCCACTGCCATTTTCGTGGGTTTATTATGCTCAAGCATCAATTGGGCTCAGCCCAACCCAGTCCATGTTTATCTCAAGTACCACAGGACTTATTTCCGATCACATGGGCTTCCACATGTTCGTTGGGCTGCATCAGTGGGCCTCATATGTTCAAATGCAGCAAGATCTACTCTCTTTGGGCTGGTTCACATTATGGATTCTATGGGCTGGTCTATGGGTCTGTTAATTCTTGCAGGTGTGGCTGGCCCAAGCAAATCTCCAGCAATGGGGCCGACTTACTTTGTGCGGTCCAATGTCTCATGACGATCTATTCTCATAGTTTCGTGGGCTTATGTTGATTCAATTAGCTACTATGTTCTGATCCAGTGGGCTGGCTGAAGCTAATACCTATTCACTGGTGGGCAGTCAATTGCCTTTCTTTTGAAGCTAAAGATCAAGTTCCAAGTTCCAATTTTTGTCATTTGTTTCTTCTCCCTCTTTTTAGACGGATGAGAACCATTTGTTGCACTCCTTTTAACCTTATGTAGCCAATTGGCGTAGGCTTTTAATTTTTATTTTCTTCTTTCTTTTTCTTTTCTTTCCTCCCAGGATATGCCCATTGTAGGCTGTACATTCGCTTAGCCTTTTTTATATTTCAAGCTGATTTAACCCCAAAAAAAACTGATTCCAAAACAGATCATATCAGAGAGTGGAATCAAGCCAAAACTAAAACTTCTTGGTCATAAACAAAATCACGTTATATTATACCCTTCAACTAACAGTGCCTTAAAACCATCCTATCCTATGCAAGCCTTATGCGCATGAGTGCCTTATTCGCATGAGTGCCTTATTCGCTTAGCCTTATACAAGCTAAGGGCAAACAGGAGTCAATCATATGTTGACATATGGTTCTCAAATGTTTCTAGAATTGTCTTAAACTGGAACTTGAAAAATAGTATCTTCACGTACAATTTCCTGCTATGTAGCGCTCGCTACCACTAGGCCGGAAGCAATGCACCCGTGCCGGACACGCTCCAAGCACATGTTTAAGGATACACAAACTGCACTTTAGGGACACTTTAGGGAAAAACATTAAAGTGTCCAAGAAAGTGTCGTGTGTGTGTCCTTGAAATGTTGGGAAAGTGTCCAACCCCCAAATATTGGGGAAAACTCAGGACACTTTGAGATTAAGTGTCCAACACGTGTCTAGTACGTTTGCGTGTTGGTGTCTTCCAGCAAAGTGTTGATTCTACATAGGGTGTGTATATATATATTTTGAAAATTTGCGTGTCGGTGTCGTGTCCCGTGTCGGTGCTACGTAAATCTCTATCTGCCAATACGGCCCAAGTGAAAAATAATATTAATATGTAATGTATAGACATAATTTTTTCCAACTTCCCCATAAGATTTATAGTATTGGCTTCTTTAGGTGGTCCTTCTCCAGACATACGTACCTCTTTTATTTTTTCTTCTTCGAAGACTTTCTGCACATGAACAATAAGAAGAAAGAGAAGCAAGAAAAAAAGGAAAAAGAAGCTAAAAGCCATAAAACTGAGGGTAGAAAAGAGAGGAGTTAGAGAAGAGTTGAAGGGGAGTGACTTCTTCTTCCACTAAACTAAAAACCTAGCTCCGTCCCTGCTCGTGACCAATGAGCTCTATCTAGAGTTTTGTCCTTGTTCATGTTGCAGACTGTCACGTCCCTTGCCATAAAAATTTCTTTCAAGGAGTGACGTCTCATGCCATAAAACACACTAAGCAGCAAAATCAATCTGGAAAACCATCTAGAACAAAATCAATCTTCAAGGGATACTAGCATCAGTTTGCACTAACAGAAGGCGAAATGAGATCAAAACCATACGGAAAACCTCTAGAACAAAATCAATCTTCAAGGGATACTAGCATCAGTTTGCACTAAGAGAAGGCAAAATGAGATCAAAACCATACAAAAAACCTCTAGAACAAAATCAATCTTATTGAAGCTGGAAGTATCTGTTAATCCCTATCTCTTAAGCTTGAAGCAGCATTATGATAAACATTTGGCACTGGCCACCAATGAACCCTATGATAAGTAATGACTCAAAATAGCAAATAACTCTTAACAAAATCCAACTGATCATCCAAATGGGTACATGTGATGGGTATTGGAAAAGTATGATTGCTTGGATCAAGTTTGTGAGGATATCATAGCATTTAAATCTAGCGTATCGCAACCCAACAAAAGAAAAGGAAAACAAACAATAGAAGAGCATTAAAATGTCTTGTGAGCAATACTTTGGTTGGTGTTGGTCACCTGGGTCCTGGGTGATGGTTTTCGGTGGTCGAATCGAACAGAGCCATATGAGAGTGGTTCACTACTTGTTGAGCAGAACGTAAAACCTTCGATTTCAGGAAATAGTTTGGTTTACAAATTTCAAGCCCCGAATTTTCCAGCGACCCTTGTTCGCGACAAATTCACTAATTCGCAGCCATCATTTTTACACAAACCAACAGATCTAAAACCAGTTCGGAGAGAATATGGAACCGAAACCGGTTTTAGAGTGGTCGGTTCGGTTCTGGTTTGGTTAATCCGGTTCCGGTTCAGTTCATCCGGTTCCGGTTCGGTTCTCGTGAGACAGAGAAGAGATTGGGACTTCTATCAACACAAACCAACAGATCTACACAAACGAACAAAGCCACAGAAACGAACAGATCTACAGAAATTAACATATCTATATATATATATATATACACACATATATACACTAGATCTACATATATATACACACATACACAGGTTTTTTGTACCGTCGATCGCCGGCGACCGGACTTTCACAGCCTTCAAGTTCTGCAATCTATCAAAAAATGGTGTGCGGCAGAGAGACGGACTGCCTTCTCGATCGATAGACGGCCGGACAGCCATCTCGGACGACGACGTACTGCGGGGAGAGAACGACGGACTGCGTTGAGAGGACAATGCACTGCGGTGAGAGAACCATGGACTGCGGTCAAGTGTGGAAGATGAAGATGGAAATCTGATCTCGGACGGGGAGAGAGAGACACGATGTGAGAGAAAGAAATTGGGAAATGGGACTCTGTGATAAGGAGTAACTATTACTCCATTATTTGCTAGGTTATAAAAAACAGGCGGTCCAGGCAAGATGATAAGTAAACTTGATGCCAAGCGCTTAGCCAGAGTTCGATCCCCCGCCCCCCTGCTTTATTTGTGTAATGAGAAGGAGAATGAGAATCATATATATTATATAAATCGGTTTGGTTGGGACGAAAATCTCAAGAGCCGGACTTGAATTGGCTCCTAAATTTTAGAAATTTCCAAAATTGAGAACCGGATTGGCATATTGAAAAACCCAAAAATAAAAACAGTTTGGCTCGATTCTTCGATTGTTTTTTAAGCCCTAGCCTATATCGTTTTTGAAGGCTCTCCCAAACTTAGCCTTTAGGCCAATTTTTTGTTCCTTTTTTCCCTCTCAATTTGCTAGTCCATTTTTTTAAGCCAAAAGAAAGAATTCCATTCAACCCAACAAATGACAACCCTAATACAACAACCTACCCAAAAAAAACATACAAAAAATTTGAAAAAATAGCAAAAAAGAAAAAATTAGAAAATACCAAAAATAGAAAAATTGAAAAGTCATCGAAGCCTTCGCCGAAGTTATCCCAAAGTTTTTTTTCCCCTTTTATCCCCTAAATTATCCATATTTTTTTCTACTTAGTCTCTAAACTAAAAAATGCACATGTTTCATCTAGGGGTGCACAAACACCGGGCCGGGCTGGGTTCAGGCCGGGCTTATACTAGATAATAACGAGATTTGTCCATTCCCAAGCCCGACCCATTAATAATCGGGCTTCATTTAATATGCCCAAGCCCGACCCAATTAGAATTTTAATTTTTCAAGCCCGTCCAACAATCCCATTTATTTTTCTAAAACATGACATCACAAATATAAATTAATCAACCATAGCAATCACAATAAAAATTCACAACCGTAATAATATACTTAAAGTTCTAAATTCTCCCCAAAATATTAAAAATAGACCCACAAATTGAAGTGCTCTAAAAGATGGAACTCTAACATGTAAAAACGTATCTCGAGTATCTCTCATTTAAATTCACACTTCTTTACAGCAGATCTTGTAGAGCACAATAAAAATAAAAGAAATAAAAACTATAAGTTATTAATATAAGACAGTAGTTTAAGGGAAAAAAAACTTCAAAGTTTTCTTAACAAATTACTTTAAAGGTATTCTTTACATAGGGAGTACCTAAAATCCATCTTCATCAATTTCAATTTCATCAAGACAAACAAACCCTAAGCAGTTAGGTTCCAGCGATAACATACACATATACACACATAGTATTAAAATAAAATTATTATTTAAATCGGGTCGGGCCGGGCCGGGCCGGGTTGGGCCTTAGAGGAATTTCTCAAGCCCGGCCCAATTAGTAAACGGGCTTAAAATCTCAACTCAACCCGGCCCCATGGGCCCAAATATTTTTTCCAAACCCTAAAAAAATCGGGCTGAGTTGGGCGGACTGGGCGGGCTACCGGGCCGGTGTGCACCCTTAGTTTCATCCCTAAACTATTCCCACTCATTTTGTCCAATTGATAACATTTTGTCCCTTTTTGAACGAAAAAAGGCATCACGTGTCACCTGCGATCTTGCAACCAAATAAATAAAGAGAACAAACACAAAGACTTAATCATAAAATCCAATTTCAAAAAATGAAAACTTGAAGTTTCGAGACAAGGAAATAGGATTCGATCAGACAAAGGAAGCAAACCTTTTGACCTAATTGCAATGATATATACAGATGTTGAATATACGGAGAGGGAGAGAGGGGGAGAGAGAGAGAGAGAGGGAGAGGTATGTGTGTATGAGCAATGCTACAGGCACTAACTAGTGTACCAACTATTACACTAAATGCACACATGGCAGTACCACATCAATGTACTAATCAATACATTGATAGATTTATCCACTAAAAAGAAGCCACATGGACAATTAGTGTAATAGTTGGTACACTAGTTAGTGCCTGTAGCATTTTCCATGTGTGTATATATGAGGAGGTATGAAGTTGTTGAGTGTTGGGTTATCGTTAATCGGTGTGTTTTTGTTTGATTATGCCCCTTTAACGGGGAACTGTTGGGATGAGGAGAGAGAGGAGGAAGCAAGGTTACGCGGAAAAGATCCAAGTGGCCCTTTCATGTGGGTTATAATCACGTGTGGTAGTCATGTGATGCTTTTTCTTCCAAAAAGGGACACAATGTTATCAATTAGCCTAAATGGTTGGAATCGAATAGTTTGGGAATCAAATAGGTGCATGTTTAAGTTTAGGAACCAAGTAGAAAGAATGTGAATACTTTAAGGGATAAAAGCAAAAAAAAAAAAAAAAAAAACCTCTTCTTTTTTACAATAGGGATTTCTGTTTTCTCGCGCTTTTCCATTCCCAGAGTTAAACACGGGCAGATCATTCTCTCCTCTTAGCGCAACTTCTATCAAGTTTTAAAACTCTATTTTTTGGAATTTTATGAAGGAACCCATCATTCTTTTTAGAGATTTAGAGACCAAAGTGGAGGTGTGGGTCAAATATAGAAACCAAAGAGAAAATTTGGAGTCCAAATCTCAAAAAAGGAGAATGAGTCCCTTCATAAAGTACAAAAAGTTAAAGAAAAAAAGTGATAAATTATAAAATTGTCACATCCGATTTCTAAAATAAAGTTTTAGAGCTTGATAAGAGATGCTCTTAGTAGAAAATTTAAGGGCACTTTAAGCACTTTGGTACTCTTAAAAAAAGTCAAATGGTGGTTGGATAATGACCAAGTCATTTTCATAATTTAGCATCAAAAAGTGCTTTTGTATCAAATTCTTTTTGTGTTAGATTATAGAATTGCCAAATTGATCTTGTCGTTTCTGTATCAAAAATAATTAATAAAACGAAACAATAACTACTACTCAAACAAATAGTGGCAAATATTCCGAGTATCGCTCCACAGGGATTATAAGGCTGAGTTATAGAAGTTTCGATTAATTCCTACCTCAATTCAACGGAAAGGGAGTTTGATTTGGTTTCCTAAAATTATGAAAGCTCAAGTAAAAACAAAGCAATTAAAAAGTAGAGAAAATTTAGGGGAGAAAGGTCTAGGGTTTTGAATCCACTCTTCCTCTCGTAACATAAATATGTTTCAATTATAGGCCTACTATTCGAATCAACCCGGATACCGTAGGATTGCAAGCCCTAGCGATATCTGCTAATGATAATTCATGAATCACCAATCAGTATGGACTATCTCCACCTAGCACGAATCGTCTTACTAGTACAAACCGTCTCAAATCGGCATGAATCGTCTCATCGGCACGACGCGTCTTACGTAGTATAATCCATCCAACCAGTTACCACAAAGCAATTATAAACTGTTGTATGAACGTGCATAAAACCTAGGAAATCATGCACAAGATTTGATGGAAAGAATTAATATTGCAAATAAATCATTAGAAGTCATACAACCATGATTTGAATAATAAAAACTATAAATCAAAACATAAATAATGCTGCTCAGAGTTCGAGCTTCATCTACACCCTAGAAGAAGGTTTAGCCGGCCATGGGAGTAGGAACCGTCGAAGCTTGGTGGAAGAAAGCCAATGATTTCCTAGTAATCGATTTTCACCGCTACCTCGATCGCCCAGAAGTGATTTCACGTGCCCCCCAGCCGACCCTCCAAGTCAGAAGAAAACATTAATCTTTTGTATAGGGTTTTTGTCCACTAATAACATAATGGCCCTTGAGCTTCATGCTATCATAAATTAGTAATTCAACTTTGAAAAACTCTGCACTTTGACCCCAGCTTCTTTAAAATCTTGTTTTTATCTCAAATCCTAGGGAGCAAGCTCAAACATCCTATAAGCAGAAAACGACAAATTAATTATTAAATAACAAATATAAAAGACTAACAAATATAGTTTAGAGGGCCAAAATATGAATATTTCAGTACTTATCACAAATCAAAAAAAAAATTATGGAGTTATTCTAGTTTAGAACCAAACAATTTTAGAAGATTTGTTAATCCGGAAGGCGAAACCGCCTAAACATTGGCAAGGAAAGAGCCCCATGGGGGCGGCGTAGAAGTCCACAGCCCAAACAAACCACTAGAAAGCATTTTGGTAGTCACGGATCCTCCCATACCCAGATATCTTTGCCCGAACGAACTTCTCATTTCCAACCTTTTTTTTTTAGTAAATCCCTCCCCCCGGAAATACTTTTTCAGGCCCTTGATGCCTGGTTGCTCACATTGGCATGCCAAAAAGAGGGGTGTGGGAAGTATTTACTTTTGAAGATACGCCTACAGAGGGAAGACCCCCCCGATACAAGTTTCCATCCTTGTTTGGCTAATAAAGCTCTATTAAAAGCCTCCAAGCCCATACCTCTTTTGCCTTTGCACGTACTCAGTTTGTTCTAGTTAACCCAATTGATTTTATGTTCTCCCTCTTCCGAGCCCCACCATAATTCCACGATCCCAACAGAGAGAGGTTCGTAAGTGTTTTGGGCAGCCGAAAAACATGAGATCGCATAGCCTGGGAAAACTATTAGAAGCGCTTTAATTAAGACTTCGTGTCTTCACATCACGCAGAGTTGAGAAAGGACACTTTACAACTCTTTAATTTTTTCAACATCTTATCCTTGATGTAAGTGAATAAATCACGTTTGGAATGCCCAAGGAACATAGAAAGACCAAGTACTTCGCATCACTAACTTCCACAGAAAGGCCAACACTAGTAAATAGACAGGATCAAACAGAAAGATGCTTGTTTGGACTTGAAAAAAAAAAAAACAAATAATAATAATAATAATAATAATAATAATAATAATAATAATAATAATAATAATAATAATATCAGCCGATTAATCCTTATTCACTTTTTGGCCCAAAGCAATTTCACATGCCTCCAAAATCCAATGGAGGGCCTCACTATCCCGATCAGTGACTATAAACAACGGAGTAATCCACGAACAACAAATGAGAAATAACCGGGTAATGCCAATCTATTTGGAACCCCGACAGAAATTTCTTGCTCAAATAATTGTTAAAAAATGTTGTAAATTCTTATCCGCAAATCAAAAATAAAACAAGGCTAACCATGTCGAATACCTCTACTTGGCTGAAAGGTCTCCCCCGCCTCCTCGTTGATTGTTATAGAGCAAGAGATCGTTTTGATACATTCAATTACCCGACCAATCCATCTGGAATGAAACCCCATACGCTCCATTACTCGTTCGAGATACCGCCAATCCACTTGGTCATACGCTTTGGCCATATCCAGATTAAAAGCCGCCACCCCTTTATTACCAGTGTGTTTATGCCGAATATAATGTGCTGAGGTGCGATGAGTATGTTATCTGCCGTCCTCCTACAAAAGTATTCTCCAAAATAACAGAGGGAAGAAACTTTCGGAGCCGATTAGCCATGATTTTTGTAAACAACCTTGTAAATTGTGGAACAAAGGCTTATAGGCCGGAATTGACTAACCTTGGTAGGGGATGGAATGAGGACGATTTGCGTGCAATTCAAGCTGCCCAAAATCTTCCCGCTATGAAGAAAACTTTGAACTGCACGACACACACTAAACCCACAATATCCCAGTATTTTTGGAAAAAGCCGTTGTCATACTATCGTATCCCGGCGCTTTGCCAAGAGGCCTTGGGGAATTGCTTATCGACGTCATGACTATAGCTGGGATAAGGTCGATTACTGTCAATCCCAATTCAACTACCTACCTTTTCAAGAGATACCAATAAATGGTGTGGAGTAGTTTTCACCCAATTTCATATTTATGAGGATTGAGAGAGAGAGAGAAAAAAAAAGTCGTTGGGGATGGTTGTAGCGTTTTTTTTTTTTTTTCCCTTCCTTTTTTTTTCCTGAGAATGAGATTGTACATTCCAGCGAACTTTGCATATTCTAGTAATTTTCCGGTGAAAATCAGGTCGCTTCTAGTATGTTTTTTGGTAGGAATTAGCTGTGATTCGGTGAGGTGGCATGGATGACTATAGATATCATTGACAACTTTACTATTTTCCAACCATTTTTGCATCAACAATGGAACATCAGGTTCTATAAATGGTGCCAAAGCACCACTTTTCCCATCCCAACCACTGGCGGCTCCACCCTATGGGGTGGATGGTCACATGACCACCCTTAAAAAAAAATTTGTACTAATAATACGTGTAAAAATTTGTACAAATTTTAGGTTAGTTCATGTTTTGAACACTCAGCCGAAATATGAATGAACACCCTGTGCAAAATTAAATGAACACCAACCAACAAATCAGTCTACTTTGAACAACCTAAATTACATCCCGTTATAGCTCAATCATAGGTCCACATATAAGAAAATGTGGTCAATTGAATACGCTTTTTTATTTTGTTGTTATATTGCATCTAGTAGTTTTATCTAATATTTTGTTTGAACATTTAGTCCTATATTATAAACAAAACACACTGCAATTCAAGTGATTTACAATTGAATACTTAATATACCATCTCAAAACAAGATAGACATCTTAATGACAAAAAAAATGGAGAGGAAAAAATATCTATTAGTATCGTTATGGTGTAGTTTTTCTTAGAGCAGACAATTCAAAAATAAAAACATATGTTTAAAAAGATTCGTGCAAACGTATTCGCTACATAATTTCCTAAAAAAAATAAGCATATTTATGCTCCCATTTGATTTTGCTTTGGTAAAAATATAAAAAAATTGAAAACAACTACAACGTTTTACGTGTTTTTTTATTTTTGAGGTCACATTATACACACTAGTATATGAAGATACGACTGATTGGTTAAGTTAGTAGAGTTAAAGGTAATTTCTGAACACCCTGTTAAAAATTCCTGGAGCCGCCACTGATCCCAACTAGACATGCTAAGGCTATGTTTGATAAAGCTGAAAGCTGAAAATTGAAAATTGAAAACTGAAAATTAAGTACTGAAAACTGAATGCTGAATTTCTTAAGCTGATAAGCTGTTTGATATGTACTGAATTTTAAGCACTGAATCAAATAAGCTGTTTGATAAGTATAAAGAGCTGAAATCTTAATTTCACTCATTTTCCAACTTTGCCCTTCATAGATTGATATTGTCATCCTAAAACCAAATCAATTAAATGGAAAAAAAAAAACATGCATTTATCAAAATCATAACAATCAAACATTGATATTGTCGTCCTAAAACCAAATCAATTAAATAAAAAAACATATAGTTATCAAACCAAAACAATCAAACATTGTCAAATGTTAAAGTATAAAAATTACATTTGACACTCAATAGTAATTCATATTATTTAATTGCACAGCAATTTGGTCACGTAAGTTGAGCATAAAAATTTGGTCGGCTTGGGTCGATCCTCCTCCTGCTTCTAAATTATCCACATGTTGTTCAGCATTGCTGTAAAAAGCATTTGGATCGTTGAATTCGTCAAGAAATATATCTGAAATGCAAGTTCTCCGAATATAATTGTGCATGGTTATGCAAGCAATTACTATATTCCTTTGTGCCGCGAATGGATATGATGACATTCTTTTTAGTATTGGAAAACGAGCCTTTAGAACTCCAAAAGCACGTTCAATCACGTTCCGTAACCTAGCATGTGCAAGGTTGAACCGCTCTTCTTTGTTCTTGGGGCGACGACCATTTCGAAAATCAGATAACCAATACCGCACATTTCGATATGGCGTCATAAAGCCACGGGTATGACTATAGGCAGCATCACATAAAAAGTATTTTCCTGTAAAAAAGAAGAAAAATCATGCTACGAAATACTACAATCAAATTTTTTTAAAATCGTCTTACCTGGTGGAAGAATTGGAAAATTGTTAGCTGGATCACTCATAGTTTCTCTTAATACCCTTGAGTCATGCGCTACTCCTTCCCAACCAGCCCAAACAAATGTGAACAACATATCAAAGTCACATATAGCAAGTACATTTTGGTAACATTCTCCCTTTTCTCGTCCTCTGTATGGTACTTGTTGATCAGGTGGCACCACTGCTGAAATAAGAGTTCCATCAAGTGCACCTACCGCGCCCTTATAAATTTTAATGTTATAAGTTAGAAAATAATAGCATAGCAAATCAAATTACGTGTCGCCATATAAAAGTGAAACCAATCCAAATACATCTCAATTCTACATTAAAAATTACCTGAAATACTGGTCTAATACGGCGGTTATGTTGAATTTGATGCATAGGCTGATCAAAAGGTGTGGCAACAATCATCTCTTTTGAGAAGTTCAACATAGCATGTAGCACTTCATAAAAGTACCTATGTATTGTTTGTGTTGAATGATTGAATCTTCTTTTCACAAAACGATTCCGTATATTATGAGCTAATGCTGTGAGAAACATTGCGACCTTTTCTTCTACAGATATGTAACGACTATTTTGAAGCTATCCTCTGATCCGAAAGTGCTGACACATATTTAAGAAGGCTTCTTTTTTCATCCGTAACATCTCCTGAATATGTGTTGGGTTTCCATTTAGAATTTCTTTCACATATCCAGGTCCGGTAAGCAACGAGACAGTATCGGGCCTTCTGACAATACGTTTTTTCCTTAGTATTTTGATGATCAAAATAAGTGTGATAACCTTTAATGCACTCTTTTGCTTATCGGACAACATACTGCACCAACATCGCATGTGTTTAATCAGATAAAAAGAAGATACAAAACCACGACGTCAAAACTACAATACATCTATGAATAAAAAAGGACTTCAAAACAAAACAATTGCAATCAAACCAATCAAGGACAAATATATTTATTGAAAGCTAGAGCTCCATCAAAATGTAACTAAGAAGGAAAAAAAGAAAATAAAAAGAAAATAAAAAAACCTTAAGCAATGTCTGAAATTCAAAGTAATCCTAACTTCTTGCCATTCAACTGTATCCAGCCCTTTCTAACTGCTTGTGGTTTTTCACGTAATAACATCCATTGCTCCCTGTGTGCCTTGCTTTCGCAGAAAATGCTACATGCAACTATATATAGCGGGTCACTCATATCAAAAAGCTCCATCTCATCAAGAATACGATTGCATTCTTCTATTGTCGGCCCATCAGAATTTTGCAAAGTTTGAAGAGCTTCAAGCAATTGTTTATCAAGCTCATCAGATTTGTTTTTCTTTTGCCGTTTACTGTCAGGTTTTGCTGAGTCATTTGGCGAAGAAGGTGTCTCAAGAGATCCAGTGTCAAGATTAATGTATGTTTCTGACTATGACTGTGATGGAGTGCCATCAGCAGGAAACCCTTCTTTTGATGGCCCCCATGAAAATCTTCCCGTTGCTCTAACACCATCAAATAATGCTTTTAACTCATTCGCATATTGAAGTCCAGTATATCGAAATTGTTTGGCATTCGGATTAGCCTGTAAAATTATAATTTCATAAACTTCATATTCATGGAGTATCATTTTGACTTTCAATAACTTTGAAACCAAAAGGGAGAAAGGATTAACATAAGGGGTAATGATACCTGTATGTACTCACTCCATTCCTCGGTACTCCAGTTGACGGTATTAGTTACAGGATCGTAACCGTTACCTGTTTTTGATATTATCTTTGACCATTCTCCATATTTTGATTTCAAATACTCCCATTGATTTTTCAGCTGTTTTTGAGATAAGTTGACGTTCTTCTCTTTGTTCAAAGCTACCCGAACCCTATCCCAACTTTCTTTTTTGAGACTACCACCATTTTTTCCGTTCTCCGTAGATTCTTTCAAGCACAAATCGATAAAAAGTTTATAGAGTTCTGGATCTTTCCAATTTGCTCTACCACCATCACCGGAAGCCATCCCTACAAGTAAATAGCTTTAGATTCAATCCATTTAAATTTCACGTAGTTTCTCATTGTCTCTAAACCATTTTGAAGATAGCTAAACTACAAAACAGAAGAACTTGGGTTCAATATCAGGGAATACCCATGTGAAGTAGCAGAAATTTTATAAGATCAAGTAGTATTCTAATCAATACTTCTAACATTTCATTTTTGAAGTCATTAATTTGTTGTCCTATTATCAATGCCCTACCTCTATGTACACACAAAATAGGGATGTGTATATCCATATTATAGAATTGAAAAGTGGGAAAAACCAATGCTCAACTGCAGGGCTGGCTCAAGATTTTTGGGGCTTAAATCGAACTTGCAAAATTGGGACCCTAATTTTTTTATCGTGTTTTGTGTCTGTGCCGGTGCTACAAAGCAACAAACGAACAGAGCCCATGGGAGACACATACAAAGCAACAAACAAACAGAGCACATGGGAGACACATACAAATCAACAAGATCACCTATTATTACATTAGAGTTTGTCGTTGCATCAAGATAATCTTCTACATTAATCTATTCATTAGATAGAAATCGACATTGTATCAATGATCCATCAATGTGGATAAAAGTTTTCGTTTAATTTCTTCACAATCAAACCCATTCCCTGAAATACAACACATGAAAATCCCTTAGTTCCCCAACCACCAATGTAAGAATCCAAACCCCAAAAAATATATAAACAATATTGGTTGCATTAGAGAAGTTCCAATTACAGACATCCTCAAGGATCTCAAAAGTCTCACAATCAGCCAAAAAAAATTTGAGAAACCTAGAGATGGGCAACGACCAGAAATCCCCAATTATAAGAAAGATGGGGCACCGACTAGAAATCAAAATCTCAAACAACAAATTCGAAAAATCAAGAAACCCACATCTCAAACCAAAAACTCAAGAAAAACCCATGTAAATTTTTGGGCTTTCTTAACAAAATCAAGAAACCCACATCTGAAACCAAAAACTCAAGAAAAACCCATGTAAAGAAAACTGATCCACACAGAGAGAGAGAGAGAGAGAGAGCAAACCTGGAGAAGGTGTTGAGGAGAGAGTTTCACAGATTTTGGATCTCTGGTGTCGAAGTTGGAAGAGGCGTGGGCAAGTCAGGAATAAAAGAGGCAGAGAAGAGGGAGGGTTGCTGAGCGTGTTCAGTGATAAGTGATAAGTAGGGAGAGAGCTACTTAATATTTTCTTCTTTACTTTTACGTACCTCTTAAAATATTCCGTGCCCCTTATTTTAGTTATCAAACCAACTTATTTTATTTTAAGTGCTGAATAAGGTTATCAAACACAGCCCTACGTCACTTGAATAGTGGAGACGCTAATGGTCTATTTTGGGAGAATAAAACAAATGCAACGTGATATGCACGTTCATTTTATGCATAGTAGTAGGATTTACTACATGGGTTCAACGCGGGGACACTGACAAGGTAAAATGGTGCCCGAAGGCGTTTTTCAAATTCATTCTCAGTTACTTAATGGTGGATTTTGGTGAAGATGGGAATCAGGTTAGAAGTGGTTCAGATCTACGTCCGCGTTTATATAATCGAAAATACTTCAATCCGACTTGAGTGCGGTTGCAAGTTTTTCAAGTCTAATTAGTAAATGCATTCTGCGATGAGATTTGAGTGTAGGGAAACCTGGCTCGAGAAATAGTTGGAAACATGAAAGAGAACCCATAAAATAACCCATAAAGTGCATCCGACGGGTGAGATTCATCCGGTACACTGTTTAAAAAGTGTACCGGATGAATCTCACCCGTTGGATGCACTTTATGGGTTGTTTTCTGGGTTTCTTTTCATGTTTCCTACCAGGCCTCAACCTGGCCCATCTCCAATCGCAATGCCGTACAGTCCCACTCAGATAACCGCTGGTTTTTCCATTTAAGAGAGAGCTGATTCATCTTCTCTTTTATTCACGGATTCTCAAGGGAGTCTTCAAAACCAGTGCTCCCCGACTGAATTATTATCGCATTTTTGTAAGTTGATTAGTTTGGATTCGAGTTGGTGTGCACCTTCCAGGGGCGCACATGCATAGTAAAATCTGGGTATCACCTAGCTCGATCTAACTCTCAATTGCTACAAGAGGGATGGGCCCCAAATCCTCATTTAGGCCGAAAAACAAGATTTGGATTACAATTTGGAAGCTCAAAAGGCGCTAACAAAATCAACAATTTGGTTGAGAGCGTGCAATAACATTCTGGCTTTTGAGGAAAATCTTCATAGAGGAGGGTGCGCTTCATCAAGCACTTGTCCTACTTGCCTTGTCCATCCTGAATCGATGGGAACATATGCTAATTGCTCTTGGGCTTGGACATGTCTGATTTGCCTGCCATGTGCAGCTAAATGTTGGGGGGAGAGACCTCGTACTTCCACCCTCAAATGGACGTCAGATGCAATGGATGTGGTTTATATGGAAGCCTGGCAATGAGTTTATTACGAGAAATGTGGCTGTGAATCCTTTGGATACAATGACTAGACCTAATGCTTGTCACTCTGCTTAATTCGGTTATGAATGCTACTGTCCATGCGGGTAAACCAAACGGAGAGATCAAACTTCTTTATGGAGGGCTCCAGACAATAATTTATTCAAGATTAATTGTGATGCTGCGGTTAATGAGGGAAGGAAATGGGGGCTTTGTTGCTGCTGTGCTCAGGAATGGGAATGGCAGGTTGTCTGATGGCTTCACGAGACCAGTGAATTTTCGCTCTAGTTTACAAACGGAGGTTTTCGCTATTTGGTATGCCTGCTTGATGAACAAGGGTTTAAGAGAATCAGACAACAAACAGGCTATTGAGTGTTTCGCAATTTGTTGTTCCTCCTTGGGAGGTCAGCGCTCCAATTCTAGATATAAGAGATTTAGCTCGAGCAAACGGAAATTCCTTCAGCTGGGTTGGGCGATCTGGTTATCAAGTGCCTCGTCGTGCAGCTGCTTTGGCAGTGAAGGGGCTCCTGCCCTTAGACTGGAGGGTAAATCCCCCTTCCCCTTCTTTTGTTTCTGTTTTATGTAAGGATTTTCCTTCAGCCTTTTTGGCATTTTTGGTTGATCAAAATTCAAAAAGCAAAGGAGGCACATTAAACAAGCATTGCCTGCTATCTTGGAATTTTGGACTTCACACGATTGGAAACCACGCATCAGGGATCTCAATTAAAACCCATAATGCACCAACACCTTATAACTCCTCAAGAGTTGGTAGAAATTGGACAGAACAGCTACAAGAACGCAAGTTCAAGGCAAATACACAACTCTCTGACACAAAAACCATTTCCACGTCATTTGATGCGACTACTTTTGCATCAGACCCCAAGAAGTAGAAAGTTCAAAGCAATTACCCCTAAAAGATAAGGGGACTTGAACCTCTTTATTAGAAAATTTACAACTCATCCGACGACAGTAAAGAGTACGCAGAAACGAAGATCCGAACCAAAAATGTCAGCAAATTAAAAACAAAAATTAGAGTCAGCTCTATGGCCAAACCAAAAAAAAAAATGGACTGTTAAATATTGTCCTCTGGACTTGTACATAACTGCTACACTTGGTACTTGACCTCCAAACTATATAAATAGAACAGCACTGGCAGCTTCAAACTATAGTGCTCCTAGAAAACAGACAAGGGCTTTTTGCGTTTAAAAAAGTATATGCACGTTATAATTAAAAAAGCGACTTGACAGAAATCTTACCAGCAACTTCCTAGCTAAGACCCCACCGGAGCAATTCCTTGTGCCTTGGCTGCTGCAGTAGCAGCAGCAGCAGCAGCGGCTGCAGCCGTGGCCGCAGAAGCCGCTGCATTGGGCGTTGAAGGGGGCACCGGGTTGGATTGCGAAGTATTCTGCTGGACAACCGCTTGATGCTGCTGCTGTAGTTGCTGAGAGTTGACTTGAGCGAGCAAAGCATTGATCTGACTCCCAGTCAATGTCTCCTGCTCAAGCAAAGCATTAGCAAGAGCATGGTGCTCCTTGCTATGAGTAATGAGAATGTTTTTTGCATTATTATAAGCCCTTTCCAAGAGTTCTCTCACTTCCTTCTCTATAAGAAGCCTAGTCTCAGTGCTCATGCTCTTTCCATTATCGTCATAATTGTGTGTAACAACCCCAACTTGCTTGCTCATGCCGTATTTTGTAACCATGGCTCTAGCTAGACTAGTTGCTTTCTGAAGATCTGAAGAGGCACCGGAAGTAACCTCATTTTCTCCGAAGATGATCTCTTCTGCAACTCTCCCCCCCATGCAAACATCAAGTCGAGCTAGCATTTGCTTACGGGAAATACTCGTCTCATCCTTATCGGGTAATTGTGCAACCATGCCCAGGGCCATGCCACGTGGGACAATCGTTGCCTTGTGCACTGGAAGGGCCCCATCAGTGTGGATAGCAACCAGGGCATGGCCACCTTCATGAAAGGCCGTCAGCTTACGTGACTCGTCAGATATGACAGCCGATTTACGCTCGCTTCCCATCATGATCTTGTCCTTTGCATATTCTAGATCGGCCATGCTCACAGCTTTAGCACCGTCCATTGCAGCCTTGAGAGCTGCAATGTTGACCAAGTTTGCGAGGTCAGCACCTGAGAATCCAGGAGTTCCCCTAGCAATGATCATCATGTCAACATCATCGCCCTTCAAAACCTGCCAAAAATTATATGAATATTGGATCATAAACTTGAACTAAGGTGTTAGAATAGTGTGTGTCGTCCCACATTGCTTATCTAAGTTGTGTAACATGTTACTCAATGATGTAAATAAGTCATGCGTGTTAGGGTTAATTAACAGTTTAACACCCTTTACACCTCTCTCTCTCTCTCTCTCTCTCTCTCAAACAACATGGTATCAGAGCCACCCTTAATCCAACCTTAACCCTAAATCCAAACCTTAACCTAAATCCCTCAACCACCCTGTTAACCACCATAGCCTAACCCTAGCCACCATCATCTATACCCTCACTGTCGTAATCCACAAACCTCGAAACCCCTAACATCACCCAACAAAGCCCAAAACCCTAACGTCGATTGTGACCAGATCTCGTCAGAATGTATCAGTCCAGATTGCTTCAAGTCTCGTCAGTTATCAGTTGATTTCGCTGGTTGGTTGAGATTCATGTGATTTGGTGATCTTGTGACTTTTTGGTCTGAAACAACAATCGTGTGTGCTTTGGTGGTTGATTCTCATGATTTTTGGTAATCTTTGAGCATCTCTGCTCATGATCTGTCTGCCTTCTACTTAACTTTGATGTAAGTTGGACCTTTCGAAGTTATTTTGTTCAGCTTCTTTGATTGGATAGTGTTTGTTTCAGCTTATTTACTGGTTGATAGTTCTGATTGATCTATGGAGTTGGTGGTTGTGATTACTGGTCTGTTGCAGTCTGATCTGTCAGGAGTATTGAGAATTGATGGTTGTGGTGTGATATTGTTGATTGTTGGAGTTTGTCGTGTTTGATCGATTAGTGGGTTGCCGTTGATTGACTGGTTGGTAGCTTGTTCCTATTGTTGTGTTGATAGAAAGCTGGTTGATTTAGTAGATTGTTGATTTGATGTTGATGTCATACAGTGGATAGTAATGACGTTGGTCAATTTGTTGGTTATTTGGCGGTTAGTGGATTCCGAGTCGGTGTTTGGGTTTGTTTATGATGAAGTCTTCTTCAGTTGTTTCTGCTGTCTTTGGCTCTAGTTTTGGTTCTAAGTTCCGTGGTTGTGGTTCTGGTCATGGTGGTTATGGTTATGGTTGCATGTCGGGAAGAGGTAGTTCTAATTGTGGTACTCGACAGTGTACCCATTGTGGGGGTACAAATCATACAGTTGAGTATTGTTATGATCTTTGTGGTTTTCCCCGAGCTCGTCAGGTTGCTACTTCTGAGGATGCTGGACAGTTTACTCATTCTTCTACTGACAGTAGGGTGACTATCTCAGCAGAGGAGTACCAGCGCCTTATGTCGATTCTACCTTCCACTGAGGCTTCTTCCTCCACTGATATGTTTGCTCAGACAGGGCCCTCCGTTGCTTGCATTGCGTCTTCTCTTTCTTCTCATAATTGGGTTATTGATTCTGGTGCATTTGATCATATGACTGGTACTCCTTCCTATTATTTCTGGTTGTCAATCTCTCGGTAAACCATCTCGTGTTACCTTAGCTGATGGTTCTACCACCAATGTTACTGGTTTGGGTTCTGTTCTTGTTACTTCTTCTCTTACTTTGGACTACGTACTGTAAGTTCCTCGTTTGCCATTAAAGCTTATGTCTGTTAGTAAACTTACCAAGTCTTTGAATTGCTCTGTCACATTCTTCCCTAATGGGTGTGTATTTCAGGATCTCAAGACAGGGAGGAAGATTGGTAGTGGTGTTGAACGTGGTGGCCTGTATTACTTTACCGATGATGTAAACCCTAGTTATGTTGCTCTTCAGTCATCAGTGTCACCATATCAACATCATTGTTGTCTTGGTCATCCATCACTTCATAACCTTAAAAGGCTAGTGCCTTCATGTAGCCATGTGGATGCTTTGCCATGTGAAGTCTGTGAGTTTAGCAAACATCAAAGAGTGTCTTTTTATCCTAGGGCTGAGAGTCGTGCATCGCGTCCTTTTGAGTTAGTTCATTCTGATATTTGAGGCCCAATGCATGTTCCTAACATTTTTGGCTTTCAGTATTATGTCATTTTTGTCGATGATTTCTCTCGTGTTACCTACCTTTATCTTATGAAAGATAGGTCCGAGTTATCTTCTATTTTTAAGTTATTTATATGGAAATCAAACCCAGTTTGATACTTGCATTGGCATATTTTGTTCTGATAATGCCCGTGAATATTTTAAAAATGTTCTTTCTTAGTTCTTTGATGATCATAGTATTATCACCACTCGTCTTGTGCTCAGACTCCACAACAAAATGGAGTGGAGAACGCAAGATCCAACATTTATCAGAAGTTAATGCGTGCAATGTTATTTCAAATGCAAGTTCCTAAGATTTATTGGAGTGACGCGGTTCTTACCGCCTGCTATTTGATTAATCGTATGCCCTCTACTGTCCATGGAGGTCAGATACCTTATAAGGTATTGTTTCCTGGTCGTCCCCTCCACTCATTACCCCCTTCGAATTTTTGGATGCACATGTTATGTTCATGCTCTGGATCCTGAGCGGAGCAAACTAGACCCTTGCTCCATTAAGCGCATTTTTCTTGGTTACTCTCAGACTCAGAAAGCGTATGTGTTACTCTCTATCTTTACGTCGTTATGTCGTCATTTCGTGTGCTGATGTCACATTTAATGAGTCACTCCTGTTTTATTTGGAGCCTATCGCTACCAATGATCAGCTTGCATCTAAGTCTGTGTTTCGTATAGCTGTCTCGTCAGGTACTGGTGCTCTACCAAAACCTTTGCAGGTATTTGCTCGTTGTCCTAAAATTCCACCAGTGTCATCCCAGCCTGAGCCACTAGTGCCATTTCAGCCAGCACCATCTGAGCTGGAGCCATCTGAGCAAACAGTCCCACATTCGCCCACCGCTCTGTCTTCCCCTCCGTTGCGGGATCCAGACGATCTTGATCTTCCTATTGCTCACCGTAAAGGTATTCATTTATGCACTATACATCTTATTACTCAATTTGTTTCCTATAACCATCTATCACCATCCAGCTTGAGGGGGAGTGTTAGAATAGTGTGTCGTCCCACAATGCTTATCTAATTTGTGTAACGAGTTACTCAATGATATAAATAGTAGTCACGCGTGTTAGGGTTAACACTTTCTCTCTAAGTAGTAACAGAGGTAGTAAGACACACTTCATAACAAGCAACACACATGCATGCACTTCTATCAGAAAGGTCAGATGGATTTTAGTCTTCGAAACAGCTGTGACGTAAGTATGTAAATGTAAGGCTAAGCCATACATGTCAAGGTGATTATATGGCTTCCACGAACATCCTCCCTGGGGAATCATGGGATAAGGAAGAAGTGAACAAAAGAGTTGTGAGGTTAAATAATCAGATGAACTACATTCAAGGAAGAGAGTCACACAAGCATATTCACACCAAAATACCCTATGTGTCCACTGACAAGCTAAGATCTTATCAAAGCGACGAACCATCGATCAATGATCATCAAGGTCGGTTCACATTGTACAAGACATCTATACCTATGTCACTTCTTTCTTTCTGAACATGAGCCCTGAACATACTTCCTTATTCACACCTTTCTCTAGATCTAGTATATACTGAGGGTGGCAAAAAAAGGTTCACCCAAAGCGACACGAGAACAAGACCTATGAGAGTTAAAATACAACCCCCAATTGCGAAATAGTAAACAAATAACCCAAGCCAACTGCCAAAGGTAGAAAGACACAAGAACAAGACTATGTAGTAGATCAACAATTTTTGTATTTTGCTAGATGAGAATCATCCCTTTCCATACTTTGGCCTACTCTCCTAAGCGAACAAAACAATTCTGCAAGAGGAACAATACCTTCGACATATGAGATTCTAAAATCTGTCTCCGCCCTTCAACATCCGGATTCGGGACAACGATGTTACGATCGAACCGTCCAGGTCTCACCAGCGCCTTATCCAATGACTCTGGGAAATTAGTTGCAGCAATCACAATGATCCCATCATTTTGTTTGAAGCCATCAAGTT
Source organism: Vaccinium darrowii (assembly GCA_020921065.1). Taxonomy (NCBI): domain Eukaryota; kingdom Viridiplantae; phylum Streptophyta; class Magnoliopsida; order Ericales; family Ericaceae; genus Vaccinium; species Vaccinium darrowii. Next base: position 23,417,487 of record CM037162.1, on the reverse strand, counting down.
CAACAAGCAACTGATTCAAAGTCATCTTCATGTACTGCTGGTCCTTTGGGTTACGGCTCCCCCCTATGGCATCTATCTCATCAATGAATATGATACATGGTGACCGCTTCTTTGCTGCAGCAAAGAGATCTCTCACCCTTCGGGCTCCAACACCCACAAACATTTCCTCAAATTCACTGCCACTGCACGAGAAAAAAGGCACTCCAGCTTCTCCTGCTATAGCCCTTGCTAACATAGTCTTGCCAGTGCCAGGTGGACCGACAAGCAAAACACCTTTTGGAAGCTTGCCACCAAGACGAGTGAAGCGCTGCAAAATACAAAAGTTAAGATAAGAGTTTTCAAAGATTCCGCTTTCAAAAAAAAAAAAAGATTAGGGATTTCGACTTTTCCATATAGTCAAGGTGAACTTCAATTTATGTATACTAACAGGGTAACACATGCTTCAAATTCCTATTGTACAATTCTACACACGGTTTGGAATTCTCCCAAAAACGATAATGCAAAACAAAATGAATAAGCACATTCGAGAGAAAAAAACGTCAAAGCGCCATATTATGGACAGGCATGTTGTGCAATGTTAATAGCTACTTCGCCATCTTAGACAGGGAACTATAAATAAGAGAATAGGTACAGCAACAGAGAGAGGGAGCAATACAGGGAATTTCTTAAAGTGACACGGGTAACTAAGCTAAAACCAGAACCAAACAAAGAAAGAGGGATGCATACCACAAGCCCCAACTCATATTACCTTAGGGTCCCGAAGATAGTGAACAATTTCTTCTAGCTCAGCTTTTGCCTCATCGACACCTTTTACGTCACTAAATTTTGTGTTAGATTCCATGCTGGGTTGCACCTCCTCATTTAGACCAAGTCCTGTAAAACCAGCATCTCAGAAAAGAAAAGAAGAGAGGAAACTTATCACCAAAGCATATATGATACATATATAGGAACCAGATTGCCAAGGCACCTGCAACATTAGAACAAATTACTACCTTTACTAATTCCTCTGTCCTCAATGAGTGCTCCTACACCAGAAATCAACAGAAAGGCCATGCCCAGGGTTCGGAATGTCCGCCACAATTGTTCCTTGAAATGCCCCCCTTCTGAAGTTACCATATGTAAAGGTGCACTGGCGGTTCCAAGAACACCTTCTTTTGTAGATTTTCCCATGTTCCTAAAAGCTGAAAGACCACCTATACTTTCTTCCCCAGCTTGCGAATTAGCAGTGCCTGCAATCCCTGCATTCTCTTGCTTAGATGGTGAAATTGAGGGAAAATGAAAAGGACATAAAAAAATTGGGAAAAGAGAAATCACAAGGACGAAGCAGTCTTCTCCTAGTTATACCCACCTCTCTGCAATGTCCTGACCAACTCACTTTCGTCCAACCTGTCAACCTTAACCAATGCTTTAACATATTCAGAAAGTGCTGATGGGTTAGAGTGCAATGAAGGTTGACTTTCAAACAGCCTTATCACAGCTTCAGGATCATTTCGATGACCGAGCTCTTTAAGGTATGCAAGGTCATTTGATCCATTTGTATCACGTATTCTGCGAGCTAAACTACCAACGTAGCTCGAATGAAACCTTTCATGAGTACCTGAAGGTCTATTCCCTGCAGAAAGGTAAAACAATCAATTGTTATCATGAAAAAAAATGGTCAGCAAATGGAGTTTCGAATCATGAATTAAAATCTTACATTTGGAATAGAGATTAAAATTCTATTTGTTGGAATCCTACATTTATGAATTAAAAGTTGAATCGGACTATGAGTTGGAAGATTAATTTGACACAATTACAAATGAGTTTGAGATTAATTCAGACACAACTACTAAATGAGTCTGAAAAGACGTGTCATGTGCTGGAATCTGGATAAATCATTGTCAACTTATATATAACTGGGTCCATTTCCTCAACGGCGATGCAGTCCATTAAGGGAGCAAGAAAGAACATGATTATGGAAGTTGTTTTAGTTTCAAGCCGAACCTAAGCTGCACGAAGCAGAAGCGGGGACGGGGGCGGCAGCGGGATGTAGAAGCTCCCTAGTTTGCAAGCGGCGAGGGAGTATTTAATGAATAAATAAAGGAATGAACAAATTTATATGTATTGTACCTGTGTTTTATAGTTGCAAAGCGAGCGTGCATATAAACATTTTATATACATTAACATGAGTGAGAAATGACATCCCAATAGAGTTTTTTAAGCCAAATATATGGACTAAACAAGTAGATAAGTAGAGTAGAATACAAGAAGAGAAAGAGTCCTAAATCTTTCTTAGTTTTTTTGTTTTTCTTCCTGCTTCCATATGGAAAGAGAAGCAAGAATTTCGTCGTTAAGATCAGTGTAGAAGCTCTCATCCTATTTAGGAGCGGGTTCCGTCAGGATGGGAGCGAGCTTCCGTCAAGCTCCGATCTCGGGAGCAGATTTGAGCTGCTGTCTAGCGAGCTCACCATTTTAGAAGGATCCTGCTACTACGAGCCGAACTAACAGGGGGCAATTGGATTAACTTATACGGATGCCTCCAATTCTAAGAGTCCCATTTATATTTATTAGGTTAAGTATGTTACTGGTCATATTTATAGTTAAGGGTGTTTTGGTAATTTAGTAAGTGCTGGATTAGTCATAATTTAGTAATAAAATAGTTAGTTTCCTATTCCGAATACGAGAAGAACAAGAATTCCTATTCCTAGTTGGTTTAGAATATTAGTAGTTACTAAGTATGACTAGTTTCTAAATTCATGTCCTAGTCCTTATGGAAGTAGAAGAGACTTTGCCTATAAATATGGTTGAGATGGTTGCAATCTCATGGACTCATTAGAGTTTATCAATATGAGAATTTGAGATTCTATGTGTGTGAAATTGCCTAACCCTTGTGAGGTTGAAGCATCTCTGATCTCTCTCTCTCTCTTCCTCTTCTCTTTCACTTTCTCCGTCTTTGCGTACAAGTCACTGTTCTAGGGTCCTATTCAACGTCCCCAGAACAGCCATCAAAACAGCCCCGAATCCAAGGTTTTTCTTCCTGAAGCCTTATCTTTTCATAACCCTAACATCAACTCTTAAAGTCCCACATTCTTAACCCTCTTTTGCACCACAAAAAACCCACGAAAACTGACTTGAACAGCCTGCTTACTACTGCTGTCATAGTTCTGATTTTGGATAAGCTACGCGTAGGAGAGTACCCCCTACTTGTCCTACATCAAACGGTTTGCCGCGAAACCAACGAATAGCATTGGATAAGTTTCAAGACTATTGGTTATCTAACATGGCATCATATCTATGACTTAAAGAGGTATCGGGTTCAAGTCTTTGCATTTGTTCCCTGTACGAATTCTTCTGACCTGCACATGTGGATTTCCAGTGTTTCCATCTCGCGTGAAAGAAAGGGTTGCACCTAGTGAAGTATATTATTGTTGAGTAGTTCGGTTTTCAATGCCGACTCCCAAATCCGTAATTAAACTTTTGAGATTATGTGTAATTGTTGAAACTTGGGGGCAAGAACTGGACATATAGTCAATTAGTCACAAAATCATAGTAGGATCATAATCCATTACCTAGAGAGAGAACCAATTTTTTTATTAAGAAGTAACAAGATAGGAAAATACTAGATATGAGAAGACAAGTGACAAGAACACATATTAAAGGAGAACTGGTAATTTTATCCTTACTAGTTTCTTCTTTAGTAGCTTACTTATAAAAAAAAATTCTTCTTTAGTTACTTATCAACACAGCCTATATTTTTCTAGACAAAAGTAACACGAAGATATAAAAGAAAGATTCAAAAGTCTTCTGGCCAAAAATAAGGAAAACAATTATATCATTTCATCATCATTTGCCCTTCCCATATATTTTTTCCATTATAATAGAAGTAGATACCAGTGAATGCTGAATCCTTTCAACATGACCATATCAAACGTGCATGAAATGATTTAACAAAACAATCTTGAGATTCTTGACCATTCAACATGCAAAAAATAATAATGATAAATAGCTTCCGATACTCAAGAATATTGGATACCTACAATTCGGATGCAGAAAATGTGTTTACGACGCAAAGTTTAAACTCAAATATGCTCAGAACTCCAATAGAATAAGGAAGGTTGTAAGCTAAGAAAAATCGACAAATGAATACAACAAATGTTTTCCAAAATTTTTAATGATGACCTCAGGTATATCTGTATATGGACGCCCACCATGCAAAGTCAAAACCCACGAATTTAAGCTAGACCTGAATCAATTTTTAGCCCCGAACTTAATTAAGGATGACCGATGTTGGTACAAAATCTATCAGCCATTGAATACATGATTGATACCTAAACAGCATATAATATGCTTTCTAACTAATATCTTTTATTGGATGCAACGGCCGGTGGTTCAGAAATCCATGTCCTGTCTCCTGGGTGCACACAAATCTAAGGACACATGACAAATGCAACTTGTGTATTTGCATTGAGTCTAAACTGAGTAATAGGAAGATGAGATTAGTGAGTTCGTGTTTCTCTTCTTTGCTGCATTACAAACTTGATGGTTGCTCTAGTCTGCACTCTGCGCTAAATAATCTTAAACTTAGGCATAAAAAACGTTGTTTCCTGTTGAATTAGTAATAACTCTTCTAATTTCTGTTTGATAAAAGCCAGTTGATAATATCATACATCTTTTGTCTTTTGCCTATACCCACACCGCTATGTCCTGTGTTGTGTCGGTATCCATGTCGTGTCTCATGTCCATGCTTCTCTAATAACAGTAATTTCACTAAAACTATTTTCAGCATTGACACTTCACAGTAACGAGCTTGAATAGTAACCAATTACCATTCACTCTCTCATTATTCAATAGATAGAACTCGAATATCATTGTAGCAAAAGGGGTATAAATTGTTGGGAGGAGAGAATAGCAACTGGCATCAATCTATGTTGTCTAAATGGAAGAAAGTGACAAGACCCTACAAAATGCATCAAACACATAGTTCTATTTACAATCTCAGTACTTCTAGAAATCAACTACACGTGATAAGTCTACAACAAAAACTACATCCGGTTTAGTGAACTGACTACATCCATTAATGTACCATCAAAATAGAGAAATAAACAGCAAAGTAAACAGTTACAACACCAACACATATCAAGGAAGACAACCAATCATACACACCTCCAAACCTCTGCGAAATGAGATAAGATCTTGCAACCAAACAGTTAAATGGCTCTTTTGAAACCTGCACCAACAAAACGAAAGAAGTGAAAAAACAAAAAAAAAAAAACATCAGAACTCGAAACTTGTGCCCCTCAATGGAAGCATTAGATTTTAGCATCGGAACAACTGACAAATAAATTTTCCGTAGTCAAACTCAAAACCTCAAAACTCTAAAATCTGGAAAAAAAAAAAAAAAAGGAACCATTTTCAAAATAGAGCAATTACAACCGTAAGAGAGCTATGAAAGCTGATTAACCCCATAAAACTGCGATATATTCACAAAAGCCGCTACTTCGTATGGAAAGTGTGCAATATTTCCACACAAAACTAGATTACTGGGAAAAACTCCAGCTTTAACAGCTACTACAAGACTATAAAGAAACGTTTGTAAACAGCCGAAACAGACCAATCAACTCATGGGTTATTTGTCTGAAAACCCTAGAGAACGATAAGATTAGGGTTTTCTCGGAATAACCCATAGGGAGTGTATAAACAATTATGATTTGCAATTTGTAAATGAAGATTAAACCGACCTGCGTGAAAAGGCGCCTCAAAGCCATCACTCTCTCCCAAGGGACTGGTAAAAGTCCGATCTTTCACACTCTTTCCTCCCCCCTTCCCTCTCGAACTATCTATAAACGGATATGTAAAGAAGTGTATATATAGTATATATAACTATGATGGTGCAATAATAGTTATAGCCTAGGAGTAAAAAATGAAGAGAGACCAGAAGATGAGGAGGGTAGAGAGAGAGCAAAAGGGGTTTTTCTTGTTTTTTTTTTGCCCCAGGAATAGGTCTTCGTCCCAGTGAAATGTCTGACTCGGGGAATTTTGATTTGATAAGCGGGGCATTAATGTACGTACCGTCTGCACCGGAAAACCTGGGGGTACCCCATATTTTGCACCGAAAATGCAACCACGCCTTCGGGGACCCACTTTTGGGTCTCATATGAGTGATCCGAACCGTTCATTGTTCTTAAAACATTTTTCCGAGGGGGCCCACCAAAAATCAGCTCAATCGGACGGTTAGAAGTTCTTGAACCAAAGTCTCACTGTTTCAAATTAAAGTTTTGATTTGAAATGGTGAGATTTTGGTTCAAGCACTTTTAACCGTCCGATTGAGCTGATTTTTGGTAGGCCCCCTTGGAAAAATATTTTAAGAACAATGAACGGTTCGGATCACTCATGTGGGACCCAAAAGTGGGTCCCCGAAAGCGCGGTGTGCATTTTCGGTGCAAATTAGGGGTACCCCTAGCAGCGTTCAGGTTTGGCAAATTTTGGAGGACACGAATGAGTTATCCCCCTACCAATTAATAGCCATCTATCCTCGTGCTCTCTCATTTCCAAGAAACCATAGACATACAATTTCCTTCAGATCAAACAATAAAGTATTTTCACACATAATTTTTTAATTTTTTTTACAGTAAATTAAACTACTAATCAAGATATTTAATTCGATGTGAAAAAAAAATTAAAAATTTGAAACGAAAGCATTTTACATTGTTATAAATTGCTCTTTTATTGAATTAGTAGTTGTGTGTTTTTTTTTTTAAGCCTTTGTACTTGTGTATCAAAACATTACATGGTATGCATAATTATTAAAATGAATAATTAAAAAAGGAATAATTAAATATTTTTATTTTACATATAATTAGTAAAATGAATTATTATATCCTATTTGTTGACAAGTACAATTAACTTAACTTGTCTTGTATTTATGTACTCCCTCCGTCCCGCAAAGTTTGACACTTTCGGGAGTGCGTGCCATTTTTAAATTGCCTATATCTTTCAATTCATAACGTTTTATGTGATTTTCAAAACTTTGTTCAAAAGATCTAATTGAAATCTATCAAACGAGATCCATATTGCTTATATAAAACATTACAGATTAAAAGAAATAATCAATTTTTTCATAGGGCTGGAATAGTGAAAGTGACAAACTTTGCGGGACGGAGAGAGTATTTATTTTATAGTATAAAATCTAATATGACCATGCACAAGGGCAAATAACGGTGTTCTAGTAAAGTGGTTTTTTGAAAAAACTGATTTTTCACGATTTTTTATGTGATTTATTTTGAGAGAATGACTTGTCTCTGTTGTTTTTAAATAAAAAAACAGTTTTTTGTTAGTAGAACACCATTTGCCAGGTTTTTGCATCATCCGCCTAACTTTGTTCACCATTCATCCAAACCAAGTACTATTTAATTTCCCTCCATAAATGTCACATTAATGTAGGTCCACATTTACTAAATAATACCCTCTACTATCTTATCCCCTTACTATTTTATCCCCTTAAAACTCATCCCGTATCCAATCGGGTTCATATCAGATTGAGCTGATTTTTCATAGGCCCAATCAGTTTCTTTTCTAAAAATTATTAAAAAGCTCGGATCATCCTTACGGGACCCGAAGTGGGCCTTGCATGCCCATCGGTTCATGGTCTATGCAAAATCAGTTAGACCCTTTTAGCATATTGGGTGCGTAAATGCACACCTCATGTTTTTATGTATTTTATGTCAATGATGTAAGAGTGGACAAAATTCCTCCCTGGTAGTGGGGGCTTGCAGAGTAGATAATGCAATGCACCATGCAGAGCACCCAAAACGGTGACATTTTGGGGCAAGGCCCAGGGCCGGCCCTGAGGGTAAGCTGGGTAGGCCTGGGACTAGGGCCCACCAAAAATAACCCATTTCGGGGCCCTAATTTGGTAAATATAAGTTGGTAAGTAATAAATATAACATGTAGCGCAAATTCAACTGTTGAGGCAATTAGCCGAGCGGAAGAGCTTCCTCATACCAGCGTACTCGCTGGCGTTCGATTCTTCTACGGGGTCTTCTTTTTCCTTTTGTATGTTAGTTTGCTTGAAAAAGTCCTGGTGCAGTGTAAAAAGGCTATTCCATTGTCTTCCTCCATTTTTTTTTTCCCTCCATGAGATTCTTAGTATAAAAAGTGACAGGGTTTCTTTTATTAAATGTATTAAATTTTATTTTTAATGATTTGGTTAAATTATTTTATTTTATTTTATATACTTTTTGACTAAAATAGTCAAAATAGATACTTCCTCCGTCTCTTTTTGAATGATACCTTTGAGAAACGTGTATTTTTGTAGCTGTTAAAATGCACTTCCGTAGCATGTTTCTAATTTTTTTTGCACCAAATTAAAGTACTAAATGCACTTCCGTAGCATGTATTTTTGGGGTTTGAAATTGCACGTATTCCGATAGTGATCACTTAAAAAGAACAGAGGGAGTACTAAAATATATCATATTTGGGAAATTCCCATTTATTTTAATGTTGGTGGCCTCTTTTGCTAAAAAAGATTTGTACTTCTTTAATCTTTCAAAATATTGTTTCATTAAGTTTCTAGTTCAAATTATCTCAAAAAGGTGTTTCACCACATCCAAATTGTTTGAAGTTAATGTTGGTTCCCTAACCTTTTTTTTTTTTTTTAAGGAAAAACATTGGGCCCTATTTTACATTCTTGTCTGGGGCCACGAAAATCTCAGGGCCGGGCCTGGGCCAAGCCAAGTGCTTTCCGAAATGCAGTTTTTGTGGGAGTTTTGGGGCCAAGCCACGTGCTTCGCGAAATGCAGTTTTGTGAGGCCAACTTTCAAGTCCCACACAAACGATCCGAACCGTTAAATAATTTTAAAATAATTATCCATGTAGGCTTGGAGAAAATGAGGCCCATCAAATATTTTTACGTAATTAATCTATTTCATTCGATTTTCGTGCAAAATTCAATATCCTATAATTTGAGAGAATTAGCAAGAAATAGTATACAATTGTGCACTTGGTAATCCATTGATTTGAACCGTAAGTGTTGTAGGTCAGTAAAAAAAATTGTTTTGTTCAGACATCGATAGATATCAAAACACTAAAAGTATATATATTCTTGTAGAGAATGAATATTTTCATTTTACATAAAGAATCACACACAGTCACGAGAGCACCTTAATTCTCTTACCATCCCTTAATTTGAAATGGGGGCTAATTATTTTTTAAATCTAGGCAGAATATATAATAAATATAATAAAAATGACTTTATCGCAAAAATTTAACGGACAGCTTGGTCTATACTTCCTGAGTTATTAACAAGAAATTTTTTTGGGAGTCGCCACTTATATCATGTCGTTTTGGGAAAATTGCCAGAAATTGGCAGTAGGAGCAAATTATTGCGTTTTAAGGGTATATTTTTCTCATAATCACAAATCAATCGGAAGAGCAATAATAATTGCCATAACATAGCATGAGAAATACTGTTGGACGCAACTATCTTCAAAAGATATTTTGTTGCACCCTACATGGAAAACGATTGCACTCATCAACAAATTCATTGCACCCATAGTCCCATACTCTATAACAAATGTGGTTGCAGTGTAGTTAAGTCACATTTTTTGAAATTTTTTTCTAACCATTGCATCATTCGCCCACTTTGTTACACTCTACATAGAAAACGGTTGCACTTCTCAACAAATTTATTGCACCCATATTGATCTAAATGTGATTGCAGTGCGTGGCCAAGTCACACATTCTGGAAAGATTTTCTGACCATTGCACCATTCGTCCACTTTTGTTGACTTGTTGTACTCTAACATGGACGACGATTGCACTCCTCACCAAATTCATTGTACCCCACATTGGTCCAAATTCAAGAAGGGTGCAAGTCACACTTTCTAGGAAGATTTTCTGACAATTGCACCCTTCGTCCACTTTTGTTGTACTCTACATGGACAACGGTTGCACTCCTCAACAAATTCATTGCACACGTTGGTTCAAATTCAAGAAGGGAGTATATCGGTCAACATTATTATGAGTACCATATATGTGCAATTAAAATTGTGTGTGTTATGTTAGGAGCAATTTCTAGAGAGTGGTCCATTGAACGGCAAATATTTGCAGCTACCGCCGCCATTTTACAGCAATTCTTCCTATCGTTTTTTACCTACTCCCTCCCACTTTTTCCAGTTAGATTATTTAAGAAATGAATCCTCGTCTCATGCTCCCCCCTTCAATGATAATAACCAAAAGCAACCCGAATGAACCATGTCACAACAGAAAAGGACCGTACGAGAAATACAGTTCGGTGAAGTCTTCATCAAAAATCAATATGATTTATTTGCATTAGATTCTAAACATACCCAGTACAGCAAAAAAGGTTGGGATCATCAAGTAAACTGTAATAACATCATTTTGCCTAAAAGAATATCACAAGCAAGAAAATTGATTGGCCTCTCTATTCATGCGTCCACCAAATTTCATACATTGTAGGTGTTTGGTGTTGAAATCACCCAAAAGTAGGGTCAAACATCAGAATAAAACTCTCGCAGCAACACCCCAACTGGGAAAAACTACCATTTCATGGAATCTTTTAAAGATTCAATCCAAAACAAAATAATCCCTCAGCAGATCATACGTGATCTTAAGCCAAAAGATGATGAAAGAATATAATCATCCATTACAATTCGTCTTTCCTGCAATGCAAGGATCAGAGACAACCAGAAGTCAAATGCCTTTATGTGAACAGTCAATTTTCCTGACAATTGCCTATGCTATTTTGTTTAATCCTGGTATAGCATCATCAACGCGAGGATAGGAATGTGGTGGTGCATCTCGGTGATCTTGAAATTAAATTAAGCAGTGGACAGTGATTGCGACTTCTGTCGTGGTGGTATGTTAAGCCAAGACTTCATTGTGTCGTATGTCGTGAAACCAATTGCAACAGAAGGAACAATCTGGCAACAAAATTATAAACGCTATCATTAGTCATAACACCTCTTCTAAATAGATTTATAAGAACTATTCTCTAGTATTATACCCACAATCAAGGAATAGTATATACTCCACTTTGCTTCTCTTCTTAGCTATCGTACTACAGACCATGACCAATGAGGGGTTGGAACTCAGAACCCGGTTGGACAAGGCCAAGGTTCGAGTCCCATAGCCCCTTATATAAGCGGCTAACATCTAACACCACCCCGCACAGGTACCATTCCTGCACTTCCATCTTTTGTAACAAAAAAAGAAGACAAAACATGACTCGGCCAGGGGATACCATCATAAATACCGTTCTGTTGATCTTTCGAAAATGGTTTTCAATTCATGGAAGATGAAAAGCCAAGGCTGTGATACATGAGTAATCCAATTCATGTGTTTGGTTCATGTGGGAATGTTACAAAGGAAAAAAAGGATAGGTTCTCATTCAAGCGTTTGGTTTGACCATTCAAAGTAAAGTAATGGAATATATTTTTACTTCATTTTCCTGGAATACCCTTTGACAGCTAGTATTAAATATCACGACCTGAAAATCAATAGTTGAACAATAGTAGACTGCTAAAAATGTCAAACTATTAAAACACCAACAAACAATTAAACAACTTTTTAGAAAAAAGAATTGATATGGACACTCCCCATTTTGATATTGGTACTCCCTTTTTTTTTTCTCCTCTGTTAGTTGAACTTACTAAACCATCCTTATAATTATGCAAGTAAGAGGAAAATATAATTATAAAGTACAAGGGTAAGGGTGGTTTAATAATTTCATTTCATCTAATAGAGAAAAAGGGAGTGCCAATATCAATTTCCTAAAAAAATGTCAAACGATTATTGTAAATATGAAGTTATGAACTACTAGAACATTAGTCTATCAAATTAAGTATTTTTGCGTGGTATTATGCAGAACTAGATAGAAGATAGAAAACAGAAAACAGGTGTTACTGATTTTTTGTCTCCATCACAAAAAATTAGCATTTATGATTTTCGCGTCATTTTTTATTTTTTTGTGGATTATTGGTTCATCTCAACGAGAAGAATTTAAAAAGTTAAAAATTATTAACCAAACTAAAATTTTTGTGCAAAAGCAAAAATAAACCAATAATCCACAAAAAAAAAATTGGATTATTTTTGTCTTTAGTGAACTTTTAAAATTTTTTTTAATAATTTTTTACTTTCTAGATTCCTCTCGTCATGTGTTTTTTCTTTTTTGTCAAAGGAGTGCGTGCCATCACTGCAAAATAAAAGGCGGGAATAGAAAGAAGGATTGGAAGGAAAAATATCAACCTGGGCTTGGGGTTGAAGGGAAAATTGGGATGCAAGGAAAAAAAAAATCATATGTGGAAAAATCTTGAGGGCATAGGAGGTATTGATATAACTTTCCCTTTTCCCCTACTAATTAGATTACCTTGTCACCATAAAAAATGGGAATCTTAGAGTTATGGAATCATATTCCTGGTCACCATAAAAAATCCCCTCAAAATCCCAGCCATCCAAACACAGCCTAAGTATCTATTGAGTATTGACTAGTACATAGGGCTGTAAATGAACTGAGCCGTTCATGAACTATTCGAGGCTCGACTCGGTAAAGGCTCGTTCGAGTTCGATTTGGATACTAAACGAACTGAACCTGAACTTCAATTTTAAGCTCGTTTAATAAACGAGCCGAACCTGAACTTGACAAATTTCGGCTCGATTAGGCTCGCGAACTTGGAAGATGTATATATATATATACATCTTATATATATATATATATATATATATATATATATATATATATATATAGGAAGATGTTCTATTGAGGACTCCCTCAAAGATCTCCTCCGTGAGGACCACCCCTTTTTTGATTTTCCGGACCAAATTTCGACGATCCGAACCGCTCAATGTGTTTAAAACATGTTTTCCATGGCCAACGCGAGGAATCACAAAAAAAAAATACCCGAAAGGGCTTCATCCGAGCGGTTTTTCATAATAACCGTACATATATAATTTATCGAAAAATGCTCGAATGAAGCCCTTCCGAGTATTTTTTTTGAACGAATCCTCACGGTAACCCTTAAAATCACGTTTTAAACACATTAAGCGGTTCGGATCGTCAAGCTTCGACCCCGATCCATGAGGTCCGCAAATTACGAGTTTGAGGGAGTCCTTAGTAGAACGGGATCCTATATATATATATATATAGGGGCCGGTTCCGGGGACACATAAAAAAACACATAAAAAGACACTCCATCTCAGCCCTTAAAACCAACGGTTGAGATTCAAATTTTAAAGTTGTACTGTTCCATCTCTTCTCCCCATCTCACGTGATCTCTCTCTCTCTCCCCATCCCCCCTCTGTTGATGACACAACAGACCCACATCGTGAAATACAAGCCATTTTCTTTAACAATTAAACTCCGACAATGGCGGATCTGGAAGAAAACATGGCAAGTGAAGCGATGCAATTGTCCATGGGTGAAGACAATTACATGCAATTTCTGTTCTGAATAAAAATTTGGACAAAACATAAAAATAAAAAATACAAAAAAAACCCTGATGGAGACAAGAAAACCCAAATACAAGATCAGATAGAAACATTTTTATTCATAAACCCAATCACTAAACATTAATGTAGGATTATCAAATATTGCACCGACAACCCATCGTCCCAGACCGAGACATATAAGCCTCCAGTGAAGAAGATGAAGTAAACTAGTGAATAGTATAAAAAATAATACTCCAATGCCATATGTTACCAGAGACTGAAGGATGAATAGGTGGGTTGAAGTTAATTTGAGGAGGTAGTTGGCTCATCGGAGATGGATGCATTTCACGATGTGGGTCTGTTTGTGTCGTCAACAAGGGGGGAGAGAGAGAGATTAGATGAGATGGGGAAAAGGGATGGACTAGTACAACTTTAAAATTTGAATCTCAACCGTTGGTTTTTAGGGCTGAGATGGAGTGTCTTTTTATGTGTCTCTGGAACCGGCCCCATATATATATATATATATATATATATATATATATATATATATATATATATATATATATATATATATATATATATATATATATCTCACAAGAATTTCATATATAACCTTGGATATGTATAAACTTTTACATATACATAATGAAAATTTTATAACTTGTACTTGTATAAACTAATAAAAGTATTATAAACTTAAATTTTACTAATATGTTATTATAATTTTATACATGTATGAACTTATTTATGTACAAAATAGATTTTTTTTGAAGTTCTAGACTTATATTAGAGCATAAATATCTAATATTTTTTCCTTGTTAAGGCTCGTGAACAAGTTCAAGTTCGACTCAAACCTAGGAAAGTTCGGCTCGAGCTCGGCTCGTCAAATTTTCATTGAGTTTGAGTTCGGCTCGAGTTTGTTTAAAAATTTAATGAACGAACTTGAACATTCTGAAGCTCGGCTCGATTCGGCTCATTTACAGTGTAGTACATAACAAGAAGAAGATCAACACACCCAAAGGTAAGCAATTGATTTCTCGACTTCCACCAAATACTTCAGTTTTTTATTAACTGCTTCACTTTATGTATAACAAAACAACTGAATTAGTTGAGACTTGAGAGAAGTCGAGACTCGAGAAATCATATCCTTTTCGAGAACTCAGAGTATTCAGGACTCAGAGTATTCAGGCCAACTTACACACACCTCAAATAATTACAGGGAAAGCAAGCCTCTACGGATTGGCCCCATAAAAGTTTATAGCAGGTTTGAACCTTTGTCTAGAAGGGTAGTAAATCCCTAAGTCCAAAACCTTGACCATTAGGCCAAACCCATTTGGGTTTGAGAAATCCTTAACATCTCATGCAGAGCAGAATTAGGTTTTATCTGTTTATTAAGGGCACTTGTTGCACTAGAAATGACATTCCATAGTTTTAAGACAGGAACACCAAAATAGAGTTCACCGCATCTATTATGAATATATTAGAGAAACGTACCTTTATGTAATTAATGCTTAGCCCAGCAAACAACTGTGTGAACCCTTGATTGCGGACAATGGTAGCAAGGCCCTCCATCGTGCTCCTGTATCTGGCTCCACCTTGTATTGAAGGTTGAAGATGTTCAACCTAAACACAATATACACAGTTTAGGTCGGGGGGTGCCTGTCCCCAGATCACAACATTATCATCATCACAATGTCTAAATCGAGTTCGATCTAGTGGTCTTGTAATATGAACTGAACACCTTGGATTGACTTGATTTAATCTTTTATCAGCCATCAAGCTCATTAAGTTGGGTTCCAAAGTTTATCAAGTTCTAAAGCTAACGGGTTAATACGTACGGCACTGGAAATTAATCACCCTACATGCCACCAAACACAAACTGATAAACCCCTTTAAAAACCCACCACAACGAACTAATGGCATAAAAACAATGCTAACTGCAGTTTGATGAGGTAAGTTAACCATAGGTGAAGATCATTCAAAATCAACTAAGTTGGTGTTGGTCATGTTTCTCTAACCCACCATGGAATTTTTCGCGCAACACTTTGTTTTAAAGGATGGGCTATTAAGGCTTTGTAATCAGGGGCAGATTTACATTGGGGTTGGGGTGGGCCCTGGCCCCCCCGCACTTACAGGGAAAAAAAAAAAAAATTGCAACGAAACAATATAAATATCAAAACAGGGAAGACTTCAACAAGTTGTGAGCTTTGGCTCACTGGTGGGAACGTTTTACTCCACACTTCCTAATCTGGGATCGATTCTCCCAAGGTGCACAGTCCTTAATTTTTTAAGCAACTATAATACTCATCTCTCTCTCTCTCTAGGTTTGTAATTTTTTTAAAATTAAATGGATAGAAAGATGACACCTTTGGACATTAATTTTTCTCTCAAAGTTTAGCATTATGTTTTTTTACGGACTATGGTAGGAATTAATGTACAATGAAAATTAAATCACAAAAATATGTCGAATCACATATTTGTATGAATAAATTATGGATTACTCATTTTTTATATGTAATTATTTGACTTCCTAGTAATTTTTTTCTTTGTATTTTTCCATACAACATGTAATTAGTTTTTCATTGAATGGTGCCACCTCTATGGCTTGAAATTGCAAAGCTAATTTGGCAACTCTTATAACTTATTTTTAAAGACCGAGGACGAAGGTTAGTTCTCTCTCCGTAGTGCCACCCATGAGAGGGCAATTATGGCCTTATCGTAGGCATCGACGGAGCTATCAAATGCCTATGGCTAATGGCCCCCCCAGATTGGAAATCCTGGCTCCGCCACTGTTTGTAATGGCCGTTATAGACCTAGAATCTGTGTTCCCATAAAGGTGATTGTATCAGCATCCCTAATTGACTATCTTATGGTTCAACAAAGTAGCCGATTTTAAAACCTCATAGGTATTATCAAATTTTCTATTTTTCAGCCACAGAGCGAAAAAAGGAATGCTGTTGAATTCCACAGAGATATAGGAGCATAAACTCTACCATAGGTGTGTAGGGTTGGTGTTGTTCAAGTTTCTCTAGCCAACCATGGAACTTTTCGTGCGACATTTTGAGGAAACTCTCCGAAGAGAAAATGGATTATTTAAGGATGCGTTAAAGACCTAAAATCTGTTTTCTAACCGAAGGTGTTTGTATCAGCATCCATAATTGACTAGCCCATTGTTCAACTGAGTAGCTGATTTTAAAACCTCATACATATTATCAAATTCTCTGTTTTCCAGATCGAAAAAAGGAATGCACCAGAACTCTACCAGTGGTGCTTATGGGCATGAAGCAATACCTGCATCTGCCTCCTTACAACATCCAAGGGGTATGTGAAGGTTTGACCCAATAAACCAGCCAGAGCTCCACAAGAAAGGCGCATTAGAATTGACTTTTGTTGTTCTTCAGGAACATGCCTCTTCAGTTCTTCATATATGTAAAACTTCAAACCAGCATAAGGAAGAATACCGATCAGTGTTGGACCTGCTTAAAGAACAGCTTCAGTCATCTTGATTTGACCACTTGGAGAATTAGTACAAAACATGACAATAAAACTCATGCAAACAAGCAGTTCAACTAAAACTGAGAAGTAGTATCACAAAGGACAAGAAGCTATCTAAAAGACTAGATAAGTTTCAACAAAGTCCTGTGTCTAGATCAATTTTAAAACAAGACAGCATACAAGTTTCTCGACACTATCATTCTTTATCAAACTATGACATCTACATAAAAGAGTACAGCACTATACATTAGAACAACATGTGTACCTGTAAATTGTCATATAGAGCGATTCGATGCAAACAAGAACAGAAAAGGAAGCACATAATATACCTATACCGCGATACAGTCCACGTACTCCCCCTTCCTTGTAGACACTCTCCAATACATTTTTTATTCCATTGTACGCAGGCTGCACATGAGTACCTCTCGTAACATTCCTGAAACTTCCTCTTGTGTCCACAACCTTTAAAAACTTGAAATATGAAATTTAAAACGGGTATAAAAACGAATCCAACTCGTAGGCAGTTGAAAAAATATAAAAGAAAAAGGCATAAAATTTAACTAACAAATGTCAAATCAGATCATTGAGTACATGAATAGGAAACAACCGAAATTATTTTTACCCCTCAGAGTACACCAGCACCATCACATCCTTGAGTATATCTTTTTCTTTCATCTTTTTCTTTTCGACAAGAAAATAAGAATTACATCATATTACATAAAAAGGAAAGCCTGAATCTAAAGATTGCTCTAGAAGGAGAAAAATTTCCCCTAGTCTCAAATAAATTTAAAAAAAAAAATCACTTTAAGCCTATAAAAAGACTATGTTGTTGTACTGACACCAATTAATCTCCCTCGACTTAATCCTCGAGACCCTCATCAAGCAAATTGAGACCATCAATCAAAAATTCCAAATTTTGCCTGCTTTAGTCCTTCCCACTAATAAAGAAGCTCCATCAACCCTACTGCACCCAAGCCACCACCTATTTAAAAGCAAGTTAGTTTACAGACTCCCCCATCCCTCAAGCACGTGTAACACCAAGCAAAAAAGGCTACCATAGGAGCAACATGTGCTCCCTGAATATCTTTTCAAAGGAAGTACGTGTTCCTGCCGCCAAAAACTTGGGCAAATACTTTCACGTGGAATGACACTGAAAAGCTATGCGTCTATGAAGCCTCCCCAGAAGTGCTATCAACTGTCCATTTTACATCTTCTTGCAATGCAAAATAACACATCTCATATGATTCCAAACCATGTGAAGGTTTTTCTCCACCGAGGCGCTCCTATTAGCAGCAACCTGTACGTAGTTGGGAAGTCCATCACCATACCCCTCAACCCCGCTCAGACGACCAAAAGTTACCCCTTCTACCATACCCTAATAACTATGGGTGTAGTCGAGCCAAGCTGCACGCTGCTCGAGCTTGGCTCGAATTATTTCTACTAGGCTCGAGCTCAGCTTGAGCTCAAACCGAGCTGAAAATTCAAGGCTCGAGCTCGGCTCGCCAATTTTTGAACAGGCTCGAGCTCGGCTTGCCAAGCTCGGATTCCTATGAAGATAGGAGGCCTTGACGTGGCAGAGTAGAAAGGGTAGGCTGGGTTCTTTATTTATAGCCATACATTGGCTGTAAGGTCTCTCAAATAGGCGATGTGGGACTAAAGGAAGGAAGTAGGAATGCATTTCACTTAATCCTCTAGGCGTGAAGTTGTCCCACATCGACAAAATTTGTTCAAGAAGGAAGGTTTCCTCTCTATAAAGCCAAGCAGTGGGCTTACTTCCTTTCTCACGTGCTGTGATGCTGCCTCCACATGGTAGATACACATGGCACACCTTTGTAAATGTAAAAATATTTGTATAACATAACATATATATATACACACACCAACTTTCCAATCCACTACTCTTACCATCCACACCTTTCATTTCCCGATCAAATTTTGATGATCCGAACCGTCCAATGTGTTTAAAACGTGTTTTTAAGGGTCCCTACGAAAAATCATTAAAAAAAAAAAGACCGGGAAGGGCTTCATCTGAGTAGTTTTCGATGATGGACGGCTCGGATCATCAAAATGTGATCGGGAAGGCCTTCGTCCGGACAATCCCAGACTGGAACTATCCCGGATTGGATAGTATATATATATAAAGCTACTCTCCAGTCCGGTATCCCGGATTGGAGGTTTTTTGAAGCTTTTAAAAGATGTTTTTGTATGATCCGTGCCTGTCCAATGTGTTCAAAAGGTGTTTTCCAAGGTCCACGCGGGAAATATTAAAAAAAAAAAACCAGGAAGGGCTTGATCCAAGCAGTTTTTTGCAAAAACTGTATATTTACAGTTTTGCGAAAAACTGCTTTGATCAAGCCCTTCCCGGTATTTTTTTTAATATACAGTTTTTGCGAAAAACTGCTTGGATCAAGCCCTTCCCGGTATTTTTTTTTTGATGATTTCTCGCGTGGACCCTTGAAAACACCTTTTAAACACATTGGACGGTTCGGATCATGAAAATTTGATCCGGAACTATGAGTTCCGGACCTAAGAATCCCAGACTAGAGAGTTCCTATATATATATATATATATATATATATATATATATATATATACACACACATGTGGAAATCTTCTAGTCAGGGATCCCAGGCTTTGCTTAAAGTCAGGACCTCACCTTTCCAGATTGAATTTTGATGATCCGAACCTTAGTTGCACGAAGCGGGAGCGGATGCGGGTGCGGGGGAGAGAAGGCACCAAGAAGTTCCCAAGGTTGGGAGCGCTTAAGGAACATATATAAATCAAATTTAAATATGTATATAAAATATCTTTAAATACTTAACCATTGAAGGAAAAGTGATACTTATTGAGAATTTTCCTTATCTTAAAACGTAAAATTTTTGGAAGTTAGATATTTTCAATTTGCAAAACTTCTTGACTCATATGATTTTCATATTCTTATTTCCACACCCTTAAAAGTATGACAATAATTGCTCTAATAGCTTGATAAGCTCCCATCCTAGTTAGGAGCGAGCTCCCATCATGAGGGGAGCAAGCTCCCGTCAAGCTCCCATCTTGGGAGCGCCGATTCGAGCTCCCGCCTTGGGAGCGCACCCATTACAGAAGGATCCTGCAACTAAGATCCGAAACGTCCAATGTGTTTAGAATGTGTTTTTAAGGGTCCCCGCGAGGAATCATGAAAAAAAATGACCGGGAAGGGCTTGATCCGAGCAGCTTTTGATAAAAACTACATATGTACAGTTTTATCAAAAACACATTCTAAACACATTGGACGGTTCGGATCATCAAAATTCAATCGGGAAAGGTGAGGTCCTGACTTTAAGCAAAGTCAGGGATCCCTGACTAGAAGATATATATATTTATATATAGTGGCTCGCAAGCTAGTTCGAGCCGAGCATTCTATGGCTCGGGCTCGGCTCGTTAACAAAAAGAGCCTAATTCTATGGCTCAAGCTCATTCATTAGTGTGGCGATCCGAGCTTGAAAAAGCTTTAGTTGAGCCGAGCCACGAGCCGCTCGCGAACAACTCGGCTCATTTACAAGCCTTACTAATAACTAATGTAGCGCACAAAATCTTCGACCCCTTGTACCTTTTCAAAGGCCCACCCCATAAGACAAAACTTCCTGTGAGACAAAACTCACTCCCTTACTCCGAAACCACCATTTTTATTCACCATCTATCCCTCTTCAATGCTAATCTACACAGACTAACCTACCAGTAGTTGGTTAAATATTTTCAACCTGCTAACTAGCAAACCTCCCACCCCTATAAGAGTGCTCTCTGAATCCCAATACTTTTTTTTTATAAGTAAATAATTATATTAAATAGAGCATAATGGGATGCTACCCACATACAAAAGCAAGGCCACCAACAAAAAGGCCCTATACACCATCATGAGAAAATAAAAGATCAAACCAATCAAAAAATTGGTCAAGAGAAGGATAACAATCTCCCTTGTCCCAACTATACAAGCTATTCACCAAAAAACTTTTGATCCTGAACAAAGGCTTTTCCACTCCTTCCAAACATCTTTGATCCTGATTTCTCTATCTGAATCCCAATACATTAAATGACAATTAAATTCTTCTCCCATTCCTCTCCCATACGAAACTCCTTTGTACCTTCTCCAACCTCTCAATAAGATCATACAGAACCATTTTAATTCAAATAACAATTCTTTTTCACAGATGCAAAAGGCAACTGTAACATAAACACTCCTCCTCTTGTTTTTCCAAACAGCGCGTACACTGGCATACATAGACTGACAGAATCGTTGAGTTTGGATTTGGAAACTACAAAAAGATATAAATCATCCCTGCTTAATGTCATAAAGTTTCTCAAATCATCTGCAAAACAAACTGAAGTCTGCATACCTGATATGCAAGTTTAGTACGAGCCAAATCCAGGGGATAAGTGCACAGAACTGCTGTACCTCCAGCTGCAGAACCAGCTAAAAGATCTATAATGGGACCCGTTCCCAAGGAAGAGTAATGAACCAAAATCCAATCACGATACCGCTCATATGTCATGAAATGTAACGCTGCATAGGGAACAATACGAAGGACGCTAGCTCCATTTCCCCTACAAGAGATGATAACATTTAAAACAGCTTTTTCCAGGAAGATGTCAAGATTAAATGACAAATTCCGACACTCAGAACTTACTTGTAGAATCCTAAACCACCTTCATGCTTTAGTACCTTCTTCAATGACTGATAGACCCCTAAAGAATGGAACCCTTCAGTTCTGGTCTACAAAATCGAAAGAGGTAGAGATGGTTAGGAAAATACTAAATGGATTTACACATTTGTAGAGGCAATAGCGAGGTGAAAATGTACCTCTACAATAAGCCAATCATCTAGACGAAAATGTACGAAGGTGTAAAGCACCAAAGTTGCAAGTTCAATCAAACAAACAAAAACAATAGATCCTTGCAATAAGTAACAAAATTACAGACGAAAGTGTCAGTCCTTACAGCTTGTAGTGGAAAGACGTGCAACATTTGAGAAACACACATTACTTTCAAAAAGGAAAAGAAAAACAAAAACAATGCAACTTAATCCTCTTTCCCTGTTATAAAACAAATAAGAACAGAAAAAGTATACGAGCGAAAGATATATTATTCCAAAATTAATGAAAAGTATTGTAAATTATAAAACAAACCAATCTGAACGAGCCTTTAAGTCCCAATCATTTGTGGTCGGCTACATGAATCCGTATTCTCTATTAAGCTTTGTCAAGTGCATCATTTTCTGTTATATCCAACAAGCCTACATCCTCTACCGTAACCATATCACTCCTCCTCATAATGGACAAGCAGTGTGCAGGTGACCATCGTCCTAACGCTTTGCCTGACTGAACCTCCTGAATGGAATGAGAACTCACCTGAAGACCCTAACCGTCCTGCACAAGCAGCACCCGCTGTTAGCACCTAACCCGGCCGTGAACGACCGGGAAGGCACTCCAACAGTTAAGTGACAGGTTGTCTGAGAAGGGAAAGTACAGAGTATTGGAGAGGAGAGTTGTGTGTACCTCTTAGAGTTTATCCAAGTACCTAATATAGACCCTCTTGACTTGCTCTCCAAATTGCCACACGCTCAGCACACACGATAACCGCTCCGTGTGACGTTAGCTATGGCGCACTGGATAAGACGGTTGCATGCAAGTGTTTCAACTACCTCACATATGTTACACGAGTTGTTTGGCACTCCAATGGTTAAGTGAGAGGTTGTCTGAGAAGGGAAAGTACAAAGTATTGGAGACTCCAAGTTGACACACGCTTGGCACTTACGATAACCACTCCGGGTGACGTTAGCTATGGCGCACTGGATTAGACGGTTGCATGCAAGTGTATGAGCTACCTTACATATGTTACGCGAGTCGTTTTGATTATGCCCGATTCAGGCGACTTGGTCAAATCAGTTCGGATCCGGCCGGTAAGTAGTTGAACCGGGATTGTTTTTCTGGACGAAAAGCTCAGTTTGTTCAATTGATTCGTCTAGGATAGAGATCAGGTTTGTTTAGACTTCCAAACCTTGGCATAATCAGCTCACTACAATAACCCTCAACTTTTGCCAACACAAGCTTGTGAGGGAGAGGTTGACACTAGCTTTGGCTGAACGACTTAAGCATTGCTGAGTACGATAAAGTAGGAAGACATGTTCTTGGTTCGGTGGTCTCTGTTCCGATTGGTGCTTCACGAGGCTCCATACCGAGCCCCAGATGAGTCCACATTTGTGTGTAGCACCATGCGCTCCACATGTCACTCATGGGATTAGGGTTTAGTACATGAAAAGATACTTCCCACATGAAGAGTCAAGTGGTTGTACTACATGTCCCATCAATGCCATGTGTCGCATTCCCATTGGTCGAGAAGGTGACGCCTTGTTTTTCTCGCCTGCGTCTTTACAAATTCAAATCCCCACTATAAATAAGGGTGGTGTGGGAGGAGAGAAAAAAAACATCTCCCCCCTCTCGTCATTCCAAAGCTTCTCTCTCTAAAGTGCGTTTGATCTCATTTCAATCCCAACCATCTTCAATCTTCAAAAGTCTTGAAGATTTCCATGCATATTTGGGTTTAAATCTAGGTATTGGGGGGTTTTAGTGACGGTGAACAGTGGTATGAATAGTGCAATGAACAGTTGAAAGTTGAACTTCAAAGTGTTCTTGCTGAAGCTCGTTGTGGCAGGAAGATAAAGCGAGTAGGCAAACCGAGACGACGAGTTTTTGCTGAGGGATCATTGGGTTTCCTCATATCTTAGGGATTTCGGCTGTCTTTGCCGGAAGCTTGTAGTTAGGTTAACCAGAGTTGAACAATTTTCTTGATCTAACCCCTCCTGCATATAGCTAAAGGTCTTTAACTGTGCACTATGTTAGGTTTGGCTACCCCAGCAGCTGAGCTCTCTTCAAGCACGGATGGCTTTTAGACGGATTCGGACTTGATGTATGTACGAGAAATATTAAGATTTGCCATGGGTCCACGGAGATGGTCATAGTTGGCATGTGTGATGCTCCAAATTGTTCTCCCTACGGATCGAACCCTGTGGACAATGACGATTTTATAGATGATGCTAATGCTGAGGAGGGAACCGAGGATCACTCAGTCACAGCGGCCGAGGGCGGTGCCGATGCTGAGGATTCCTCGAAAGAGAGTGATGAGGATAGATCGAACACTTATCTCCTTTATTTTAATGGTGACTCGGTAGAATACCATACGTTTGTCACGAAGACGTAGTGGTGCACCAGGTCAAGAGGAGGATTACCTTGGAAGCCGACCACATCTCTGATGGCAATAACAAAAGGGGGTTGCATTTTCCTATGACCAACTTCTCCGGAAATTTTATGCGCCTTCGAGTTGATCTTGTACTAGTCGTCGGCTACGAAGCACCGACCCCTCTAGGGGACCCCGTATCGCAGTGTCCCGACACGGGGATATGGCGGGGACACGGTTGGAAACGTGTCCCGACATGCCATGTGGATGGGGACACGGCTAAGTTGAATTTTTGGATGGCGACACGGATAAGTTGAATTTTTGGATAGGGACACGGATGGGGACACAGCAGGGTCAAATTGAATTTTTTTTAAACTTTTAGGGTCAAATTGGAATTTTTTAAAACTTTTGGGGGTAAATTTATAATTAATGAAAATTTAGGGTAATAACTGTAATTTAGCATATATATACACAGCTAGGAATGGCAATGGGGCGGGGCGGGGCGGGGCGGAGCGGGTTTTTGGCATACCCGACCCCGACCCCAAAATTAGTACATAAACCCGACCCTGACCCGAACCCGACCGGGTATTTTTTGGGTACCCCCATTCCCGCCCCGATCGGGGGACGGGTTTACCCGCCCCGCCCCGCTTCATAATTTTTTTTAAAAAACTGTTAATCTAAAAACAACATAAAAGTAAATACATGTAAATAAAGTTATATTTTAGTGTAATTGTTAAAATATTAAGGTAAGAATGAAAGTTTTTTAGTAGAATGATAATAAAATTATGAAAAAAATATAATATCTTTAGTATAATGATAATTAGATTAAAATAAAAGTATAATTTTATATATAACTATATTTCGGGGCGGGTTCGGGGAGGGTAATGGGGCGGGGTAATATAAACCTGACCCCGACCCGAACCCGGCAGGGTTTTTCTAATTTCCCCCCATACCCGCCCCGGTACCCGAAAATTTTATAAAAAACCCGCCCTAATCGGGGTGGGGCAGGGGCGGGTTAGGGGCGGGGCGGGGCATTTTGCCATCCCTATACACAGCTCCTCCTCCCATACGTCGACATAAACTTCTGGTGACCCTAATCTATCATGCTACTACTGCTGGAAGCTCATCAACTTTGTCGATCAGGTATGTTATGTGTCTCTCTCTCTCTCTCTCCGCTGTTCATCTGGGTTTTCTCCATGTATCACAAAAGTTCCAGTAGTAATCTTTTCAATCAAGAGCTTCTATGTACTCTCTCTCTCTCTCTCTCTCTCCATTTTATTTGTAGTATATTTTCTGTAAAAAAAAATTAATATATATATATATACACACACACACACACACACACACATACATAAATATACACGTGGCGTGTCCCCCACCGTGTCCATATCCACATTTTTTTAGAATTCCTGTGTCCCCGTGTCCGTGTCAGTGTCCTTATCCGTGCATCATAGGTTGTCGATCAACAGCTTTCGGATTATCAATACGGTACACAAACATGCACAAACATGTATGGCCTCAAGGCTCAAACAACAAAGCAAGTTTATAGTATGCTGGGCACAAATAATATTAAGAGACCAAGCATTGGCCCATCATTAAATACAGAACTCTGTAAAGAAATACCTCGCGATGTGCTCAATACCTGTCACCATATGTTATTACAAAGTTTTACTTTCGATGTAAAAATTCCACATACAATGTCGTTAAAAAAATTGTCACTATTTCTGTTGAGTAATAAGGTTAATTTCCTAATAAGAATCGGTGCCCTTCATCCTTTCTGTCAATTGGTGCTCCAATTTCTCTATTACTAATGTTTGTTGCCTTGCCTCAACTCTAGACTTCAATTTTGCATCTATTTATATGTTAACATCAGACCCCTAAACTTATTCTATTTTGTATTTTCAAACTCAATTGCTTACATCATTTTGCAGGTATTAATAATTTAATATTCCACCTTTAAGTTTAATATTGTGGGTTCACATAGCTTGATGTAGGTCCCACATAGCTTACCCCATTTCCATTGTAGGTTCCACAAAGCTTGAATAACTATGTTCAATCTTTAAGTTTAATGCCGATGTATGTTCTACAAAGCTTGATTTTAAATTATCACTTTATTCACCGCATTTAATGAGGAAAAGGACATAACTGTGAGAAACCTGGTTCAAAGTTGCCGCAATAAATGTCGGCTGCTGTTTGCCAAACCAATAGCTTTAATGTTTTGCAAGAGGGATGGCCGCAAGTGACTGCAATCACGTAGTGATACTGCAGCAACTAGGCGAGTGGTGTAAAGTCGGTGGAAAATGTTTACCAAGGCTTGGGTCTCTAGTTTTAGTCATAATAACAACAAAAGTAAAGGGCACAATTGTCATTTGACAATATGCATGTGAATAGCAGGCCAATTGCAACTCACTCTTTTATTATAGTAGTAGATAGTAGAATACCCTATTCTCCACAAGGTAGGTGTTAATGCCAAAAACATATAATCCAGTTAGTTTCACAATTTTAGCAGTAGAAAACCCCAATTGACTGGGACTTTAGGCTCGATTTGTCTTCATGTTTGCCTATTTTTTAACATCCTTTTGTCGTAGAAAATAATGAGCATTGCACCTATCTAAACTAGAGTGAGAGGTGGGAGAAGCTTAATTCTAACTCTAGGAAATGCTAGGTAAAGGGAGGGTATTAGCTATACATGTTCGGGTATAAGGATTACATAAATCTATTTCTTATGATCTAAAAGAAAGCTGAATTATTTTTCTGAAGTTGGTCACAGTTTTTAAATATAATGCTCTCTTGTACATGTCTTTATATAAGGAATGTACGGCGGTGCACACGCGTATTCAATGTGAGATCAGTAAAATATATTCTCAGTGTATTTCCGGGTAAATGTCTTCCAAATTTCCCGTGAGATATAAATTAACAAAGTTTGGAATGAACACGAGAAACCGTGTGAAGGATGGTGGAATAAGACTAGTCAAACAAATAACATCATACTTGCAAAATGAATCCACTACACCAAAAACATTAAACAATTAAAACCCAAGGGGTTGGCAAAGTGGTATTGACTTGGAACTTAGGGGTTTGCTCCCACCTAAGGTCTCAGGTTCAATTTTCCTTACCAACAAAACTGTTGGGGCCACTAAGGGTTTATGTCTAGTCGTTACCTCTCCGGACAAACAAGGAAGAAAACAATCACCTGCAAGAGTATTTTAATCCGTTCCAGAGGAGCAACGGCAGTTTTGGCGAATGCTCCAGCAGCACCTCCTGCGATAAGCTCCCTCACATAGATGGGCAAGCAATCAACAAATGCAACCTCTCTATCCGCCGTTGACCCATCAACAAACCCTGCCACATTTGTGGACAAAGTAGACCTTTGAGAAGAAGGACCCATCTCAAATTCCAGCCAAAAGGAGAAAAACCTTTATATAAGAACTC
Source organism: Vaccinium darrowii (assembly GCA_020921065.1). Classification (NCBI taxonomy): domain Eukaryota; kingdom Viridiplantae; phylum Streptophyta; class Magnoliopsida; order Ericales; family Ericaceae; genus Vaccinium; species Vaccinium darrowii. The sequence goes on along the minus strand of CM037162.1, from coordinate 23,389,929 downwards.
AAATACAATTTACTATCCACTCTGAAGTTTGAAGAACTCCTTATCCCATCTATCTCTTGGGATACAAAATGAGAAGACGTTATGATCCAAATACAAAGACAATGGCCAGAGAACACCCCGAAATGAGCTGGGAAGGTTCACAAGCCGATCTTCTTCTTCAATAACGACAAGATACATCCACAAATGATATGATAAATTGGCCGCAAAGATCAAGTCAAGAAGCCTTTCTTCAATGTAAACAATGCCCCGATGGATCTATGTCAAATTGATCAATGCCCATGATAGTTTTCCACCAATAAGTGCAAAAACTTCACCCAAAAAGTGATCGGAAATCGAAACAGTTCAACCCAAACGGCACCCACGTAATACTAAGACCAAATAACCTCAACCACCTTGAAATTCGCACCTAAAACGATGATATCGGTAGATTTTTAATCAGAAACCCACCCAAATCTAAGACCAAATCATCTCAACCAGCTGAAAAATTAAACCAGTATTACCGAAAACTCGACCCGGACAACAATATCTGAAGAAAAAAGAGAACCTAATCAATGTAAATCAATATAAGAACAAAGCGCACGTGGATAAGGCCAAAGAACACATACCCAGTCCGAATTGATCGATTCTATTAATAAATCGGTGGGTCAAAATCAACAGCAGAGAAGGAAGAGGTTGAGGAAAACCTGGCGGCCGCCGATTAGGTTACAAGAGAGCGGATATCACGAAAATATGAACGCTTTGACCCCTTCTCCTTTGCCGTGGCAACGAGGCTTCCCTTATCTTTTTCTTTTTCTTTCTCTCTTTTCCAGTTTTCTACAACAAACACTTCGTGGGCCGACTTTGAAGACGCGTGGCCGAGTTCGACGGAAAACGAGTACTTAGGGCACGAATTCAGAGGGGACAATTACTCTAACTGATGAGGTTGGCAATTTTTTTCGTTTTCTTTTGAACTGCAGATGAGGTTGGCAAGCGTTTGGTTTGTTCAATTGTTCCAATACCTGCGGTTTCGTTTCCACTTAATCACGTGGTTTGAGAGTCGACATTTTTCATGTTACTATGTACAATGTAGTACTGCCTTTTTTTTTACTGCCACCACATCATGCATCTGAAATTAGAAATTTTCAATTAGACTAATAAGTGCAATACAAACAAAATTTGTAGGAAAACCAGAGTGTAAAACCTTGGAAAACAAACCCAGTTGCAAAAATTGCATCGTGCTAATTAATATAGTAAACATTCTCAAGTGTAACGTGGTAAAAAAATGGGAGAGTTGGTATAGGGTCCACTATAGCAATTTCCTAGAGTCTAAGGTTCACCCAAATATTCTCTAAGACATAAGATCCACTATAATAACAAAAGACCCAACTACCCCCACTTATACGCAACAAACTACACGTGTGAACCTCTAAACCCCTTGCCCCTCCTGCGCACGTGCTCACCCTCCTCGATGCCCAAAGAAATTCCATCAATTGAACCTTCATTGTTTGCGGGAGCCCATCAATTGAAGCTCTTGTTTGTCGTAAACCTCCATGGAAAAATCTCTGAGCATCTGGGTTTTACTCTTACCACTGCTCGAACTACTCGGTGCGCTAGTGGAAACCGATTTCTCTATCTTCGCACCAACCGTGGAGCTCGTAGTAGTAGTCGGAGACGACAACGCTTGGATCTCCAACGGTGGCGGCGTTGTCACCGTCGTAATGTTAATGGCCGGTTGAATGGAGAAAGACGAAATGGGCCTCGCTGATATGTTCACAAACGGCGTCGTCCAAATTTGAGGTAGTGCTCAGCCAGAGCTCACCGGAGTTCGATGATGTTTGAAAGCCGTTGATGGCTACTGACGAATTTTCTGTGGCAACATCACCATAAGCAACAGAGATCTGAAACTGGCGACACAAATGGAAGGCCCGATTGCGTAGACGAAGGTAAGATTGTACCTCTGGCGAATGTGAGATTTTCGAGAGAGAAACTCGTAGACATGGGACATGAGGGAGGTGGCGTTGGCATTTTGGATTTGGGGCAGAGCTCCATCAATTGCTATGGCGACACGAAATCAATTTGATGGTCAACATTTACCGCTTCAGTCAGCTGGACATACAGGGATAATACTGTATTTGATCAATTTTCATGGACTAGTTAGTTTTTTTTTTTCATCGAATATAGTAGCATGTGGGTGAAGTTTGATCAAATATACTCCCCCCTTCCAATTTTTATAGTCCCTTATGACAAAAAGAGCAATTTTAAATAAAAATAAAATACTTCCACACAACATAATTTTTTGAGTTTCTTCGTACCAAATAAAAGACCTCGATTAGTTCTTTAATTTTTTGATCCCAAGTAGGCTTTAAAAAAAGATATAGTATAGGTAACTACTACATCTTGTGAGTCTAGATAACCACCTTTTGTGAAATATAAGGTAGACTAGACTTGTTACTTGGGAAGTATTTATTTTAATTTTATTTTTAAACAGTAAAAAGAAAGTAGAATAGTAGTTGATGGTGCTGGTTTTTTTTTTTTCTTTCTTAAACAATAAATTGGTTAAGCTAGTATTGGCATGGAACTATTATTATTTGTTACTTGGTAGTATTTATTTTATTTTTAAACAGTAAAAAATTGTAGACTATTATTTGTTACTTGGTAGTATTTATTTTATTTTTATTTTTAAATAGTAAAAAGATAATCATATCTTGTGAGCTCAGATTATCATCTCTTATGAGTCCAAATAATCACATCTAGTCCCAAGTAGGCTTTTAAAAAAAGATATGGTTATCTGGAGATTCCAAATTATTATTATTTTTTAAAAAAAGATGTGGTTATTTTGACTTTAAAAAATAGATGTGGTTATCTAGAGATTCCAGAATTTTTTTTTTTTTAAAAAGATGTGGTTATCTGGAGATTCCAGATTATTTTTTAAAAGCCTACATGGGATCAGATGTGGTTATCTTGAGATTATTTTTTACTCTTGTGAGGGGGTTATCTAATCCCAAGCAGGCTTTAAAAAAAAAGATGTGGTTATTTGGATTAAAAAAAGATGAACACATCTTTTTTTAAAAAAACAAAATCACAAGGGGGGGTTAATCTTGGAACTTACAAGATTCAAGACTATTATTTGGTTATTTTTTTTTAAAAAAAGATGTGGTTATTTTGACTTTACAATTAACCCCCTCTTGTGACTCAAGATAACCACATTGATCCCATGTAAGCCATAAAAAAATAATCTGGAATCTCTAGATAACCACATCTTGTGAGTCCAAATAACCACATCTAATCCCAAGTAGGCTTTAAAAAAAAGATATACTACCTCAGTCCCTTTTATAGTGTTCAACTTTCCATTTTGGCCCCCTTAATAAGTGTGTGTTTTCAAAAGTTAATGAGTATATTTCCTATTATGTCCTTAAAACTATATTTCTTTTGAAAAGTTAGTGGGTATTATTAAATTAATAAGGATAAGTAGTGAAAAATTGATGTAAATATTGTAAAAATTGATGTGAGATAAAATAAATTAGAATTACGAGGTTACACACTTAAAAAGGGACGGAGGGAGTAGTACAGATAACCACATCTTGTGAGTTCACGATGGTACAAAATACATAAGTTTAGACCAACTTCACGATTGGTTCAAATACATAAGTTAACGATGGTTCAAATACATGAGTTCAGACCAATATCTTTAACGTACTAATCTCTCTCTTTATAATTCCAACATGAACAAGATCTTGTTATGCAAGACATGAACTTTAGACCCAGAAACTTCAACGTTTGTCTGTGTTGAATGGATTGATGTTGAGGCCGTTTGTCTATGTTCTCGTGATCTAACATACCAACTAGAAACATATACTCATACCCAATGATATGTTAACAATCCAAGTATTATCGTTTGCAACATGACGTCCATATACAAGTGTCTCATGGACCATTGGGAATAGGATCACTTTGCAGCAATAACACATAATTGACCATAGTTAATTGTAGCTTGAGATAGCATATCATTTCAAAGAAGTCATAAGGGAAGATCAGCCACATATAATTATCGTCCTTTCTTGTAATCACTTTAAGGGTCCAACTAGTCACAGAACCAGAATGATGGCCTAGGCTTTCTAGAGGATAATCTATACTTGTAAGGATTGCAATAAATAAGTTAGTGAGACAAGTTTTGGCCCTTTTGGGAGACAAGCAAAAAAATAAGTGGTCATGACTTTCAATACAAAGGCATTCACCTTGAAACCAAATAGCAACGAGTGGTGAGGCCATTTAGGCTTGTATGCTTGGTTTTTATGATATTATTGAACAACGTGGAATAAGTTCTAACCAAGGGTAATGGTATCGGTCTCCCTAGCGATAGCAATGACGCAGGTGTCAGGGAGCAATGGTCGTAATGTAATGTAACGGTAGCGGAAATCAAGGACATGATTTTGTTCAAATTGCATACAGGTAATGTAATTTAGCACTATATATAAACTTGCAATGTTCCCAAGAAGGACATGGTTATATGATATTATAAATTATGCTAATTCAGTCGATATCTAAATTTCAAATATACCGCTGTCATCTAACGGCCCAATATTGTTATATAATGAAGATGCAACTACAATTTTTCAATGACATTGTCGTGTCACCGTCTCAGAACTAAGTAGATTGGTACCCGCATGTACCATTTTGTTGTTGGGCTTGTGATGCAAGTAATGTGCATTTTATCGAATGCTTGAAATGCATAAAAGAAACACACCAAGAAAAATGAAGGAAGGAGAACTAGATCACAAAACGGCTGAATTGAAGTAGACAAGCATAAAACACATCCATTCAGGTATTTCATCGAATAGTTGCTTTGCCAATGACTATTTACCAATTTACAAAGCACAAATTCATGCAGACAAGCAATTTTTAATTCTTTTGTGGAACTTCAAATCACTAGGTTTCACAAAAGTGGAAGCTTTTCCTTGCACAAATTACTGAATTAGTTCAAGACTAAGTTCAAACACAATGATTGACAGGATCCAAGTCAGATTCAATCAACATTAGTTACAACAACAGAAGTGACAAATAGACAATGTCAAATGGGGACCCGGAATTTTGTAGTTTGGCGGTGGATTTCTTCCCAATGCAGAGGACGACGGGGTGGCAACCTCTGATGCCGACGGCGGTGTTACCCTTTCGGACGGCTTCGAGGGCATATTCGCCGTCCGGTGACAAAACCGTGATGGCTCTTATGTGTATAGAGAGAAAGAAGATCGTTGGTGTAGCGTTGGAGAAGAAAGAGACCACCGGCGAGGCTTCGGTGGCTACCCAGATGGAGGCGAGAGAGAGAGAGAGAGAGAGAGAGAGAGAGAAGCGGTGCTTTGCAGTTAAGAAAGGGAGAGGAAATATGCAGTCCAAGACTCCTAGCAGACGTAAGGGCATTTTTGACCGATAAAAAGGGCTGGTGGACCTCTGATCTTACAAAATGTGAAGGGGTGGATGCGAGACGTTTTGAAAAAGACTAGTGGACTTAGCGTGGTACAAAATTGTATATTGGACTTCACACCAATTTTTTAACTAAAAAAATCACATCAACATTCAAATGAGAAGTTATAACATGACATGCACAAGACACTAAAGTAAGATATGTAAGCTGCAAGTTTACACCATTTCCATATTTTCGAAATGATTCTTAGAGCAAGCTAACTGCATGCAAATTTAGCAAGATGCATTGACAATCAAAATCATAGGAGATTAATATGCGTGCTAATTTCAAATAGGCAAAAGCTATAAACCACCCATTGGGTGGTCAACCGTGCTTTACACGCGCTCTCACAACGTACAACACTATTAGCTACCAACGTAGGGTCAATTCCGTTCTTCACTGATTTGAGTTGCCTAGCAAATTAACTCAAATAACCTCCTTTTAATTTTACTCCACAAGTAGTAGTACTATGTACTCAGTAGATTATTCCGCCCACCTTTTTTGCATTCTCCAACCATCACAGGGACGTAATCCTCTGTATCTTAAATCCTCCTGTCCAATCCTTTACCAAACCTTTTCCTCTTTTTTTTTTTTTTAAAACTTTGGAAGAAGAAGTTTCCCTTTAGGTTACCCTCTCCATTCCATTTTGATGGTTCCATACGAAAAAATGTGTAATATTTAGATAAAAAAAATAAAGCACTTTCGTACAATTCTTTTTGAATATAGACAAAAATATTCTTAAACAGGATGATTTTTGGAAATTGTCTATATTAAAAAAATAAGCTTTGAACATGATTTATAATATATTACATTCCTCTCGATTTGCCAAATTTAATAATTCATAAAAGATGAGGGGGACATTAATACATAGGAAGATTTTTAAGTAAAAAAAATGGTAATATTTCTTTAAAAATTTTAAACCAGAATAGGCCCAACCCTGCTAGAGGTACTGATGGGTTGGATATCGCTGCGGTATAGACACGCGTGAGAGGCCCTCTTAGGGGACATACTAATGATCCGAACCGTTCAAAAATTTTAAAATATTTTTTTCGAGTGGTCCCCTATAATCTGAAAGAAAAATTGGTACATCAGATCAACTAGTTTCAGGTATCCATTTGAACTGATTTCTCGTAGGGCCACTTGAAAAAATATTTTAAAATATTTAAAAAGTTTGCATCATTTGCACGGGACCCCTAAGAGAACCCAGCATGCCGTCTATACCACATCGGTACCTAACCCATTGGTTCCCATGGGTTTTTCGAAATAGGCTTTTTAATTACGAAAATTGATATTGATACTCCACATTTTGTCTTTGTTAGCTGAAGTTACTAAATCACTCTTATACTTTATAATTACATTTTCCTTTTGCTTTCAATATAAGACTGATTTAGTAATTTCACCTGATAAAGACAAAAAAAGAGAATATCAATTGGAGAGTGCCAATATCAATTTCTTTTAATTATTGCAAAATGAAGCAAATCATATCTACACAATATAGGAGGCTCAACGCCTATTAGAAGAACTGTACACAACAAGGTATAATCAGAATTTTTAGCTTTTGAGCGATAAGACTTTGACTCGGCGAGGGCGAAAGGCTGTCCTCCGTGAGCATCCATTAGCTGTACTTCTTGTTGGCAGGCAAAAGAAATAAATTGTTAATTTATTTTTAACAATTTCCTATAAGGAGTTCATGCAAAGAGAAACAACCAGACCTAGAACAACATATACAACAACACAACACCCAAAAAGACAACAAAAACGACAACACTAGGGATAGTCAACCATCACTGGTGTTCGGATGAGGTACAAAAACATCTAGCGCATGCCTGGCTAATCGATGAGCACACTGAACCTCCTGCCGATCAACTTTAGTGATTTTGCAAAAATTCAACTTTGCAATCTCCGTCCTCAGGTTACGTAACGAAAAGGTGTCACGGTGGTGACATTCATTCATACTCCCTATCTGCATAACAACATTAAAACAATCAGTAAGAATATAGATATTAGAAAAATCCTTAGTCAGTCACCATTTAACCGCTTGGTTTATTGCTTGAATTTTATTTGGATTGGGCTACAACTATATGTGAATATTGAGTGTTGAGCAATAAGACTTCTATTAGGAAGCTTAGCCATGAATCCTATACCACTCCAAGAATTTCCCTCTTTCCAAGCTCCATCCACACGAAGAACGCACGTTCTTTGAACAGATGAACCTTCCGGGCAATCCTTAAGAACAATGGAAGGATATTTGTCCGTGGTTTGGACTATAAATTTGGAATTTCGGAGCCAGTTGGTTGCTCTTTGGAACCAAACTGCATTATCTTTAGCCCTGACTAGAATTGCATCTCTATGAAAGGGTTCATTTGCAAAGACTAGAGAGTTTCTGGATTTCCAGATGGCCTATAGAATTGCTATGAAGGAGAAAACCTTATGTCTATGCTTGTGTAGCCAAATAATCTAATCAAGAAGCCAGTTGTTGAAGGGCAAACCAATAGATGAAGCTTGAAAGTGTTGGCGGAATTCGGATGCATTCCAGATAGAGCATGAATGTTGGCATGAATAAAAAAGATGACTAAGCGATTCTTCTTCACAGTCACAGAGGGGGCAAGTAGGAGAGAAACCAACTATTCGAGTAGCCATTCTCTTTTTGGTAGAAAGAATATCCTTTAAACATTTCCAAAGGAAGACCTTTATACGCTCAGGAAGCTCCAAATTCCAAGCCATATTCCAGACATTGTGATCCGTATAAACCTAAACTAACGAGAGATTAGAAGCATTACTGCCCCTTTGAGTGTCATATAAGCACCTGTAGCCTGATTTGGAGTTGTATTAACTTGAAGGAGTGAGTGGCCAGATATATCAGTCAGGTTCAAAGCCTTCCGGTAAACTGATTGCCAGAATCTTGGGAACAAGAAAGGAAGGGATCTGGTCATTGATTTTAGTCAGGTCCCAGGTAGGGCTAGTAGATGATATAGATAATAGATAAGCAACCTTTAGAGAATCAGATCCGGCATAAGGGATAAAGTGACTAAGAGGCTTCTCCAAATCTGGAATCCATCTATCATGAAAAAGATTGATGGATTCTCCATTACCAACTCTCTAGCAGATATATTTGGCAATGAGATCTCTTCCATAGAGGATGCTCTTCCAAGCCCAGGAGGAATTTGAGTGGGGTTTCACCGTAAGGAGACTGTCCTTGAAACAATATTTTGGGAGTAGAATATGTGAGGTTAGAAGAGAAGGGTTATTCAACAAACGTTAGCATTGTTTGTCTAGAAGGGACTGATTTACTAGCTTTATGTCCCTTAATCCAAGACCCCCTTCTCTTTTGTTAGCAGAAATTTTATTCCATGCTAACCAGTGTATCGGCTTCCTATCCCCCATCTTCCAAAGAAGATTTGCAGAAATAGAATTGAGCTTGTTACAAATTGTTGTTGGAATCTTGAAGGTGGAGCATAGATAGAGGGGTAAACTAGACAAGACCGAATTGATTAAGGATAGTTTTCCTGCTTGAGAAATTTCAGATTTCCACCCTGCAAGAGCTTTCCACGCCTTGGCCTCAATAAACAAAAAACAAGCCTTTTTATTTGCTGTAATTTCCAAAGGAAGGCCCAAATAAAGAGCTGGATCAGTACTCATTGCGACATGAAAGAAATCCCGGAAACGCCTAGCAAAGGTTGAGGAAGTATTTGGACTAAAAGTAATGTGTGATTTTTGGGTATTAACACATTGACCCGAGAAAATACTAAAGGCTTCCAGAGCCCTCTTTAGGTGACCACAGCTTTCCAAGGAAGGTTCAAAGAAAATGAGGCAATCGTCAGCGAAAAAAAGATCGAAGAGTGGAACACCATCTCTAGAAAGCCTACGCCCTTTGCATTTTCCAAATGCATCAAGATTATTAAGGACGCAAGATAGGGTTTCTAGAAATAAGATAAATAGATAAGGAGACAAAGGGTTACCTTGGCGAAGACCTCTTTGAGGGAAAAATCAATCAGAAGGAGCAACATTGATGAGCAAAGAGAGAGATATAATGGAATAGCACTGACGAAGCAGGTTGACCCATTTATCAGAGAAACCCATATTGCGAAGAGCTTTATCCAAAAAGTTCCAACTGACCCTATCAAAAGCCATACTCATGTCAAGTTTCAAAGCTGCCTTAAACTTATTACCAGACTTGGTGTGAGAAATAAGATTTGAAAATTCACAGGCAAGTAGGGACCTATCAGAAATCAGACGTCCCTGAAACAAAGGCATTTTGCGTAGAAGAGATATAGGAGGGAAGGACGAATTTGATCCTGTTAGCCAAGGTCTTGGAGATTATCTTGTAAATGACATTTGCAAAGGCTAATAGGTCTAAAATCACTAGGGGTTGAGGGAGATGGAACTTTGGGGATAAGGGCAATATGCATATAGTTGATTTGTTTAAGCATGTGGCCCGAATTAAGAAAGGATAGAACATTGGAAGTCACTAAAGATCCCACTATGTCCCAATATTCCTGCAAAAGGCAACCCGAAAAACCATCTGGCCTTGGTGCCTTTGTATCCCCAATTTGAAAAACTGCTTTCCTAACCTCCCAGGCTGAAAAAGGCCTATTCAACCAATTTTGATGATCTTGAGACAAACGCTTTTTGAAAGGAACTTGGGTTAAATAGAACTTATATACAAGTGGGAACAAATTAGAAAATGCAGCTTAGAAATAGGCCACTGGAAAATTTCAGGTTAGAACCAAGGCCTATACCTAGAAAATTTCAAGTTAAACAAGAAAGACAACAAAAAGGCATTAGACAGAATAGGGAAAATTGGAATAAAGAGCTGGACCATCATAAAAAGTTTAGGAAAGAAGATGCAACTCTAAATCAACAATAGCATAAATTGATGAAATCAAAGTGAAGCGATTACCTGTCGAGCAGGAACACTACACCATGCTTTCTGAACCAGCAAATGGAAAGCAAAAAGTAAATGGAATAAGGGTGGGATAACACACGGGTCAGCGAGGGGAACTAAAAAGCGAGGGTTAGAACAAGCAAGAGGGGCAAAAAAAAGCAGGGGAACACATTTTTCTCCAACGACTAACATACATGGTGTTGGAGAGACTAATCTTTAGTCAAATTTTATAAGGATTGTCTTGTTCTTCACAAGTTACAACTATGCAATCAATAAAGCTTTTACTCCAATTTGTTCTTAGGTTTGAATTTGTACATTGGAGTGGTTTAGAGCTTTTTTCTCGAACTTGAGAGTAAAAATCTGAGTAAGGATTTGAGATGCTCTTAGAGGTAAATAGAAGATTGAAGAAAGACCTAGAAAATAAGTCCACCTAGAAGGTACTTCCAGTTCTCGGCTAGAAGGTTGATTTCTATAATGATTTTTTAGCAAAATCTCTTCTGTAGCTTCTCACCCAAAAACAAAAAACCAAAAAAGAAAAAATAAAAAACAGATCAACAAAAATCAAGAGAAAAAGTGTAAAAGCAAATTAATTGCACAAAGGGGAGGGAAAAAATACCAACCTTTGAGGCCTCGTCATGAATATAAAGCGACATCTTCTTTACATATTGTTTGTACCATAAATTTTTAAATTTACACGTGGCAAAGGAATTGGTTGGAAGTTATTTTTATTTTAATTCGGATTTAATTTAATTGCCGAATTATCTATAATTTAGGAGATAAGTTTGTTACCTAAATTATAGGGAAGTGGTTTTTATCTAAAGCAAGATGATAAGGGCCGAAATTAACATGTGCTAATTATATTGAGAACATGGGTAGTTATTTTCGGCCAACTAAAAGACACTTGTCGCCTCCTCATGCATTTTTCAAGAAGATACCGAAGTGGATGCAAGTCATGGACATAATGACTAGAGGTCATGGGCGGTTATGTCTGGAAGTTACAATTGGACCCGGAGGCTATAAATATAAACCTTTGTGCAACATTGCGGTGGTCCACGCACCAACAACGCTCACAGCAGCAAAGTAAATTTAGTATTATCTCCTAACTCTCGCAGTTAGTCGATCGATCCCCTCTTCTATGTCTATCTTCTACCTCTCCCCTTCTCTTTCTTCTTCTCCCTCCTCTCTTCTCTCTCTTTCTTCTATGTAAATTTCTTCAATTGTGGAAGTCCTTGTTCAAGGCCCACGAACCGTTGTAACTTTAGTTCAAGTTTTCGCAATTGCTTGAAAGAAGTTGGTATTTTCAGGCTGCTTTTCTTTTATTTCTCTTGGAGATCCGTATCTCCTGGCACGCCCGCGCATCTTCTACACCACCCGGTGTTGACCATCTCCGTTTCTCCTGTCCCTGGAGGAATTGGTGGCAACACATATTATAAGCATACCCATATTACATGAAACACCAACAAATATTCACCTCCACACCACTTATCTCAAAACTTTATAATCCCAAATTACCCTTCACTTTCCACACATTAATCTCAAAATCCAAAGCCCTTCCCTCTGTTTCTAGATTTGAATCCAAAAGCCCTTCAAATCCTCCATATATAATTGAGGAGAAACCCAGAAGGATTCAAAGTGAGATCAAGTGAGTACTTGAAATGAGAAGGACAACATCCCATGGCGGAGGAATGAGAGGAGAGAAAAGAGGAGGAAACGCGTAGAAGTCATATGTAATTTTTTTTTTTTTGATCAGAAAGTCATATGTAAGTTATTGACGTGGGAAGATGAAACTCTATGAACATGATGCAACAGTTCTTAAGGAGATAAGCATAAATCACCCAAAGCAATATGCGATCACAAACACTGGTAAATTCTTTCACTCTCTTCTTCGGAGCCAAAGGCTACAATATGGATCAGAAAGTCCATCGTTACCAGAACCAATATGTAATCTAAATATTGCAACTAAAGCGGCAATAAATTCACGATAAGGCACAACATGGAGTTGTGTATTCTGAAGTGGTGAAGCCCATGTATGATTTCCCATTCTTATCAGCATTTGATGTGTATTGGGATGCTCAAGAGCACAAGTAGCCGTTTTGGAAAACCTGCAGTAATCTGAACAAAAATTTTAGTGGAGATTTGAATGATCATATTTCAAACAATTATATACTAAACTTTCAATCAACACCCTTAAAGTGCGGACTTCGTCCAGACCTCATAGTTCCCGATCAAATTTTCATGATCCAAGTCGTTCAATGTGTTTTTAAGGGTCCCCGCAAGAAATTAGCAAAAAACAATACCGGGAAGGGCTTCATCCGAGCAATTTTTCATAAAAACTGCTCTGATCAAGCCCTTCCCGGTATTCTTTTTGCTCATTTCTCACGGGGACCCTTAAAAACACGTTTCAAACACATTAAGCGGTTCGGATCGTCGAGATTTGATCCAGAATTATGAGGCCCGGACGAAGTCCGTAACTTAAGGGTTTGGACTTCGCACCTCTCTTCTGCCGTCGGTTTAATGAGAAGGGGAAATGACTGTTCAGTGGGCAATGGGGCAAAAAATGCCAATCCCATGAGACACTTCTTGGAAATCATCAGTTGATGGGTGAAGGAAAAATAATTCCAACTTCATGGCATGAGAATAATTGTGGGTCGAAAATACCCCTCGTCTAAAAATTCAGTACAGAGTCGGGTGAAAACCCCAAACCCATTCCGCCTTTCATCCTTTCAAAAATCAAAAAACGAAATAGACGAAGAGCAACTCCAACTCTCTCCATCGAAGAAGAAACTCTCAAACTATCTCCAATCGTCAACCGCTCTGCACGTCGGTGGTCTCTCGTCTCCCTCTCGGTGTGTCCGACCAGGTACCTCCTCTCATCTCTCCATCTATCCCTGGTCTTGTGAAGCAAAACCCTAAATGGGGCGCTATCTGTCTCTCTCTCTCTCTCTCTCTCTCTCTATCTCTACATACCCATTTGGTTCACTGGTAGATTTTGCACCTAGATTCAATGGGACGTAAGTGAATTAATAAGTATGGCACCAGATTCAATGGCACTAGATTTTGCACCCATTTGGTTCACAGGTAGATTCTGAAAATTAAAACGATTTTCTTTGTATGGCTTGTGTTAGAGACCCATCAAAACGATTTTGTTGTGTGAATTTTAGAGACCCATCAATCTCTCTCTCTCACCCTTTTTCTGATTTCCCAATCGCCACCAACAAACAAACCCAAAACCAAAACCAAAAATGGTATCAGTTTTGGACAAATCGGTGGCTAAGTGCCCCGAGGCCCTACAGAGTCCGCACTCGGACTCAATCTCTGCGCTGAGAGATGGGTTTCTGACCTAACACTTCTCGTCCCTACACCCTGGTTCGGTCATTGTCAATTTGGGTTCATTGGGTCTCATGGCCTACACCATGGACAAACAGAACCCTATCCTCCCAAGGTGAAATACCCAATTCCTTGATCTGTTTCTTTGTTTCAGTTTTTGCTCGATCTGCGTAAATTGTAGCATTGATGTGTCTAGCATTAATGGGTAGATAGAAAATATTGTGGGTTTTCATTTTTGGGAGTTGTGGTTCTGTTATATGTGGATATCTGTGATTTTAGATGTTGTTGATACTCCATAGTTCCTGCATAGAGTGCATAAGAAAAGTTATCCGGTGCCAACAAATTTAAAAGATTATGCACGGTTATTTCTTTTTTGATAGAAAAGTTGAACCCCTTTTGCCCGGAAATTTCGGAAGTGGATGATTACGAGGACGGAGGGAGTACTTTTTTCGGATCATGATATCTTACTCTGGTGGGAAGTGTAGTTGTTGAATTTTATCGCTGCTTATGTTTGTATTCTTTGATTTCAATTGCACATTTATTGAATTCATTTGTTCTGCTCTGACTTGTTATTTTGGGAATTCTTGTTTTTCTTTATAACAACAGCATGTATATATCCATTTCTTTTTGTTAGATTAAAAGGTTAAAGGTTTATCTTTTTTTTGAATGATCAAATATGTTGCTTTTAGGTAGCTTCTTCAATTCTTCTCAAGTGTTCATGGGCTCTTAACTCTTTTTGGTAGATTATAGTACTAGTCACATTTTTCCAGTTTTGAAAATGGTGTAATGTGGGATTCTGCGTGCAAACACACGCGCACAAACACACACACAAACACACGCATACAAACACAAGCATACAACTGTTGAGATTCGAAGGCCAAGATGTAGACCATACGTTGCATAGGTAGCAATGGCAGGAGGTAGAAATGGCAATGGCACAGTTCCACCATATCTTGTCCAACTCATCTATTTGTACTATATTTCTACGGTTTTTGAATACTCAATGGAGTATAACAAGTGGGAAAGTGGGATGAGATGAGTTTGTACATGGTCCTATTTTAAATATTTTTGATATTTTCAATAATTTTTGGTATTTTTTGTTGGGTTTAATTTTATTTATGTTTCCATGTTTCGTGCTCCACTTCCAACTTCCTTGTTTTTAACTTTCGGGTGTCATTAGTATGGGCTAGACTCATTGATTATAATCACTCAATACTTGATGTACTCTTGTTGAGCTTTATAAAATCTTCTTTTCATGAGAAAAAAAAACACTAAAAAATACCATAGTGAAAACTCAGCCTAGTTCAATCATTATTATCACTCATTTCTTGTTAATCACTTAAACTTTTTTCCTTATATTTTGTCCCGTAATGAATTAAATTCCGGGTAAAAAGCCTTATCCTTCCAACATGTATTGACACTGGACATTATGAAGACATCCTCAAAATTAACCCCAAATCTTTACCTGCCTTAAATGCAGTTTCCATGCTATATCCAAATTCTGTGCCTTTTCCTTTTCCGTTGCATGCTCATTTCTCTCTTTTCATTGATTTAGAGGCAGTTCAACGTGCTGCAACGATTGCAAAAGCAGAGAGTGCTACCAAAATAGAAACAACTCATCTGGAAAGGGTTCTCCCATAGTTACTTTTAAATTTTTAAGGTACTCCTACTAATACAAATGTTTCACCTTCATAAATATGGGTCTAAATTTGTTGCATTTCAACCGCATAGGGTGATTTCTTTATCTTTACGCATTATTATCATTATTAGTGGTAGCTATCGTTTCTCAGCATGCTTGATGGAACAACGGCCTACACCATGGAGCTTGTTCTATCCCATTTTATAGCCCATTTCTAATGTACATCTTTGGAAACCATCATGTTATCAGCTAAATGAATGGTTCTCGCACAAATTAACTTTTTTGTCATCATTATGTTTAGCGCGCTGTTGTAACTCTCGAAAAGTTTTTTTGCTCTTGCCATCACTTCTCCTTTGCCTCTTTGATACAACCCTGTCCGCTGTCCATTCTTGTCATAGTGGTATGTTATGAGCTAGTTTGCTCCCTTTGTCTGTCCAAGGGAGAGATAAGGTGACAGCAACAAAGCTATATTGTAGCTATTTTAAAAATTAAAAGTGCTGATTACTTGCAAATTAGCCAATTATGTTGCACTCCCAGGTTAGCAACAGAGCTCTAGTTTGTCTTCGGAGAACGCTTACTGGTTCTATGTATAATTTATTCCCATATGCTTTGTTCTGCTGGAATAGAAATGAATTATTTCATTTATTCTTTCACTTGCACTCTGGGTCCATACTACTTGCACCTCCAGTGTCTAAATGTAGCACCCCTGAGGATAACCATTGCACCCATGTAACTCCTGTGTGTGGGTGCCAGTGTTGTCAACTCAACTCTTTTTTGCAGAGAGATGCTTTCACTTGCACTCTGGGTCCATAATTCTTGCACCTCCAGTGTCTAAATGTAGCACCCCTGAGGATAACCATTGCACCCATGTAACTCCTGTGTGTGGGTGCCAGTGTTGTCAACTCAACTCTTTTTTTTCAGAGAGATTATTTCACTTGCACTCTGGGTCCATAATACTTGCACCTCCAGAGTCTAAATGTAGGACCCCTGAGGAAAATCATTGCACCCATGTAACTCCTGAGTGGGTAGCAATGTTTGTTAAGTTGACCCTTTTTTGCAGAGAGATTCTTTCACTTGCACTATGGGTCCATACTACTTGCACCTCCAGTGTCTAAATGTAGCACCCCTGAGGATAACCATTGCACCCATGTAACTCCTTTGTGTGGGTGCCAGTGTTGTCAACTCAACTCTTTTTTGCAGAGAGATGCTTTCACTTGCACTCTGGGTCCATAGTACTTGCACCTCCAGTGTCTAAATGTAGCACCCCTGAGGATAACCATTGCACCCATGTAACTCCTTTGTGTGGGTGCCAGTGTTGTCAACTCAACTCTTTTTTGCAGAGAGATGCTTTCACTTGCACTCTTTTTTGTTGTCATAGTTGGTATGTTATGAGCTAGTTTGTTCCCTTTGTCTGTCCAAGGGAGAGATAAGGTGACAGCAAGAAAGCTATATTGTAGCTATTTTAAAAATTAAGAGTGCTGATTACTTGCAAATTAGCCAATTATGTTGCACTCCCAGGTTCGCAACAGAGCTCTGGTTTGTCTTGGGAGAATGCTTACTATTTCTAAGTCTAATTTATTCCCATATGCTTTGTTCTGCTGGAATAGAAACGAATTATTTCATTTCTACGATACGTTTTGGGTATAATTTTCTCATTCTGTCCATTAAAAACCTCTTCAGCACCTATGCGCTGAAATTACTACTTGCCTTCCTTCTCTTGGCTCTCGAAAATGATTTATGTTTGAAGCTTCCTTTTTATGTAGTTACAATGTTTTTTAATAAGAAGGCATCATAATGTTCTGTGGAAATAGAAGAGCCCTCCACAACTTAACCACGGAAATTCTTTAAAGCTAGACATTTGTTTCTTATTTCTATAGGATTTCGTTATGGAACTGCCTATTTGTTCATTTGATATCAACAAACACAAACACTCTGACATCAGATATAGATCACTAGGCCTCCCTTATCTGTATTAGGTTGCTAGCATAAACTTTGCTAAACCATTACCTTAAACTTTGCTAATAAAGCAAATTTCTACAGTTGAGGTCTTACTTAACCTCTTCACCAGGCCAACATGAGAGCCTTCCTATTAGAATCTAGGTTTCATGATAGACCTCATCATAGTGGAAATGTCGTAATTGTCCTCACTTGGACTTGGTACAGTGGAAACAAAAAAAAATTAAGATAAGGACCCTGTTTAGGGGAAAGATGGTTCCTTCCCGCTCCCGAAGGGGGAAGATGGTTCCTTCCCGCTCCCGAAGTTAAGATTTCTGTCTATTCATATGAAATTCTGTTATTAGAAAATATCATCCTTGCACAATAAAAGATAATAATGAACTTAATCGAGCTTATATGACTCACTTCACTCATTTAAGATGGTACATACCTCCAAATTCCAAAAGCTTCTTGAAAGAAAGTACAAACCCTAAACACAACATCCCAATTAGGGTACAAATCTATCTGGTTTTGCGCCAAAATGACCATAGAACCGAAAGGAGTGGTTTCTCCATGGTCGAAGACGACAAAATCTTATTTAAGCAACTTACCAACCAATTATTACCTAAAAAAACAATGACACGAATTACAACACTTCAAGTCAATTAGTAATAGATAATTTGTCATAACTCTCCATGCTCATAAGCACACTTAAACTAGTGATATGGGTATTTTTTCTTTCGGAGCTCAGCTGCATTAGTTTACAAAAATAGATGGGATTACGTGAAATGGACCCAAGAAATCTCTGTTTAGGTTCAGTCCGTTGTCTACTCATCACCTAAAACTAAAGGCTTGAGGAGTGATATTTTTTTCATTGTACTTGAATCTATATAATGGAATTCTTTCTTCACTGTGACTCTGTGGAGTAGCTATTGACTTCTAAACACGTAGATTCTGCTTTCTTCTTTTCCTTGTGTTTGGTTAATTTTATGATGCGCTTCCGTTGTGGTCGGATGGAAATCCCAAAGACAAAGTTATTCCAGTTTTAGCCTTGTATTAAGATTTTGTTTTCATTTATTAAGAACATACCATTTATTAAGATTTTGTTTTCAATTCCTTGTAGGAACATGCCATTCACTAAGGAACAAGTTCGAAGACGAGCGAGGGAAATATCGAATGCCAACGAGGCAGAACTTGAACAGCCTCCACAAAAGCGGCGTCGACAATGCCATGGTTATAATCTCTTTGTGTGAGTCTTCTTCAACCTGAGAAAAATATGTTGATTCCGATTGTGATTGTAACTTCGTAGAATTGATTTCCCCTACTTGTAATTTTCATAATTGTATACTTCTAATCCATAATAGTTTGTTAATGTAGCAAGGATGTATCATCTGGTCTTACGCTTGGCCTTGGAAAAAAAACATATGCTAGTTATGCCAGCAAGGGAGCGGTATGTTATCATATTTAGTACAACTTAATAAAATTTTGACTATTTCAATATATGATATTCATTGGTTAATTTGCATAATAGTTGATGTTCTGGGCTAAGCGTTGGTATCAAGATAAAAAACCAAATTGGAAAAAGATATATGCTGAAAAGGCTATGGAGGAGCGTGTTGAACTTCCTCCTCTTCCGGAGAAGTTGAAGACCAAGACTAAATCGGTCCAGATACCACTTCAATATAATGATTGGCAAAGTTTCCTACTTCTTTTGTTACCATGTGTACTTCATTTCTTACCATGTACCACGTATTTGGCGAAATAATTAACCATTTCTTTTCTTACATGTAGAGTTGAATTAGGACTCGATGTTCACCCAAACAACTTGTCGAATTGAATGCCAAATTGTCGGAAGGCAAAAGGGATGCATTGATCAAGCGAAATCCATTTCAAACTCTCCTTTCTCTTAGTTGTCGGAAGGCAAAAGGGATGCATAGAGAATTTGTGATGGAGTTGGTTGAACGGTTTAATCCAAAGAACCGAACCCTAGAATTTAGGAATGGCTTATGTTGCCGAGTAACCGAGGAAGATGTTGCGAGGGTATTGGGATTCCCCATCGGACATATAGTTGTGCCAACCGAATGTGAAGACATACATAGGGACAAGGTTGAAGAAGACTTTCCAAATTTGGATAATGCATACAAGGCAATAAATCTTAGTCACTTGAAAGCAATGATAGAAAAGAAGAACGTGAATGATGATGTATTTCATAGGGCGTACATGTTGTTTGCCTTGGGATGTTTACTATGCCCAATGACGAAGGATGTTGTGGGTAGTCGATTGTTTCCCGGTTTTTATGGTGATGACAACATGGAAATGATGAAGGCATACAAGTGGCCAGCTTTTATATTGGATTGGTTGGTAAATGAGATACAAAATTACAAGGATAGAGAATCCAAACAGTGTCCTTCCCAAGGCAAAGGTGTCGGGGGATCTTTGATCATTTTAATGGTATGTAATTACTTTTTACAATGACATTATAATCCTTGTTCATTTAAAATGACAAGATTTTGGAGATTGAAAGGTATTTTATTCCTTGTGTAGATAATATACTTCGATCTTTACCCGTTGACTGTTGACATTGCGAAAGAAGGTGTCCTTCCTATTGCTGCATGGACCAAGGAGTTGATTGACGAGCGGAATTAGCCTTGAGCCAGAGGACCAACCAAAGGAGGAGTTGGTCTTGACCAAGTTTCCTCCACATAATATGAAAAATCCGGTGATGTTTTTGTTACTTGTACTTGGCTTATTCTTGAATTTAGTAATTGTCTATGATGAGTTTAATGACCAACTTTTGTATACCATTATATTATATATAGGGCTTCATTAAAGCATATAAGGATCTTGTTTATAACTTTGAACGCGATGCCAAAAATTTGTGTGACCTTGATGCCGAATGGAGTAGACGGGAGGAACTTATGAATGCATCCGCAGTGCGTGCTACCACTTCCTCGCCCAAGGAAGATGGTCCATCAGATTTCAACTTCGTATGTTACTTTGTCAAGTTCTTTTTAAATATGAAATAGACCTTAATATTCACAAATGTTGGTTAACTTTACTTTGTCAAATATACGATGAACAAGCCATTATGCGTTGCTTCTTTTGCAGACTCCTAAGGAAGCGGATGTTGATGAAAGACCAGTATGTTACAAAATTGCATGCCTATCTCGTAACACCAGATATTTTACTTGTACTTATTAAATTTTACGGTTCAACTTGATAACTTATCTAAAATATGATTTCATTTGTAGGAATTCAGCATTTTTATTGAAGAAGATGAAGTGAATGTTGAGGGACACAATGTAGCAAAGGAAGTGTTGGACTCATTTGAGAACGTTTACGGTAGACGAACGAAAGGAGTGGCAACATCTACTCATCCATCGAAGAGACGAGGGGTTCGACCTATGAAAAAGGGTCAATCAACTCAACCTCCCTACGTTGCAGCCCCACCATTCAAGTTAAAGAAGCTGAGTCGTGTCGAGAAGAAGCTATTAGAGGTCGTTATCCGTAAACCGAACAAAGACGGACCTATGAGCGCAAAGTAATCATTCCACCATCTTCGTACTTGTTGAATTTTACATGCTATTTACTACCATATCCTGTTAATATATTTTATAAACTACAATCATTTTGTAGTGAAACATGTATAAAGTTAAAGGGTGCAAAATGGCCGTTGACTTTTCAAGATGTGCACGAATCGTTTAGCCCAAGGGGACTTGTGTCCAAAATTGTAAGTTTCTTGTTGTTTTCTCTTTTGTTCTTCTATGCTGTTATAATACTTGCTTACAAAAATTCATTGTATTGCTTAACCAGGTTATGCATACCGTTAGAGATTGGTTAATGATGAAGGACAATAAGGAGAGGCCGAACAAGAAGTTGCAACCTAGGCGGCACATATTTCATCCTGACTTTGCGGTATGTTTGTAATCCCGTACGTGTGTTTATTCTTATGTTCCTGATAACTGCACTCAACTTGTTTACTTGTACACTCCATTTGTAGATCAATCTTCTTAAAGCCAAATCTAAGAAGTTTAACAAAGCATTAATGGATGAGGTTGACCTTGATAAGCAGGAGTATGACTTCATGAAATGTGACTTGGTATGAAAAGTATCATGTCCTATCCCTATAATACATTTATACTTTTGGACGAATGACAAACTAACTCATCATTGCACGGTGGATGACAATGCAGCTTATACTACCTGTACTTGTGGGAGATGGTGAGTCAGGTCATTGGTTTTGTGTAGTCATCTCTCTTGTGGATTTGCGCACACAAGTGTTGGACTCAATGAAGCCTATTGAATCAAGTCAACGAACGCCAAGCGTGGAGAAAATTGTAAGTTACTCCATCACCCACGAATTGAGTTTTTTGATGGTTGTAGTGGAATAATATAAAGTAATTCATTAATGTTTGACACTTAAAGAGAGTTTTTCAATGGTTGTAGCGGAATAACTTTTTCGAACTAGTCAACAATGGTCAACGGGTCTTGACGCATACTGCTGAGGAGTATGAAATTGAATATCCACAAGTTCAACAGCAAGACAACTGGTGAGTGATGAATAGAATAATGACTGATGAATAATATTTGGTGTGACCTTGTTACCTCTTTTATCTAATATCTGTTTCCCCATTCTTAGTCATGATTGTGGCATATATGTCATCAAGTTCATGGACTTGTGGAAGGGAAGAATGGCCTCCGCGGAATTGGACCATGAGACTGTGATTGATGTTCGGCGCAGGATATTGGCTTCACTACTTATGGATGAGATGAACGAGCAACGAGAGTCTATAATACAAGCAGTTGGCCTGAAAACATAACTTGTAAGTGTTTAATCTTTTACAAAATTTATTCCACCTACAGTTGTACACAAATGTGTTACCTACTTATTATGGTCACTGTTAGTATACATATGAAGATTACATTTTCTTTACAGGGATGGGAGTAGGGGTAAATATAATATAGCACCCCTGACCAAAACCTTTTTTTTGTAGAGAGATTCTCTAACTTGCTCCTTGGGACCAAGACACTTGCACTTATAGTGCCCAAATATAGCACCCCTGTAAAAACCATTGCACTCATGTAACTCATGAGTAGGTGTCACTGTTTGTCAAGTCGACTCTTTTTTGCAGAGAGATTATCGGGCTTGCACCCTGGGTCCAACACACTTGCACTTCCAGTGTATAAATGTTGCACCCCTGAGGATAACCATTGCACTCATGTAACTCCTGAGTGGGTGGCAATGTTTGTCAACTCAAGCCTTATTTGCAGAGAGATTCTTTCACTTGCACTCTGGGTCCATAATACTTGCACCTAAATTGTCTACATATAGCACCCCTGAGGAAAACCATTGGACCCATGTAACTCCTGTGTGTGGGTGTCACTGTTTGTCCTGGGTCCAACACACTTGCACCTCTAGTGTGTAAATGTTGCACCCCTGAGGATAACCATTGCACCCATGTAGTCAGCAGGTAATCAAACTGCTGTTCATATGGGAAAAATTCTAATGTATTAGATGTGAACCGTTGCATAAATAAAGAGGTGGGTATGAAGTCGGCATTTTTTCCTTTTTCCATATGTATTTAATCTATATTTTATATGTGGTGGAAAAAGGCGTACTTATTATTTTCGTAGGTTATCTGTCATTATGTATTTTGTTATGGTTTGATTGGAATTTGGTTGTGTGAGACCATCGCCATTGCGAACTGGCATTTGGACAAATTCAAACTCGTTAATTGGGTTTGGTTTGGACAGTGTCAAAATGTTAGAAAAATGGCACTTTTTTTTTAAATTTTGAGATTTGTATATTGTGGGTTTCGCATTACTCGATGTACTAAACCATGAAACTGCAAACATTAAACCACTAATCCTTTTTTGGTTTCAAAATGCAGCTGAGAACACTTATTTGGACTGAGCAGTGCATGAAGATGAAGATGACACGCCCACTTTTTTGGATTGGTTTTGTGGTGGGTTGTAAGTACTTATTGTTAAGAGCACAACTTATTCTTTAGTGGAGTTCACCACTATTTTTTTGGCATGGTTGAGCTTCTTATGTCGTACATATGCAAGGAAGGGGTATGTAATTGAGCTACTGGAGTACTTCATATTGCTGTCTTTCAAATGCTGCTGAGAACACTTTTTTGGGACTGAGCAGTGCATGAAGATTAAGATGACGCACCCACTTTTTTTGGATTGGTTTTGTGGTGGGTTGTAAGTAATTATTGTTAAGAGCACAATTAATTTTTGCTAGAGTTCACCACTGTTTTTTTGGCATTGTTGAGGTTCATAGATGAAGGGGTATGTAATTAAGCTACTAGAGTACTTTGTATTGATGTTATTAATATGTAATTATGGGGTATGTAATTAACAAACTTAAGTACTTACATACTTGCACCTTGTGGTACTTGGATACTATTTGGCAAAATCTAATGAATGGTTGGATTTTTAGTTGGGAAATCAAGTTGGGAAGTTTAGTTGGGAAATTTCGTTTTCTATGTGTGCATGGGAAATTGTAGGTCGGATAAGCTTCTTTTTCTATGTCTGTGTGTTTTTGATGCAATTTGAAAATAAAAAAAAAACACGGCTTTATTGAAAATAACCGACATTTAAACCGTAAGCAATAATTGAAAATAAACAAAAACCACCAATTACAATAGATGCCGTGGGAGTACTACATTTCGGTTCATTCTTCAAACACGGCTTCAAGGTTGAAACTTGTGATATTCAAACAGGTGGTTTTGTGTGGTCTCCATATGACAATCTCTCTCATTACGAGGCACACACCGGCCTTAATTTTCCCTACAAATACTTCGTCTGCCTTCTCAGCCACAAATCCTGATACAGATCCTGTGGGATCCTGTTACAAAAATCAAAACACGGCTACGTTATGGTGTGGTTTATCGAAATAAATTATGAAATAACGTAGTCACCTTCAACTCCACCCTAGCTCCGCCAAGTCCATCACGCACGCATGATTTTACGAATGCGACAACCTAAATAAAAATAGGAAAACATTGAACTCGTAAATGGCAACTCTAAATACATTTTAAAGGATATACAAAAATATGTACAACAACTTACGAGTTTCACCCGATCCAAGTGTTTCATTTTATGCACAGTTGCCAAATTTGTATAACCTGGCTCTTGCATGTATCCACCATGCACGACAGCTAACCAGGCATTGTTATGAACAAATGCGGTGTCCTCACTCTCAACTGTCAACACCCTATGTATAGCTTGTTGTGTGTTCATCTCCAATACACCCTCTCCAGCGTCTCTTCTCTCCATTGCCATCTGGACAAGACCGGCTGGCCTTGGAATTAACCCTCTACAAAGTTCTGCACCTCGAGAACTTTCTCCTCCCCATTTTCGTTTATCTCTGTTCATGTCTTTGTTGGTGTAATGGAAGAACAGAAATCACATACAAATGTTGAAGACCTGCTGCTTTTCATTTATAGTGTCCAACTAAAAATTCTATCTGACATCAAGTTCATTAAATTTTGATAAAAATTCGTCCATTGCACCCTCTGTCCATCACCATTGCACCTTAAGTGTAAAACAGTGTCACACCTAACAAAAGTCATTGCACCCACGTAAGTCCAGTGTGTTGTCCACTCAACCCTTTTTGCAGGGAGATTCTCCAACTTTTTGTAGAGAGATTCCAAGACTTGCACCCTGTGTGAAAAACACTTGCACCTCAAATGTGTAAATCTTGCACCCGTGACAAATAGCATTGCACCAAGGTAATTCCTGAGTGGGTGCCAGTGTGTTGTCCACTCAACCCTTTTTGTAGGTGCTTGACCGACCGGGTGACTAAAAATAAGGACGCGTCCCAAGCGTAGGACTCTCGACCGATGTAGCATAATATCCGGAAGTACCGGAGTCGAATCCACAGAGACGGACGAACGTGTGCAGGACTCAAAGATGACGGGTTCATAGTTTATCTTGGCTCTTAGGTAGCCACCCCTTGTTCAATGAGATTAATTTACTAACTAAATTACCAGACTAAATTAACTAAAAACAGATTTAAAAAGGAGAGTACAGCCGTGGGAACCCAGCGTCCGCAACTAGTCTAACCAATGCTTACTCGGGCCACAATTATTCATTTTATTGATTTTAGAATAAGAAAAAGGATCCCTAACAAATGCGCACCACCTGTCACCAGATTCCGTGCGCATTCGAATTCCGGCGATGCCTGGGTTTTGTTTGTTAGAAGAGTTTTCGTCTCCTAAAATTGCTCAAAAATTATATTAATTCGATCCCGAGGTAAAACATTAATCACACTAGCCACGAAGCGCCTTCGCCCCGCAGCCACACTCTATGAAACTACTCGCTCATGATTCTATTAAACGCAGCAATAATATTAACCCTAGATCTAAACATGCTTCAAACAATTGAAATAAATAAAACACGATACCAAATATTTGCAGCGAGAGAACGGATGTGAAGAACAAGAAATCAAAACTGGAAATCCTGAAGAACTTGAATTAAACTTGAATCTGAAAAATAATCCTGAAAACAACCGCCAAAGTTAAGAAAAATAAAACCTAAGTTATGAATGAATCGATCCCCTCTAATCTCGAGTTAAGAGGGTATTTATAGTAAAACAAATCGGAATCCTAAAACAAATTGGAATTGCGTTGCACGAAGATGAAAACGCCGCCGTTACAAAGCCAGTTAAGGCCCGCGGTAGCGCTACACCAATTCCTTGGTAGCGCTACCGAACCCACTAAATCCATCTTGACCGTTGACCGATTGACCTTAGCGTTGACTGTTGACCTTAAGCGGCGCGGTAGCGCTACACCCATTTTGGTGTAGCGCTCCCAGAGGTTCTGTTCACTTTTCTCCCCTTTTTTTGCCACTCTTGAGCGCTCCGGAGAAATAGGGTAGCGCTCCCGACGTCATTTCTTCGTTTCCTTGAATAATTCCCTTGAACACTTAGTCTCCACGGCCTCTCATGCTCTGCAATCCAATCTTGGCGCTAAAACAGCCTTATTTTCCTGAAAATTAACAAAAACACAAAAACATACCAAAGCAACGCATCAAGTGGAAAATAGGGAATAAATTAGATAACAACGTGTTAAAACTACCCTATTGAGGCACTTATATCTACGATATTGCGTGCCTATCACACCCCCCAACTTGAAGGTTGCTAGTCCCTAGCAACAAAAAGAATAAAACAAATCAATGAAAGGATAGATCTTTTAAACCCCCGGGTGGCCCCGGTAGGACGAGTGAAGTCTCGTGAGGGTTTTCAGCAGTGATCACCCACAAAACACAAAGGACTCGGACACTTCGAATGCGACTCAACCCAATCAATAACCTCTAAAGCACTACAATAACTGTCAAGCATGTCAAAGGCAAGATATTTCATTCATGGATAAAGTTAAACAAATGAACTCCGTACCAAACTTAGCACAAAAATTAATCCTCTCACCTACGATCGGATAGCAAATTTTCAAATGGCATGCGTGAATGAAAAGCCACATAAAGAAATTTACCAATCTCGAGAACATTTCACACACCATTGATAGCCCAGTGTTTCTTTAAGCACACTCCTTCCTTTTCTTTCTTTGTTTTTTTCCTCATGGTCGTGCAATGCCGGATCTCTCGGGCTTTCTAGTTGACTCTTTAGCGAGCTTTGGGGCGGCTATCCCCAAGCCAAACGACCTTAGAACACCAGGTTTTAAGAGACCCCTACGGACTTAATTGCTCAAGTCAAAAAGGCTTTATTGAGATCCAAGCTAACCACATTTAGCGATACTTTCACAAGGTCTATCCATCTTTTGACGCGAACAACACGGTGGGAGCATACCCCGATTGTCCGGTTACTACTCAATGGACGCCCGGATAAGCATTAACAATATAGCACACATAACTCTTTTTTTTTTTTTTTTATAGAAGGAGTTCCACAAAAATCTCATCAAACAAGTTATCACATAACAGATTACCAATGACACATGAACCAAACTCGAGACCGGCAAATCATCAAGTGAGACAGTGTGTGTGTGAGCATGCTTTCAAGTGACCAAACGTTATCCAACTATAGATGTTACGGGCTAACCAAGTACTTCTTCAACATCATGTTCAGGAGCTTAAGTCTATCCATGAAATCATATCGAGACTCCGACTCGCACAACAACCACTATAGTGCCAAATAACAGTCATCAACCAAGAATAGTTACACCCAAGCATCCAAATTCCTTTTTTTTTTTTTTGAAAAACAAAAACATGTACGAAGTACACCCTCCCCCCAACTTGAAATGTGCTCTGTCCCCAGAGCATAGAGATAAAGAAAGAGAAAAACAAAGAGAAGGAAAGAGTGAACCTGAGGTGGCAGCCAACCACCATGACCCTGGCCGATGTATGGGGAGTTTGTTGTCGTTGCATTTCCCGTCATTGCAGCTGCTCCAGGGCTTGCTCCTTCGGCCCCCCAACAGTAGGACCATAGCTAGTCACACAAGGCCGCGCTGGGGGCTTCGGACTTACAACCGCCACACATAATGGCACTCATGACTGAGAGCTCCTGAATGCCTCCATCACCCCATCGGTGAGGCCTAAACTACCAAGGCTGGTGTGGTAGCATGCTCGTCCTGCAAAAGACTGAAGAACCAACTACCTACTAGGCCACAAATGATGTCAGTATCGCCAGCTCGTGAAAGCCGGGCCACAACAAGAAAAAAAAAAAAAAAACAAATAAAGAACACCACCAGACCTTCACGCAGTCTCACGTGTCATACTTTTCTCCCCATCCCCCAACTTGAATTGAAGAGTGGGTGGCTATACAAGACCATCAGATTTTATTTTTTATTTTTTTATTGGAATTAATTTTAATTGGGAGAGAGAGAGAAAGAGAGAGAGAGAGAGAGAGAGAGAGAGAGAGAGAGAGAGAGAGAGAGAGAGAGAGAGAGAGAGAGAGAGAGAGATCTTTGAAACGTGGAATTCGAAAATTAATTAAATCCACAAAGATGAATCCCATGAATGCACCACCCCACGCTACGCTTTGCACTAAAAATTGAACTCGGCCAGACCACAAGAAAAGATATTTCGAGTAAAGCAATTGCCGAATTGTTTGAAGAAATTGAAGTGCCTCTAAGTGCTCGTGTGGAACCAAATTAATTTTCGAGTAGTGGACATAATTGGCGATAGAAGGAAGATAAACAAAATCGTAATCTCCAACACCAAGAAAATCAATATATTCCACTACCGTCGACTGCGACTCTACTACCAAAACCTCCTCTGCCAAGTTCGGTTTCTCAACTAATTCCCCCTCAACAAAGTCTTGGTCCCCAAAAATAAGAGACTCACTCTCAAACCCATACTTCCTATCTTGCTCGTCCATTAAGGACTGCAAATAATCAATCTCAGCGTCCCACTCCTCAGCAGTGGGAGATTTTTCTATTGGACCATCACACGGAAGGCAGTGAGCTCCTCGTTCTCTAGACTCATAGGAGCGCAAAAGGAAAACGTAGGTAGCGCGGACCAACAGTGGGAGATACCTCAGAGGGGGTTCGGCCTTTACATTAGACTCAAGGGGGGGACATTGGGCAATTAGCTCCGTGTTCGCTCTCAACTCAGAAGGTTCCACCATACCCTCATCAACCCCACCCTTAATGACAAGTGGGTCAACTTCCTCGTCTCTCTCTTCCCTAGCAGTAAGCTCCTCATCCCCTCCAAATTTAGAGGAATGTGGTAAGACCAAGTTAACCTCCTCAACATCGTTAACCAGACCTACTTCCTCGTCCCTAGGAGTAAACTCTTCACGCCCTCCAAACTCGGAGGAGCTTTCAGACCACGAATCAAAATCCTCCATACGATCATCAACCCGTCCCTCAATGAGAAGTGGGTCGACTTCCTCTCTTCTATTGACTTGAGACGGAGAAGGAAATGTCTCCCACCCCCGTTGGATTTGTCCCACTGCCTCTATGAGTTGAGTCAACTGGGACATAAGGTTCCCAATTGCTTGGGTGGTTTCCGCGGTGAAGGTCATCTGCGATCGCACAAGAGTCTGTACCCTCTCCTCAAGCTTCACATCATGAGGGGGATAAGTCAACTCTGGGGATGGGCCAGTAGAATAAGGATCAAACCCTTGCGGGTCTTGGAAAAGGGAGCCAAATTGGGTCATGTGGTCCTGGGCAGGTTCGAACGACTGTATTTCTTATAGAGGCAAAGGCAGTGCCTGTGGTGGCACTGGGGGTTCGGAATACCACCATGAAAAAGATGGGTGGTGGGACCACCCTAGATTGTACGTATTTGGATATGGATCCCACCGCTGATTAATAACACTCACCCTAGCCTGATTATTCCGATAAGCTTCCTTGAGTGCATAAAAAGTGGAGCAGGTATAAACAGAATGCCCCCAACACTCACACATCTCACAGAATTCTTCCATTCTCACCGCGTTCACCCAGTTGTTTCCTTATTACTCTTTTTTTTTTTGACTCGACTCAAGACACAAAATACTTACCACTCGACTAACTCTAGATGACTCAACCTAGAAACAAAAAGATGTTAAAAACAAAAGACTTTTTTTTTTATTTTTTTATTGACTCAGATAAAAACACAAGATACTAACCCGACCCGAAAGCGGAGCCAAAAATGCTTTGGCGGGGACTCAACTAGTCCGCAACAGAGTCCTATGCTTGACCGACCAGGTGACTCTAAATTAAGACTAATAATGTCGCGTCCCAAGCGTAGGACTCTTGACCAGTGTAGCACAATAATTCCGGAAGTACCGGAGTCGAACCACAGAGACGACTGGAGTGCCTGACTCAAAAGTGTAAGAGTGCGGTTTAGACTGGCTCTTAGGTAGCCACCCCTTGATTTTATGAGATGTTCTAATTAATTACTAAGCTAAATTGATTATATGCTACTTAATTAAAAGAGAGCACAACTGCGAGAATTCGGCATCCACGCTTATCCTAACCAATATTTACTCGGGCCACAAGTAATCCTTTTACTGATTTTAGAATACGCGAAAGGCTCCCTAACAAATGCGCACCACCTGTCACCAGATTCCGTGCGCATTCGAATTCCGGTAATGCCTGGGTTTGTTTGTTAGAAAAGTTTCTAGTTTCTAAAATTGCTCGAAAATTGAATTAGTTCGGCCCCGAGGTGAGATATCGATTAGAATAAACGCGGGTGCCTACGCCCCGCAGCCGCACTCAAAGCGACTACTCACTCATGCTTGTATTGATTGCAGACAATGAATTAAACTTAGATCTAAGCATGCTTGAAGCAGTAAATATGAAAACAATAAGAATAACAATACCGTAATTGCAAAAAGAAATCTGAACTTGATTAATATCTCGCAACACCAAACTGAAGATGAAATTCTGGAGTATTGAAGAACAGGAACTGCTGCCGAACAAACTTCGAAATCTAAAGTTTTTGGTAAAAATTCGTGGAACCCTAATATGGGTTAAAACGAAGGCATATATACTAATCTAGAAATCCCCATGAAAATCTAACGAAATTCGGAAATTATTCCTCGCGGACGACCGAAACGACAGCGTTTGATAAGCCATGTAACCACCTCGGTAGCGCTACAGGTATTCCTGGGTAGCGCTACCGCTTAGCTAGCGTGCGACGTTGACCGGTTGACCTCTCTTTGACCGTTGACCCCCAGAATCTAACGCGCCGGTAGCGCTACATATCTTTAGGTGTAGCGCTCAAGAATCCTCTGTTCATTTTTGGGACCTTTTTGTGCCCACTTTGAGCGCTCCAACAAAATGGGGTAGCGCTCCCGACGGAGTATGAACACTTTCACGCGAAATCCACTTCATTCTTAGCCTCCTCAGCCTTCCCACTCTTGATCCTCGTGCATGCCCCTCCAACAACTCCAATTAGCGCAAAAACACCTCTTTTTCCTGCGAATTAAGCACAAACACCAAATCCAACCATGTGCACACATTAAATGGAAATGAGGATTAAATATGTACGGGGCAAAATCCACGTAGCCCTGGATCACGTGCTTCCTTGATTCAACCCTAAATCTGCAAAACAGAGAAAGGGTTAGAGCACCTTTGCCTCTCATGGCAAAGGCCCTCCGATGCCTAAGTTAGTATCACGTACTTTTAGTGCTCAAATCACAATGCGTATGAAAATAGGTTTCACAGCGTACCTTTTTTCATGGTCTTTGTCTTGTATTTATAGGTGTATATTTTCTTTACTTTAGGCATCTCTTGCCCTTGTTTCCTATTCTCTTTAGGAATCCCTTTCCTAGTAGGACTTTCCTATCAGGCACAGGTCTCCATACCCTGCTAGATCTCGTCTAGTAAAGGCCTTTCTTTCCATATAGGATTCTTTCCTACATGAGGTATACTCCCAACCACATTAGGACTTCCCATATCAATCCCTATTTCACGGGATTGCCCCTTATCTCATAAGGAGCTGCTTCTAGACTATTCTGGAATGTCTCACCGCCTTACCCGTGGCGGTGCCGTGCTTCCACGTAGCTCGGCATGACTCGTACATAACTCAGCTATTACGCCGTGCTGAGTCCATGTATTCCAGAATGCTGTTCAAGCTTTACCCGTAGCTCCCCCAGCTCGGCCGTACCAGGGGCCTCCCCTTATGACTTACGCCGAGCTGGCATATCCTGGTATATCAATTCGTTCCTCTTATTCTGGCCTTACTCATGGCCTAATCAGCTCGGCACTGGGCTCATGAATACCCTACGTGGTGCCGAGCCATTCACCCCTTAGTGGTGACTGCCCTAGGCACGTGTTATGCCTAGTAGTAAGTTAATCAGGTTTTACCCACTCCAATTGCTCCCCAGCTTTGTCACTGCTGTTATTTATCAGCGGTGTGCAGAGCTTCAACGGCTCCTGATGTATTCCTTGCACGCCTTCCCTCCGCGTGGGTGGCCACGCTGTCATTGCATTAAATGCGAAATGACCCGTTGGTGGCTCAGATAAGCCCAAAGGACAATTTGGGGTGACGTTTCTCGTACGTCACACCCTACTTTATGGGGTTTTGGGCGGGATAATGATTATTCCCCCTAAAAACCCTTCCCCCTTCTCCCATTTCTCATTTCTCATTTCATCAGAAGAAAAAAAAAGGAGCGAGAGAGAGAAACGAGAACGTCGTTCGCCATTAGCGATACTCAAGCTTTCTGCAATAGAAGTCCCTTCTCCTCCAGCCCTTGTTGGAGACCGTCGGCCATTACCATCGGAGTGAGTCATCCTTAGGTCCATCTTTTCACGTAAGTGACCTTTCCGATTCCACCCCTCCTGCTTTTTCCCTTTTTACTATTCATCCTTCTCCTCCTCCTACTGGGTTTCAACAGTGAAACCCTAGTTCTCAAGAGCAATGGGTAGGCACAGAGCCCTATTAAATACCCCTGAGAAAGAAGCTGAATTCCGTCGAAACTATAATATTCCCGCCAATATTCAATTCCGTTTAGACACCAGAAATGATCTGAGAGAACAAGGTCAAACAGAAAACAAAATCCACATCCCCTTGATTTTCATAGTCGAGGGAGGTCTTAGGCTCCCCCTAGACCCCTTTTTCAGGGAGGTTTGCAATAGATGCCAGCTAAACCCTATGCAACTCTGTCCCAACTTTGTCAGGGTGGTTATGGGCACCATTGCCCTTAATAGGCTGTTCGGCCTTCATCTTGACTGGTGGGATCTGCACTATCTCTATAGTGTAGTCCCTACAGAGCATAAAAATTATTATTTCAAAGCTAGGGACCCCAAACAGAAGCTTATCACCAATCTACCAAATTCCTCAAAGGGAGAGGTAGATGACTATCTCGTAGTCACTGGCAATTGGCAGCCTAGAGACGCCGAGGGGAAGATCATCGGCTTTGCCTGCCCCACTACCACAGGCGGACTACGTTAGTATTTTCGTTCCCGAGCTGGTTTTATATTATTACCTCTGTTTCAAGTTGTAGCTGACCATTTCTTCGTTGTGTTGTTTTGCAGCGGATAACCTTAACCACGGTGGCCGCCTGATCCACGGCAAGCTCCACCGCGAGGACATTGCCAAGGCCCTCTGGTGGGACGGTTTCGAACCGACTCCTGTAGGGCTCGGTCGTTCAGCTCACTGGTTGCTGGGTTATACACCGTCTTACTGGGGTAATATCAGGAGAGAGGGAGAGCACAAGACAAGGCACGCCTGGCTGCCACCTTCTTCCGTGATCGCCACAGGCTGACCAGCTGATTGAGAAAGAACTCGTGCCCGCAGAGGCCGAGCCAGACAAAGGTCATCACGGTCCCAAGCTCCCGAAGATCTTCAGAGGCAAGTCACCTTTGCCCATATCCCCGA